>CM031600.1:18011141-18216141 GCA_018398815.1 Conus ventricosus | reverse complement strand
ATAAGCGGGACATTACTCACCAAGCCTCATACTGGCCACAACGGTGGCTTCGTCCTGAAGCGAGCGTGAGTAAGCAGCCCGCCCCCTCCAGAGAGAGAGACCCGCCACCACGTGCACTCCTACAACCGTCTCCAAGAACTGGGTGACACTGGATACCTCTACACGACCCCCCCCCCCCCCCCCCCCCCACCCCCGCAGGCAGAGAAGTGGAGGAAGAATGGAAAATGAGGCCACCGTCACAGCACCACGTAAAGGACCACGAACACCACGACCAGTGAGGATGGTGCCATGGAGGTCTCTTCTTGTCTGATGAGGGCGATGCCAGGTAGCTCCATCCTGATCTGAATCTTCATGACAGGCCTGAACTCTTCGTTTTCTTTTCCTCCCATACCCCAGAGTGAACCGGGCCCGAGACACCCTGACATATGAAAAGCCGGTCAGGACATCTGAGTCAGAGACGCACCCACGAAATGGGTGAAACTTGACGGTGTAGTTTCATTTTCCCAATCTGAGCCTAAGGCGCGCTTGAATGCACATCTGGATAGGGAGATGACAGGCCTGAAAACTCCCACAAATACATCCTTTTTTTTCTGGTGGGGAATCGAACCCGCGACCTGTCAACCCACAGCCCGAGATGCAGACCTGGGTTATCATGGCGTCTCTCCCCTGATGTGAAACTATGGTCAACTGTATGTTGTGCAAACTTATCCTCAAACACTTTTGGTTCTGAATCTTATACTCTCCAACAAATTTTGAACGCCATGAGGCAGCATCCCTGTACTAACCCTGCAAAAAGCTGAAGGCCACAAAGGAAAACCTGAGTTCATTGCCGTTACAATCGTTCACTTCCGAAGAAGAACTTATCATTCTACTGTGGTATGGAACACATCAACAAACCTATCAAAGCAAAAACAAGAGCATGAATAAAAGTCATGATTTATGTACATAACTAGCTTCTATGTAAATGAATATGCTCTTAGTAAAAAGCTGAGTACGTAATGAACTTGAAGCCATTACATGACGATCACAATAGGGGTGGGGGGACTTTATCTCACATTGTCCGGGTAGTTGGAGATTTCGATCAGGTTGTGGTCTGGATCACGTACATACACAGACAGGATGGGACCCAGGGCACCCGTGCGCTCACAGGGACCCTCCACGATGGCCACTTGACATTTCTGAAAAACAGCAGCACCGGTAACTGTCACATGGTTATGGCTGGTGTTAACATTTCTGAAAAAGCAACAGCACCGGTAATTGTCACATGGTTATGGCTGGTGTGAACATTTCTGAAAAAGCAACAGCACCGGTAATTGTCACATGGTTATGGCTGGTGTTAACATTTCTGAAAAAAACAAAAGCGCCGGTAATGGTCACATGGTTATGGCTGGTGTCAACATTTCTGAAAAAACAACAGCACCGGTAATTGTCACATGGTTATGGCTGGTGTTAACATTTCTGAAAAAACAGCAGCACCAGTAATTGTCACATGGTTATGGCTGGTGTTAACATTTCTGAAAAAATCCCAACAGCACCGGTAATTGTCACATGGTATGGCTGGTGTTAACATTTCCGAAACCACAGCACCACCGGTCATTGTCACATGGTTATGGCTGGTGTTAACATTTCTGAAACCACAGCACTGTAACTGTCACATAGTTATATCTGGTGTTACAATTTCTGAAACCACAGCACTGTAACTGTCACATGGATTTAGCTGGTGTTAACATTTCTGAAACCTCAGCACCGGTCATTGTCACATTGTTATGGCTGGTGTTAGCATTTCTGAAACCACAGCACCGTCATTGTCACATTGTTATGGCTGGTGTTAGCATTTCTGAAACCACAGCACCGGTCATTGTCACATTGTTATGGCTGGTGTTAGCATTTCTGAAACCACAGCACTGGACATTGTCATATTGTTAGGGCTGGTGTTTAGCATTTCTGAAACCACAGCACTGGACATTGTCATATTGTTAGGGCTGGTGTTAGCATTTCTGAAACCACAGCACTGGACATTGTCATATTGTTATTGCTGGTGTTAGCATTTCTGAAACCACAGCACTGGACATTGTCATATTGTTATGGCTGGTGTTAGCATTTCTGAAACCACAGCATTGGACATTGGCATATTGTTATGGCTGGTGTTAACATTTCTGAAACCACAGCACTGGACATTGTCATATTGTTATGGCTGGTGTTAACATTTCTGAAACCACAGCACCAGTAACACTCACATGGATTTAGCTGGTGTTAACATTTCTGAAACCACAGCACTGGACATTGACACATTGTTATAGCTTCAAGCGCGCGCATTCACACACACACACACACACACACACACACACACACACACACACACACACACACACCATACATGCACACAACACACACACACACACACACACACACACACACACACACACGCACGCACGCACGCACGCATGCATACACGCACACACACACACACATCAAGCAGGTGTACTGGCACGCATGACTGCCAACGAAACGCAACAAAAGTCAACACTAGATCTGCAAATGCACTGGCCTTGAGATGCTCCACGACGTCATGGATGTCTGTTGACGTAATAAAACAAACGTCAGCAGAACCTGGCACGGGTGAGTTGGCCTTGGGTTCATACTCCTTGCCGTGCTGGTGTAAGTTGATCTTGTGCTGTCCGAAGTTCAGTGCTAATCTGCCACCCTATGCACAAATAGTAACTTTTTTCTGAGAGAGAGAGAGAGAAAGAGAGAGGAGAGACAGACAGACAGACAGACAGACAGACAGAGACAGACAGAGATAGAGAGAGAGAGACAGAGAGAGAGAGAGAGAGAGACAGACAGACAGACAGAGACAGACAGACAGACAGACAGAGAACAGCAATGAGGAGAGGAGGGAGGGGTGTAGGGATGTAGAGGGTGGTGGGAATGGCGAGGGGGGGGGGGGGGGGGTTAAAACACTACCATTTCCTGGCAGAGCATGTCTAACCTGTCGGAAGCTCATGAAGTTTAAACGTTTCAACGAGTAAAAGAATTTTAAAAAGCGCACAGATGTTCAGTAACACACCAACTGTCCGCCGTGGTGACCCCATTGACGGTCACGTGGAAGCTAAGGTACCATCTGCAAGGTCACGTTGATATCCAAGATGATATCATTAACAACAGCAACGACAAACAACACAAAATAAGAATCATTACAATCAGTCAGTTAACGGAGTTTCTCAAACACACACACACACACACACACACACACACACACACACACACACACACAGAGAGAGAGAGAGAGAGAGAGAGAGAGAGAGCACACATTGAGAGAGAGAGAGAGAGAGAGAGAGAGAGAGTCCCAAAACTACCACCACCAGACTAAGGCAGAAAAAAAAAATAACAGGAACTGTTTCGCCATCATCACTTAATAATAATAATAATGAAAACAATAACAATAAAAATAATTATGATGATGATGATGATGATGATGATGATAATGTTCATATTACTTTTACCACTTTACTACTAATGACAATCTGCTAGACGATTCGGTGTCGCGGGCACCATTCCTTTGGAGAACTGAATGTTTTCTTGTAGGAGCAAGAGTTACCGCACTTGTTTACTGTTTATTATTTACTGTTCCCTGCCTCACTTCATATTTACTTTCCTTACAAATGTCAATGATAAAATTAACAACACAAATATTAATACGTTGATGGAAAGGAATTAAAAAAAAATAATCAATGACTCGAAAGTTTACAATATTGCTGAAACAGAAGAAGAACAGAAACAAAGAAACAAAAAAGGAAAGAGAGAAGAAAAATAGAAGAGAGGAAACATACATGTGTCAAAGAAAACCATAGTAAGTAACGGGGTAGATAAGCGAGTATAGAATTGATTCATGAACACAATAAAAATGAAAACGGTCAAAGGAGAGCAGGCAAGAAAAAACAGCTGTAACATATACATGTGTCAAATAATGAGCAGCATGATACAGTCTGCCTTCGAAGCAGAATGCCCCGCAAAAGACTGACCTTAAAGGTGGTGACCTCCATGCCAAGAACACGTGTGTAGAAGTCCACCGTGGAGTCTATGTTCCTGACCGTCAGGACAAAGTGATCCAAGCGCTGGATCTTAATGGCTGGCACCACACTCTGGAAAAAGACATGCCTGTTTCAACGCAACAGCATACATTCGCGCCATCCTACTGAGGTCATAGAGTAAAGGGAGACAAAAGCGTACGAAGTATGTTTCACTTTCTCGTGATAGCTGAATGCGCGGGTGTTGTTGAGGATGTGCTAACAAAAATGTCGGTTCATACATATTCTTGGAGCTGGTAAGTGTTTCGGATGAGCAAGTTTCCTTTCGGGCGATCGCCCTCGGCCTGCCATTTGCCTTGAATAAGCGGGAAGAGAAGGATAATCGTTTTCATTATTCATACTACATGATGAACTTTTTTTTCCATATGCGATTTCTAAATATCTATGTTTTGATATATTTCTCAGGTTTTATTTACTAACTTTCCCATTTTCTATAGCATTGTTATTACCATTATCTTCATTTTCATTTCTGTGATTACTATCATTATAACTATTTTGTAGGGCTATATGCCTTAGATTTAACCATACTATCTTTCTTATTTTCTGGATTAATGTTATTGTCATTCCCATCATAACCATGATGTTGTAACTGTTCTTCTTTGCCTTCCTCTTCTTCTATTTTTGTTTTTATTGTTACTTTAATTCATGTTCATTACTGTTAGTATTATCATTATACGATTATAACACCATCGTCATTTTTATCATCATTACTATTATTACTATCATTATCAATGTTGTTGTTGTTGTAACCTGTTTCGTTTCCTCTTCCATTCCGTAGGTTTACTTTTTCGCGCAAGACCAAATTTGCACAGAGATCGAAGGCGGTGATCTGTTCGTCCTTTGTCCTTTGTTTTCATTGTTTTTAAATGTTATTTGTCCTGCTTGAAGAAGACCCAATAGGCTGAAACGTGTTGCGTTTGTGTTGTAATTTGTTCGTTTCTTCGTTTGGCAGTCCAGTGACTTTTTTTCCTCTCCCTTCTTGCTGGATCAATTTCGTCAAGATCATCTGTTGCCTTTCGTTTGCAACCCGTTCCGACATTTAGCCGTCCCAGGCTTTTCTTGTCCCCTGACATAGGCCTATGCCTATAGGCCTAGCCTACTCTTAAACAGAGGAAAGAGTTATCTCTGTATTTCCTAATTCAGCCGTAAATCTCTTAAGTCATAAAATCTTCTAGTCGGATCCAAGTTCCGATCAACCGCCAAAGCTACCGAATCAATGTACACGTCCGTTGGCGGAACGATGGAAATCGTCAGTAAAGAGCGACCCCTGGATCTATTCGAACTTAATTGGCGGAGATGTGCGTTCTTCTGAACCCCCTTCAGTCGACTTCCATAATGATGCAGTCTGAAACAGAACAACACTATGAACAGACGGTGCTGGCTGACCTCTTACGACTGCACTCAATGAATGTGTGAAAAGAATCGGCCAAACCCAGTGGCATGTGTCCGCTAAAGAAAAAATAATAATAATTTTTTAAAATAAGAAAGAGAAGAAATAAAAAAAGCAGTCCACCAAACTCGTACCATAGTTATTGCAGACTTCGGTCCGTTGATCTCCACAACTGGAAGGCTACTTTTCAAAACGCAAATGACTCTGCTCCCTAAATTCGCCTCATATCTTTATCAAGCACATTAAACAATAATTATTAGGCCTATTCATGCAGCAAACAGGCCTTCACTGGTTCATTCTTGATCCAGACAGATGAGAACAAGTCGACGACTGAATTTCACAGAGGGGAGACGCGGTCCCTATAAATGGCAACGGGCTGCTTGGCCTCGGCTCTCTCTGGTATATAGGCGCCAGCCAAAATAAATGTTAGAAAAAGGCTGACATTAAACAAGGCGAGGATCACACGTATTTGCTAAGGCCAAGCTGGTAAACGGAGGATGGCGTTTTGCCTGGTACCTCCGCCAAAGAACGGATAGCCTAATCGTTGCTTTGGGTGTAGGTCAACAAACAGGCAACGTTTGACCGTGGACGGCTTCGATCTGTTTATGATAGATGACTTCTTGTTCATTAAGACGCCTTTCATGACGTTAATGTGGTGGCAAAAAGTTCCCCATTGCGGTTGGGAGGCGGATGATATGATCCGACGTGCTGTCTGGCAAACAGAGAAGACGGTCAATGATTTGGAAACCGTTCCGTGAAACGGTCGACATGGTAACAACAAGAGTTGATGACATTGAACAGTGGCTGAGCATGCCTCTCATCAGTTTTTCAACGGTGCCTCCTGCTTGTATCCAAAAATCCCAGCAGAGGAGCAGCACATGTTAACGTCTACCTCCTTAGCAAGTGAGGTATTGCACGGGAGCCGGAATAGCTCAGTTGGTAGAGCGCCGGACTCGTAATCTTGGTGATCCTGGGGTTGCGGGTTCGAACCTCCGCCGGGGCGTTTCGGTACAGGGGGATTTTTCCCTCAGAGTTAACATTGGTTCTGACTCCATTTCCCATACAGTCCTTCGAATGAGACTATAAACCGAGGTTCCGTGTGTGAACGTACGCATAACATCTTGCACACACGTAAAATCCCATCACCAACTTTCGGAAGAGTAGGCCAGTTTGGCCGTTGGTATGGATGGATGACACGTTACACATAGCATGCACCCTGCGTGAGAAATGGAAAGAATGGAGGAAGTAAGGAAAATGAGTGATCGATATTGAACGATACTGACTGGATGACACGGGAAACGACTGAATGAAGCGCCGACTGGCAGCTCTTCAGTCGGCACTACCCAGGTAGGCAGCCCGTTGTGTAAACGAGTGTTGATTGTAAAGCGCTTAGAGCTTGGTCTATAGCCGAGAATAGGCGCTATATAAGTATTCATTATTATTATTATAAGTTACATCACCAAGGAACATTCCCCATTGTACAGCATTAATATGGCATTATTTCATCTTTCCTGACCGAACTTTAGTTAGTTTTCTGCGAGGTGGAGAATCGGCATGTTTCCATTGTTATCATACTGGACCATCCTGATCAGATCAAGGGATAATATGTATCCATATCCATCTTAAGGCGACAGGGCAGATTAGGTATCTCTGCAGTCCACCACGACTCCTTGTGAACCCTGGTCTTGAAGCACCTTAACCTACAGTGCCCAGGCTAACAGGACATTAACCCGACCCTACTTGACAAGCCCAAGAGAGTGGGGTCAGGGACCAATTTAACACAACACACTGTCAACAGAATAACACCTTACGATGGGCAGTCACGGAAAGAGGTCATTAGTATGCAGTGCAAAGGCAGAATACGAACTCGAAATTATCTGATAGCGCTATAGGTGCTCCGCCTCTGAGTTCGTCGTGCCGATTATTTGGGAGAACATTCTTAGTCTGCCTTTACGTCTTCATCATACCTGTGTTTATGTTGTCTACTTCTCTGTCACCAGCCTGAGAGCCGGCAAAAAAACACACACAAAAAAAAGCGCACGACAACTGAAAGACGTAATTCAACATACACTGCACAACATCTTAGTAAGTCTGCATGCCTCTTTAACTACGTATGACGGGGTTCAAAATTTTATAGTTAAGAGCGGGGACAGCTCTTACCCGGGGGCGGGATGAAGTATGACGGGGTTCAAAATTGCAAGATGGGAATCGAACTTATAGTAAACAAACGTCGTAGAGATTTAGAAAAAGTAACCACACGCGGCAAACGGTACAGCAAAATTGAACGCAGCACTCGTGTCCAGCGAGCTAGGGTTAATAAGTTACATACCATGCTGCTGCGTTGCAGAGGCGAAATATTAGTAGGCTGCGAAACCACTGCACACGGCCCTGCGGCTGGACCCTCAGGCCCACACCAGATTTTGACACGAGACTCGCTTTGAGGTCCCAATCCCCCGGCTAACAGTACCAGACCAACGGGATAAAAACATAGACCCCTGCC
Source organism: Conus ventricosus (assembly GCA_018398815.1). Taxonomy (NCBI): domain Eukaryota; kingdom Metazoa; phylum Mollusca; class Gastropoda; order Neogastropoda; family Conidae; genus Conus; species Conus ventricosus. The sequence continues at coordinate 18,208,163 of CM031600.1, read as the reverse complement.
ATCAAGAGCACAGAGAGAGAGAGAGGAACAGCAGAGAGGGACCAGACAGAGGGGCAGGAAGAGGCCGAAAGAGAGTAGGAAGACAGAGAGTTAGTGTTGTAGGAGTAGGACTTAGTAAGAAAAGGGTATTAATGTTGAGTAGAGGAGAAAAGTTCCCCAAGTGTAGCGGTACTAACAAAGCAAGTAGGGAGAGAAAGCCCAGAGAAGAAAAGTTCCCCAAGTGTAGCGGTACAGTGTTAAAGAATAACAAAGCAAGTAGGGAGAGAAAAGCGCAAGGGCCGATTTAATTATTGTGAATCAGGTTAGTAAAAGTGATTAGGGTGTTCTGGAACTTCGCCCCAGACCTCCTACACTGAGGGCCATCTTCACGTCGCAGACCAGCAAAGTTTGGGTAAGTCATTAATGTTACGTTGTTTAGGATTGTGTTTCCTCCAGTGAATCTTGTGTGTGGTGGCATTACTATTATTATCATTATTATCTTAAGTGTGGCCTTGTTATCAGTGTGCTGTGAATTGAGAAAGTCTTAGTAAACTGTTGCAATTTTACCCAGATGTGTGCCTTGTCGAAGAGAAAGGAACGATCGCCATGTCCTCTCACTCCCCCTCACTCCCTTCTCTCCTTCTCTATATCTCTCTCCCTCCTTCTCTCTCTTTCAACCCCCCTTTAACCATCATATCATGGACAAGTGTGCCTCCACCTCATCTCTCTCCTTTCCTCTTTCTATCTCTCTTCTTTCTCTAAAACCTGTCGCTGGTGGCGCTGGCTGGCTGTAATCATCCCCACAGTCGGGCCCGGTGATATACGGAGCCAAGTTGGCGTCATATCAGGAAGAGACAGCCCACAACAATGTTCTTATGTAACCCACAACAATGTTCTTATGTAAAAAGTCACTCAAAAGCTGCGTGCACCGGAGCACTCCACAAGAAATGCTAAACGCCAGAATGTGAGAGGGAAATGTGAACTAACAGAACACCACAAGATCAGGCTGATGAAGGGGGCCATAGAATTTATAACACTTTCTCCTTGTTGTACGGTGATCGCCACGGATCAAGAGCAGGACGTTTTTGTACACACGACAAATCTGTTATGTAAACAAATAATCGCAAAATGTTGACGTATTGAACCTACAGCTGGTTTGTTGTAAATAGATTGTGAATGATCGGTCTTCTGTCGCTTTGGATGTTGCAAACAGTCTTTAGCGCGAACGGAATTTAGACAAATGTTTATTAAATTTTAATCCGTATACATATGCAACTGATCAACATACAACCATGATTGCAATTTGGATTGCTCTCTCTCTCTCTCTCTCTCTCTCCTCTCTCTCTCTCTCTCTCTCTCTCTGCGTGCGTGCGTGCGAGCGCGCGCGCGAGCAAGCAAGTCATGGCAGTGAATGCGTGCGTTGTTCTCTGAATAATAATGGACCTCATATAATGCTTAATCTTCAAAACGGTCCGGAAACGGTCCAGAACCTAATATTTCAACCTCTCAACACATTTCTCTGGCACCCAGTTAAAGAGAGAATTAAGTACATAACTGCAGGCTTTTGCAGGATAATTGGTGATTGAGTTCATGGCGTGGGCCACTGTGTCGGTATGTCAGATTTTCAAATGTTGCAGATGGTTGCTAGGATATCAGTTACTGCCTCTCTGCCATGTTTTAATTGAAAAAATTCTGCAAGGATGTTGTCGATGCCTGCAGACTTCACATATCAGTGCTGCAACTTCACTGCTGTTACGACTACTTCACTGAGCAGTGGAAAGACATCCTCATTTGATGAATCCTGTACTGTTAACACATTTGGATCTCATTTGCTCTTTTTTTCTTGATGTTGTTTGTTTGTTTTGTTTTTAGATCAGAGCAGTATCCAGTCTGCCTTTTTACCATGTCTTCTTCCTATGTAAGACAGTTCCCGCTCTCAAAATTGCTGATTTTACCTGGCTTCTGTTCGGTTAAGTCTTTTACAATTTCAAAAGCTTCTTTAGTGTCATTGTTGTCTAGCTTTTTTCTCGATGTTGCCACACAGTTGTTCGATCCAGCTTTTTTTGAATTCTTCATTTCCTGACCGACTCTTTAGTTTATATTGTCTTTCTCTCCGTCGCTCTTCTTGAGCAGTTTTAAGCTCCTGCTAGAGTCACACAGCTCCAAGACATTGGTTGTGATTCATGGCGTCAATTTCCATCGCTTATATTCCCTGGACCTCTGTTGATGATAATGATAATAATGGTACAGCCAGTGTAAGTTTGGTACCCAAGGTCTGACCAGCGCGTTGACCAAATGCATAGGTCAGACATCTGCTAAGTCGTAGCCACGAGACCCGTCCTTAAATTCTCTCATCTTAGTCATTAATTTATTTATCCATCAGCCTTAAACCATGCGCAGTATGGTCTCAAAACTCAGTGCATGTGGTGTAGCGCAGTTCGCACGCAGTGACATTTCCTTGAAACTGACGCTGAAACTTCAGTCATCGCTTGATTGAAAATGTTTGTAAGGGCCATTTCGAGGTGGAGTGAAGTTTCCTCCTATAGCTGCTTCGGATTGTTCGGCAACGTTAGGATGTTTCAATTTGTCACGACTGAATTCGACATGGCCGTTTTCCATTCTCTTGTTGTTCTTCAACTATTCTTTAAACTTTTTTTAATGACAAATTCGTGGTCTCTACAAGAAAATGTCTTTGTTTTGCCCCTGTTACCGGTTATATACAAGAATTCAGTCTACCTGGCTGTAATGCTGACCGTTTGGGGAGCACCATGTCCATTGTCAGGATGCCTTAAGCTCACCGACAGTGCTGGTAAAAACCACGTCATTATCACTAGCACAATTCCAGCAGTCGTAATGCCCGTAATTGGAAATCTCATTGTAGTAGAGGTCGCAAAGAATTTCCCTGTCTTCTCTGTATCTATACACAACATTGGTATGGTCACCCAAAGCGATGAATGTGTCTTCCTCGACAATCTTGTTAATGACCTTCGGAAGCGGAGCACAGAATTTTCAATCTGATCAACATCATAGTCTGTTGTAGGGGTGTACACTATGGTGACGTTAAACGGTTTCAACTGTATGCATAATGGCCATGATCCCATTGGGATTAGTGCAGCATCCTAGTACAGCGTTCTTGATGTTCTTTTTATCTATATAAACCCCTCCCCATGAACATGTTTGTCTCCTTCTCCGCTGTAATACAGGAACCCCCCCCCCCCTCCCCCTTCTGTCTGTACTTCTTCATTGTTCTTCCACCTTTCAACTTGTCAGAGGCTGAGAATGTGCCAGGTGTCCATTCTTTCAGCTTTCAACTTGTCAGAGGCTGAGAATGTGCAAGGGGTCCATGCTTTCAAGTTTACAACATGCTTGAGGGTTCTTTCGTTCCAAGTGGCCAATGTGATGATGTCCGTTCCATAGATGGCCTGTTGTGTTCCTACAGCAAGATATTTTTTCTGTCCACCCTGGTGGAGGTCGACAGATGGCGCAGTCATTAATAACCCACGCTGTGACTGATCTCGTATGTGTTGTGTCCTTGATGAAACGGAAAGTAGAATCAGAGTGGTCCCCCCTTACCGGACAAGTATATATGGATTTACCCAGAATGCAAAGGAGCGGGGAAAAAGATGGCAAGAAAATAAATACCTCCAACCGTCACCCTCAAGTCTTTGAAACCCTTATGCATGGATGTGTTTACACACACACACTGCAAGCATCACAGACACTAAATCTGGCGACGAGTGATCTACTGAAGCTACAAGCTAGCTTGAACCCAACCTCAAGTGACACTGTAAGTCGTTTTAGTTTGTCTGAACTTTTCGACCACGTAATCACGATCAGTCTTTACGTCATACAACGTTGAGTCATAGAACTGTAGTGTTGGAGTACACAGTGACTGTAACGATGTCAAACTTGCCGAATTTCGAACGTTTTGCTGTGCATGGGGAAGAGAATACAGCAGGCACTCGGCGGAAATGGATAGGCAAGCTAGAAAACCTGATGACAGCAATGAACATTACAAATGATCAGAGAATGAAGGCTCTGCTGCTCCACTATGGCGGTGATGACATTTTCGAAATTCATGACGCCATGACAGATGAAGAAAAGGGTATAGGTGCAACTGACGATGAGGGCCATGCCATTGAGTACAAGACGCTCAAAGAATCACTCACTGCATATTTCACCCCCAAAAAGAACACTTCATTTGAGACTTTCAAATTTAGGCAAACAGTGCAGAAAGCAAATGAAACCATTGACTCTTTTTACACTCGACTCAGAAGCTTAGCAGCTAACTGTGACTTCCATGATATGGACAAAGAAATTCTGTCACAAATAATTCAAGGATGTACGTCATCACGTGTTCGTCGCAAGGCTCTCAAGGACAACCTCACCCTGAAGCAGGTCTTGGATGAAGCCCGCAGTTTTGAACTTTCAGAAAGTAGAGCCAGTGCCATAGAAAGCTCTGCAGCTGCCAACGCCATTGCTGGTGAAGATGTTGACTGTGCTGCCTATTCAGTCAGAGGTGGTAGACGCCGGAGACGTGGTCAACGCTCCAGAGGTCCAGGTCACCATCCAGCAGCCAATACAGGTCAACAACCGGCCCACAGCTCACATCGTGGTCGCCCTGCCTATGGCCGCAACCCCAGATCCAGCCGTGGTTCCCGCTATAATACTTCAAATCAGAGCGACAACACTGCGCCCTGCCGTTACTGTGGTGGCCCAGTGACCCATACACTATGTCCTGCAAAGGGGAAAGAGTGTCGGCTCTGCAGAAAGCCCAATCACTTCGCACGTGTCTGTGAGTCTGCCCAGAGCCAGAAGATAAGGCAACTTGACCATATGCACGTTCACACAGCCGCTGACAATGCAGACAGCTCCAGCGAAGAGATTTTTAGCATCACCGAAAAGCGTGCATCAAAAGCGCCAATTGTTGATGTGTGCCTAGGTGGCACCGTGACCAGCTTCATCATCGACACAGGGGCGACGGTGAATATTGTCACAATAGACACATTCAAGAAGCTTGCCAACAGTGAGACATTGTATGGGCCTTGCCCGAAGGTCTACGCCTACGGTTCGAAAACGCCACTTCCAGTCAAGGCTGCATACAGACGAACATTGCCTACAAAGAAAAGCAAACACGCGCAAAATTCTACGTAGTGGAAGCTGAAAACACCGACAATCTCCTCAGCGCAGACACAGCCCAAGCGCTCAACATCATTCAGTTCGCCCTGGCCTCCAAGACATCGACAGGCATCATTGATGACTTTCCAAGCCTATTTGATAGAAAATCAGGGAAAATCGAAGGTGTTCAAATCAAACTGCACATCGACGAGTCTGTGCAGCCTGTGCATCAACGACACAGACGCATCCCCTTCCACATACGAAAAGACGTGGAACGAGAGTTGGAACGACTAGAGAAAGACGACATCATTGAGAAGGTGTCTGGCCCAACACCGTGGGTTTCCCCGACCGTAGTAGTCCCCAAGAAACAGGGAGGTGTTCGTCTATGCATCGACATGCGAGAAGCAAATAAGGCTATCCGGAGGGAAAAGCACCCCATGCCGACCATAGATGAACTGATCGCCGACTTGAATGGGTCCACCGTTTTCAGCAAATTAGACCTGTCAGGTGCATACCACCAACTACAACTCCACCCAGACAGCAAGTATATCACAACATTCTCTACACATGTTGGCCTTCGGCGGTACAAAAGACTTTTGTTCGGCGTAAACGCAGCAGCTGAAATGTTTCAAAACGCCATTGCTGAGATCCTACAAGATATCCCAGGGGCCAGAAATTTGAGTGATGACATCATCGTGCATGGTGCCACGGAAGCTGAGCATGACGAAAGCCTTCGGAAGACCTTGAACAAGCTGAACGAAGTTGGCGCTAAGCTGAACCGTGGAAAATGTGTTTTTTCGGTGAATGAACTCACTTTCTTCGGCCATGTGTTTGGCCAGAATGGTGTCTCAGCAGATCCGGAGAAGATTCAGACAATTGCCCAAGCTCATCCTCCTCAATCTGCAGCCGATGTGAGGTCCTTTCTTGAAATGACGCAATACGTTGCCAGGTTCATCCCAGGCTACGCTACAATCACTGAGCCACTGAGACAGCTCACTAAAAGGACACTGTCTGGGCCTGGGACACCCCTCAGCAAAAGGCCTTCGATGAACTGAAGTGTGCACTGACCAGCGCATGCGTCATGGCTTACTTCAGCCCCCACGAGCAAACGGACATCCTGGTAGACGCCAGTCCAGTAGGTCTTGCAGCCATCATGACCCAAAACGGGCGACCAATCTGCTACGCCAGTCGTGCATTGACGGACACTGAGAAGAGGTACTCGCAAACAGAAAGAGAAATGTTGGCGATAGTCTTCGGTGTCGAGCACTTCCATCTGTACATTTTCGGATCCCCATTTGTGTTACACACAGATCACAAGCCTCTGATAGGAATTCTGAAGAACCGAAAACCTGCAACTGCTCGAATTGAACGCCTACGCCTTCGTATCCTGCCCTATGAGATGGATCTACGGTACCGTCCTGGCAGAAATGAGCAAAACCCAGCTGATTTCATCAGCAGACATCCCACATCTGAGCCCAGAAGAGAGAACGCATCAGAGGCGTACATCAACTACGTTGCCCAGAATTGCATTCCCAAGGCAATGACTCAAGCAGAAGTTCGAGAAGCTGTCCTGCAAGATGATACACTACAGGAAGTGATGACAGCGGTGCAGACAGGAAAGTGGCACTCCCCTGACATAAAGGCTTTCGCCCGCTTCAAAGATGAACTGTCTGTACATGATGGACTTTTGCTATGAGGCCATAGACTGGTAATCCCACAGCAACTTCAGCAGAAAGTCATTGACATTGCCCATCAGTCCCACCAGGGAGTTGTCAGAACAAAACAACATCTCCGGGAGAAAGTATGGTTTCCTGGCATTGACAAGAGCGTCGAAGCATCTGTGAAGGCTTGTATCCCATGCCAGTCCTCACACCCAGGTCCCTCTAAGCGAGACCCCATACTTCCCACCCCACTCCCCTCCAAACCCTGGTCCCGCCTGGCAATGGACTTTGCTGGCCCATTTCCCTCAGGTGATTATCTCCTAGTCCTGATCGATGAATACAGTCGATACCCTGAAGTGGAAGTCGTCGGATCAACTTCATACAAGACTGTAACTTCCAAACTGGAGACCATCTTCGCACGCCAAGGGCTTCCAGAGGTGATCAAGACAGACAACGGTCCCCCGTTCAACGGAGCGGAATTCTCCACCTTCCTTGAACAACTTGGAATCCAACACAAGAAGGTCACTCCCTTATGGCCTGAGGCAAACGGTGAAGCCGAGCGGTTCATGCGAACTCTCAACAAAAACATCAGAGCCGCCACTGCAGCGAACCTGAACTGGAAGACACGGCTACCAGTTTTCCTGATGCAGTACCGTGCAACACCCCATGCCTCTACCAGTATGTCTCCCTTTGAGGCGCTCACCTGCAGGAAAATGAACACTGGCCTTCCTGCCGTTGACGCCACTACCACCCCTTCCCCCACCCACCCCCGCATTGCTCTCCATGATGCAAAGAGCAAACAGAAAATGATCTCATATGCCAACGCCAAGCGACATGCCATGCCCCATGATCTTCAGGTTGGAGATCACGTGCTGATCAAGCAGCCAAAGACCAACAAACTCACCCCCCCTTTCAACCCCAAACCCTACACAATCATCATGAAGAAGGGAACCATGCTCACAGCCCAGCGTGGTTCGCGGCAAGTCACCCGCAACTCATCACACTTCAAACGCATTCCCCCAACCATCAACCGAGATGAGGACGCAGACAGCGAAGAAGAGGAGGAGAAGGACGAGATGACACCTCCAGTACCAGAACACCCACCAACTCCTGAGCGAGCTACGTCACAGCCCGCTCATCGCCCAACTCAAGATCAACGTAGACTTGCACCTCCGCCTGGTCTTTGCAGTCCCGCACCTGGTCCTCACACTCCTGAACCTGGTCTTCGCACTCCTGCACCTGGCCTTCACACTCCCATGCCTGGTCATCGCTTTTCTGCACCGGGTCCTCGAGCTCCAGAGATGCCCTCTGCCCAGCCGATGGCCAGACCTGCCCGTGAACGCCGCTTGCCAGAACGACTAAAGGACTTCGTGCTGCAGCCGATCAAGACACTCGCCGTGTGACCGGAGATTCCAGTCCTTGATGTTCCAGGCTCCAGTACTTTGTTTGTGTTGTATTTTGGAGTTAAGCCATTTCTACTCGCAGTCAAACATTCGTATACACACACAGAACATACAGGAGTTTTCGTTTGTGTTTTGAATAGTTTATTCTGAGGGTTGTCGCAGTGAAAATTACATTTGGTAATTATGTATGAGACTTTAACGGACGAGCTAATGTTGAACTTTGGTGCTAAAGTATTTCTGCCACCGTGCAAAGTTACATTTTGAATTTTGAACATATCAATGATCCCCGTCCATCAAAGAACATTGACTTGTTGGTAGTATTTGATCATTACATAGTTGAATGAGTAAGTTTGAATGACTCTAATGATATATAAATTAAATGATGATTTAAAAGTTTAAGATCTTGCTTCTGGAGTCTGATGAAACTTTACTTGAACGTTGATAACATTAAATTTAATTTGAGACCCACAAATGTAAATTTTGAGTTGAAGTTTATAGCTTATGTTTTCTAGTCTAGTGCGTTAAAAGAAAAATCTTTAATAAAGTTGGGAGAGATGTGTCCTTGATGAAACGGAAAGTAGAATCAGAGTGGTCCCCCCTTACCGGACAAGTATATATGGATTTACCCAGAATGCAAAGGAGCGGGGAAAAAGATGGCAAGAAAATAAATACCTCCAACTGTCACCCTCAAGTCTTTGAAACCCTTATGCATGGATGTGTTTATACACACACACACACTGCAAGCATCACAGACACTAAAGTATGGTCTCTGTATTTTCCTCTTTCATCTCGTCAGTGTTTTGAGCAAGTCGAATCTGGCGTGCCCATATCTCGCCAGGCCGCATTTTGTTGTTGGGTTTACCACTCTCTATATGTGGCCTACCTCTGTTACATAGCCTTTCCTTCAAGTTCAGGCTTTAAATACATCTTCCTGTATAGCAAGGAATATAAATACTCCGCGCTGTGAGGAAGAAAAGAAAAAGAAACACCCGAAGGTGCTGGGGAGGACCCAGAGAAGCACTGTCTTCACCTGCCTTTAGAGCAGTCCTGTACCACCCTTGGAGGCCTGCGCTGTGTTGACGATGGGTACAGGCACGCGCAGGACACTCCATTAAGATATCAAGGGACATAACTGCTCCTGAACAGAGGTAAATCAGACTACAGGATGCAGCTCATAACAGCCTTAAAGTAGCATCCCCATGGGTGTACCAGCCCGTATTTCATGACTGCAGAGCCCACCGGCGAAAAACACCACCCTCCAGCTGCCGAGCACACCCCACAGACCCAACCACCCCTGCCCACGGACAGATGAAGACAGTGCCACTCCAGACACAGCCAAGCTTTCGCCATACGGTCTTATGTGCCCTCAAGAGAGAATCCAAAGTTGTAGTCTTTCCCACTGTCAACAGGACTTTCCCTGTGGTCAGTGGGTCTTTCCTCACCGTCACTGGACCTTTCTCCAGGGTCAGCCTAGTTAAAGCAAAGAAGAAAAAGAAACACCCGAAGGTGCTGGGGAGGACCCAGAGAAGCACTGTCTTCACCTGCCTTTAGAGCAGTCCTGTACCACCCTTGGAGGCCTGCGCTGTGTTGACGATGGGTACAGGCACGCGCAGGACACTCCATTAAGATATCAAGGGACATAACTGCTCCTGAACAGAGGTAAATCAGACTACAGGATGCAGCTCATAACAGCCTTAAAGTAGCATCCCCATGGGTGTACCAGCCCGTATTTCATGACTGCAGAGCCCACCGGCGAAAAACACCACCCTCCAGCTGCCGAGCACACCCCACAGACCCAACCACCCCTGCCCACGGACAGTTGAAGACAGTGCCACTCCAGACACAGCCAAGCTTTCGCTGTGGTCTGTATTTTCCTCTTTCATCTCGTCAGTGTTTTGAGCAAGTCGAATCTGGCGTGCCCATATCTCGCCAGGCCGCATTTTGTTGTTGGGTTTACCACTCTCTATATGTGGCCTACCTCTGTTACATAGCCTTTCCTTCAAGTTCAGGCTTTAAATACATCTTCCTGTATAGCAAGGAATATAAATACTCCGCGCTGTGAGGAATGTTTTTCGTATGTGAATATTTCAATTAGTGTATACCTGCGCGCATATGTATATGCGGAATCTATGTATGTATGAATGTGATGCAGATACGTTATATATATATTAAGGAATTTAGACCTAAGTTGTGTGCCAGCGCATATGTGGCAGACTTTGCCCTCTGGACTAGGTGCATTGTAACTTACACAATCTTGAAATATTTTACCTTGTTTTAAGCTGATCAATGAAAATTACAAGTATGGGTAGGATTAAGGATGATGATTACTGGCTGCCAAGTTGCCCTTGTGCCAGCAGTTGCTGCTGATAAAAGGGTAACTGTCGTCACACTGCTGAATCCTCTTGAGCATCACTCCATTGCATCCTTTGGACCACTTGAGTTTTTTACGAGGTGGGGATGGGGTGGGGTTGAGGAAGGGGGGCACAGTCACATACAAAAAAAAAACCCACCCATTCCATAATCACACAAAAAGGCAGAGCACTCTATCCATCAATTAAAGGTAGAATGCATTCCTTCAACACATCAAACTGTTACTGTAACCCAGTCAATTTCACATATTTACAACAATTTGTGCAAAAAGATAAAACAGTATGAACATTTTCTAGAAATCATCATTTTCATCAATTATATTTCCTTTGGGCTACTCAGTAGGCCTACGACAGTTGCTCACGGTGCTCCCTACATGCTGTCGGTAAGTAAGCGTGCGCATGCCATCACACACACACACACACACACACACACAGGCGCGCGTGCGCATGCGCGCGCACGTATTCATTCTAGCCACACAGCAGCGAGCGTGCCTACCAGGATAGGCCTATAGGCCTACTAGGCGACAGGATGAAGCGCATCTGAGAAGTGACACGGACAACGAAACCCACTGAGATCCGAAAACTCACCGTGGCCAGTCTTCTCATCGCAGTCCATGCCACGATCGCTGGTCTTCCAAACACCATGATGTTGAATCTGACTGTACTGATCGGTGCTGCAGATGGACAAAGACCGATTCCCGCAAATCTGTAAAAAAACAAGAAAACAACACGAAGCAGCCCATACCGTGGACCACACCACAATAACCGGCTGCAGCACCGTGTACTGCGGTATTTGCACAGTCGTGTCGCGTCGTTCGCTGTCCTAGTTTGCACTCCCCACGAGTTGAGCCGTTTCCGGAGGGAAACCCGCGAAGCAATGGCCAGGGAATGTTGTTGTCACTGAACAAATACTGTACGATGGGTGTGTGTGTGTCTGTGTCTGTTCGCCTCTCTCGCTCTCTCTCTGTCTCTCTCTCTCTGCGTGTGCTGTATATACAGTGAGTTACAAATCATGCTTGCATTTCATAGGTGCAGAACAGCACGAACATGACAGGGAAATAAAAAGACAGATATAGAAACAGGAAGTTCCGAAAACACGTGTGTACAAAATGGAAAAGGGGCAGAGAGAAACTGGCAGAAAGGAAGAGGAGAAAGGTTGGAAGTTAAATAAACGTGCAAAATACAATCACACAAGCAAAAAAAAGAAAAAAAATTAGGCTCGTGCAGTAAACAGGTTAAAAACAAAAGAAAAAGAAAGCAAAATCATCTGGTCAGCATGTACGGTCATAAGTCATAATCAAAAGAACTGAAGTATAAAGTTTGTTAGTCATATATGTCATTACTTTAATTTATTTTAAACAAAAAATTCTTTTGCCAAAACAAACAAACAAACAAAAAAATAATCGGTAGCAGCACAACTAGGAGTCACAAACGATTCTATCTGTCATGCAGTCTGTGCATTACTGCATTTCTCTTTCACTGAATCAGTAAACAGATTAAAAAATGCACTTCCAAAACATAATATGGTCAATGCTGTCTTTATCATGTTACAAAAACTGCATTCACCTTAATTACCTAACCCCCATTTCCTTTGATGCGACATTTGCCTCTATGCTTCTGTGTTCTGTGGCGTCTGTCTGTCACGAGTCGCCCTGGATCAGCACCTTGAAAAGTCATGATCAGTTGGCACCAAAGCAGTGCTTGTTGTGGGTATGCAGACCAATACAGAAGTGACAGTCCCTGCCGCAGCGTTTGCACTTGAAAGTGGTGTCTGCAAGTGCAGCTTGTTGGCGCTTCCTGCGTCTGTCTTAGTTCTTGAAACGCAGACTGTAGCTTCTCTTCCCATCTGCACAGGTCGCGATTTAGCACCCCACTCCATTGGGTTTGATCGTAGGCAAGGTCTTCCCATCCGTCAACATCCACGTGACGGGACTTAAGTCTCATTTAAAGATATCTTTGCATCGGAGTTGTGGGCGGTTCTGAACTCTCTTGCCTGTTGCAAGCTCATCATATAGCAGATCCTAGGGGATCCTACCATCCTGCACCCTGTGGGTGTGTCCTAGCCAGCGAAGGTGACGTTGTCGTAGAAGAGTGGAGATGCTGAGTGAGGCAGCACGTCTGAAGATCTTGTTGTTTGTTTTGCGGTCCGACCGTTTGCTGCCCAGAACCCGCCTCTAGTTGCATATGTGGAACATGTTGAGCCTCTTTTCCTGTCTCGAGTTCAGAATCCATGTCTGGTTGTCATGTAAGCGAACAATGAGGACGCGGGCTTTGTAATGTATATTGATTAATGTATGCATGTGTCTATATAAGGCATTTAAAACGCGTGCGATTACAGCTAATGGACATGAATGTTAATGTCGAATCATATGCTTGTTGTACTCAATGGTTAGATGATCTTTGAATCTGTCATCATCACTATGCTGATGTATCTCTACTGTTCTTCGTTGTTAGTGTGTCATTGTACATGGATCTCCGCTTCAGTAGGGGTTGTGGCCTAAACTGAGTGAACCATTTTTCACTTCCATCTCTCTCTCTCTCTCTCTCTCTCTCTCTCTCTCTCTCTCTCTCTCTTCCTCTCTCCTCTCTCTCTCTCTCTCTCTCCATAAAACTGCATCAGCTTGGAAAATAATGTTGTTGTTGTTGTTTTTAATTATCACGCCAGAAAAGGCACTACATTCAACCAAATAGGCCTATTGACTGTGTCTCAACATTGGGATTTATATAGCTAGCAATAAATTGCTTATTAAAAGAGCTGACAAAGTAACAATTTCCCATCTGACTCCAGTATACTCTGGTTATAAACAGGCGAGTATCCTCAGTTCCTCCCGTCAAGACCAAACTTTTGTACGCTAAAGAATTCTTCATGCATAAAATGCCATTTGCAAAGTTCCCCTTTAATCAAGAAGTATGTTTATTTATGACCATCTCCATGACATCCACATAAAATATGTCTTCCTTTCCCAACCTGCATCGAGTCTACACAAATTCAGCCTCGCTTCTTTCGGAGGTTGGGTAATGGAATCACTTCCCCGGCCGCAGAAAAAACTGGAAAATAAATAAATAAACAAATAATAAAACAAAAAAATCCACACACAAATGTTAGATTAACACATTCCAGTCTGGTTTTTAGACCTATTTAATACATCTGTCAATCTGGCCTTACTTTGCTTCAGAGTGAATTATACCCCTCCCCTCCCCCTGCCCCTGCTGCTCCTTCCCGCTCCCCTCCCTTCCCCATTCCCTTTTTCTGTATTTTCATTTCATTTGTACATAAATGTTCATTCTGTTGTTATTATAAGCACATAGATCTACTTACAATATAAACTTTTGAGATTTTTCTTGCTTTTTCTCTGCGCGGCCCTAGAGAGCAGGAATGTTAAAGCAAACAGTTATGCTTAAGTCATATCCCTCTGTAAATAAGACTCTCTCTCTCTCTCTCTCTCTCTCTCTCTCTCTCTCTCTCTCTCTTCAATCAACATACGAACTGATGTAATTGCCGCCGTCTGTAAAGAATTTGCTATGATTGACCATTACTGAAGCAGGCCTACCAAATGTGAAACTTGAATGAGACAGCAGAGGATCTTCACAGAAAAATAATTAGTCCTCATTATCGACCCTCGCTGGTACGCCAACATAGCATGGAATTGGGGTAGGCTCTGGTTACAATTTAAATAAGAGAGAAGGGAAAGACGAGTGACTAACAGCTGATCTGTCTTCGATCACTACACGCTCTCCTCTCTGCATAGTAAGGGAAAACGAAAAACAAAACTTATAACAGGAAAAAAAAAAAATGTTTCCGCTGGGGCTCGAACCCAGGACCTTCCGCGTGTTAGGCGGATGTGATAACCACTACACTACGGAAACACTGTTGTTTATGGTGCCTTTGTATGTATATATATTCAATGTGCACCAAGAAAAATTTTTTTATTGGTAATTCGATCCATTTGTGCAGTCAGGTGCTTCATAGAAAAGAGCCTCGGCCGACAAGTTACAAGGTACACCGACAAGTTACAAGGTACTGCAGCAACTCTCAAATTTAACGGTGCTCTACAAAGTTAGACGGTAATGTTGAAGAATAGTATACGAAATTCTGGGGGTTAGACAAAGAAAGGTGTAAAATTATGGCTCGGCCCTTTCATTTGTAAACTAAAAATCAATCATAAAACGGTAAGCCGAGTTACTCTCTGTCAATTACTGAGTGGGTGCGGTTATCATCAGTCTCAGGCAAGTTTCAGCCTAGTTTTCAGAAATTTCAACATGGAGGTTTGCTTCGCACGCCGGGCCATTACCACAGAATTAAAAACAGGCTAATCAAGGAACAGTGTTAAACTGTGAATCTGGATCTGGATCTGGCTGCATACGTGACGGAAAACAGGGAGAGCGCAAAAAAAAAAAAAAAGTTTTTTTTTTTTTCCCCTTCCCCTCCTCCTTTTCTCTTAAGGTGTGGAGCTGCCGGATCATTACAACTTTTCGCTTTGCACATACAGGCAAGCCTGTACATTACTGGCCCTGACCCTACAGAAGGTAGTGCCAACCCCCCCCCCCCCCCAAAAAAAAAAAAAAAAAAAAAAAGACCCCACCCCCACCCTTTCCCCACCTACCTAGCCTAACCAAGATAGTTCGCCCTACGGAAAGATGGTTCACTCCGCGGAAAAGTGAAGCCAGATGGCTGGCACATTCCATGCTGCCACTCCCACCCTCACATGCTATCTTTCCACGCGTGTCCAACATGGCGAGTAAGGCAGGAGGCAACTTGTGCGCCGCGCCGAACTGTCATAATTCTCGGAAGAAGGGGTTCCGGTGTTTTTCTTTTCCAAAAGACGAAGAAAGGTGAGATCATTTTCTGTGTTACATTTCCTGAATACGTTGTTTTAATTAAGAGAGAGAGAGAGAGAGAGAGAGAGAGAGAGAGAGAGAGAGAGAGAGAGAGAGAGAGAGAGTCAGTTCAGCTGCGTGAGCGAGGAAATTGCTCCCGCGATGTTGTCATGCAGAAGCCGAGAGAGAGAGCGTACATGCACGCGCGCATGTGTGTGTGTGTGTGTGTGTGTGTGTGTGTGTGTGTGTGTGTGTGTGAGAGAGAGAGAGAGAGAGAGGAGAGAGAGAGAGAGAGAGAGAGAGAGAGAGAGAGAGAGAGAGAGGAGAAAATGCATAGGATACTACTAGCGCTCACATACACACACTTATAGGTGCTTGCACACACACGCACGCACGCACGCACGCACGCACGCACACACACACACACACACACACACACACACACACACACACACACACACACACACACCACACACACACACACTTGTATGAAGATGATACGCATGTGCATAAGCAAGTGACCATGTGCTCACACGGCGCACATATTGCACACACTGAGAGAACGTCTACAGACTGGCGTTAAAAAACAGTTTCTATATTGAACCAAGTTTCACCATTCTTTTTGTGTTCTTTGCAGATGCAAGAAGTGGGTTCAGAACTGTAGGCGTGAAGATCTTGTGGGGAAACCAGCTGCGTACCTTCATGCAAACTGCTGTATTTGCTCTGAGCATTTTGAAGCCAATCAGTTCATGGACCACACCCGCAAGAACTGTCGACTGATTTGGAGTGCAGTACCAACGCTTTTCAGTGTACCAAATCCACCACCAAGACTGACTATAAAACGACCACTTCCCACATGATCGGAGCTGCCACCAGCAAAAAAAGCACGGAGGCAAAAGGCAACATCAACATGTGATGCAGGTAATCAACATTATCATTTTACTAACTAACATCATAGTGCACATAGTATTTGGAAAAAGTACAGTTGTGAATGCTGTCAAACACTGTCTGCATAACTCGGCATCCCGTTGACTAACAAAATCCTTTAGCAGTTACTTGTTTATGTGTATGTATGCTTGCGCCACCGTGATTTAATGCAGGCTTATTTGTGCGTGCCCACGTGTGTGTGTGTGTGTGTGTGTGTGTGTGTGTGTGTGTGTGTGTGTGTGTGTTGTGTGTGAGAGAGAGAGAGAGAGAGAGAGAGAGAGAGTGTGTGTGTGTGTGTGTGTGTGTGTGTGTGTGTGTGTGTGTGTGTGTGTGTGTGACACAGACAGACAGACAGAGATAGAGACAGAGACAGACATTAAAATGCAAATCCACTTTCTGTCAACAGATGTAAGCACTGCAAAAGATGCATCTGTTGTGCAAACCGATTCTCTGTCAACTGGTCCTGGGGAGTCCACTCCATCTGTTCAACCCTCTGTCTCTGCTCCTGGACCCTCGTCTGTCCATGTTCCAGCACTGTCTTCCTCCTCAGCTTATGGGCCTTCTTCACACACACACACACACAAAACAACATACACACACACACACACACACACACACACACACACACACACACACACACACACACAAACAACATACACACACACACATAGACAGATGAGACAAAGAGAACACGAAACTTGTAAAACATTGTGTTCCATCACTTCCTCATCTGCCAGTCGGCTGTGTTATGCACACCGGTAAAGTGGGAGTGGCAGGCAGAGCCTGCTCGCGGCGTGGCGCTCAGCCGGCTTCACTGTGGCTAATACTGCGGACAGAGTAACCGCTCAGCGAGTGAACCGTCTTTCCGTAGGGCGTACAGTCTTTGGCCTAACTAACTAGCGTACAGCATGGGTTTTGTGGAGGGCTGCAGAACTGCCCACTGCTGCTGTGAATGTGGCGACTGTACTGGCCTGGAATGTTGTTTCTTCCAGGTGGTTCCAATCCTCGATGGTCTTTAAAAAAAAAAAAAAAGGAGCATCTGTACTGCTCTGAAGTGCCATCTGGAATCTTGTAGCCTGGAATCTTGTACAGCTGGGTCGCTAGCATTTGGCAGGGCTGTGTGTGCATCCCAGTCGATATCCGATATCCGAGCAGTTGAAGTCCCCAGCCAAGATGACTTGTTTCTGGTTTCTCCCCATTGTGATCTTCTTCAGGATGTTGTCCATTTCACTGAGATCATGAAGGTTTACGATGGGGCATGTAAAAGCATCCAAGGAGATCTCCCCCGCCTGAAGATGAACTTTTGCCCATATCGCCTCGCAGTTAGCCTTGAGATCTTTACACTCTGACGATACAAGGCTCTTGTGGACTGGAATGAAGACTCCTGCACCAAATCATTTGCGGTCATTTCGGTAGGGCTCGTAGATCACCGGAAAGATCTCAGCAGAGGGGATGTCTTTATCCAGATGTGACTCTGTTCCATACACTGCGTCTGGTTTTATGTAATTTATCATTGCAGCTAGGTCTGCCCCCTTTCTGGTCACACTCGTGACAGTTGAGGTTTAAGATACTGCAGTTTTGTTGCCTCGGCAGGTCATAAACATGGTTGCTATGGTTATTTTGTCCATCTTGGCCAATTGAAGGCTGCTTGTCTTAATAATAATAATAATAATGAATACTTATATAGCGCCTATTCTCGGCTAGAGGCCAAGCTCTAAGCGCTTTACAATCAACACTCGTTTACACAACGGGCTGCCTACCTGGGTAGTGCCAACTGAAGAGCTGCCAGCTGGCGCTTCATTCAGTCGTTTCCCGTGTCATCCATTCAGTATCGTTCAATATCGATCACTCATTTGCCTTACTTCCTTCATTCTTTCCATTTCTCACGCAGGGTGCATGCTATGTGTAACGTGTCATCCATACCAACGGCCAAACTGGCCTACTCTTCCGAAAGTTGGTGATGGGATTTTACGTGTGTGCAAGATGTTATGCATGTGTTCACACACGGAACCTCGGTTTATAGTCTCATTCGAAGGACTGTATGGGAAATGGAGTCAGAACCAATGTTAACTCCCCCTGTACCGAAACGCCCCGGCGGAGGTTCGAACCCGCAACCCCAGGATCACCAAGATTACGAGTCAGGCGCTCTACCAACTGAGCTATTCCGTCTTGTGGGGGAGTGCCTGGTATAGAGTGAGCATTTGCTGAATGAAATGACTGGCGGTTTTCCTTACTCCCTGGGCTCGGTCTAGTCTCACATTTGGGGCTGCTTGCCTTGAGGGGACTGAACTTATGATGGAAAGGGTGGAAGGAGTCAACACTAGAGTCAAGATCAGCTAAGGGTTGGTAGTGGTCAAGAAATACTGATTTTTTTTCAGTTTGGCTTATGCATGTGGATGTAGTCACATTGGAGGAACACTTTTCTGTTGAAATATAACAAGTTAAGATTCAAGTTTGGAAGTCCACATTCTGTTTTCTGTATGTGTGTTTGATACTGACTCTGCACCCTATATCTACAACGTCACGCAGGACCTTCCGCCCAGATCAAACAGAATGTGGAGGTGCACGCCCAGCCATGGCCATCAGATGATTGGCCAAGTCCACGATTACTTGGAAGATATTCAGCCTGGCCTGTCACGCAAAGTGAGTCTCCTTTGGAGTGTGAATGTGGAGATCTTCAGGATCTGCAATGAGAAAGATATGAGAAATGTAATAGAAATTATACACAGAGAGAAAGAGAGGGAGAGAGAGAGAAAGAGAGAGAGAGATTAAGGGAAGAGACCTGTTGTTGTGTTGTTGTTGTCGTACCCTGGCTAAAGACTCCAGGGATCATCCGAACAGCTGAAGTACTTGAACACTATGGTACAAATGCATCAGCCAGCCCTGATGTGGCCCTTTGTGGTCGGCTGGGCTATAAGCAACATTATCTTAGGGATGAGAACATTACGTGTGTGACCTTTTTTATTTATTACCCTGCCACTTGGGCAGCCACACTCCAACTTTGGGGGATTTCGGAGACTGATAATGTTATGCTAGGAGCTTGCCACAACTGAAGACAATCCCGGCATAACTATGCAGAGCATAACAACATATTGATGTAGCCTTGGTGTTCTAGCCTATGTCAATTGGTCTGACACAGCCTTAAGCCAGGGCGTAGGAAGAGATCTGAAATGAGAGCTGGAATTGAGGTTGAGGTGGAGGGACTGTTGCTGGATTTGTATGTTGAGGATGGCTGGAGGGTTGTGAGCAGGAGGAATGAGGGGAGGAGGACGATGAGGTGGAAGGAGAGGGGAGCCAGAGGGGGAAGGGAGAGAAGAGAGAGAGGGAGCAAAAAGGGGGATACAGCCAAAGGTTAAGTTTTCAACCAGTCTCTATGACATGGTGGTTAGAATTGTGGATTTGGGGCTTGGAGGTTGTGGGTTTGGTTCCTGTCAGGGCCATTTATTTGTGAGATTTTGTTAGGGACCCGACAGGTTCTGCCCTGGGTGAATTTTGCCTCAGGCTTACATGGGAATACTGGGTTCACACAGTCAAGTTTCATCTCCTGAACAAATGTGTCTCAGGGTGTATTGGTCAAATTCCCTGACCAGCACTGCCTGTGCCTGTATCTTTTGGGCCTGATTGACACCTGGATATCTTATGAAATTAAGCGTAGAGTACAATTCTGTCGTGTAGTCTTTTGACCAGAGTGGAATACTATAACACAACCTTTATCATTCTCATCCTCATCAATAAGCTTTTAAAGAATGTCTCAAAGTGACCCTTTATACCATGCTTTTGTGGGGACCTGAGTTGGGACCTGTCTCTCCACCATTTTGTGGTATCATGTCAAGGTTACTGGTGTGTGCAAATTCATGGGACTGTTCTGTCGGACATGGTGCAGTCCCACAGACACTCACTCATTTTGACTCTGCGACCAAACAAATTATCAGTAGGGGGGGTTAGTAGATGGCGTCCTGCATAGACGGGATCAGATCAGGCACCAGTGAATTCCGCTGAAGTGACCTGGCAGCAGCACAGTGTCCCCGCAGTTTGCTGTCCACTTGACATCTTGATGTTAACTCTTTCATCCCTACAACCCGGTTTTCCGGTTTGCAGAAATCCTACCCTTCCTTCCTGCAGCCCGGAAAACCGGGCAGCACAAAATCCCTCCTTTCCTTCCTGCAGCCCGGAAAATCGGTTCTCGTGGTAAGCGCTTTGAACTTTGCGCGAGTTGCGTCATCAGTACATGTCATGACCGGGTCGTTCTCGCGGCAGTGTTTATGAATGGAATGGATGCCAGACGGCCTCTACAGCGTGGGAAAGTGGTTGCCGCTCTATTCTGCCTGGTTTGCTACTGCCTACGTGGCAGTTCTCACTTTACACTGCTTTATTTTTCTCTAAATCCAGGAATGAAGGGAATACTCGTATTACAAGAATCTGGGAACAGGAGGAAGTAATGATTCATAGAAAAGTTGGAATGAAAGAGTTAACTGCTCCTTGTTGACTACTGGAGCCAGAACTTTATTTCTCGCATCCTTGACGATCCCAGACAAAAAGCAAGGGGTATAGGTTTAACTTCAGTCTTTAGAAACCTTCTGTGACTAGAGTACCTTTCATAATGTATTGATTAGTGATCATATGCATACTTAAATTTTTATTAATTTTGTTGACATTAGAAGTATGCAGGTAGTCCCACTAGAAATATCACAGTTTTCTGGGTCTGAACAGGTAAGTTGAAAAGTGTTTCGCTCATTAATCAGTGCAGCGAATGTTTTCTCAAAGTGGACCCCAGACTGTAGTTACATGAGGTGTAGACCTGTTTTTAACAAATTCTTGCCAGGCCCAAGAGTAGACCTTTCAAACAACATAGCTTGACGTCAATAGATGCAGACAGATTGTGACACGATGAAGCTGGTATGACTTGTTATGCTTCCCATCATCACTTGTTGCCACAACCGCCATCCAATGCTTCTTCATCCCTTCTCCCCTCCACCCCAACCCCCGTCTCCTGACATATCCAACCCAAAACATCCATGTGGCTGTCAGATTATCAGAGATACATGCATTTGTATATGTATACACACACATGCATGCACTCAGGCATGCATGTACACGTGCGCACGCATGCGTACACACACACGCGCACGCACGCACACACACACACACACACACACACACACACACACACACACACACACACACACACACACACACATATCTAGGTTTACATTTCAAGAAAAACAGTGTGCTGGATGGAACACATAGGTTTAAAGAGGCGCAATTTTGTTTACGATTTGAACAAGGTGGGGTAAGAAGAAGGCCTATTATAGCGAGTTTGTCTTGCACAGGTGTTCCTGAAAGAGCAAAGCATACTGACCCAATGATTGAAGAATCAATTATGATGTTAGGAATGCAAAAGAGATTTGCAGCAGTACAAGAGATGAGAAGATGCAGTAGGGTGTAGATGTGAAGAACGTCTGAAAGATGTTTTGAACCAGTGCCAGTGACAAATGAGAAATAGATAAATGCCAGCGTATAAGTGACAAAATGCTGAATAGGGAGCCATTGAAGACATCTTTAAGAGAGATGTGACATATCAACAGAAAATTAAACAGAGATGCATATGAAGCAGAAAGGCCTAAATCGAAGAGTGCTGTGAAAATATGTAGAAATGCTGTGTTTGCTGATTGAAAGGGGGGTTGGGGGGGGGGACACTGATTCCTATTACAGCATGTAACTATGTGTGATGGACAGGTGGTCGGAGGAGTGGTTGTGACCACTGCACTCACCTACGTGGCTGTGCGAGGTTATCGCTACTACCATTCCTGGCAGGTGGGGCAAAAGAGGGGGGGCTGCCAGGCAGGCCTGTCGGGATCTTCAGAACTACCTGGATCAGCGGCAAGCGGAAGAGGGACCGGTGAGCGAACGTATTTGATTGACATTTTATGTGTGTGTGGATGTATGGGCATAGACACGTTCCTGCTTTTATCATTCATTAACCCTTTTAGCTCTGATGCAGTGACTTGCTGTGCAGCCTTTCCAGCCTGTCAATGTGCAGCCTTTCCAGCCTGTCATCTGTTGGCTGTTCAGTTTGAAGATCGGAGCTGGTGTACTGAAACAGAGGTAATTTTAGATCAGCACGTTAAATGAATCATGCCAGTCCCAAGTCCACATAAAGGAGGAGGGTTGGGCATGGGGCCTGCTACCCCCCCCCCCCCCCCCTCCCCCCTCTCCCCCTCCCCCCTCCTCCCCAGTTTTATCGTCTTTAAATCATCCAGTGAGGCATGGCTGCTTGATGAATAGGGGCTAAACAGATCCTTTCTCACATCATCAATACTGTATTCCGACAGGTTATTTTAATGTCAGATGTGATCAGTGAAAATAAAACTTGATTGTATCATAGTCAAATGTATTTTCTGCAACTATGTGAATTAACATAGCTATTGTATCTATTGTTTTAGAGTTATTTGCAAAGAGTTCACGAGATTTGATCTAATATTTGCTTCAGTGTAATGTTACTTCATTGGCTGATGGTAAGAGATTTTTTTTTTTTAATTGAAAAAAGACTCATACCAAATAATTTCATATTTGCTAACTCAAAGCAGCACATAATACAAGAAGGAAATAGCTGCAAAGTGCTCTCCCTGTACTTATTATTTACGCATGAAATAAGGATAAAATCGGTTTGATTTGAACGGAGCTTGATGCAATACCTTCTGTCAAGTGCAGGTAACTATACGCGTTTGTGTGCACCAAAATCAGGGTTGGGCAATGCAGGGGAAAGGTTAGTGCACATTTTGCTTTAAAATGGTCAACATAATCAGAAACTCCATTGGTAACATTGACTTAATGAGAAGAGGGGAGGTTGGAGAGTGGAGAGTAAAGTGAGAAGGGGGTGGGTGTAGGAAGGGAGCTGCAGGAACACAGAGCGGAGTCTGAAGTCTCTCTGTATCATGACGGCCAGCGGCAGTGGCCATGATTGTGTCTTTTAAAAAAAAAAAATTTCCAGTTTGTTGTCTTCTTATTGTGAGGAACACAAAGTTTTGCTTTTGGCTTAATGCAAATGAAGTTTGTAAGTTCATATTCCAATTCAGTTGATTTTGTTATCCATACTGAAATTTTTTTCTTTAATTGAATTTCCTTCAAATAGCCTTACAATCAGTATATCTGATCAGGGTTTCGTGCATACTGTGTATGTGTGTGTGTGTGTGTGTGCGCGTGCGCGCGCACTTGCGTGTGTGCATGCATGTGGTCACGTGCACTTTTGATTTGGTTAAAATCTAAAGATTGTGAGAAGCCTGTAGAATACATGGGTAGAGAAGTGCATGGCAGTGACGTCGATGTGATGTGTACCAGGTCAACAGAGGGAAAGAGGCCTCGATTGTCAGCCTTGGCGTGAAAGACCTGAAGGAGAAACTCGGTAAAGGGGAACTCAAGGCAGTGGAAGTATTGAGAGCTTTCCAAAGAAAGGTATTGCTGTTGTTTGTGTTCAAGAGTTGCGGTTTGTCACTGAAGTAAATCTAAATAATCAGATTTATCTAACAGAAGGAAAATTGAAACTGTATTGACTGTGTGAACACATCCCAGGACAGGCCAGAGTGGGATATTGTAAAAAATTTTCAACTCCCGTATACTCAGAGTGAATGTAAGTAATCACCTGTGTGGTGTGTGTGTGTGTGTGTGTGTGTGTGTGTGTGTGTGTGTGTGTGTGTGTGTGTGTGTGTGTGTGCGTGCATGCGCACGTGTGTGTATGCATGCGTTTGACCATGGTAAACTGATTTTTCCCTGCAAAAAAAGCACTGAAAGAATTAATCTAGGCAGAATGGCAGATAGTGTTTGTGTGTGTGTGTGTGTGTGTGTGTGTGTGTGTGTGTGTGTGTGTGTGTGTGTGTGTGTTACTATTGTAAACTGTCATGTTTTCCCTGCAACAAAAATCACTAAAGAAATTAATCTTGGCATAATGGCAGATATAAAAAAGTCCAGCTGACCAGTCTGAATATTGTTATTAATTAGATCTTTTAGAGCGAGAGTTCTTCAGGCTCAGAATACTCTTCCATTATTCATTGTGTTCAGAAATGCTCCAGATATCAGGTCTATCAAAACAAGTCTGAAAATATCAATAAAGTTTTATCTTAAACTGAAGTATGATGCTAATGTACAAGCTACAACTTGTGGAGTGTATATATATAGGTGCATGAGTGTGTGTGTGTGTGTGTGTGTGTGTGTGTGTGTGTGTGTGTGTGTGCTATTGCAAAATTTGCTTGGTAGAGTGCATTTTCTTGTTTGTTGCAAAAATTTGCATTTTAAATGTTGATGTATTAGTGTCTCTGTCTTTGTATGACTTTTTTTTCGGCCTTTTTATTTTTTATGCTCCTGCACTTTTTTTTACAGGCTCTGGAGGTTAATAATGAACTGAACTGCATCACTGAACCCGTGCTGGAGGCAGAGGTAAGAATTAACTCTGACTTTGGTGATTGCCTTGCAGGATAAGAAGGTTGCTAGGTTGAGGACTGTGATTTTGTTTTCTTGATATAAGCATAAAAGAGTGTGATCTGTCAGTACTAACTTTGATGTGGTGTATGATTTTCAGTAAGGATAAGGCCTATTTAGTGATGCTGTAATGATTTTATTTTGTTTATTGCTGCTCACAGAAATTATGCACTTGGCGTAGGTTGCATATATTTTAGTTAGTTATTTATTAAATGTTTTGTTATGTTATTTTCTAAAAAAAAATAGATTGTG
Organism: Conus ventricosus; assembly: GCA_018398815.1. NCBI lineage: Eukaryota > Metazoa > Mollusca > Gastropoda > Neogastropoda > Conidae > Conus > Conus ventricosus. The sequence continues at coordinate 18,183,164 of CM031600.1, read as the reverse complement.
CATAGTCTTTCACTTTCTCAGTTCAGCCTGCACGGCTGTTCAGAGCAAGCCACTTAGTTCTGAGAGGCAGGGGAGTTTACAGCTCTCCCACAGCTGCAGAGGCCAAGCCGTGAATGCAGGTCAAGGAAAGGGGTGTTTTCTACAGGCTGCTCCCCACCAGCCAGCTAACCGTGCTGTACTCGACCAACTGAATGTCATCTGTGTACAGCCGGTCTGGCAGCAATGTGTTCGGCATTGATGAGCGGCCATTACAAATGGGGCTCTTAGTTTGATAATCAGTGGTTGTCATGAAAAATGTAATATATCTGTGCTCTTGAGATGACTGAATAGGCGAATTCCCGACAATTCTTTTAATACCAAACTCGACTAGGTTTATTTTCCTGTAGATAATGTAGATACGGCATGAATGCTTGTACACAAGAGGTCAGGCGATATTCAAACAATGACAACACAAACACACAATTGTGAAAGAATGACGTCATCACTTTCTGGGAACTTAATTTTCCCTAGTTAACTAGTACACAAGTTTGATACATGCCTCTGCTTGGACTACAACAACAAAAATGTTGGGTCAGAAATGTGTAAGGCTTGTTTGTTTGGCCCTATAACTAAGTGTCTCGAATGGGACAGAAAAATAAAGCTGTGCCTGGAGTGATGTAAGTTGGATGACATGTTTTGATGCATGGAACGAGTGATCTGATTGGTTCATCATCAAACCAATGTTACCTGCAGTGTGTATAGTTCACTGTTGACTTCACTCTCCCACACGGAAAATTCCCTGTCAAACCAAGGAAACCAGGTGTTTTCAGTTGTTTGGACAGAGTACATTAATGTCTGCACATTTATATACAAGCACACTTTAGTATGTTAATATGCAAATGTAATGCATAGCTATGTACAGGGGTTTTAGCGTGTACATTTGTGTAAACAGATTTGTTTGCCCAAACATTGTGTATGTGTGTGCGCTCACTCGCTAGAGCAGTTCTGTAGAAAATGTCAAAAACTAAAAACAGAAGAAGAAAGACAATTGCTACATGAAAGGTGTCAGTATACATTAACAACTGTTCACTCACTTGAGCAGTTGTATAGACAATGTGAAAAAAAAAAGTTAAAAATTGTTTTTTTAGATACTGTACATAAATTTTTTTTATTTGCACTGTACATAAAAATTGTTTAAATACTGTACATACACGCGCACACACAGACACACACACACACACACACACACACACACACACACACACACACACACACACACACACACACACACACAAGCGCCCATGCACACACATGGGCCCATGCCCAAACATCATACACACACGTGTACATTCACTACACTCACACACACACAAAAAAAAAGAAACAAAAAAAAACAAACATGGTAGGTAGGCACTCAAGGTCTGACCAGTGCGTTGGGCTAATGCGTAGGTCAGACATCCGCGGAGTCGTAGCCACGAGACCCTCTTCTTCAATTGTCTCATCTTAGTTGTTAATTCATTTATCCATCAGCTTTAAATTATGCATAGTGTGGTCTCAAAACTTAGCAGATGTGATGTAGCCTATATGGACTGAAACTGAATCTGAAACTGATCTAGTGCAGACTTTGAAATCCTGATTGAAGCGTTGTAGTTGTAGAGGAGCTGTTGATGGACGGCCCTGTCAGTTCAGCAGCAGTGACTGCAAGACAGTGTGTAGCTTGTGACCTGAAGGGATGTCATGACCCTTGACCCTGCAGGCGATGGCGAAGGCGCTGGACAAGCTGAGACCAGAGCAGCGTGGACCTTTGCATGGTGTTCCTATCAGCATCAAGGACAGTATTCTCATGAAGGTGAAGTATGTTGCTTTCCTGTGTGTGTGTGTGTGTGTGTGTGTGTGTGTGTGTGCATGTAGCTTAATGTGTGTGTGTGCGTGTACCACGTGTGTGTGTGTGTGTGTGTGTGTGTGTGTGTGTGTGTGTGTGTGTGTGTGTGTGTGTGTGTGTGTGTGTGTGTGTGCGTGCGCGCGTGTGTATGAGAGTGTGTGTGTGTGTGTATCTCTGTGTGTGTGTGTGTGTTTGTGTGTGTGTGTGTGTGTGTGCTCTTTATGGATTGTATTTTGCCACTTAAGATAAGATAATGTTGCTTATAGCCCAGCCGACCGCAAAGGGCCACATCAGGGCTGTATTTTGCCACTTGAAGATGGTACTTAGTATTTAGTAAGAGAGAAAAACACGCACCTGCTGAGCCTATTATTCAGCGTGTCTGTTAATCAACAATATATTACTCTTCAGTCAGCTTGAATTTAGGAATAAAAGTGATTGGCAAATTGATGTGTTTGTGTGCTTTTTCATTTTATTTTAATGTGTATCTGGTGTATTGGGAGACATAACTTGTGATGTCACCGAGGAATGCAGCGACCATTCTGGCCGGGTGGATTCTTCAGGGCTATGACACCTGGTGGTCAGTTGCAGAATAAACTCCTGTCACTTGCAAGATGGAGCTGTCCCAGATTGGGCAACAACACTTTGTGCTGTATGAAAATCTCTAATGTTTTGCCTGGGCTACTACTTCATTTTTGCTACACACTAGTTTATAGTCTAATGGTAAGATAGGTCCCATATGCATGGACTTGAACATTTATTATTATGTGTTATTATAAAAAAAATCTCCCCCTCTCTCCCAATGTAAGAGAATTTCAGTTTTTAAAAAAAGGAAAAAAAAAAGAAGTGGGTGGAAGGGAAAGAGTTGTGAAATTCTCATAGGCAGCACAATCACTGAGAGTTGTATTGACTCTCTTCAGATGCCTCCTTGATTTTCCATCACTGGTAATTAAAGGCTTTTGGGGGGAAATTATCCCATCAAAAAGTATATTTTTTGTTATTGATAAGATGGTTTGCTAAAACAAAACTCAACAAATGCATTTACCCCAAAAAAAAGAAATGTTTAGAAATTTCTAACATTGTTGTGTATTTGGTTTGTTTGTTTTTTAATTTAAAAAAAACCGCAAAAACTGTTGAGACTTAAGAAAGGGTGACTTATACTTTTTCCCTTTAGAGACCAGCTCATCTTTATTTGTCATAAAACCATAAGAAAAGACAAAGATCTTTCCTAACTCACAAAGGGAAATCAGAAAATATGAGCAGTCTTCTGCAAAGGCTACGACACTTGGTACCCATGCAGATTTGAAAGTGTGATAGTGTCTAACACATGATGGCAGTCCACAGACTTGGAGAAGGATTTCTGGCGTTTGTTGACGTTTCACTCTGCTCCTGATAACCAGGTTTAACCACACAGAAAAGTTCTTCTCCCACATTGAAATGGATATAACTTTCCTTGTGGCAGAAGCACGCTGTAGGTATCTTATAGAGGATCACAGACAAAGATGTTTCAGTTTGGAAACATGCAAACTCTCCCCAACTTACCCCCACACACTTGTACCATTTTCTTGATCTTGATCTAAGATTCTAGAGTAAGAGAAGAGTGAAAATTAGTGACCAGCATAATTGTTCATTGTTTATCTATAAATGGTGGATCTTACTCCCTACCTTTTATGAAAGTGCAAACTTCACAAGGAAAATGAATCCATTGCGTTGAGTACACGTTGACCGTTGTTCCAGGGAGATAAGTTGAAATTTTTTTATGTTCTGTTTTAGGGTTATTACTTGCTCAAAAGCTGCGTGTACAGACTAGACTGGCAGGAAGTAGTGTGCCAAGGTAGGGTGGAAACGTGGCCACAGCGACAAAGACAAACATAAACAGGGTTCATTGTAATAAGCAGAACCAATTGTTTAAACTCTCTGAGGAAGAAAGATGTGACATTCACCATGATATTGCTGTTTGTGTTACTGTATGCTTCATGTGAAGGAAATTCAATGTAAAATGGACAATATGCTTGATTATTGTTGACAGGGACATGACTGCCACATGGGATTTTCCTCTCTTGCAGGCAAATTGTCAGAAAGTGATGCTGATATAATCCAGGTAAATCCATGTGCCTGAATCTTTGGTTTTGAAAATTTTAATTTAAAGAGTGGTAAATATTACATTTCCATGTGTATATGTGAATGTGTACACATTTACCTGCCTATAGAAGTGAATGCCTGCATGCATGCAGAGTCATGCTTTTATGTTTGCCATGAGCATTGGGATATGGGTCAGTAAGGATGTGTACATGTTCTTTGCCATAATTATATTGGTTTGTTTGATTTTTGCTGTCGCTACTGTGCCTTCATTGTTACTATAGTTTGAAACAGGAATGCACCTTTTTGTACTCCCAGTTCTTAAAGAACAGGGAGTACTTTAGAATGGGAACAAAGAACTGCTGTCGGTGTGTGTGTGTGTGTGTGTGTGTGTGTGTGTGTGTGTGTGTGTGTGTGTGGTCTGTCTGTCTGTCTGTCTGTCTGTCTGTCTGTCTTGTGTGTCCGTGGTCAAAATGTGTTCCACTCGCTCCAGACAAAACTACTGGGTCGATCTTTCTGAAAATTTGTAGGTATGTTCATTATGGGTCAAGGATGATGCCCAACATTTTAGTTTACCGCTACAGCCGTTACTAACGGCTGTAATGGCCTGTAACGCTTTTTCTTCTTTATGAAATATCTCCGAAAGTACTTGGCCGATCTTTGTGAAAATTAGCAGGTATGTTCATTATGGGTCACAGATGATGCGCGATGTTTTAGTTTACCCCGTTACAGCTGTTACTAACGGCTGTAACGGCCTGTAACGGTTTTTCTTCTTTATAGAATATCTCAGAAAGCACTTGGCCGATCTTTGTGAAAATTTGTAGGTATGTTCATTATGGGTCACAAATTATGTCTGGTGTTTTAGTTTACCGTTATACTGTTACTAACGGCTGTAACGGCCTGTAACGCCTTTTCTTCTTCATGGAATATCTCAGAAAGTACTTGGCCGATCTTTGTGAACAGTAGCAGGTATGTTCATCATGGGTCACGAATAATGCCCGATGTTATAGTTTACCCCGTTACAGCCGTTGCTAACGGCTGTAACAGCCTGTAACGTTTTTTCTTCTTTTTAGAATATATTAAAAAGTACTTGGCCGATCTTCCTGAAAATTTGTAGAAATGTTCATTATGGGTCACAGGTGATGCCCGATGTTTTATTTTACCGTTACAGCCGTTAGTAACGGCTGTAATGGCCTGTAACCCTTTTTCTTCTTTATGGAATGTCTCAGAAAGTACTTGGCCGATCTTTGTGAAAATTTGTAGGTATGTTCATTATGGGTCATGAATAATGCCTGATGTTTTAGTTTACCCCGTACAGCCGTTACTAATGGCTGTAACGGCCTGTAATGGTTTTTCTTCTTTTTAGAATGTATTAAAAAGTACTTGGCCGATCTTCCTGAAAATTTGTAGAAATGTTCATTATGGGTCACAGATGATGCCCGATGTTTTATTTTACCGTTACAGCCATTAGTAATGGCTGTAACGGCCTGTAACGCTTTTTCTTCTTTATGGAATGTCTCAGAAAGTACTTGGCCGATCTTTGTGAAAATTTGTAGGTATGTTCATTATGGGTCATGAATAATGCCTGATGTTTTAGTTTACGGTTATAGCCGTTACTTACAGCTGTAACGGCCTGTAACGCTTTTTCTTCTTTATAGAATATCTCAGAAAGCACCTGGCCGATCTTTCTGAAAATTTGTAGGTATGTTCATCATAGGTCACGGATGATGCCTGATGTTTTAGTTTACCCCGTTACAGCTGTTATTAACGGCTGTAACGGCCTGTAATGGTTTTTCTTCTTTATAGAATATCTCAGAAAGCACTTGGCCGATCTTTGTGAAAATTTGTAGGTATGTTCATTATGGGTCACAAATTATGTCCGCTGTTTTAGTTTACCGTTATACTGTTACTGACGGCTGTAACGGCCTGTAACGCCTTTTCTTCTTCATGGAATATCTCAGAAAGTACTTGGCCGATCTTTGTGAACATTAGCAGGTATGTTCATTATGGGTCACGAATAATGCCCGATGTTTTAGTTTACCCCGTACAGCCGTTACTAACGGCTGTAACGCCTGTAATGGTTTTTCTTCTTTTTAGAATGTATTAAAAAGTACTTGGCCGATCTTCCTGAAAATTTGTAGAAATGTTCATTATGGGTCACAGATGATGCCCGATGTTTTATTTTACCGTTACAGCCATTAGTAACGGCTGTAACGGCCTGTAACGCTTTTCTTCTTTATGGAATGTCTCAGAAAGTACTTGGCCGATCTTTGTGAAATTTGTAGGTATGTTTATTATGGGTCATGAATAATGCCTGATGTTTTAGTTTACGGTTTTAGCCGTTACTTACAGCTGTAACGGCCTGTAACGCTTTTTCTTCTTTATAGAATATCTCAGAAAGCACCTGGCCGATCTTTCTGAAAATTTGTAGGTATGTTCATCATAGGTCACGGATGATGCCTGATGTTTTAGTTTACCCGTTACAGCTGTTACTAACGGCTTTAACGGCCTGTAATGGTTTTTCTTCTTTATAGAATATCTCAGAAAGCACTTGGCCGATCTTTGTGAAAGTTTGTTGGTATGTTCATTATGGGTCACAAATTATGTCCGGTGTTTTAGTTTACCGTTATACTGTTACTAACGGCTGTAACGGCTGTAACGCCTTTTCTTCTTCATGGAATATCTCAGAAAGTACTTGGCCGATCTTTGTGAACATTAGCAGGTATGTTCATTATGGGTCATGAATGATGCCGATGTTTTAGTTTACCCCGTTACAGCCGTTGCTAACGGCTGTAACAGCTGTAACGGTTTTTCTTCTTTTTAGAATATATTAAAAGTACTTGGCAATCTTCCTGAAAATTTGTAGAAATGTTCATCATGGTCAGGTGATGCCCGATGTTTTATTTTACCGTTACAGCCGTTAGTAATGGCTGTAACGGCCTGTAACGCCTTTCTTCTTCATGGAATATCTCAGAAAGTACTTGGCCGATCTTTGTGAACATTAGCAGGTATAGTTGCAAAGCGAGACGACGCAGGCGGAAATCTAAACAAGTCTTAAATAAATGTTAGCGAACCGCCAGAGAACGTGAACAAACGGTCACAAGACAAAACACGATGATGCCCGATGTTTTAGTTTACCGTTTGTCTTGTGACTCGTTTGTCACGTTCTCTGGGCGGTTCGCTAACATTTATTTAAGATTTGATTAGCAGGTATGTTCATAAGGTCACGAATAATGCCGATGTTTTAGTCTACCGTTATAGCCGTTACTAACGGCTGTAACGGCCTGTAACGGTTGTTTTTCTTCATGGAATATATTAAAAAGTACTTGGCCGATCTTTGTGAAAATTAGCAGGTATGTTCATTATGGATCAAGGATGATGCCTGGTGTTTTAGTTTACCATTATAGCATTACTAACCAGCTGTAACGGCCTGTAACGGGGTTTTTTTCTTTATGGAATATCTCAGAAAGTACTTGGCCGATCTTTGTGAACATTAGCAGGTATGTTCACTATGGGTTACGGATGATGCCCGATGTTTTAGTTTACCGTTTTAGCCATTACTAACGGCTGTAACAGCCCGTAACGCTTTTCTTCTTTATGGAATATCTCAGAAAATACTTGGCCGATCTTTGTGAAAATTAGCAGGTATCTTCATTATGAGTTACGGATGATGCCTGATGTTTTAGTTTACCGTTATAGCCGTTACTAACGGCTGTAACGGCCTGTAACGGTTTTTCTTCTTTATGGAATATCTCAGAAAGTACGTGGCCGATATTTCTGAAAATTTGTAGATATGTTCATTATGGGTCACGGATGATGCCCGATGTTTAAGTTTACCGTTATAGCCGTTACTAACGGCCCATAATGGTTTTCTTCTTTATGGAAAATCTCAGAAAGTTCTTGGCCGATCTTTCTGAAAATTTGTAAGTGTGTTCATTTTAGGTCACAGACGATAGCTGATGTTTACCAGAATAGCCATTACTAACGGTTACACCAGCCCAAGACGGTTTTTCCTCTTTATGGAATATCTCACGCGTATTCAGGATAAACTGGGAATACGTTTATATGCTTTGCATCTTGTTTTCAACTCATTTGAATATTGATATTTTATCCTGCAGTTTACAGAAAACAGACTCTTGCCTCCTTTCATGCAGTTAAGGAAAGTGATTGTAATCTTTGGCCTTTTATTTCACAACTGTTGGCTGTTAACAGAGTCCACATGACTGGCGCTTACATGCCTCGGATGATGTGAGCATGCTCACATTAGACATTGCAGGGTTCTTCTTACAGCTCATATGAGAATGTCTCTGTATAATTTGGTGCCAAAGGTTCAAAAGGCTATTTAAGAAAGGACTCCCTCCATGTACTGGAGGTGAAGTGCTTAGTCCTCACTCTCCCTCTAAGGGTCACATAAATCACACACACACACACCCCTCCCTACAGTCAAGAGCTTCCATGTCTTCAGTCATGTCACTAATGTAGAATCTGCCAAACGTAAAAAGGATTTTTTGTCTGCCAATCTTCTTTTCTTTTTCTTTTTGCAAATAAGATCTTTTCTTTGAAGATGCATGGGAGGTTTCTACTTAGAAATAAAAGAACAAAAATTGTCAACGTTTCAAAATTGTCAACATTTCGGATATAGACCCATCTTTGGGACTGATGACATCAAATGAAAGACATTGTGTGTGTGTGTGTGTGTGTGTGTGTGTGTGTGTGTGTGTGTGTGTGTGTGTGTGTGTGTGTGTGAGTGAGTGAGTGAGTGAGTGAGTGAGTGTGTGTGTGTGTGTGTGTGTGTGTGTGTGTGTGTGTGTGTGTGTGTGTGTGTGTGTAGGGAAGAAAAAAAGAGACAGAGGGAAAAAAGCAAACAGAAATAGAGGAAAGGAAAGGAAGAGAGTAGTAGAGGAGGAGTATTATGCTTGGAAGGGGGTGCTTGAATGTGTATATGGAGGAAAAGCAGGGCAGGGGGAGTAAAAAAAATCCTCTTAAAATAGACTGTGTGAATTGTCCTCATGTATATGTGTCTATGTGTGTGCATACTTGGATGAAAGCAGTGATAGTATATTGCAGCAGTACAGTCTCTCTCTCTCTCTCTCTCTCTTTTTTTTTTTGTTTGTTTGTAGATTGCCATTATTTGGCGATCAGATATTGCTCACTCCATGTTTACTGCTGGTGTTGTGACTATGATAGAATGTCTATGACAGAATGAGCCTGGCTATGGTTGTGTAGAGGGGAACCAGTATCAGGGGAAAAGGAAGAACAAGCTGCACAGGAGGTGTGCCATGTAAAAGGAAGGGAAAATGATACACCTGACAGAGGAATTACAGTGCCGTAGGGTATACTGTTATGCTGTGATGAGTCATGTGGTGCTATGTTGTATTGTATTGTCTGAAATCGTGAAAGCCAGTGGCTTTGTGACCAGTGCAGAAGCAAAAACACATGATTTTATGATGTTTCAGCTTTTGAAGAGTCTTGGAGCCATACCGTTTGTTCGCACCAACTACCCCCAGGGCTTGTTGTCGTGAGTGACAGATCTTGTGGACATTTTTTTTGTATTTATTCTTTTGATTTACTTCTTTGTATCTCAAACATTTTGGTGTTCTTTATAGGTCATAGAAAAGGAGAACAAACACAAAAAAACAAACAAAAAAACCCCAAAGAAACAAACTATGCTCATTCAACAAAAAGAGCAAAATGAATAATACATAGTATTTGTATCTCAACCATTTTTGTGTTCCTTATGGCTTATGGAAAAGGAAAATGTCAGAAAAACAAACAAACAAACAAAGCCAAAAACTCAAAGAAACAAACTGTACACATTCAACAGAAAGATCAAAATGAGTGATACACAGTAAAGCAAACTTACATGAAGACTGTGCAATGTTCACATTGACAGTTCTCAAAATGTAAAATACATCAGATGATGCCATGTCATCCAGAGAGGCTGTTTTACATTCAAGCAATTTTTTTAGGTGGTCAAGTTGGTGGTTGAATCAGATGATGTTATGCCCTCCAGAGAGGCTGTTTCACAATCAAATAACAAATATCATCACTAGGTGGTCTTGTAGGTGGTTGGATTAGATGATATTACACAACCCCAAAGGACTGGGCATAATTGAAATTGAATTGAATTGAAGGGCTGTTTCACAATCAAGCCAAGAATAGCATCACAAGATGGTCTTGTAGGTGGTTGGATCAGATGACATCATGCCATCCAGAGGGGCTGTTTCACAATCAAGCCAGGAATATCATCACAAGGTGGTCTAGTAGGTGGGTGGATCAGATTTGACACCGCTGTGTGCGGCTTGGCGTGTATTAGAGAGCTGGAATGAACAGTACGAAAGTGATGCCACTGAACAGGCACAGCGTAAGAGTCGGCACAAAACAGAAGGCTGACTGAAACAAGAGAGTCTGTGGGGAGACATTCCAGCAGGTTGTCCTGATCATCGTCAAACAGCTTCACAGTTCCACTTCCTTTGCCTGTCCTTTCTACATAGTGACTCCGTCATTTTCACAGCTTAGTTGTTGATGTAGCGATATTTCACTGCTTGGTCCATTCTCATGTTTTCACCTTTTTTTTCTTCTTTTTTTTTCACCACTCATCTCCACTGTACCGAAGAAGGTGGCAGGGGAGAAGTGTCAAGTGATATTGGTTATGCCCTCTGATGCAGTCAAAGTGTTGGATCAGTCTGTGATTTCGCACTCTTTGTTAGGACTCTTAGGACTGAATTGGTCCCGAATGGAGCTTACCCTTTGTCTTGAAGTTTCTTGACACAGGTGACTTCAAGCCTCACGCCAAATACTCTGTCTGGATCCACACAGTTAAGACTTCTTTTTTTTTAAGTCACCTATGTTTGCACAGGTCAGTATGAGAAAAGGGATTTTTGCTTCTGAAAGTAATTCTATGAAATATTTGTCTGAACACATGGCCACCTTCCCACCCACCAGATTTGTTACAACAACAAAAACTGAGCTAATTTAAGTATGTTTGGATGAAGTGAACTCACTAAAGGCGATCATTCTAGCAGGCTAACTAAAAGTGGAGGCAAAGTTAGCTCCCTGTTCTCCCATTTTTTGTGTGTTTTGATCCTGATGATATGGCAATCTTTCACGCCAAGTGGGGACAGGGCATTTGTTTGGACAGGTAAGTATTTTGTAAAACTACTCTGAGTAATGCAGTTCCTTTTTTTTTGCTTTTTTTTTTTTTCATTTTCCTGGTGCCAGTGCAGGCTAATGACTTTTTTTATTATTAATTAGATTTTCTGGAGGCCTAAAGTGTAACTTGGAGTTAAAACAATTCTTCACAAAGCTTGGGAATTTTTTGTTAAATAATGTTTTATGGATAGACTTTGGATAACAGAGTTTAGGAGCCCTAACGTTGACAACAATTTCCAAGTTTGCATGCTTAAAAACAAACATTTAATTGAAAGCTCAGATTTGTGCAAAGTGTATCAAGTGTAAAGAAGCGAGCACATTAGTTTGAATGGTCAGAAATTGTTTCTGATAAACTCGCACAAACTGGCAACAGGTATGCTTGCTCCAATCCAATACACGGCAGAACGTGTAACCCACACAACAAGCTTCGTGGCCCTGGTGGATCATCAGGAGGAGAAGGGGCTCTGCTGGCGGCGGGCGGCTCTGTGCTTGGCATAGGGTCTGACATTGGGGGCAGTGTTCGCATCCCTGCCAACATGTGTGGGGTTTATAGTTTGAAACCCACCGTGGACAGATTCTTGTGAGTTGGTGTGGAATCTTTTCCACGTCAGTCTTCGTGTGTGTGTGTGTGTGTTTATTCTTGTCTTCTTTTCTTAATCTTTTTTCCCTCGTCTCATCTTTCTCGCTCTTTATCCCAGTGCAGTGTCCTGATGAAGGAAGTGGAATGATATGCAGGTTTCTTGCTTAAGGGTTCAGTGTAAACAGGAATTAGAAAGACTGATGTAAGGTGAAAGTCATACAAGAAACAGTTGAAACAAGTCCCAATGAGGCAGGAAAGAAATCGAGTCGGCTGTAAAATGTGTGACTGATATCACACAGTGCCTCAGGTGGATCAAATAGCTTTCTCCTGAAATGTTGTTACCATGAACGAGCACTTTCTTTGAGGATACCATGAAGATTTTATGTGGAAATAAAAGGAGAAAAATTGTTGACATTTCTGTCGTAGACTGTCTGTGGGACTGATGACATCAAATGAAAGACAAATAATCATGTATAAAAACATGCACATGAGCGCATGAATACATGTTTAAATGTGTGTGTGTGTGTGTGTGTGTGTGTGTGTGTGTGTGTGTGTGTGTGTGTGTGACCATTTTACCGTTTTTGTCATTGTGGTGTATATTTTATTGTGGAACATTGTTTATTGTTTCAGAAATAAGGGACACTTTGTTATGAAAGGAGGACAAAAAGCAGGTAACTACATACTTTGAAATGTGGAGGTCAGCTAGGATTAAGCTGAATTGTCATCATAGTTATCAGATAACGGTGATGAGGTCACCTAGGATTAAGCTAAATTGTAGCCATAGTTATCAGATAATGTTAACGAGGTCAGATAAGATTAAGCTGAATTGTACCATAGTTATCAGGTAGTGGAAACACAGTTAAACTTTTGTTAACCTTTTACAGGTCAAATTTGTCAAAGTAACATTCACACAACTTCTAATATTTAAGAGCGTAAAAAGAAGTTAAATTGAACTTTTGAAATCGTTTTTTTTTTAAAAACAATCAAAATTTAGATATAAATCATAAAATTTTGTACAAAAATCTAATTTTGCACATGTCTGTTTCTGTACGGTTGATGTTTAGAATTGATGACTGTGGTTACTAGGCTGCAGTACAGAAAATCTTGAATCTGTCCTTAACCTGGGTGCCAACCACTCAATTTCTGGTTGTCTCCCTTCCTGCCGGGGGTATTGATTCAGCTGTAACACTGGTGTGCTGCTTGTCCACAGTCGTAGTATATGGACAGTCCCCTGTCACTGTCGTTCATGTCGCAGTCAACAAGTGTTCAACTGAAGGAGTCAAATCGTAGACATTTGCCCATGGAGGCCACCGTGAAAAAACAGTATCCTCAGAGGGTGCGTCATAATGGTCATAACTTAACCAAATAACCTATCCGGAAATGAAGTAAAGGGTCACCATCAATGGGCAGTATTGGAAGGAACAGGAATTACCAGTAATGGCTGACAGACGGTGTAGGGTGGAACAGTATTTACAGGGCACACAGCGCATCTGTGCTACATCCACTGCCTCACAAGTGACACAAATTCCATAACAATAATAATAATAATATGAATACTTATATAGCACCTATTCTCAGCTAGAGACCAAGCTCTAAGCGCTTTACAGTCCACACTCGTTTACACAACGGGCTGCCTACCTGGGTAGTGCCGACTGAAGAGCTGCCAGCTGGCGCTTCATTCCGTTGTTTCCCGTGCCATCCAGTCAATATCGTTCACTCAATATCCTTCCTTCCTTCATTTTTTTTCATTTCTCACGCAGGGTGCATGCTATTTTTAACGTGTCATCCATACCAACGGCCAAACTGGCCTTCTCTTCCGAAAGTTGGTGATGGGATTTTACGTGTGTGCAAGATGTTATGCAAGCGTTCACACATGGAACCTCGGTTTATAGTCTCATTCGAAGGACTATATGGGGAATGGAGTCAGAACCAATGTTAACTCCGAGGGAAAAATCCCCTGTACCGAAACGGCCAGGCGTAGATTCAAATCCGCGACCCCATGATCACGAGTCCGGCGCTCTACCAGCTGAGCTATTCCGGCTTCATGAAGCAACCTTTCTCTCACACATTCCTGAGGCTGGATTATTGCAGTGTTTAGTGCATTGTTTTGCATGTCACCTTTCATATGGCTTAAATTTTTATTGTTAGCGCCTTGTTCACGATGCCACCTTGATTGAGGACAGTGATCAGTGCATTACTGACCATGTCGGAATTCCTGAGACAAGATTAATACAGTGTTTTGTCTCTTATTTGCCATAATTATCTTCAGGCCAGGTTATTACAGTGTTGAATGCGTTCTTCACTCTGTCACTATTCTGAAAGTCGAATTGTCAGTATTTGAAGGGTTATTGACAATGTCACCATGGCTGGGGATGGTTGTTTATCACAGTGTGTAGTGCAGTATTGATGACTTCACTGCCCTGGAGGCTTAATTGTTACAGTGCCTTATGCACTGTGTCACCACATCTCAAGCTGAAATATTGCAGTGTGCCATGCATCATTCACTGTGTTGCCACTCCAAAAGCTAAAGTGTTACAGTGTTTAGTGCATCATTCACTGTGTCACACCTCCTGAATCTGAAGTATCACAGTGGTTAGTGCATTATTCAGTGTGTGCACGTGTGTGTATATATATGTGTGTGTGTGTGTGTGTGTGTGTGTGTCTCTCTCTCTCTCTCTCTCTCTCTCTCTCTCTCTCTCTCTCTCTCTCTCTCTCTCTCTCTCTCTCTCTCTCTCTCTCTCTCATGTGGCCCTTTGCGGTCGGCTGGGGTATAAGCAACATTATCTTATCTTATCTCTCTCTCTCTCTCTCTCTCTCTCTCTCTCTCTCTCTCTCTCTCTCTCTCTCTCTCTATATATATATATATATATGTGTGTATGTATGTATGTATCTGATCACTGAATGAGGGTAACTATAGCATGAGGAGTCATTTTTGTGTGTGAAATATTACTGAGGGGTCTGTTATGGTTTCTGTATTGTTTTGACCTCTACCTCTTCTCCTGCAGTGGATGAAGGACATACTGTGCTCTGTTTCACTCACACATATGCATACATATGTGCATCTGCGCATGCACACACACACACACACACACACACACAAACACACACACACACACACACACACACACACACACACACACACACACACACATGCATGCAAACACACGCACACATACACACTCTCTCTCTCTCTCTCTCTCTCACTCTCTCTCACACACATATGTACACATATACGCACACATATACACACACACACATATACATACATACAAACGCATGTACACACACACACACCACACACACTAGCACACACACACATTGGCCCATGCCAACACATCTATGCGCACACATATACACATACACGTACACTCACCACACACACAATAACAATAACGGCACAGCCAGTGTTAGGTAGGTACCAAGGTCTGACTAGTGCGCAGGGCTGATGTGTAGGTCAGACAACTGCTAAGCCATAGCCATGAGACCCTCATGTTAAAGTCTCTCATCTTAGTCATTAATTCATGTATCCATCGGCTATAAATCATGTGAAAACTTAGGAGATGTGGTGTTGTGTATATGAACAAGTCTGCATACAAGTGACACCTCTTTGATAAAACTGAAACTGAAACTAACTCAGTGTTGTGATTCAGATTAAGTTTTCAGATGTTTGGCTTTTGTTCACTTCAGCTGACCCAACAAAAAAACAAAGATGATATAGACTATGTGTTAAGCAAATCGAATTAAACGTTTCACCCACCAGTGGTATGAAACTGAGTTCAGGTGTTAATGAGCATTGTAGAGGGATGGCCACTGTGCTGTTTGTGCTATGCTAGTGCGTCCGACGAATGGTCCAATGGCGCGGGACCTGGACAGTCTGATACAGCTGACACGGGAACTCTTTACTGCCAAGATGCACGATCTGGATCCTGTTGTACCGCCATTTGGATTCAGAGATGAGGTAGTTATGCTTTTTATATTTTTCTCAGTGACTTCCGGATTCAGAGGCAGATTCAAAAAGAAAAAAAAAAGATTATGGGGTATCTCTTACTTAAAAGAAGAAGAGAAATTGTAACATTAACAGTGAAATTTAGAAAGAGAGGGGTTTAGTAACCGCCAAGGACATAGACAAACAAAGCTCAGGACAAGGCACTCTTGTCCTGTACTTTGTTTGTGTCCTTGGCGGTAACTAACCCCCTCTCTTTCTAAATTTGGCTTCATTTTCCACCCTCTGTCACTCCATTTTTAAAATTAACAGTGAAGCCGGAGGTCTGTTTCATTAATTTTGGATGAATTCTCATTTCTTTTCATCGTTTATTTTTGTTTATCATTCATCATTTATTTTTGTTTGATACTGTGAAATTGAATTTTGTGAATCCAAGTTAAATTGTTGAGGGCAAGAAAAGAGATGCAACACTTGACCTGCTGACATAGAAGGAGTATTTGGCAGTCATTATGATTTCAAACTGGAACATACTGTTTATCTGTTGTTGAATGAGCCACACTTTGGATCATACACTTGGCTTTAGTGCAATGAAAAGAGGCTATGAATCTGAATACAATTATATACTATTGATATTAGATGATGCAAATAAAATGTAGGGGAAAACCCTATATGAAAAAGGCGAGTGTTGCAGTTATGCAGTGCTCATAACAGATAGAAGTAAGGTCATGTTGTTACAGCCAACAAAGCTACAGAGGATGTATCAGGACTGACTGTATTCTAAAGACCATTATTGTGTTTGAGACAGTGCAACTCTTGATCTGTCCGGCCTTGACCAAATGAGCCATACCTTCTGTCATACCAAGCAGTCCAGGAAAGAGCGTTCTAAACTCTCTACATGCATCAACTCCTACCAGTGCCATCTGACAGAATAAGTAACTACACTGGCCGTTGAGAGTGGTGAATACCAACATTCAGCCTGTTCCTGGCTAGCTTTAAACATTATGAACTTTGTCCTCACTTCCAAATCGGATATGGCAGCTAAAACCTGGTTTGATTTCACCATCAGTACAGGTGATGTATTACCAAGTGACTGCCAGATCTTCAGGTGAGGTGGAATGTAGGAATGGTTCTAATCACCATTACTGACAGCCTCATCTGCCAGAGCTCCTAATTCCCAGATTGCTAGATCATACCAGTGAAGAATAAGGTCAATGACAGAAAGCGAATTCTTGTCACAGCTTATTATGTACTCCATGCTGGAGACAAGAACAGCCCCCGATGTTTTCAGGGGTCTTCTGAGTATGCTTCTGCTGCAGGTGTTATCACTGGAGGCAGTTTCAGTTTCACAGCCTTGGACCAGACAACTAGCGTGTTGAAGGCAACGTCAGTGTACGCTCTTCTCCTCCACATCCTTGACTGTTTTAGGTAGAGGACTGGAGGAAACGGTCACATCCCAAACTGAGGAAAGACCATCATTCCCTGCAAACAACCTTTTTCTTGTCCCAAGGATTGTGGGCATGCCAGGACTCTCATGCCATAGCGGCAACTAAATCGAGTGCTAGGTCCACGATCGTATTGGTGCCATATCCACTTGTATTACAAAGGTGACTGGCCAGGCCTCAGCAATACTGTGTTATCAACTCGTGACATTATTGCTGCTTCCTTCCATGATGAAAACGGTGGAGAAAAGGTCTGGATGCTGTTCTAGTTGGGCCTCTGCTTTGTGATCAGGAAATCTGTCCTTTATATCACTGAGAGATATTCTAATAACTTTAGCGTCGTAGTATTTTTCATAATTCCACCTTCTGGTTACCCAAACCCTATTATGTTTGAATTCCAGTGATTGCCATGTTTAAGTCCCTCCCTTCCAAATTCAAAGAAAGCGAAAGATTTCTTCTTGACAACATAGAGCCTAATCTCGATGTAGGTCTCTCTGATAGACCGGGAATGTGGTGGGGGAAAAAAAAAAAAAAAAAAAATCACTGAGAGATGAAAATTAATAAATTTTCTTTAGTCTTTAGAGCTCATCAAGAGAAGGGACAGACTATGTGCAAAAAAATGGACCATCTCCCATATACAAGAATAATCTGAGGTGGCACTAGGTGACTGTGTAGTTCCTTCACCTCATCTGTTCTGGTAGAACGCATCATTTCTGCTTACCATCAGTGAAAGGAGTGGTTATCCATCTAACGTCTGACAGTGTCACAACCCTGTGTGGAAGGCTTCAAATTCCCACATGTAAAACATAACCCCCAATCCCATCCTTTTTCCCCAGCCCATCCACTCTTCACTGTCTCCTCCATCCTGTAAAGCCTCCTTTCTCTCCACCCATTGCTGTGGATTGAAGCTGATCATTTAAGCAGCCCATTCCCCTTTTTCCTTGTTCTTCCCCCTCCCTCCGCTTCCCCTTTCCTTTCCATAGCTCACGATGGGGAACCCTTATCCCCCACAATGTCAAAGCCGTAAAGAGAGTGATGTGGACAGTGCGGTAACAACCTAAGTCACGATCTGAAATAAGATTACTGAGGACAAAACTAGAAAGAAACTTGTCTCCCCAGTGTTAACAAAATTTGAGAAGGGGGAGGGAGGGAGCGGGAGGGAGAGAGAGAGTGGGGTGTGTGTAACACAAAATGAAAAACCGAAAATGATTAGTTTTTTTTTCATATATGCTGTTTCCTTTGTGTATGCAACACATTACAGAGTGAGCGTTGCCAGTTCACCACACATAAGAAACATCAACAAACCCAGACACTGGTATCAACGCTAAAGCACTAAAATCTGAAAAAGTAGGGTCCATTTTAAGAGAACATACAGACTATGCATGGTGTGTAAGAGACTGGTTGGGAAGAAAAAAAACAAACTTAGTTGTGGAAATTGTTTTTATTTTTATCCGCTTTTTTTTTTTTTTTTTTTTTTGCAGATGAAGAGGACAGTTTGAAGCACAAAAAAATGTAGAGGTGCCTTGGCCTTAAAGGGAAAAAAAGAGAAAAAAGAATCACCGCCTTAGGTGCTCCAATGATCTGATAACTGATCCCACACAAAAAAAAACAAAAAACCCCCAACTTTGTCTTCAGCAGCAAACCATTGAAAGCTACAAATGTATGACTTTTGTGAGTTAAAAAAAAGGAAGAAATATCACTTTGGTCATTGTGTCCTCAGTTATTTGGGAAGAAAGGGGTGCTGCGTATTGGGTTCTTCACCTCCATGAAGGGGCTTCCCCCGCACCCTGCCTTGCTTACCGTGCTGTCATGGAAGCCAAGGCTGTTTTGGGAAGGAAAGGGCCACGAGGTAAGGAGAATCCCCATTGCTGTCAGTGCAACGTAACCATCATAAACGATACATCTATTCTTCAGCTTACACTATTGTTTGTCAAATGTAGTAGCCCACCGCACTCAGCAAAGTAACAAAAGTATCTGCATATCCTATAGGGTGCTTGATAAATTATGGAGCCCAGAGTAAAATTAAAATGGTCAAATTCAAACCATTCTGGGCTTTAAAGGGGGGAAACAAACAAAAAATCATTTCACTTTGATGTGCACAATCCATGCTTTAGCTACATTCTTTTTCTTCTCATGGAGTGTTGTGGTTTGAATCTGAATTTGTTTTTTTGTTTTTGTTGCAAACATACTCAGCTGTTTAAACAGGCCCCAGGCATTGCATCGTACAAACATTTCATTTTTGGGAGGGGTTGGTTAAAGTGAAAACTCACCCCAATATAGTGATTTTTAGGTTTCTGTACGTTATGTCGGGTAAATCACTATTGACAACACGCTTGCCTATCCGGCCACGACAGAGCGCAATCCTCTTTTAAACATTCACTTTCATCTCGTTGACGGAAAATTGCCGAACAACATGCTGAAGTTTACCGGAAAACCTGTGACTTAAATTTGGCACAAGTAGAACATGGCGAGGACACGACACAAATTCGGTACGTAAGGTTTCAAATTTACATTTGAAACCCCCAGCACCGAAACCGAAGAGCGACGACGAACGAGTAGAAGTGGAGGCAACCAACACAAAATCGTGTTGGCACCACCAGACTGGTGAGTATTTTTTTGCCCCACGAATGATCTGCAGTTAGCAGTGTGTCGTCCAGTGAGTGACCGACTTGGCTTCAGCTCATCGTGTGTTGAATCACTGTACGTTTGTGTTGATTGTTTGAAGGTTTTAGAATTTTGAGAAGTCGAATGAAACCAGTTGTTGCACATTTTTCCCTGGTTACCAAGAAAAGGTCTGTTTTATATTGTGGGGGTGGGGGTGGAAAAGAAGAAGAAAGGGGGTGGGGGGGGGTGTCAGTGCGTGGTGTGATGACACATGTTCTGTGTTGTTTTGTGTGTGTGGTGTGTGTGTGTGCCTGAGGCCCAACGAAATGTTCATATAAAATCACTTATTTATGGCTTATCCCTGATGTGATCAGCACATAAACCTGAGTCTTCATTAAACCACCCCTCACCACACAATCCATCTCTAATAACAATAAAAAGTTATTATTTTGCTTAGTGATATTTAAGAGCTGTGTTTTCAAGTTCATACCATCAAAAATAGGAGGGGTTTTGTTGGTGTGTGGGGTTGTTTGTGGTGTGTGTGTGTGTGTGTGTTGTGTGTGTGTGTGTGGATTTTCCCCGAACGTGTGTTTGGGTGTTTGTTTTGCTTTACATGAAAAAAAAACAGTGAGTAAAACAGTCACTGAAACAATCATCAAATAAGCCCAAGAGAAATACAGGTTTAGCTGGAAACATTACCACTATTTTATTCTTCAATGTAAAGTTATAAAATGAAATCATGCAAGGGTTATTCATTCATGTAATAACTAGTTCATATTGTTTAAAAATGAAAAAACAGAAACATGTTTCAATGCCGATTTTATTTGCTCCTTGCAAATTTCTTCATGACCTATTTTTAAAGTATGGTTACACTTAAAACAGCATACTTTCTACTCAATTAAAAAAAAAGTAAAAAAATAATCCTTGGTTATGTATTACAAAAGTGAAAGTGTTACACGAGTCACAATAAATGAATATTTCTAAAAAAATTGTCTAAGAGTGTGCAACAGGAAGTGAGAGACCAGACAGTTAGCAGGAGAAAGGAGAAATAAGCCCAGGACAAAGGAGAGAACAGGCACTGCACAGCTAGAAAGAAGGAATTATTACTCTTTTAAAAACAACAACAAAGAAAAAAAACAATTACAAAGAAAGAAAAAGACTTCTGAATGTACAAACCAAAGTGTAAGGAATGTCCTCATGATCTCTGTATCTTATGACTTGTGTGAATCAATTCAAAGTATACAGGGCATTTTATATCAAAAGCAGAAAGCAGCTACAGGCAAGGGTAATGATATCAATACTAAGTAACAAACAGCAGAACGAGGAATAACAGTTGGAGGGGAACAAAGGAAAATGAAAGGAAAAAATATTAGAAAATATCAGATGCTAACACACACACAAAAGTGACATTAATACAATTCCAAGTTTGTTTGTTTTTGTTTTTTTCAGGTGGTCATGTGGAAACCTGTTGCAATGAACACCAACCATGAAGCCACTGTTTGCACAGAGTCTGAAAAGGGATAGGCAGAAAGTTTGAACAGGTATGATGTTTTAGTTCACCGTAACTTTCTTCTTTATCAAATAAAACAAATAGATTTCTTTTTGTTTCTTTTGAGGTCATGATCTGCCATTGTTATACTTCTTCAAGTTAAATGCACATAAAATGCCACACTTTCAGCCCTGAACAAAGAGAAATGGGTTGAATTTGTACATACTGTATGGAATACACCTTAAGTTTATTAAATAATTGTTTATGGATTTGTGATTACTTGCGAGTTTACTCTGCAGTACATAGAATCATACAAAACACCTGACAATACAAAATTACTAGTAGTATTTTTGTTCTTGTTGTCAGATATTGAAAGATTTCTGAAAGTTACTCAGTCTTTTTTGTTTGTCTAGAGTTCAGATCACAAAGTGAAAATAAAAAGATGTCAAATTATTCTGCCTTAATCAAGTGACATTTTTGAGTTTATTTTGAGTGGGAAACCCTTTTAAAATTTGAAAAGTAATTTGTATGACTGATTATCCCTGGTGTTGTACAACCCAAAAGGTGATGTTTTCAGTTGAGTTAGTTGGTATTTTGTATATGGGTGGTTAATACGTTGTATTAACATACACAATAACTCGGTTTACCTAAATTTTGAAACATGTTATAGTGATGATACGGGTAACAAGGAAGCCCAGTTCCAATATGGGCTATTTTGTTGGTCAGAGGCCAAAGGGTTCCAAAATGGCCGTCGCGCAGATAATTGGGGGAAATCACCATACAACGCTCTTGTTCACTCTGCATACAAATGTCAAAAATAAATAGCTGTAAACAAGTCAGGCATGTTCCCCAAAGATGTGATACCATTCTGTGCAGGTCCTTGCAAGTGGAAAAAGGTGGAGGCCAGCCAGCTGAGTGTATCACTGCTGTTCCTGGTTTCCAGACTGTCTGCCTTGACCCTGATGTGTTGGAAACTGCCTTCATCAGTACAAACAGGAGCATGGGCAGATGAGGGCTTCTACAGAAGAGTAAGCTTGCACAATTTGTTTGTATGTCCCAGTGATTTACCGAGTGAAAGGAGCGTTAAAGGACACTAGGGAGTAATAAATGACATCCAGCTATAAACAGGGAGAAGTGGGAAGGGCATAGGATGGCACATGATATCAAGGGTGTACTCTAGTAAAGGGGGCCCCCTTATCAAGGTTTCAGTGGTTAGATTTTAAATATCCTACCTTAGTCAGCTTCTTGTTTGCCTTCTAAGACCTTACCAAGACATGATGGACACACAATATGAGAACACTGAATCGAAAAAACCTTGAGTATTTAATCTGATTGTGTGTGTGTTTTGTGTCTACAGTGCATGTGACTTGTTTAAAGCAAGTGAAGTCCATTCTATTCATGAATGATTATGGCTTGTGTTCCCCATGTGTTAGGTAACCCGCTTTCTAACTTCAGGAAATTTGAATAAAGCGTCCATGTCAGGAGATTACTCAGTTCGCTTCCAATATTTTTCCCTACAACATCTTTTTGCTCTTCCTCAGATACTCAGAATAAAAAGCTGCAACATTCCTTTGAATATGGACGGAAATACCTTCAGTTCACATCTTCATGTACTTTCATGTGTACTCTAAAGGTTAGGTTACACTGTACAGTATTATTCTTTAACTTGTCAAGATAAACTTTAAGAGTTAGGTGAACTGAAATGACCCTACATATATCTGCCATTTTTCTCCATCATGGACCAAAATGCAATTTTCCCCAAAGGAATCCGGTACATTGGCTACAGGCAGCTTGTGAGGTGGTTGCTTTGAATCTGGGCAGAAACTTCCTGTCCCCTCCATCTTGCTGTTTTCCCACAAGATCCGTGAACATTTCCAGTCAAAAAAATATCGTGGATTCCAGTGGCCTGAATTGGACTAAACACCAGTGTGTACGTGTGTGTGTGTGTGTGTGTGTGTGTGTGTGTGTGTGTGGCTCTATTATATTTGTATTTTATAGGATTTGTATGACTTCTTCCCTAGTGTAGAAAAGTATTTCCCTGCTTTCTTTGTGTGTGTGTGTGTGTTTTTCTTTTCTTTTTTTTTTTCTTTTTTTTTTCTCGTTTCGTCATTTTTGACCCAAGTGCATTACTCTGAAACAACTTGAAGTTGCTCACTCATGAAGAAGACTGATGTGGTGGTTATTCTGTCTGCTAAACAGTATAAAAAACATTGTCAACAGATAGAAATGGTTTTCTCCCGCTCCCACCCTGTCCCCTTGCACCCGTTTGTCCTCTTAAGAACTTTTAGATAAAAAAAATAATTGGGTATTGGAATAAAAAAAGAATAGAACCTAAGTGTTCCCCCCATAATGTTTGCATTTTGGGTGCTATGATCAGTTGAAATGTCCTGAATAAATTTTGTTTACCAAATCTATTGCCTATGAAGTCAGCTTTGCATGCAAGCGACCGCACCTTTTTAAGTGATTTATCAGAAAGGATGACTTCTGTATGGTGGAGAAATTGGGTTTTCCCGCAGTTTCTTTCTCTTTGTGTGTGTGTTTGTAAAAAGTAAAAAAATGTTCAGTACTCTCGGGGACTGTAAGCACTTCATTGTATTACTAATAGGCACAAGAGTAACTGAGGATCAAGTAAATGTTTACAACCAGAAATCCAAATCTTGACCCCGGTTCATTCGGAAAAATATTAAATCTCTTATCACGTATCTTGCCATGTAAGTAGCCAGTGCCTCGTGTTTCCCTTGGATGGGCATATTGTGCTGTCAGGGGGTCTGGTTTTTCTCTGAACTTTCCTGGGAGTTCCTGAGTAATGTGCCACATAAATAGCATGATCTATGTGACTACTTGAAACTTGTAATATTATTGGGGAATGTGGTTGGTCTACTTCACTCCCTGTGTCTTATCAAACCTCAACACACTCATAGTCAGTAATGTTATTTTACAAGAACAGGAGGAAGCACAAGAAAAATTAAAAGCACCCACTCAGTATGTAGGCTTTATACTCCCATAGGTTTGGATCAGACTTCGCCTGCGTATGCTGTATTCCCCCTTCTTGGCCTTGGGGAAAGTAGATGGCCATTTTCACACTGCCATCCTCCCTCCTGAAGATATCCCCTCCCCACAATTTTCATTGTAATGCATGGCAGCCGGAACAGCCTGCAAAAATGTTCAACAGCTGGTTAAGCCATATCAAAATATATATGAATATTGTGTGTAACCCCTTCATAAATTCATTCAATAATGTGTTTAACCCATTCTCATCATGCCAGCGTGCATGAAACAACCCCCCCCCCAAAAAAAAAAGTGCCTCCGCCAGTGCTATGAACTGCTCACTCTACGTTCCACCCCCCCTTTACGCTACCCCTTGCCTCTCCCATGCTTGCCGCAAGCATCCCTTCCATGCGTGTTCATCTCTAATTCCACACAGACCACAGGCCTTTTTGTCTTGTGTTGTGTCAGTCACCTATACACACTGGTGATCCACACAGACCACAGGCCTGTTGTCTTTGTTGTCAGTCACCAAAAGACACTGGTGATCCACACAGACCACAGGCTTTTGTCTTCTGTTGTGTCAGTAAACCTCATACACACTGGTGATCCACACAGACCACGGGCCTGTTGTCTTCTGTTGTGTCAGTCACCACATGTACACTGGTGATCCACACAAAACCAACAGGCCTGTTGTCTTCTGTTGTGTCAGTCACCACATGTACACTGGTGATCCACACAGACCAAGGCCTGTTGTTTTCTGTTGTCAGTCACATGTACACGGGTGATCCACACAGACCACAGGCCTGTTGTCTTGTGTTGTGTCAGTCACCTCATACACACTGGTGATCCACAAGACCACAGACCTGTTGTCAGTCACCACATGTACACTGGTGATCCACACAGGCCTGTTGTCTTGTGTTTGTCAGTCACCTCATACACACTGGCTGGCTCACATGGTTTGGAAAAGTGTAAACAAAGTCCACCCCCTTTGGGCCTGTTGGCTTCACATTTTCAAAGGCATGGAACTTCACACAATGTGATTTAGCGTCAGCTGAGTGGGGGAAACCTTTAACTTTTGTCAAAAAGCCAAGTCCTTGGTAAAACCTCTGGGTACACTAGCTTAAGAGGGGATAGGCAACCACAGAATATTTGGTTGGTGGCACCAAAGCCACACTAATTAAATCCAACGGTTTAAATTCAGTCAGTATGCACTTGAAGGGTTAATTGTGTTGGAGATCAAGCAGAACATTTTCCCTTTTACATGTATAGTCTTTAAACTGGTTCTGCCAAGCTTATTGATAGTATGCTGAGGGTTTTGGACTGTGGCTATAGATCAACAGAATATAAAATAGTTTTTCAGACAGTTTACAAGGAAATCACTTTGTACAAGTAAAATGCAACTTAGTAACCAACCCTGGGTACATTCCTAGCCAAGAAAAGGCTGTGTGCTTCGGACAGAATGACAACACCAGACTGTGAAATGCCTCAGCGTGAGGTTTGGTGAGAGGGTGACAGCTTCTTGACATCATTGAAAAGGTATTTATTTTCAATGATGTTGAGGAGAGCAAGGTAACCCCAAGAGTCTGTAAAAATATATATAGGTAAGGGAAGGTTTTTCATATCTTTATTGAAAACAAAAATACATTATCATCAAAAAAGAAAAGGGCAAGGACATTTGACCTTTGTATGTGGGAACACTAACACAGAAAAATTGCAACCACTATGACAATATGAAGGCAACCAGACAAATTTAAAATCAGTACATGCTTCTAGAAAAATGGTTGGAGACCAGTCTGAAAAATTGCAGCTTCAGACAAAGTTTCACCCGTAGAAAATAGAACCTGCAGTTGAAAACCCGCTGATTGGGGATTCTACCAATTAGACTGTGATCAGTCTTTAGATGGACTCTGCCCGTAGAACAATACACAAACTCTAGTACACAGTCAAAAACTGAGTCGGTGCTATACACATAAAACTCACCCCGGTGTGAACCAGTCTTTGGTTCTTCAAACGCCGCACAACTGTCCATGTTGGCAAGGTGGGGTGTCGCCTGAATCACGTTGTGGTTGTTCACAAGGTGGAAAGACAAAATCTCCCACTTGGCCTTCATCATTCCCCATTTCCATCCTGTTTTTGAGGCTGCCACCCAGTGAAAATGGTTGACAAAAGGATTTCCTCCAATCACCCACCTTTTCCCTCCCAGCCCTGTTTGCCAACGGGTTCAGTTTTTTGGTCAGACCTGTATCAACAAAGGCATAATCAAACTTGATTTTAGGCCCATTGATGTGCATAGCTTATGCCTAATTTGACACGAAAGCGAATGTACACAAGACCTCAATAAATCCAAAATATTTTACTTGACATCACTTTGCTTTATGGATGGGTTTTAAACATCACTATAAATGGTAAATCAATGCCACACACCACACACACACACACACACACACACACAACCCACACACACACACACACACAACACCCACACATGAACATGTTCCCATTAAGTGTATGTATTTCCTCATTTGAAAACTGAAACTGATTGTTCCAACATTCCTTACCTATTTTCAGTATGCAAACTGATTGTTCCAACATTCCTTACCTATTTTCAGTATGCAGCAGTTGGGGTGCAAGACTTACTCTGAACACAGTTTTTTATGATTTGCACTTACTTTTTGCGACATGCCACACATCGAAGTAAAGCTTGACATTGGGCTTCTGCTCCCTGATGTATTTTCGTTTTGTTTATGTCGATCAGTGACAATGGAGCCAACTTCAAGGCCAGCCTCATGCAGGAAAAGGAATGTTTTCTGCAGACCCTCATTTTCACATCTGGCACTGTTTTTCCCCCCTCATTGCTCTGCAAATGACGTGACATTCAGAGATCAAAGCAAACTTGAAAAAGTACAAAACAAAAACAAAAATCAGATGAAGTCATGAGTAACTTCAGTATGCACAGTGGAACTCGTAACTGCAAGGTGAAGATACTGTTCCTTCTCTATATCTTAGGCAAAAAGGTTATTGTTTTATGCTTGTCTGCTAATGTTTGGCAAGATAAAAAGCATCACTCTTTTCAACCATTAAAAAAAAAAGATAACTTGGGCTGCCTTCATCACCTAGGAACAAATAAGCTTTAATGAGGTTTAGGATTATTTAAAGGTATCCGTACATATGGAACTTACCTGAACAACTTGCACATCAATAAACTTTGTTGATGCGGCATTCTATGGTGTTGATCCACCATATTTGGCGCAGTGCCCTGGACTGTCACTTCTTCCATCTCCCGTCAGCTCAAGCATGCCCCCCCCCTTCTTTCAAGCTGTCGATAACTTTGGCTTGTTCTTCCAACCAGACATTTATTACTGTAGGTTGAAGGTAAATTTTTGCTGGTGGCTGTAAAAAAGTCTTGTCTGACATCCCGGCCATATTGAGGCAGTCCAGCAAGCGGAATGTTTTGGTCAGCAGGGACCCTGAAAACAGAATGCAAAGAGACAGCAGGAGATTCCACTAGCATTTCGCCGATGAGAGGCTGGCTTCTCCACTGCCTTGACATACTGACAACTGTCACATTTTCAGTGACAGTGAGCAGGGTCCCCAATTCTTCCAGCTCTTGCTTGACTGGACGCAGCAGCAGGAGCACACCTTGAACAGTTCAATGAGGAAGACTGGAAAACCAGGTACTTCCTCTCCTCAAAAGCTGGCACAGATTGGACTGGACCCGGTCGAACTGTCATCACTTGGTTCTTATGTCATCCTGGGGAAAAAAATATACAACTGTGAGTGAGGACATGGACAGACTGATATGAGAATAAAATTGGATGAAGTATACAATTTCTGATTAGTAACAGGGGGAGAAAATTCCTAATGCAATGTGAATGTAAAAAAAAAAAGTGGTCTATGGGGGGAGTAAACAGAAGATTTTTTTTAAAAGAGTATTTCTAAAATGCACAACAGCAGCTGGGTAATATTTGTACCTTCAGGTTCAACTTTTTGTTATGAAAACAGCTCTTTTTTTGAGGAACTACATGTACTCTACTGACCTGACACTATCTTCTGTGGCATGGGACCGCTCTGTGGTCAAAGTCCAGGTCAAAACCCAAAATCGGAGTCACAGCCATACTCGATGGTGTCATCGTCACCACACATGGACTGGGTAGGAGGTGCAGTCTACTGATTGTGGACTGGGCTGGAGCTTGCCAGGGGGGGTTCATGAAGTGAACATGACAGTAACAGCTGAAAGAACTCTCAGTCTGGACTGCTGTGTCCACTACATTGGGCTTCACCCAAATCCCTGAAAACAAAAAAATGGGGGTAACACTCTGACATTGGGAACCCCATTTTTAACTACCACATCACAATGAAAGAGCTACTTTGGTGTTCGTTGCTATTGTCTGAAAGCAAATGTACAATACATAGCACCTCATTTTGGCACAGGAAGAAAACATGTTGCTGCAGCCAAATGATATCTATATAATTAATTTCATCGTATCCACATCAGTTTACACATCCCGTTTGAATTAGTGTGAGTGCAAGTACTAAGTGACTGCTGGGTGCAGTTTCACACTGACTCATGATCACCCAGTTTATTGAGCGTGTCAAGCCGTATCCCTGTAGTAGTCATAGCACTTGTGACAAGGAGGTATGCTTGTGTAAAAATACTGGTTGTCTGAAATGCTTCTGTAAGCCATCTTTACCCTCCTGTCAGGTAGTCAACATTCGCTATCTGCATAACTCATGTGAAACACCTTGCCCTTTAACAGTATTCATCTCCACCCCATCCTAGCCATCTTCCCCCATAAAACACACACACACACACACACACCACACACACACCCACACACACCCACACACTGGTTAAAAACGGTGCTTGTTTTTATGGAACAACAACTCACCTCTGCTGCGTTTGTAAGGTGTCAAGTTGGCTGAAACACCTCGGTGCGTGCATCAGTGGACTGTTGTTGGGATGCAGCAGCCATGTCAACTGTGCAGCAAGTGGAGGAGGACATGCAGCCAACACTCCCATGTTCTGCATCGTCTGTGTCCAGCACATCCTCCCAGTGCACATCGGAGTCACCAGGCTCTTCCATTCCCTGCTGACTCTGCTCTTGTACATCCATCTTTGCGCGTTTCATGTCCACGATGCTCTGACATTAAAAGATGGAATGCAAAATAAATATGCAAGATTTTCTTTTTAATCACTCTGTGTTTACGTTTTTCGCACACTTAGCTACACACATATAACTTAAACATAGAAATGCAAGTATATAACTACAGAGAAATAGACACAAATGCAAACCCCTACAAACATATTAAAACACAAAGCAAAATCAAAACACAACACACACACACACACACATACACACACACACATACACACACGACAAGTATCGTTCCCCATTCTCTATCCCCACTACACCCCCACCCCCCCCAGGTACAACATGAATATGCATATTACTGTCCTATATAAATCATTCAAAAGCAGCAGCAAAAATAAGTACACATAGTTGAAATAGTCGGTCTCCTGTACATTTTTCTGTCGCCTGTGATCCACACAACACAGTATCAATCTGTAAGAGAAAACAATCTTGATCAAATTGTGTGCCCTCCCCATTTAAATGCATTATACTGGTCCATTCTGTGTCTGGATTTTTAACAACGCCATCAAAGTTTAGGTATTAGGTTGTACAATTGTCTTTTACATAAGAGCAATAACTTTGCTAGCAAAGAATTTGGTCCAATGATCAGTCTGAACATACGGTTTCAATTCCAAAGATTTTTTTTTTTTAATGTATGTGCTGTCATCACCCTTTGTAAAAAAAAAAAATTGACAAAAAATATTCTCAACAACCCATCAATAGCTTAACAACTGCTCACCACCATGTATTTTGGTGCAAACAAATGTGAAAATTATTTTATGCTCATGTTCAGTCATTTGCATTTTTTTCCCCAACATTTGCCTTGTGGAATTCTGTAAAGAGTTAAAAAAAAAAAAAAAAGTATCCACATTCTAAGGCCACAAATATGTTGTGTGTGTGTTTTGTGTGTGTGTGTGTGTGTGTTTGTGTGTGTTTAAAAATACTCTACCACCCCACACACACCACCCCACACACACACACACCCACACACAAAACACACACACACACAAAAACAATACAAAAGTGAATGACGATATGTGCGACTGACGTGGGGTGCTTGTAAAGGTCGCCACGTCGATCAAATGCAAAGATCAAAAGTTAGATTACCTTGCGTACTTTACGTTTCCTTATCCCGGCCTTTCTGTCCGTGTTGATCCGGTGACAGTCTCCAGTGTCTTGTCAGCAGCATCTTTCTTTTTCAGAGCAGCGCGCATTTGTCTGTTTATGAGAGTAGGAATGGCATCTTCTTCAGCCTGCGCTTGGTCGGAATCCAAGCTCCCTTTCAAACAGGGGCGCCGTGTACTCGTCTTCAAAATCGCTGGTCTGAAGTGCAAGCCACAGATTACGTCGTTTTTCTTCAGACCGTCGAAATCTTTCGAGGGTAACTTCACAAAAGAAACCCACGATCGTCGAAGATGAGTTTCAGTTGAAAGCCATGTGTGCTGATTCCACTTTTTACACTAGAATTGGAAATTTCAACCGAACGACGCAGTAGCGACCCATCTTCTTGCCGGTCTCAGTGTCTGGCACCGGCAGTGCTGGCGCATCTTCTCTTCTCCTTTCTGCGTCACTGCCTCTATTTTTAGTAACTTCGGTTTTCTGCGCGCTTGCTTGCTCGGAAAAGCGAAGTAGACTCTTGCGAAGCATATTGTGGACACACAAGTTTTTGTGCACCGTGAAAGTTACATCCATGGAAATTCTTGGAACCAGCTACACGTTTTTTTAAAAAAAAAGGGGGGTGAGTTACACTTTAAGTCAGGGTGTGTGTCTTCATGTTGGGATGGGTTTGGTTAAGTCAGGGTGGGGTGTCTTTATGATGGGATGGGTTTGGTTAAGTCAGGGTGTGTGTCTTTATGTTGGGATGGGTTTGGTTAAGTCAGGGTGTGTGTCTTTATGTTGGGATGGGTTTGGTTAATCAGGTTGTGTGTCTTTGAGTTGGGATGGGTTTGGTTTAAATCAGGGTGTGTGTCTTTGTGTTGGGAAAGGGTTTGGTTAAGTCAGGGTGGGTGTCTTGTGTTGGGTTGGGTTTGGTTAAGTCAGGGTGTGTCTTTATGGAAGGGTGACCTTGGGGAAAAGATATCACTCTTGGTATTGCAACCGAACATGACGCAAGTAGCGACCCCTCTTCTTGCCGGTCTCAGTGTCTGGCCCCCGGCAGTGCTGGCGCATCTTCTCTTCTCCTTTCTGACGTCACTGCCTCTATTTTTAGTGCAATACCAGGCCCGTTTGGAGATTCTGGCAGGTCATCCAGACTGGGTAGTGATAGTACTGTTACGCTATCTTGTTTAGACAAAAGGGCAGACAAAAGGACAGACAGCTGCAGTGGGTTTAAGCATCAGTTTTGAAGCAGTTATGCAACATTTTGAAATGGCCGACCTGTTTGACTGCTCCTGTGTGTGTGTGACAGGTCGTGCCAATTTTAGGTGCCAACAGCCTACGCTGGGTTCTGCGACTTGTGGACAAGGGCCATCTTTGCAGATGATGGAAAAAAAGTTGCTTCACTCATGTGAGCTGCCTGGTTTTCTGTAAATTGAAGTAAGATTGATTGATTGATTTCATAGTGTTTCTTTCATTTGTGGACAGACCTGGCTTTCTCTGTTTGGTAAGTAAAAAAACTGAAAACTCAAGTAACATCAACCAGTTTAGACCAGTATCACTTTTGAATGTCGAGGGGAAAATATTTTTCTCCCTTTTATGGCAATCAAACTGACTAAATGTACCTACAGAAATGAGTATTTGATTTGTCAGTCTAAAAGGAGGCATCCTAGGCCCTCTCTGGCTGTGTGGAACATGCTGCCTGATTTGGGGAAGCAATCCAAAGAGCTAAGGCTGAGAAGGGAATCTCAACGTGGTGTGGGTCGATCTGGCAAATGCATATGGATCAGTTCCACACAAGATGATTCAACTGGCCTTCGAGATGTATTATGTTTTTTAAAAAACATCAGAGAGATGCTGAGGGAAAAACTTCCATGGCTTTTCAATGTGGTTCTCCACAAAGAAACACAAATCTGGACATTGGCATAGCAATGGGATGTGCGATTTTTCCAGTGCTGTTTGTGTTGGCAATGGAGGTCATCTTGAAGCTGCTAGAGCTGTACAGGTTCAGCAGCCTCGACAATAAATACCAAATGCCTTCTCTAAGATCCATCATAAGTGACACAACAAGCTTTCCATCTAAGAAGATGAAACACAGAAATACAGAAACATTAGACAAGTTAGTTGCTTCATCTTGGATGAATTTCAAGCCAGAGAAATCACGAAGCCTCTCCCTACACAAAGAAGCTAAACCCGTCACTTTACTGTGGCCAACCCAAATCATTCCAAACCCCAACAGAAGAACCAGTCAAGAATCTTGGGAGATGTATGATGACTTCTTGAAAGACTAAAGAGGGGAAGAGGAAACTAAGCAAATGGCAGAAGAAAGTCTGCAGATGATAGACCAGTGTGGGGACCCTGGCAGATACAAGAAGGAGAAGCAGGCAGAGCAAGAAATGGGACAACATCCTGAATGGATGGCCCTTTAGGGCGGGTGATGGCCAGAGAGTGAGGAAGAGGACATCCTGAATGGATGGCTTGAGACTGGGTGATGGCCAGAGAGTGAGGAAGAGGACATCCCTGAATGGATGGCTTTAGACTGGGTGAGGCCAGAGAGTGAGGAAGAGGACATCCCTGAATGGATGGCTGGAGACTGGGTGATGGCCAAGAGTGAGGAAGAGGACATCACTGAATGGATGGCTGGAGACTGGATGATGGCCAGAGTGAGAAGAGGACATCACTGAAGGATGGCTGGAGACTGGATGATGGCCAGAGAGTGAGGAAGAGGAAAAACACGAGTGGATGGCTGAGATGGATGATGGCCAGAGAGTGGGAAGAGGACATCCCTGAAGGATGGCTTGAAGGGTGGGTGATGGCAGAGAGTGGGAAGAGGACATCCCTGAATGGAGGGGGAGACTGGGTGATGGCCAGAGAGTGAGGAAGAGGACATCCCTGAAAAGGATTGGGTTTAGACTGGAGATGGCCAGAGAGTGAGGGAAGAGGACATCCCTGAATGGATGGCTGGAGACTGGGTGATGGCCAGAGAGTGAGGAAGAGGACATCACTGAATGGATGGGCTGGAGACGGGTGATGGCCAGAGAGTGAGGAGAGAGGGGCATCACTGAATGGATGGCTGGAGGGCCCGGGTGATGGCCAAGAGTGAGGGAAGAGGACATCCCCGAATGGATGGCTGGAGACTGGATGATGGCCAGAGAGTGGGAAGAGGACAATGCTGAATGGATGGCTGGAGACTGGGTGATGGCCAGAGAGGAGGAAGAGGACATCCCTGAATGGATGGCTTTAGACTGGATGATGGCCAGAGAGGAGGAAGAGGACATCACTGAATGGATGGCTGGAGAAAGGATGATGGCCAGAGAGTGAGGAAGAGGACATCCCTGAATGGTGGCTGGAGACTGGGTGATGGGCCCGAGAGTGAGGAAGAGGACATCACTGATGGATGGCTTGAGACTGGATGATGGCCAGAGAGTGAGGAAGAGGGACATCACTGAATGGATGGCTTTAGACTGGATGATGGCCAGAGAGTGAGGAAGAGGACATCCCTGAAAAGGATGGCTTGAGACTGGATGATGGCCAGAGAGTTTAGGAAGAGGACATCACTGAAGGATTGGGTTTAGACTGGAATGATGGCCAGAGAGTGAGGAGAGGAAATCACTGAATGGATGGCTTTAGACTGGATGATGGCCAGAGGTGAGGAAGAGGACATCCCTGAATGGATGGCTTAGACTGGATGAAGGCCAAGAAAAGTGAGGAGAGGACATCCCTGAATGGATGGCTGGAGACTGGGTGAATGGCCAGAGAGTGAGGAAGAGGACAACACTAAATGGATGGCTGGAGACTGGATGATGGCCGAGAGTGAGGGAGTTCAGGAAACTCGGAGACCGCTAGCTGTGAGCTCATCTGTGGTACCCATTGGTCAGCCAGACTACGAAATGACAAACCTGATGTTGATGCAACCCGAAAGATTTTAAACCTTGTTCGTTCATTTTTTAGATGTCATACTTGATTTTTCAGCAGTGCTTCTTGTGAGTAAACGTAGTTTCTTTTGTAATGTCATTTTAAAATCAGAAATAAAAAAGAAAAATTTCAAAAGTATAATTGCTTACCTTGGAATGTTTGTAGGTCCATCAGCAAATGCACTGGGAAGATTTACATGCTTTTTGTAATATGAACCACCTTTAAAGAGGACCACAAATACAACACACTCAGCTGCTTGCACATCAAAGCGCTGTACACTGTGCTGGCATGATCTTCAAGTGCATCAGTCATGATGCTTTCCAGGAATATGCTGAAAACTGTGGGAGATGGAAGGATAAATAGATACATATTGTGATTCTTATTGGCATTAATTTCATTCCCACTTATGTGATCTGTCGCACTTTTCAGTAGCAGATATGAATTGGGGCCTTTTGAAATCAATTGATGATTTTAGTGAAGAAGTAATTTTGGCATGTTCAACTTGACTTTATTTTTTCCTGAAGATTTTCTCATTTAATCTTGAAGAAAAATGCGCTGCTTTTGTGTGGTAAAGTATGGGATTTATACGGTATTTATCGCGTCATGCTTAGTGCGCAAGAAGATGTAGCACTGACAATTATCAGTGTGACAGTCAGAGACATAATACTGGTGGACATTGACTGGCAGATTTCTGCATTGAAACATGTCCTGTTCACAGAGCTGTTCAGCTTTACATCACGTCATGAATGAACATGGTAGAGGTGGTTGGTAGAAGCAAACTATTGAGGCCAAAATGAGGGCACATAGCAGAGGTGAAGTCTCACCATTTCGGTAAACAGTGTCGAATAACAGAGACTGACTTAACTCTTTCATTCGTACTTTTCTATGAACCATCACTTCCTCTTGTTCCTAGATTCTTATAATACGAGTATTCCCTTTGTTCCTGGATTTAGAGAAGAAAAAAAAGTGTAAATAAGAAATGTCACGTATGCAGTAGCAAACCAGCCAGAATAGATCGGCGACCCCTTTCCCACGCTGAAGGGGCCATCTGGCATCCATTAATAATAATAATAATAATAATGTATGGATTTTATATAGCGCAATTCTTGGGATCAACTCATTGTGCTCAACACACACTCAAACACTCGCACTAACATGTGTTCACACACCCACACACCCACACACACACACATACACACACACGCCCCTACCGACACAGGCACACTTATCAAGTTCATCGGTTCAAGCGTAAACAACACAGTTATGCATGCAGTACATAAAAAGTCAGGTCAGAATAATAGACACAGCATTTAGATATTATGGTTGAAGAAGGCTTTCCTAAAGAAGTATGTCTTTAACTCTGACTTGAATTTAGATAATGTAAACATAAACACTGCTGCGCGAGCGACACGGTCATGACGTGTACCGATGACGTAACTCGCGCGAAGTTCAAAGCGCTTATCGCGAGAACCGATTTTTCCGGGCTGCAGGAAGGAAAGGAGGGATTTTGTGCTGCCCGGTTTTCCCGGGCTGCAGGAAGGAAGGGTAGGATTTCTGCAAACCAGAAAACCGGGTTGTAGGGATGAAAGAGTTAAATTGACAGTGTCACGAAAAGAGGTGGTATTCTACAGCTTTAGAGAATGGTGGAAGTGAAAGGTGTTTCCCAGTGGAGGAGAGAACCATGTGCTGCCCTAAGTTTAGGGCTGTAGTCCACCACCTCTGGCATGAGTGTCGGGCACACAAGGCTCTTTGTTTTATTTTGCAGCAAGGATGAAGTGCTGGACACCTGTATCGCTTCTATGTACTACATCGGAAAGCTTCCGCTGCCCTTGAGATATATCCTTTCAAAACTGATGGCATTCCTGGTAAGTGTTATAATGGTGTATGTGTTTTGTTTCAGTTATATGGGATTTCCATTCTTAGATTGATACACACACACACACACACACACACACACACACACACACACACACACACACACACACAGATATCCATGTGCACACACATGAAGTCATACATATTTAAGAACAGTCACTCACACATATACTCATACACACACACACACACACACACACACACACACACACACACACACAAAACACGCAGGCACGCACGCACGCATCCACGCACGTGCGCGCGCACGCACGCGCGCACGCATGCACACGCACACACACACACACACACACACACATACACACACACACTTTTTTTTTGCTGTCCCGTCTGTGTCATCTCAGTGGCATTGCATCCATGCTGCTCATTCTGACCCCCCATGCACATCCACAGCCCGGACCAGCCTGCCGCAGGGCCAGCACAGCAATCCACAGGGAGCAGTTGGTGTCAAGTCATCAACAGGCAACCCACCGGAGTAGACACTGCACTGCTGCTGAGTCATTTTGTTGGTGTTCAGTGGTGCCTGTTCCGATCCAACATATACTTACTTACTTGATACTTGATGTATTGGGTGTTTGAGGCCTTTTTACAAGGCCTGTTCACCACTCCTGTTCAAACTAGACTTGTGTGTGTGGCATGGCAAAAGCAGTCTAGTTGTAACAGCTGGGGTCAAATTTGAAGGACTCCACCTTCTAAGCCCTCTGCCAACAACAATAATGGCTTTGTCATGGAGCTGGCATGAGTGAGCTTTCCCTCCTGAGGGTGCCACCACATCTGTCCAGCAGCAGTCCCCATAAATTTGCCGAAACTGGTGACCTCAACGGAATCAAACCAAGGCCATAGACATGGAAAGGACATTAAAACTGAGGTCACCATGAGAGCAGGGCATGAAGGGCCACAGAATTTGAGACTTTTCTTGATGATCGATGAGAATGAGGATGATGAAGATGATGCTACGGCTTTCCATTCCAGTCTGAGACTACATGACTGGGCTGTACTCCACGCTTACTTTCATAGTATATCCTGGCGTCATTCACGCCCAAGAAATATAGATGCCTGCAGTGTGGGTCAGGAAATTTGAGCAACACCCTCAGAGAAACATCCATTTAGTGGATGAAGAAATATAGACACCTGCAATGTTGGTTAGGAAATTTGAACAACACCCTCAGACACACATCCGTTAAGTGGATGAAACTCCACTGTGTGGTCCCAGTCTTCCCAACTGAGCCTGTAGAATACTCAGCTCTGAATAGGAGCCAGTTGGGACAGAAAAATCCCACATGGCTGTGATGGAAATCAAACCCTGGCCTCCAAGCTGGGTGCCCATGACGCTAACCACTTTGCCAGGGCAGCTGGTACACACTCATAACTTGACTACAGCGCAAATACACACACACACACACACACACACACACACACACACACACACACACACACACACACACACACACACACAAAGATACATTGAAAAACATGGTGCACTTTGGATTGTCTTTTGAAACATATCTAAGTTTAAATCAGTGAAGATCATAAATGTCGTGCATTCTGTACTTCGCATGCTGATGGTGAAAGTTTGCTTCCTGCGCTGTTTGCTGTGTTGACCCATTGACTGATGGATGGATGTTTGCTGTCTGCACAGGATCCCCCTGGAAGCCAGATGTCGCTGGCAATGTGCCGTCTGCCCAGGTGAGACCCAGTATGACTTGATGCTGCACTAGCAGATTTTTAAAATTGTTTATAAGGCTCCACCGAAAAACGTAGACAAACAAATCACAAAGAGAAAACACGACGCGTTTTGACCTCATAGGTCTTCTTCAGGCAAGATACACAACACTCGGGACAACGAAAATGAACGAGCAATCACTTGTCTTCATCCAGTTCGGTGCAAGCATTAAATGCCTATCTTGTGCCGAATTGGGTGAAGACAAGTGACTGCTCGTTCGTTTCCGTTGTCCTGAGTGTTGTGTATCTCACCTGAAGAAGAGGTCAAAATGCATCATGTTTTGTCTTGTGATTCATTTGTGTACGTTTTTCGGTGGAGCCTAATAAATGATTTTCAAAATTTGTGTAGATTTCGGCCTGCAGTCACCTCACTTTGCAGCTGGCACTACTGATAGATCATGGAATAGTGGCATTGACGGCAGTTTCAACCATAGATAATTGAACATGGATTTGATATCTTACTTGAGAGGAGACGGACAAGGAAAAAGAAAAAAGAAAGTGCGCACACATAGTAACATGTCACACAGCCCACACTTGCCAGCATGCACATCCGCTGTACCCATCTTCTGTTAATACGTGTGAGGTTGTCATGTGATGTAGCACTCGCATGACATCCTGCTTTGTTTGCAGTTAGTTTCTTTTTTCTTTGTTTGTTGTTGTTTTTTAACACACATCTTTAACACACATCTTTAACACACATCTTTAACACACATCTTTAACACACATCCTTTCTTTCTTTCCATATAGCGTGGTGTTTTTTTAATCACAAAAACTGAGTCTTTTATCAGCATCTGTCTTGTACAACTCCGTATAACGTCAGAGATTTTAGCACTAAGTCTTTCATCAGCTTCTGTCTTGTGGACACTATACAGAACACCTGAGACACAAAATACTTGTAGTGCTGAGTTACTGGAATGGTAGTGGAGTTTTACCACTCTGCCACTTCCGGTAGTGATCTGGCTCACTGGGACTGGGGTATTGTCAGCCGGATCTGGTTATAGAGACATTCCAGTGGCCCCGTCTGTGCACCCAGCGCGCTCTCCTTGGGTATCTCAGGGGGAGCGTTTGGCTGTGCCCTTTTGTTAGCATGCCTACGAACAGGTTGCAGATGATGGCGATGACGTCTTAGTTGTCCTTGTGGGGTCTGGTTGACGTAGGAGGAAGTTCCACATTACTCAGCTGTTTGGCCAGGCTGCATCTAGCAGTGGCTGTCATGGCATTTCAATCATTACAGCCTGTCCTGGGTGGAGGGGAGGGAGAGGCTGTGCATCTTCAGGTGCGCCATACTTCTGTTTCTGCTGCGGCTTGGCTTGGCCTTGCTGTCGCAGTCTCTGATGGATGGTGGTGTGAAGACCAAAGCATTCAGCGTCCACACTGAGGGCAGAACCTGGTCTCTTGGTTGGAATCTAGGAAAAAGAAAGAAAGAAAGAAAAGAAAAGAAAAAAAAAATCTACCACAAACGAAAGGAATTTTTACTCTTGAGGAAAGACTTGAGTCAAAGTAGGAGGAAGGTACTATCCCTTCCAAGAGCCAGCCAAGTGTTATACATTGCAACATGTCCTAGATTTTGCCTTTGAGGAGAATGTGCGTGTATGCATGTGTGTGCGTAACCAATGTCAGATGCTGCTGTGCAAGTGAACTGTGTTTTGACACATTTGTTATATGTGTGTGTGTGTGTGTGTGTGTGTGTGTGTGTGTGTGTGTGTGTGTGTGTGTGTGTGTCATCAGGACTGTTGTTGACTGGTGGCATCTGCAAGAAAATGTCCAGGTTAGTGGGTTGGTCATCTCTGAATTTATTTTCCTCTATGTGTGTGTATGTGTGTGTGTGTGTGTGTGTGTGTGTGTGTGTGTGTGTGTGTGTGTGTGTGTGTGAGTGTGTGTGTGTGTGTGTGTGTGTGAGAGAGAGAGAGAGAGAGAAACACCAGAGAGATGGACTGTGTGCATGTGTGCGCACGTGTGTGTGTGTGTGTGTGTGTGTGTGTGTGTGTGTGTGTGTGTGTGTGTGTGTGAGTGTGTGTGTGGTGGTATGAAAGAATGGATTGATGACAGCAAATGCTGTGTATGTATACTGAAAATGGATTCCAAACAAGCCTCGGCAGGAATGACAGTTGGCACATACTATCTCCCAGGATCAGCTTCGTCTTCAGAGAAGTATATGACCTCCTGCCTTTAAATTCCACCCTGGCGAAATGAAGGCAGTCAGAGGACCCTACCTGTCCACTCTCAGAGAGAACAGACAGCAGGACATGTCCTGGGTTCATGCAAAGCAGCGCTGAGTCGGAGAGAGTACACATAGAGACACAACGAAGTGTTCTTATAGATCATGCCTGCAGTTAGCAGTTCCAAAGGAAACATTACACTAGAGACACAACGAAGTGTTCTAATAGATCACGCATGCAGTTAGCACTTCCAAAGGAAACATTACACTACCAGAGGCCAGCATCGACGTTGTTACACGGTAGCGGCCACAGGTTTGGACTGGAACAGCGGCTGTGACATCAAGAGTGTGGAAGGGGAGTTTACTGGATGAAGTGGATGACTTGGAGTGCACATGTAGACGTTCCAGAATGGGAAAAACCATCCCAAGATCATCAAGAAGAGTGGCATGTGAGACTGGATACTGTACTCCACTTGGGTTCATCAGATCATCTTATTCTGGTTGAATTCACTGTACTATATGAAAGCAGAATGGAGCAAGCTTGCATGTATGGATCTGAGAATTATGTCTGTCTAGTTGGCAGCTTGAAGGAATGGGACTTCTGGGCCAAAATCCTCACAGCAGAAGTTTAAGCATGGGATTTGTAGGCTCATCAGCCTGAGATCTCACAAAACAGCTCTTTTTTTTTATAAGAATACCAGACCTCTACAGGCAATGGCAGAGGCAGCTGAAAGAGTTCCAGTCGGATTTAGTCAAGGAAGAACAAAAAGAAACGCCATAAAGCTTAAATTTTCCAACTAATTCGTGTCCTTTAACCTTCGCCAGAACACACATAAAACCTTGCATAACCGACGATGTGGGTCCTCCACGACCCATACTTTTCATAGAAGCCTCAAGGTCTCTATTCCTCAACCGATGATGCGGGTCCTCCACGACCCATACTTTTTATAGAGGCCTCAAGGTGTCTATTCCTCAGCCGACGATGTGGGTCTTCCACGACCCACATTCTCTAATAGTCATAGACCACGTGAACATGCTGTTTTTTTCGAGAAAAAGATGGCGACTGAGGCAGAGACGACCCTAGAAGAGTTGTTCACCAGTTTGGGGTAAGTTGCCTTATGTTTGCTTGTCTCATGGGTTAACCAGTTTGGGGTTAGTTGCCTAAACTCGCTTGTTTCATGTGTGATACGAGACTTGGGATTACATTGTTAGTAGGCCTAGTACTGTACTGAAGTCGTTTGCATGAACTAAGTCTACACCTATCAGCAACAAAGTGAAAACCGGAAATAGGCTGAGAAGTAAAAGTGCACAGACACACGCAAAAGCGTACCACAGACACAGACTTGAACACTCAATCGTCAAGGCATAATGAGTGCGGATGCAGTATCATGCCCATGTAAGTGCACTTCTGGTGCGTGTGTGTGTGTGTGTGTGTGTGTGTGTGTGTGAGAGAGAGAGAGAGAGAGCAGGGAGGGTGGGAGGACATAGAGAGAGGGAAAGTTACACACCCAGACAGACAGACAGACATGCACATAAGACAGATGGACAGAGCTAGAGAAAGGCTTGGTTCCAAATGGTAAGTGTGTGGCTAGTGATGAATAAAAGTTCCACCAAATTTTCTGTAATACATTTTTCATCATCTAGTGCTTAGGAATTATAACAGACTGTATCGCTGACACTTTGTTCTAGACTGGAGATGCCACCCATGCTGAGGCACTTGCTGTTCCATGTAGGTACCTGTCGCAAGGACGTCTACCGGGCTCTTTGGGGGAGCCTGATGGTAGGTTGTCTACTCTCTTCACCCTCCCCATTTTCACTCTCACAAATGTTGTCTTTGAAACATGTTTCCATACAAAGACTACATGTTGTCAGTTGCAGGTACATATTAAACCATTCGCCATGTTTTCATCTGTCACAGATCCAAACACAAAAAGAAACAAGAATGTATGCAAGTTTAGAAAACAACATTCACTGTTTTATTCAGTACACTAATTATAACAAAGTTTAAAAAAAAAAGGAAAAGTTTACAAACACTTCACAGATGACAAACAACCGATATTTAGTGGGTGATCATTGATGAAATACAATACAAAGGACACACATAGTAAAACATATTGCATAAATGAATTTTTATTCTCCAGCCTGTTAAAGTTTTCTTTGTATCTGTGCAGTCATGTGGCCGATACATAGTTTTGTAACAGACTGGAGAGTGACCATGAAACATATTTTTTTTACCCAATGTTTCAGTTCGTCGACAAGCTCCCAACAAAGGGGGAGCGCACTCTGGTATACCCAGAGGAGTTCAGGGAGGCGGTGCGCCAGCGCTTTGGCGACCCCCCTGATGCCGGTGCCTACGACGGGCAGTACACCGACAAGGTAATTACTGTACTACATGTTTGTTATATCTGGGGTGTTCCCAATAGAACACACACAACAATGAGATGGTTTCTAATCAGTGTCAGTGACTGCATACCCAGAAAGAATATATTTTGCTTTAGCTGAAAAAAGTATAAAGGACACAAATCAAGGAAATAATGACATTCATTGCTATGTTGACCAACATCGTCAAGTAAAAACACAAACAAAAGCAACCTAACAGCACTAATTCAGAATGATACACCTCCAAATCAAGCTATGTGTGTATCTGCTATATGCTTTGATTAAGCTGACCAAAACAACATTATAAAGGACACAACTCAAGAAAATAGTGACATTCATTGCGATGTGCTTTGATTTAGCTGACAAAGAAGTATAAAGGACACAAATCAAGAAAATAATGACATTCCTCACTATATTGACCAACATCAAGTAAAAAAAACCACAACAAAGCCAACCTAACAGCACTAATTCAGAATGATACAACTCCAAATCAAGCTATAGATCGTATTACAAGATTCAACAAAACACCGTTGATTCTGTTTCAGGGGTACCACGTCACGATGGAGGAACTGGCCAATGCCACCTACCGCCAGCCCCCCAAGAGTTGCAAGAAGTGTGCTTAATTAAAGTTGGAATGAAAAATAAAATTCTTCCCCTTGGAAAACATGTTTTCTGTTGTCTGTTTTGCTTTTAGAATTGATCACATGCATACTTCCATACTTGCTTGCACACCCTTACATACTCGCGTACACACAAATATGTGCACTACACATACAC
This sequence comes from Conus ventricosus, assembly GCA_018398815.1. Classification (NCBI taxonomy): domain Eukaryota; kingdom Metazoa; phylum Mollusca; class Gastropoda; order Neogastropoda; family Conidae; genus Conus; species Conus ventricosus. Next base: position 18,139,961 of record CM031600.1, on the reverse strand, counting down.
ATGCCTTGGGAGATCAGCTGGTAAATTCAGCCCCTTCAGTTTGAGTTTGGCTGCCTAGTCTGATTTGACTGATTTGATGCAGGATGGACACACTTTGTGTGTGTGTTCAGTGCAAATGAACTCGCTGCACTTGCTGCATCTTTGCTGGGTTTTTCTGTCACGTTTCCAGCTGCAGAAGAGACAGCGTTTTCGTTTGAGAGCGCTCTCTGATGAGCTGGCTCCTTCCTGGGACAGAGCCTGCTTTTGCCCAGACCCTGAAGCGTTCTGTGTCTTGCGACCCTTCCTTGTATCTTCAGGAGGAGCAAGTTTTGCCTCCAAGTTGTGGATGGCCTTCTGCACTGTTTCATGCAGACTTCTTGGCAATGTGACAGTTGCCAAACGGCGTTTCATCTGAGGAAAGGAAAGTTCCTCACTGATGGCCCTAATGAATGGAGCACGCTCATCATCTTTTGAGAGCTTGTGCTCTGGGAAACGCAGCTTCCAGATGACACGAGCTGCAATGTTGGCCAGGTCAAGGACGTTAAAAAACATGATCATTGGCCACCTTTGCGTTCTGCGCTTGGTGGTGAAGGCATGTGCCATTTTGTCCAGCGAATCCACAGCTCCTTTGGTGTCATTGTAGAAGAGAACCATCTCTGGTTTTCTTTTTGTGTTTGCTGGCGTTGACTCAACAACACCAGTGTCGTGCATTGTGCTGATCAGCACAACCTGCTTGTTCTTTTTGCTTTGGTATTGTACAATGGTATGGTCCTTTTTGTACATGAACCGACTATCATGGACAGGCAACCTTGCTTTACTCTTGAATGAGTTTGGCAAGAACCGCTTGTTCTGCCTGACAGTGCCGACTGTGGTCAAGCCATTCTTCAAAAGTGTCTCCGTGAGGACAGTGTCTGTAAAGAAATTGTCACATGTGACATTTCGCCCACTTTTGAAGAAAGGCGTGACCAGGTCAGTGGCAACATTGCGCCCCAGATTGACTGCTCTTTGTTGACCAGCCGCTCTCCCCAAATAAGGGATGCCCTTCAATGGGAAGTTGTTCTGAGCATCAGCCACCCAGAATACTTTGATGCCATATTAATCCGGTTTGGATGGCAGGTATTGCAGGAAACTGCAGCGTCCCCTGAAGGGCACAAGCTGCTCGTCCACAGTCAGAAAGCAGCCAGGGACATAATGCTGGGACAAGTTCTTCATGAATTCGTCCCAAATGTCGCGGAAGGGGGCAAAAATGTCTCTCTGCCTTCTGGCAGTTCTAGTATTTTTATCATCGAATCGCAAATGTGTCATGAGGAGCTGAAAACGTCTCCTACTCATGCACCCTCTGATCATGGGGAAACCATACACCGAGTCCCACAATGTTTCAGTGTTCACAAAACTTTGTCTCCTGGTACCCAGAAAAAGAAGCATACCAAGGAGACCTTCACATTCAACCATGTCCATTGGCTTCCACTTCTCCTTCAAGATTTGGGAACCTTGAATGTTTGTAAACTTGACAATGTCACTAATCATTTTGTCAGTTACAAAAAGTCTGTAAGCATCACGTGGACTGTTAGCATGCTGACAACCAACTGCCTGATTGCCAGAAGCCCTGAAAACATTTTTGGCAAGGGTCCTTGCCTGGTTGGGGTTTGGATTCCTGTTCCATTTTGTCCCATCCTTGGCAGTCTCACCCGTGAATGTTGTGGCAGTCTGGTCATCCTCCCCCCTCTCCTCCTCTTCCCCCGACATATCTGATTCCTCACTGGGTGTGTCACTGTCTGCTGGTGCAGGCGGCTCCTCTTCACTCGTCTCATCGTCTCCACTGACAAGGCCTTCTTCTGTGTCCGAGGCTGCAGCTGCATCCACAGTTTGCGCTGAAACAAACATAGCCAAAATGAAAATGCAACAGATGAAAAGAAAATATAATTGTGCTCTAGAAACTATTCACAAATTCCGGACTCTCTCTCTCTCCTCTCCTCTCTCTCTCTCTCTCTCTCTCTCTCTCTCTCTCTCTCTCTCTCTCTCTCACACACACACACACACACACACACACACAACACACACACACACACACACACACCTCGCTCGTACATACATGCATTTACATGCACACACAAAACACAAGGCAAAAATATACAAATAAAACCAGTGCAAATAAACCAGATGCCCCTGCATAGTAATAAGAACAGGGGCCCATTTACACCACATAAACGAGAGAGAGAGAGAGAGATGTGAGTGGTGTGTATTTTTATGCCTATGTGTGTGAGTAGGGGGAGGGGAGGATGGAGTGTGAGAGAGGTGAAAGGAGTTCAATAACTTACACAAGCCCTCGTCCACCAAAGAGTCACCTGCTGCTACTGTCAATGCCTCAAATATGTTTGGTCTCTCCTGCTCACCTGCAACCAAAGACAAAGGCCATTAATTTCATGAACAGATTGACGGTGACAAAACATGTGTGGGAAGGAGAGAATGAAAATCAGACGTCAAGTAGTCATGGGATAGTTCTCCATTTAATATCAAAAGACCACTGATTTCGTTGTAAGAACTGGCCTCCAAGTATGATAGAGCAAACGAAAATAAGAAATCAATTTTATATTGCTTTCACCGTGACATGGTAAATAACATTGACTAACAACATCACCGTACATCATTACAGGCCTACACCACTGTGTGTGAAAACAACATCACCGTACATCATTACAGGCCTACACCACTGTGTGTGAAAACAACATCACCGTACATCATTACAGGCCTACACCACTGTGTGTGAAAACAACATCACCGTACATCATTACAGGCCTACACCACTGTGTGTGAAAACAAAGGGCTGAAAATAAAAAACAGAGTAAAAAAAAACAACAACATCAACTCACCTCTGCTCTCCATTCTTGCAATGAAAGGATATTGCCGCTCTTTGGAAGTGAAGAATGATGAATAGAATCATGCAGCCGTTGAGTGCAGTGATGCGATTGTCCACGTGGCTCAAGCACACGACAGATTCTCAGAATATCAAACCAAAACGAAAGTGACTGGTTCTAGGAATTTCAAAACCGAAACAAAAGTGACTGGTTCTCAGAATTTCAAAACCGAAACTACCTGATTCGCTTTGGGCCTATAGTTCTCTTAGTGGCAGAGTATTTTCTATACGAATCCACTAAAACATAACATTAATATTGTGATAAATGTAGTCTTCTGTATGAGCAGTTTTTCATACATCCAACAAAAATGTGTTTATTCAGAGCAAGCTGACCTATGATGTTTTTTCCAATAGGTTTTGTATACCTGTATCGTCGGGAACAACACTCCGCCTCTACTTTGAAAAGAATGGGTCGTGGATGACCCGTATCGTCGGGAGAAGAATAATCATCTTTCTTCCTCTTTGAACATCATGGGTCCTGCACGACCCGCGCCGTCGGTTGAGGAATAGTCACGTAGGGCACTCTTTAATATGTATGGGTCCTCCACGACCCGTGTCGTCGTGAGTGTTATAATGATATTAACACCTTAATTAACAAATTACCTTTTCACTTTGATTAACGTCCTCATGTGTACATGTGCATAACCAGGTGATCAACAATTACATAAAGTTTCATTGATTTATGTTCAGTAGTTTAGGAGATATCGTTGATTTAGTGTGTCTCTGGGTCCTGGAGGACCCACGGTCAAAGGTAAAGGTTAAGAATGTTGGCAAAATGCCTGTCTACAAAGGCAACAACTTGAGACACTCACCCACCCAGAAGTTGTTGGTTCGAATCCTGGCAGCGCTGGGAAAAGAAAATCTTAACAACAGAGGTGCATCTAAGAGTCGACCTTGATGCCGCCCAGCCTTTGTTGAGTTTAAGGAGTTCAGGGCCAAACACTTGCCAGAGGGGGTTTCTTCTCTGAAGACCTTCTGCTGTCAGGCTTGCTGTAGAGTTTCTTCCTACTGATTTTTTAAATATGCTAATCTGTCCAGACAAGTGCCTGATTCCTACTTGGACCTTTTACAAATCAGGATCCCCCCCCCCCCCCCCCCCCCACCCCATAGATTCTGAGAAAAGTGTGTGGAGCTAACACATATTTTCAGGGTGATAATCCCTTGCCTATAGATCATTTCCAGTTGTGAATAGTTCATTGCCGTTTTCCACATCTTACCTACCTAAGGAAGGTAGGAGGGAGGTCTAGTGTTTTGGACGGCTACTTATATCAAAGAAGTACTTCTGGATGGAAATTTCCTTTTTCTGATACTTAAATATCCATACAAGTGCCATGTTGACAAAAAAAAGGATGGTGGAAAGATGAACATGCCTATTGTAACCACAGCGACGCAGAGTCACCCAGAGAGCATTGGAAATCCTCCCAGAACTGGCAACACATCTTTAATTTGCATATAAACGTGTGTCAAACAGGGGTTGGTTGGTTTTTGGGGGTGTTTTTGCCTTGATGAAGCCTTGGTAGTGAATGGGTCTAGTCTCCTCTCTTCCACAGTAAAACATGGATTGGTGTGGATAAGAGTTAGCCGAAACAATTGCCAAAGTGGACAAGGCAAACAGTCTTGACATTGACCAGCAACAGTACCAAAACAGATATATCTCTCTTGTCACCAAAACAAGATGGGGCCAATGGATTAGTCTCTTCTCACCTTCCCTCAAAATCAGGTTCTCAACACATCCTCTATTTCTCTTTTTTATCTCACACACACACACACACACACACACACACACACACACACACACACACACACACACACACACACATATATTGCTGCTGAGAATGTAGTGCAAAAGCAGTGTGTGCGCACTTTTTTCTTGTTGTTGTTGCTGTTATTACAGTGGATGGAAAGAAAAGAGTGGCACACCATGTCCCATCTGTCTGTCTTCCAGGCGTTCAGGGAAGAGTTTGGACAAGCGTGGAAGAGCCAGAAGTTGGATGCTCTCCTGTGCCCAGGAATGCCCTTCCCTGCTGTCACTGCCGGCTTCGAGGAGACTGTGTTCTGTGAGAGATGCACAATCATCATGTTTCATACAGAGAATGATCTCTCTACAAACACACACATGTTTCATACAGAGAATGATCTCTCTACAAACACACACATGCTCTCTCTCTGTCACTCTTTGTATTTTTCTGTCACACACACACACACACACATACACACACACATGCACACATACACACACACAAACATGCACTTGCGCACACACACATACACACTCACACACACACATACACACAACTCACACGTGCATGCACACATACACACAGACAAAAACACGCACACACACACACACAAGCACGCACACGTGCACACACAGAGGCATGCACACAGGTGGAACAGGCCAGGCTGTGGCTGTGGACAGGGGGCTAAAATGAGCAGCATGGATGCAATGGCACTGCAGTAGCATGGGAGCTAAGACAGCAGTACACACACACACACACACACACACACATACACACACACACACACCACACACACACACACACACACAATTTAAAAGAAAAAGAAAAAAAGCATAAATGAAGTGCAGAAGCATGCAAGCTTTACCTTGCTGTTTACACACACTTCTAGTTTTTTTCTAAAACTCTTTCACTCTGTTGGTGGGGGGTGGGGGGGGGGGGAATGGGGGAGAGAAAGAGAGAGAGATTGAGGAAAAGGGGAGGGAATGGGGGGGGGGGGAGAGGAGAGAAAGAGAGAGAGAGAGATCCAGGAAATAAATTTGTAGCAGTACAAGGTAGCTACTGATGCATCGTGAGTTCTCGACATGAAAAGAAATAGTTTATGTGTCTAACGGTCTCCCTTTCTCCCTCTCCCCTCCTCCTTCCCCCATCTTCTGTCTTTCCTCTATTCCCCACCTATTTACTACACCCCATGCTGGATGCAGACCGCACCAGCCTACAGTGACAGGCCACTATGGTGACAGCTGCCTCTCGGTGCATGGGAACTAGACTGTCAGGTCGTTTTTAATCTTTAAAAAAGAATTTTTTTTAGTCTTTTTAACCTTTATCGAATGACATTTTTGACTACACAGACCCGATCGTGCGGGTTGCCCAAGACCCACACATTTTGTAGAGGCTTTTCCTATTGTTTATTCCAATTCAGATCGCATGGGTCTTGGAAGACCCATACCTGACAAAGAAAGGGTGGTTCAGCAACTTATTTATTCCTCACCCGATGGCATGGGTCACATGTGGCCCATTGAAATATATAGGTCCTGGGGGAACCGCATCTGATTGCACTGATAATTGCTTGTGTCCATACATGAAATTTCAGTGACCAATGGCTATTAAGATCGTTGAGGAACTCCTAAGATTTCATGAGCATAGCTCTGACTGTTCATAAGATGTTTTTGTGGCTGATGCTTGTTAGGTCCCATGGCAATTGATAACTGTTCTCTTTCGTCCTCCCCATCTTCCTTCACCCCTGATCAACATGCTTTCTCTTTCACATTCTTCCCACATACATGCAACACATGACACAAAGATGTTATATTGCGCTTAGGTCCACTCCACGAGGAGTGACAATATAATTTGTCAGTTCTGCATATACAAGAATTATACCCAGTGGGTATCTGGGCAGGTACATATAATATTGAACCTGTAAACATCAGATTTCTTTTTATCCAGTAATTTCTTGACTTTAAGTCCCGTTCTTTCAAGTGCTTTTCTCTGATCCCTTTGTTAAGTTAGGAATTAAACGCATAAATTCAACCTTAGCTTCACTTGGACAATACCTTTTGTTTGTCAGGTAACGGAATTCAAAGATCAAACTCACCCATAGCTTCAAAGGAAATACATTTGTTTGCCAGGTAACTGAATTCAACCTTTACGTCACTACAGATTCAAAAGGGCAATACCCTTTGTTTGCCAGGTAACAGCTAATAATCCAGTATTTCTTTCGCTTTCTGACCAGCGCTTTGCGCCGCTTTCTTTCCAACACTGCTGAAGGGGGTTAAAAACATTAATTCCCCTGGGATCTGAACCTTGAGTTTGACTGAAGGGGGGAAAGCGCCCACGCCTTTGACTGAAGGGGTGGGAGGGTGGGAATTTTTTCCGAGAGCAGGGAGTGCGTCTTCACTGCTAGCGTGTTACTTCGAAAAGGAAGCACTTTTACGCATGCGCGACCTGCATTAAGGATTTTGTCTAACCGGAGCATACCGGAATGCTTTTACGCATGCCTGGCCTGCTTTGAGAATTTGCAAGAGCACAGCTGATGTCGCTGCATTGAGTGTAAAACAATATGGGGCACAGCTAATATAGCTGCATTGCTGAGAAACATGCAAGAGCACAGCTGATGTCGCTGCATTGATTAGAAACATGCAAGATGTCAACCACAGGTCACAGTTAATATAGCTGCATCGCTGAGAAACATGCAAGATCACCGCTGGTGTAGCTGCAATGAGTAGAAAACATGCTGCAGTAAGTCGAAAACATGTGTCAAGGTCACGGCTAACCTAGCCGCATTGCTGCAAAACATATCACGGATAATATCATGGCAATATCATGGCCACCTTGCTGAAAGACATGCGCTGATGAACAAAACAAGAGGGACCTGAAATAGCTACTTCTTGTAATCTGTAGTAATATGACATCCTGGTCAGACCGATGAAGCACATAATAAAACGGGCAACCGAAATAAAAATTCAGAGTCTGCCGTGAAAGTTCTAAGTGCACAGAAAATGGTCTGCCGTGTGAACAGATGACGCATCCATCCTTCGCCCCCAATTTTTTTTTTTTTTTTTTTTTTTTTTTTGCTTGTTGTTGCAGTCTGGTTCCAATGTGTGCTGATTAAGCAACATAGTAAAAGCATGACCGAAAAGGGGAACAACCAGCAAGAACATCACATAAGTACTTGTGGTAATGCTTAGTGTGAACACATCACTGCCCTGTGTAACTACTACTTTGTGTGCATTCAGTTTTTACCTTGTACTCTGTTGCATGCTACTATCAAGGCTCCTCTGATTGATTTGTAGAACTTGAATTGCCCCTGATTTGACAGATGCACGCCGTCACTCAGGAACAAGTGTCTTTTGGAGCGTCTGAGAGAAAAATATTCGTGGTGGTTCCATTATGTGATGTATGGGATTCCTTCAAATGCCGCGTGTTGCTGGTGGAGTACTTGTTGCGCCCATGTGTTGAATTCTGTTGCTTCTCGCTGTGATAAAAACCACCATTTCCCGGATCGTTCAGCTTTGAATCTTGGCAGCAACTGTCCGAACATGACGTGTTCCACCCCGAATCTACCTTTCAATAAAGAGGCCAAGGCCAACATATCCATAGCTAAGTCATCGTGTGTTGTCCCAAGCCTGAAATCGTTGCCTCCTATCTGAAGAAAAATGATGTTGGGTCGTTGTTTAAGCTTATTCATTATGCCTGGGAGAGTTTCGTTATCGCGCAGAAGACCGTGTACCGTTAGTCCGGCTCTGCCGACTATCTCCACAGAGCAAGTGTCTTGCAACTTAATATTTGCGTTCAAACGCACATCATCTGCATCACAAATATTATATGCTGAGCAAAACGTTTGATGATGGAATGACCAAGTAACAAGGCATGAGGCATGTTAGACACCGTGTAGGATTTGATGGATGAGGATCTTACCTTGCAACTTATTTGAGAGAGCAGAGAATTTTTTCCGAGAGCAGGGAGTGCGTCTTCACTGCTAGCGTGTTACTTCGAAAAGGAAGCACTTTTACGCATGCGCGACCTGCATTAAGGATTTTGTCTTACCGGAACATACCGGAATGCTTTTACGCATGCCTGGCCTGCTTTGAGAATTTCATCTTACCGGAAATTACCGGAATAATCGCGCTCCGCCACAAATTCCCTTATGTCCCATAAGAACTTTTATTGAGTCACTGGGTCATGAAGACCCAGGAAGTACGGTAAAGGTTAATCTTTCTTACATCTCTATATATTTATATAAGTACACACACACACACATACATACACAACACACACGCACAAGAGTGAGATTAGAGGTGACACACAGGCACAAAGAGACACGCGTACACATACATGCATGCACACACACACATGCATGCATGCACGCATACATGTGTGTGTGCATGCGTGTGTGTGTGTGAGTGTGTGTGTGTGTGTGTATTATGGTAGTTTGTTTCATCAATGGAGAAGTTCCAAGATGCTGTTCCTTATTGTGTTGCAGATGGAATCGCATATACTGCTCTGTTCAACCTCCTGGACTACCCTGCCGGTTGCGTTCCAGTGAGCGCTGTCACAGAGCGGGACCTACAGCATTTGAAGGATCCCTCCGTCTACCCCCAGTCTGGCCTCTTTCAAAAGTTTGTGGTGAAGGTTGGTTTATGCTGTGCTTTTTTCCTTTTTTTTTTTTTTTGAACTTGAGATGTTTATCCTAGCTCATGTCATACAAGACTGAGAAGTATGTATGTGTAAGCAGTCAAGGGCAGAGTCATCCATCCATCACCCAAGACCGTGTTGATGTTTGACTTTTTGTTTATTTCAGTTCCTCAGTCAATCAAAACCAAACCAACCTACCAACCAACCTCAGGACAGGGTGTTGACACACACCCGTTCATCTGTCCCGGCCACCTCTCTGGTGTGGAACAGGCGTCCTCTCAAAAGATAATCACCTTTGCCTTGGTGCTGTGGCTAACCAGCATGAAACCGGTCTTCCTTTCCCAAACGAACAGGCAAAACCTCAGTTAGCTGTGACAAGCAGTGGGGAAGAGATCGCATTTTGGCGGGAGGCTGGTATTATTGCCTCCAGTTTACACCAACAGCTAATACGCAGCAGAATATAGGCCCTGAGCTTCAGTAAATAACAGTATTAATCAATGCTTTGTCATGACCATGAATACATATCCATTAATGTCTGGCAATTTGTGCACATTCCTAAACAGAGATTATGCCAAGTAGACTGATTATATCCACAAACCAGCTATTGTATTCCTACTCGTCCACTGGCATTCTAAAGATAATTCTGGAACCAAGCTAATTTGGCACCAAGACGGATAACTCTTCTGACAAAAGATCAGAATTCACTGAAATCCCTATGCACTTACACTACCCTTATCAGCTCACTACATACAAAAGAATAAAAATAGCCACAATAAAACGAAACATGCTCTTCAAGAGCATGAAGATTAAACATTTGCAGAAGTAAACTTCTGTCCAGCCACATATGCCAGTGTGGCCAAGCCAAAGTCCTCACCATAGAGGGTGGAGGTACACACACACACACACACACAAGTCGCAGCCAATGATCTCATGAAACAGCCCATCATTTTCATTTAGAAGAGGACCAGGAGCCTAACAGGCAATGGCAGTGGCAGCTGAAAGGAGTTCCAGATGGATCTAGTAGGAGTGAAAGTGAACTCCATGGAGCTTAAATTTCCCAACTTAGAGCAGGTATCCCTAGCAATGCGGTTAAGACACCTGTCTAAAAAAAAGAATGCAATGTCTTGAGATGCCCACACATCGTGAAGTTGTACGTTTTGAATCCAGGCAGAATCTCGGAATCCAAACCTTGATGCAGCTTGGCCCATTCAGTGTGTATCGAGTTCAAGGCTGAAACACTCACATGGGGGGTGGGGTGGGGTGGGGGAATCTCTTCTCTTGTACTTTCAAACTCCCTCTAGCTGCTTCGTGTTAACTTGTGTGGAACACATAAGTAGTGGGTGATACCTATACTTATTATGCTGTATGTACAAGTTGTAGGAGAAAGAACATGAAAAACAGGGCGTTTAAGTGTAGAATGTTAAAAAAAAAGATCTGTTCGAATTGTCTGCCTATAGTTTATGTACATAGCGCTATTTGAATTGTCCATCAGTTTGGTGTAGAAAGATCTATTTGAATGGTCAGTCAACCGTCAGCCATTGTAATAATAATAATAATAATGAATACTTATATAGCGCCTATTCTCGGCTAGAGGCCAAGCTCTAAGCGCTTTACAATCAACACTCGTTTACACAACGGGCTGCCTACCTGGGTAGTGCCGACTGAAGAGCTGCCAGCTGGCGCTTCATTCAGTCGTTTCCCGTGTCATCCATTCAGTATCGTTCAATATCGATCACTCATTTTCCTTACTTCCTTCATTCTTTCCATTTCTCACGCAGGGTGCATGCTATGTGTAACATGTCATCCATACCAACGGCCAAATTGGCCTACTCTTCCGAAAGTTGGTGATGGGATTTTACGTGTGTGCAAGATGTTATGCATGTGTTCACACACGGGACCTCGGTTTATAGTCTCATTCGAAGGACTGTATGGGAAATGGAGTCAGAACCAATGTTAACTCCGAGGGAAAAATCCCCCTGTACCGAAACGCCCCGGCGGAGGTTCGAACCCGCAACCCCAGGATCACCAAGATTACGAGTCAGGCGCTCTACCAACTGAGCTATTCCGGCTATTGTAACATCATCCAGGGTCTTTAGGTTCCGGAATCCCCTGGTTGGTGCCCTCTTAGGCCATTCTCCTGATTGTTGTGTTCGAGTATGACTGAAAGGGCTCGTTGGTTTCAATTATATATGAAGTGGTGCTGTCAAACTTGCGTTTTGTGTATTGCTGCCGGTTGAGTGGGAGGTACTTGGCGAGATTTTTGTTTGTGTTCTCTCCCTTGCTTCCCAGACTGCCTTATCGACACAAAGATATGTACAGCCACAAAGATTGGATTTTGGCAATCTGGTTCTCCATTAGGTAAATCTTTATCTGTCACTGGTTTATTTCCTTCTGTGCACCAAATATACTTTGTGGATATTTTTATTTATTTTTTGCATTAGCACCAATTCTACCAAGTGTTGCCCTGTAGGATCACATTAGCTTAGTACAAGCATGCATGGTTGTGCCAGTTGTTGGAAGAGATGGTGGAATGGAGGTATTCTGTTAGAGGTGAGTGACAAGGTGGTGATGATGGTCATATCCATAATTTTAGTCTGAACATATGTGTGCTATGTCTTTATGAACTAAAAATGTTGTTATCCTTAACATTTATGTCCTAATTAAATGTATTAACTGTTTTCATAGGTTTTTGAAACAGTTTCTGAATTCATGTTACTATATTTGATTATGGACTAACTGTTCACTGTTGTTTGAATACAATACTTGCAATAAGACACTTATTTACTTTTGTCTGAACTTATTTACTTTTGTCTGAACTTAATGTATTTACTGTTTTATTGTCGTTTAATCATTGATTTTTGTCTATGTCTTGCTCATTCTGCTAAATAAAAATGTCCATCGTTGTCTGCAGTTTTTAAATAGACAATCTTATGAATGACTGTGGACTGCTTTCCTGACAATCTTATGAATGACTGTGGACTGCTTTCCTGACAATCTTATGAATGACTGTGGACTGCTTTCCTCAGGAAAACATTCACTCACGTTGTCTTGGGAAAGGCAGCATATTCAGATGGTTTGTCAACCTCTGTGACACCTCAGAGGTGTCAGGCTGGCCAAGTAATCCACAATGATGATATCTTTTTATGCGAACCATCTTTTTTTTTTACTTTGGTGAGCAGTTAAGATTAGCATGTTAGCGAGGACTGGCAAGGACTTCATTCCTGCATCATTATTTCCTTGTTCTTGTCGCCCTCTTGTCTGTCCATGCCCACTCAGTGAACCTGTTCACCTGGTCTGTCTGACACACAGTCCACCCACACCTGTAGTGCCCAGTCTTGAAGTGATGTGCAGTGTAACGAGAAAAGGGAGACTTCTTTCCCATTCACCAAAATGGCAACCAGCAAAGCATTTTTGCTTCTTTTCGATGACACTGCAGGTTTGTTACATTCCAACATGCAACTTGTGAACATGAAATGGAATAAAATCAATAGAAAATGACTATGCTGCCAAACGGGGAAAAAAAACAGATAACAAGACATGCACGACGCGTTTCAACCTCGTTGGTCTTCTGCAGGCAGGACAAACAACGATCAAGACAATGAAAACGAACCATGAACAGATGGTTATTTATCTTCTCAAACTGGGCGCAAAATTTGATGTGCTTTGTTTTCATGGTCTTGAATGTTGTTTGTCTTGCCTGGAGAAGACCACAGAGGTGGAAACTGCACCATGTCCGTCTGATAATTTCTTTCGTTTGGCAGCATAGTAAATTTTCTTTTGATTTCATTTCAATTTCCACCTGCAGTCGCCGTATTTTGTACCAAAAAAAATGAAATGTAACTGTTCATTTATTTGTTGTGCAGGACTCGGAGGGGTCGGTGGGTCTCCCAGTGGGCGTCCAGTGTGTGTCCCTTCCCTACCAGGAGGAAATGGTGCTGAGAATCATGAAGGAGGTCGACAGTGCTGTCAGGAAATAGTGGGCCTGTCCAGCGCAGTCTTCTGTTGATCACCAAGGACACAGATTCCAGTTCAAGGGCACTTCTTTTGGAAGGAAACAGCAGGTATTATTGTTCAAGCAGTTAGTGCCAGGGTGAGTTATTTGGATTAACTATGTATACAACTCCAATCCAACAGCATTAATCATTCTGAATAATTGTTCTGCATCCAGTGATCACGGTGATGATTTCTCTTAGCTTGCACCTCTATACTAACAGAAGCATACCCTTTTTTTTTTAAAGGGTTCAGTATTTTTCAGTGATGTCGTTAATCTAAATCTGAAACTTTTTGGACTGATGTAGAAATTTGGTATTATAACGTGTTCTAAAAAGAAAATTGTGCCACCCAGGTGAGTAATGCCTCAGCACTAACTTCATTCATCCGTGTCCAAAATTATGGCATCAGGCAAAGTATGTCAGTGCCACAGAATATGGAGCTCTGTGTGTCAACTAATAGCAGCCCAAGAAGTGCTGATTTTCAGACTTACTTCTTTTGTGGCGATGTGAATGAAATAATCTACTTTTAAAATCAGTGGCACATGCCCGCTGCCGTGTGCTCTGTGCATGCTTACAACCACTGCCAGCATGATTTTGGTATGTTTAGATTTTTAGTACAGCCCTCAGTACTTAGAAACGTTGCTTTTTACATTCTCAGAAGTGGCACACGGAAGTGTGTGGAGAAAAATGGCATGACAGCTTGGGTGTGTGATGTTTGGAAGTCTTGATAAAAGAATGGATTTGCATTTGTATGGAATAATCTAGGAAGCATTTCTGAAAATAATTGAAGAATTGTTGACTTCGGGTAGCAAAACTGGCACAAGCATGTTTAGAGTAGAAAGTTTATTAAGAAAAACAACTATTTTGAACTACAGCTGGTAATCAGTATGAAGTAACATATTAGAAATGCATTGACAAAACTCAAGATTTGGTAGGTGTGGCTATTACCTGATGTCCCTGTGGATGTAGCAGTATTAGAGGTTCTAAAACAGTTACATGTCATGTATGTAATCAATCTAGATAGAAAGAAAGTCATTAATATTCCACCATCCTACTTCACGTAATATGAGGGTCAAATGAACTGCACCAAAACGAACTTATGTGCTGGTTTGGATGACATCAGAAAATGATAAATGGTTTGTCTATTGTGGTCTTTTCACTTTCTGAAGCTTTTAGATGCTTTTATATCAGCTGCAGGTTCGGTTTGTCTATTGTGGTCTTTTCAGTTTCTAAAGCTTTTAGATGCTTTTATATCAGCTGCAGGTTCGGTTTGTCTATTGTGGTCTTTTCACTTTCTAAAGCTTTTAGATGCTTTTATATCAGCTGCAGGTTCGGTTTGTCTATTGTGGTCTTTTCAGTTTCTAAAGCTTTTAGATGCTTTTATATCAGCTGCAGGTTCAAATGAATATGTTTGCTTGGACCTTCCTCATTGTTGTCCCTTCACAAGAAGTCTGGGAGACAAATGCTTTAATAGTCCAAGATTACCTCAGCCCTTTTCCTTCAGTCGCAGGCAACAGATGACACGAGTTGTGAGTAGTTCACCTCTCTGTGTTGTCTGTCTGTCCAGGTCTTGTTCAGTTTGCCCCTGGAAGGGTTAATTCACCACTGTACTATGTAGTGTAATCTTGGATCGGGAGATGTGGCAGGATGCAAAGCTACACCAGGCCACCAATTAATGGCAAGGAGAGATTTTGGTCTGCCAGTAGTTGAGTTGATCTGCTGCCTGACATCAGCATTTGTACTGTTATCTTTGTGTGAGATGCAGAGAATCCATAGGAAGTATTTGTTCTCAAGTGCTTTCTAAAATCATCAGTATGCAGATTAATGCAAAATGAAAATAGTTGTTGGATGTTGTTTAAATGTTGACTTTTGGCTCATTTTGAGTCAGTTTGAAAGAATGAGATTATTTTCCTTCTCCAGACAAGATTGTGAAATCACATAAAATCAGATAACAGTGATATTTAGACAGATGCATTTGTTGGGGTTTTTTTGTTGTCTTTTTTCTATTGATGGAACAGACACGTTTTTATCTTGTTCATTATGAAATTTTGTGCTAACAAGAGATTGTGATATCGAGACTATATATGATGCATGTTCTACTATAAGTAATGGGAGAGCAAAATTATAACATAAATGTCTTAACCAGGTATCATGCAGCAATTATGTGATTTTCGCCTTTTCTGCTAGGCTTTTCTGTCCATATCTAATAAGAGTGTTGATTTTTTTCAGTGCAATTTGCCTTTTCTCTTACAATGAATAAGTGCCATTTTAAAACGAGTGCTGCATATTTTGAAATTTGTGCCATTTTCATACTGTAAATTACAAAATTTGTGCCATGTGTATTCATGATCACATTCATACTGTAAATTACAAAATTTGTGCCATGTGTATTCATGATCACATTTATACTGTGGTTAAGATTTATCTTTTTTCCACATTTACAAACTGTTTAGCATGAAAAAATATATACACTTTCTGTGCAGGACAGGTGTTTTATGCACCACATTTTCTGTTTTGTTGTCATATGTATCGTTAATAAAACTTTCTTTCCACAAAATACAAGAAGAGTTCATGCTTCTTTCGCTGAAGTATATCAACAAACAATTCTGTAAAATGTCAATTAGCGAATTGTGTTTCTGTGTGTTCTGACTCAACAGTCTAATAAAAAAATTACCTTAGGGGACTCTTGAGACTCTTAAGTCAGAACACACAGAAACATGAGTAACCCGGAGTCGGAAAGTACCTTTGCTCAAATTAGCGAATTATCTCAATAAAAAACTTTGTAAGTGGAAGCCAAGCAAAGCAGTAGAGCCAAGTAAAAGCATACCTGATGAATTTATGTCCAGTGCAGAGCAGCTTGCTTGTACAT
The DNA here is from genome assembly GCA_018398815.1 of Conus ventricosus. NCBI lineage: Eukaryota > Metazoa > Mollusca > Gastropoda > Neogastropoda > Conidae > Conus > Conus ventricosus. The sequence goes on along the minus strand of CM031600.1, from coordinate 18,123,836 downwards.
GTTCATTTTGATGTGCAATACGATGAGCACATTATTCCTTTAATCCGGAAAAGTCCCAACCTGAAAGGGACGTGTGTGGGGAGCTGGGCTAAAATAAAACTAAAACTGGAAAATGTGTACGACACCAGTACCAAACAGTAAAAGGCTGCATGCCTACCACGCCATGGTCTAAAGCATGACTGTCCCTAGTGTGAAATCTTCAGAGCAACAATCTAGTGTACAATGACCTGCTGTACAACATGTGCAAAAGCAATTCCTGTGCCGCCCAATGAAGGAACAAACAAATCACAAAATAAACACAGCATGTTTTGAACATGGGGCTTCATCAGACAGACAAATAATATTCAAGATGATGAAAACGGAGGACGAACAGTTACTTATCTCTTCCACCAGGGTGCTAAAGACCCAACAAGTCGAAACAGGTCAGTTGTTCCGCAATGTGTTGTTCCTTTCTTTAGCAGCGCAATAATTCTGCTTATGTTCTAGTTTCAATTTCCATCTGTGGTCACCCACTTTGAGAACTTTTGTGCAACAGTCTTTATAAACACTGATAATACTGTTGAACTCACTCTTTGACAGGCATAGGTCTGTGACATCCACACTGAGGTTTACAGAACCCATGACAAGCATCAAGGGAGATGTCCATGGCCAACAGTCTGTTGAAACTCCATTTTTAAAAAAGCAGTTTAAAAGAAAATAGAAAGCATCATACTATGGTAACATCTCCACCCAGGGAGAACAACCTGAATGTAGCACACAGATAAATCTCATGTGACAATGAAGCCATACAAACACACACAACTTATCTGTTTGGGACTTTGATGGAGTGTATTGCTTGTTCTAACTTCTATGTTTCATGTCTGGGAAACTTGTATTTGATCCTGAGATAGTAACTTTTATAACAGTTTGAAAGAGTGCCAACTCTCATTTGATTAAAAAAAAACCCATTATTGTTTCACTTCTACAGCCACATCAGATGTTCCTCCTTATATAACAGTGTTGCAGTCAAGACACAACTATGAAATTAAAGGTGTTGAGTATCTCACAGCAGTTATTATGTGTCATAGCACACAAGATGGTTGACAGTCATCAAAAATCATTTTTCACAAGCAAAGGACTGGAAATGGACAGTTTAATGTTCTGGAAACGTCACACAGTCAAATGATAACCAAAACCAAATGGCCAAAGAAAGAGAAGAGTCGCAGCACAAAATCTGAAAGACTGAACCAAAGAACACACAAAAAGAGCCTGAACAAGAACCAAAATAAACTTCAATCTTTTCCAAGTGTCTGGGCACACCATCACACTGTTATGGTGGGCTTACAAAATCATCATAAAAATCCCAACGTCAATGATTCCAAAACAAGACTTGTCAACTTTTCCAGAGTGTCAACACTGAAACAGCTCTTTGCAGTCTATAAACCATCCCAAAATGATATTGCTCACAGCTACACATCACCTATGTGCCATCAACACTGAAAATAAAAGACTGTTCTTTCATTAATGGTCTGAATCAAAAGCCCATTCAACTTCCATCTGGAATCTCATTAATGCCATTAATTTCATTATCAACAAACACCGTTCCAGGAAACACTTTGCCCTGCTGGTCAAAAATTTAACGATGTCCACTTAAGACATTATTACTGCTTTTCACAGTTCGGCTGTATGGTTCAAATGTTGGTTCTAGTTTCGGGTTCCAATAACTTGTCTTTCTCAGCACCTACTGGTGAGTTGATTTTACCGTGGTGACAGCCCTGATGTGGCCCTCTGCGGTCGGCTGGGCTATAAGCAACATTATCTTATCTTATCTTTCTCAGCACCTACAAAATGTAGCTCGTCTGGTTGTGCACAGGTAAAGTTTTTTCATTAGTTTGTTTTATCATTTCTTTCTAGCCAGTCTTGATAAATCATGGTATTTCAGAGAGAAAAAAAGTATGACTTGTCTCACAGGTTTTAAACACAAATGAAATTCTTTCAACTTTCATTTAAAGCTGTGCATCTAAACAACCTGATATTGTAAATTGTATATTTCTGGTAAGTTTTGACACAGATACACACCTTACATACAAAAACACTTAGATATACAAAAGCTGTTTATTCTTTTTCTTTTTACGCGCATGTAATCCGCAGAATAAACACATGGCTACCCGAATTTTTTTCTTTCTTTATTCTACACAACTTTACTCTTCACTAAGATGTAGTAAAATACCAAGAAAACCTCTTTAGAAGGCTGCTCAATTTTACAAACACACACACACACACACACACACACACACACACAGCAGAAAAGAAAAAAAAAAGTCTGAACACTTCTTAAGAAATATATCGTTGCAGAATCCAGGAAAAAAAACCTGAAATATTTAACTACCATATCCATTCTTATAATATAAAAATTATACTGAATAAAAACAGTTCCAAAATAATGTTAATCTAACCTTTTAGTGGTGTAATGTAAAATAAATTCCAAAGAGACTTTTACCAAACTGCAAAATAGTATGACATACTATCATAAGCATAGTGACCTTCATCAAACTTGTAAAGTGTCGAAGTAAAAAAAACAAAAAAAACCCCACTATAATGACTTTCTTCAACTCTCATTACAAATCTTAGATAAATGTTGGCGAACTGCCCAGAGAAACGTGGACAAACGAGTCACAAGACAAAACACGTTTGTCCACGTTTCTCTGGGCAGTTCGCTAACATTTATTTAAGATTTGTTTAGATTTCCGCCTGCAGTCGTCTCACTTTGCAATTAGATCTTTTATTACCATTTTCAAAGTTTCTTTTACTCCTATGTAGTACTACCACAGTAACTCTCATGAAAGCTTTACTTTCTGAAATATAACCGTTGTGACCGTCCTCACACCTGTAAACCAGAGACCCTACTGTCGTTCACATTGACCACAAGTCAACTCTTCCAACAAACTGACCAAACCACAAAAGTGATCCCATCCCCCACCCCTTCCCCCTGTCCAGCACTACCACCATCACTCCAACCCCTTCATCTTCACGCTAATTCTGTCAAGGCAAGATTTATCATTTCAACATAACCAAAACATTCCACATTCAATGATTAAAATTCCAAAAATCCAGCCCTTCCATCGCCCCTCCCCCTCAAAGGAAAACAAAAACAAACAAGTTACAGACAGCAATTCAAAGCATAAATTTGTTATAAAGCCTTGAAGTATTTGACACATAAACAACATTAACGAAAACAAATAGACAATAAAATCAAGCAATGTAAAGATACGTCTTTGAACTGACAAAATTAAAGAAATTTAAGTACCAATGCTGCAAACAGTATCAAGCATTTAAAGTGAAACGGATAAAGATCTGAAAAGAGAAAGAAAAGAAAGAAAGAACAAGACTTCACTGATCACCACCTTCACATTATTCAATAAAAATCTGACCATCTTAAAAGTTTTCAATACACTACAAAGAAACTTATACTCCAGAGTGCATGCAAACCCTGCACCACTACTCCTGCACAGTGGCACTCCATCAGCTGGTACCTACAGACAGACTTCAATCACTTGCAGATAATGCACGTACAAACAAACTTGGTAGACTTTGATAATGGTCTGCCAGTTTCAAGTTATCACACACACACACACACACACACACACACACACTCTCTCTCTCTCTCTAATCTGAACCAAAACTATTAAGCTGTTCTACATGCTTCATCGGCAAGTAAGGACGATGATATACATCATTTACATAGGAAAACAATCACACTGAGACAAACAGAAAAAGAAATAGTAAAAAGACAAGAAACTGGCTTTGAACTGTCCAAAAATAGGAAAACTGTTACAACATGTGTGCCAGAGCTCTGTTTCCACTGCAAAAACTGGCAAACAAGGGCACATGTACATTCAGACAGAGATAACAGCATCAACAACAAAAAAAGGGTTTCTTTCTTTCAACAGTAAGAATTATTAAGAGATTTAGTGATATAAGATCAGTCTACACTTCAACATCAGCTCCTTGAAGTCCTCAGAATTTACCACACACACCCGCGCGCGCACACGCACACACACACACATGCACACACACACACACACTTGCACATCCTGAGCATCGAAATCAAAAATGTTTATACTCTTTTGTAATAATTATAAAGGACATTTGACAAAAATCATTTTTCAAGAAAATATCTGAACTTCACAAAAAACAGCATCTCAAAAGAACCTGATGCTCTTTTTCTCCAATCCCCTCCCTCAAACTATCACCTTACGATGGCATTTATCAAAAACAGATCAAAAGAAATATAGCACTTAATGATACATATTAACAACAGTCCTTACATCCTCCTTTAATCTTACATTTATGTTGCTCTCACATATAGATCTCCCAGTCCTTACTTCTTCCTCACACACACACACATCTGTGCCCCCCACACTCTTGTTTTCATGGGGTAGCATACCCTCTGAAATTTTCTTTTAAAACAGAATGTATACCTCAACTTCTACGTTTTAGAGCATATATAGGTGTATCCCTAAACTTGCCATTGTCCTACGTTGAAAGTTTGATGTCCCAGTGATGAAAGCATTTTCTTCTTTTGGACTTGGCAGCCAACTTTGTACTAGCTGGTGAAAAGTTTCCATAGGTTGACTTGCAGTGTTGTTCTTCAAGCCAAGCAAAATCATTCAGCCGAGATGATAATGAAGAATTCCTCATAATGTATCTTTTAGTGGAAGTGGGTGGGAGGAGGGCAGGGGAGGGTCACTATTGATGGGGATTTGGTGACAGAGCTATTGTCTGATGATAAAGCTTGTCGTTTCATGGAAATGAAAACACCTACTTCACTGATTTTTGTGTATGTCATAGTGTGTGTGTGTGCGCGCGCGCGAGTTCCCTAGGAATCATACCTTGTTTAATACCCATGATGCACAAAAACGTTGTGCATAATACAGTCAAGGGTACATTGCAGACAGTGTTTAGTGTTCTAAACAGATACACTGGACTTTGATGTGATGAGTAGTATACTAACTGGCAAACTTTTTTTTGTTTGCATTTCTATCCTCAGAAATTTAGAAATGTATTGGGCACTTTCACTGCATGTATGGTGCACCAACACACACACACACACACACACACACACACACACACACACAGATGCATGCACAGACACACAAAAAAAACCACAGACACGTAAGAATACCACTCATCTTCAACGCTTGGAAGCTATCAATGTAAAAATGTCAAAGCATTTCTGGCACTGTGCAAAAACGGAAGTACGAGTAATATTCATAACCAAATGATTATTATGACACAGACGACACTTGTAATTAAATGTTAACCTTAAACGATATGTTAATCCTCCAGCAATTTTCCAGTTTGAGCCGATTTTTGAGAAGCATTAAGAACTAGCCTGGCTAACATGTCATTTCCAGGTCAGCACAATTTTTCTTTGTGACTGAACATCTTAACACTATATCCACTCTAGTACATACAAGAATATCAAAATGAAGCAAACACATCTGTACATATATCTGATGCACCGAGTCAAAGCATACACCTGGCCTTTCTTTTTCCATTCTTTCATCACAGTCAAATACAAGTACCTGGTGAGCTATAAGCTTAGTATCCGTATTCTTCTCCACATCAACGGAAAACGTTCGAACCAATGAGGGTAAGCTAGGCCTGATGATGTCTTCTATCATTTCCCTCTGGCAAACAGAAGGACTTGCTTTTACTGGAAACCCCCAATGAGGACCCGTTAATTCTTTCTTGAAGTCCCAACACAGCCTCTCAGTTCTGGACAACAAAATGTTCTCATGTTTTATCATCTATTTTTGCATGTATTGGAGAAAAATGTCAATCGTTAATTCCTGCAGTTTTAATTATTCAGAGTACATTTCACTACATTACAGAATAATGAAAAAAATAATCTATGGAAAGATTGAAACATCAGCTTCTGTGCAGGTTGATAGAAAAAAAAGGAAAAAAAAAAGAAGAAAAAAAAAAAATCTATATATATATATATACTGTATCGTTTTATAATTAAGAAGAAAGCTTGGTGCAGGGATAGTACAAATTTAGGCTTTTTTAATGTCAATCACCTAATGCAATGCGGAAAAAAATTGCCCTAGCACATCTCATTAAAAAAGAAACAAAAGAAACACGCAAAAAACCCACACGGAGAGAGGCACTGAGACACAGAGAGAGAGAGAGAGAGAGAGAGAGAGAGAGACATTAAAATGGAGTTAACTGTTTATAAATGGATTAACAGTTTGCAAAACATAATTCGCTCCCCTGTGTGTCTGTCCATCCTATTGTCAGAAAATGTTGAAATCTTTGTTAATAATATATACTTCCTTGAAACAACTCTTGTCCTGTGAGCCACTCTGTTAGCAATAAGATGGAACACACCAGCCTGTGATCATGGATTTCAAAGACCAAGAGGATGGGGGATTGTGGGAGGGTTAATCAACAGCCTGTTCCATCAGGCTACTATATTTTTTATTTCTGTTGACATGTGTATGACAGTATCTATCTTATTATGATTTGTTTTGCTGAGAAAGGATGGTACTAAAGCTTAATTTGAGTCTAGCCTCAAAATATCTCAACATTTTGCATAACCTACCCCCCCCCCACCCCACCCCACCCCACCACCTACACACACGCTCTCTGCCCCATCCCTGCCATTCCCCTTCTCCACAACTCTGAACTTGCTAAAACTAATAAAAATGAGTTTTAGTATTTGAACATAAACCAATAATTCTAGAACTAACAAACACTTTTCGCAGAATTTCATGTAGTAAACATCTTGACAAATTTATGAATTCTACCCCAAATTTCATCTAAACCACCACCATCATACATAGCCCCTTTTGAAATAAAACGAAGCCAAAGTGTGTGGACGTGGCCAATAGTAAACAGGAGAAAAAAAAAAAACAACTATGACTGCACAAAATCTGAAGTGTTAAATCTAATTTTCACAGTTCTCAACTTCAAATTAAAGTCTCTCCTTCCTCCAATCCACCATTCCCAGTCCTCCACCTCAACTTGCTGTTTATGAAGACGTTATTTGTGGGATTTCTTCAATCAATATGCGAGAGGTTCTCTCCCCCCCTGCCCACCCCCCTCCCCCCGCGAGAGTTCCCCCACTCTCCCCTCACCCCAACACTGGTGTGTTGCTTCCTGCGTGTGTTTGGAATTCTACTCTGCAGATCGCAAAGAATCTGAGATATGGTTGATACCTAATGAGACTTATCACAGCAGTCGTGTAGCGAACTTTCTTTCCTGTTGTTTACAATTCATCTTTAGTTTAGGGTGTAGATAAGAGTGGTGTTGGAATCTGGTACCTACCTTCACTTACTGCTGCTCCAGGGGAAACACTTGGACTATGGTCTGTAGAAAGGACAGGAAAATGTCCTTGTCACCACGGTGAATTCTGCGCCACAAAAACTCTGCCATGTGTAGGGCAAAAATCCATTCGTTCTCTGTGCTGAAGCCATTCTCTCTCAGTGAATGACTGTGAGTGCTCGAGGAAGAGGTAACTGCACAGGCAGCTGGTGGCTTTTCAGATGAGCTACAATCCATGCTTACATCCTGCACAACTGCTGGATTTTCAGATGTGTTATTATCAACACTTATGTCAACCACACCTGAGGAAGACCTTGAATGCACCATGGATGATGATGAATCTGATGACATGGAAACTGATGTTGCAGACAAGTCTGAATTATACCCCTCTTCTGATTTGACAGATACACTGGAAAGGTTTTGGATTTCCACTAATTCTGAAGCCTCAATGTTTGAGGGCTCTGATGTCTTTTGAACTGAACCACTCGTAGGTGTGGACATTTTAAACTCTGATGTTTGTGAGTTGTATCCAACAGACTTTTTGACACAAGTGGAGACAGAAGAAGATAAACCAGCCTTGGAGGTGTGTGCGTCTGAGAGGGTAGACACTGAGGAGGAAGTCTTCTTCACCCACCAGATGCTGTCCTTGTTATGCTTCAAGCAACGTCCTGTCTCAGCATCAAGGTCATGTTGTGAGTGATTCAGAGGTACATGTTTGTATCCAATCTTTCCTAGTTTCTTGTAAATGTCAGAATTATCAGTTTGCACTTCAGTCCCCTTTTTCACATATCTCTGTATTACAGGAATTACATACTTAGACTCTAAGCAACAAACAGGTACAAAAAACACTTCATCAGTTTGACGGCAAAATGCACCTAAAGCAAGCTGCCCCTCTGGGAAATGTTTAGTGCAGTATCTTGTCTTTCCAAATCGAGCTTCCAGAATCACAACAGTGCATTTATCACCTCCAATTGGTTTAGGATCAGGAAGAGAAAGTACACATATCTCTCTGCAAAAGTTGTAAAGCTCCTGAACTGTGTCTGAAAAAACAGCCAAGTGTTTAAAATTCATTTTTCTGTCCAGCTGAACATTTTCACCTGACACTATACTCTCCTGCACTGCTTGCTCAGCTGTGAACTGATTTGAAAAGAGGTAGAAAATCATCAAGTGCTGGCTACACAGAACATTAGTTGACTTTGAGAACCAGTGAACATTTCGAAGAGGAATCTGCCCTCTGCTTTTGCAAACCTTTCGATTGCACTGAAAACGAAACTCAACTGATACAGTGTTCACTGTGCGGACAATTTTATACAGCTTTGTAAGAAGTCCTCCACATTTAGGACACTTACTGGCACTGGGTAGCAAACCATACTCCTGACAAAAACTGATCGCATCAGCTTCCGTCATAATAGCTTTGCTTAAGCTGATGAAGTTGTACGCTTTCTCTTCTCCTCCACGCTGTCGATTGTGAGTCCCCTTAGTTTTAATGCCTTTCTTTCTGCTGACACTATGTTCCTTACAGGTTTTTTCTTTTACACTCACGTCCAAAGCTTTCTGCTTTGATGAAGCATTTCCACTGTGTGCAGTGACAGAATCCTCAATTGCAGCTCTGAGTGGGTCACTTTCTTGTCTTTTGGTGCTGGCTCTTGAAAACTCATTTGGCTCACTCTTCCCAACACTCTTCCTGTTTTTACTGTTATGAACTTGAAATTTCTTGTCATTCAAAGTGGCATTTTCTGCCTTAGTTTCTTGCATGTCAGAGCTTGAGCAAGTTCTCTCACTTATCATTTGCTGTGAATGTCCTTTGGTGTCGTTCACCACATCCTTTTGCCTCTTAGGTTTCCAGCAAGTCTTGGCAAGGCTGTCAGCATCTTTTTCTTTAAGTTGGGACTTTTTGGATTTAAAAATGACTGTATCACATTTTCCCCAACAATTTTTGTCCACAGCTGACTCAAAATCTGAGCTATTTCTTTCCTTTTGATCAGATCTATCTGTAACGTGTAATGATCCATTTTTCCGTAACCGTTGTCTGTAAAGTGGATTCACAGGTTCTTTCAGTCTTACTTTGAAGACAAACTGTGTTTTGGTTGGTTGTGAACCAGTGACTGATTTTCTTTTATAATTGTTCTGGACAGACTTTGCAACAGAAACTTTTCTTTCAAAAATAGTACATTGTGAAGTTTTAGGAGGAGATGCCTTTTGCATGGTTTTTGATTTGGAGCCTTTAGTTTTTCGAGCAGTAACATGAACAGATTTATCCTTAGAATCTTTATTTTCATGGACAACCTGGTTGTTGAGCTGACTTGGTGCAGTATTAAAGGTCAACTGTTTTGAGCCACAGGGAGCTTGTCTGTCAGATTCAATGTTCTCTGACGAAACTTGTCTTGCACAGTGTTTGAATGCAATGTGAACTTTGAGAGGAGGTAAGAAGTTGTTTTCTTTTTCTCCACCATCATTCCGTGATTTCAGCGATTCAACAGACTGACTTGCATTAGGACTTAACTGACTCTCTGAAGTAGCAGCCTTGGTCTGTTCATATCCTGACATGATCACAGATTTTGCTCTGATCTGTGTCACAGGTCTGACCAAATTTGCATCTTTTTCTTGAAATGGAGAGCCTTTCTTTTCTTTGGTGCATTTTTGATTGGGCTCAAAGTCTGTTAATCCTGGCCGGCCGTTCTGTTCCATTTGATCAGCCATCAAGTTTTCTTCAGAGATGGAAATGGAAGAAATTCTTTTCTTTTCATTGCTACCAGTGTCCTCTGATTTGTTTTTTTCATGAACAACACAATCAACAGGCTGTTCACATGTTGCAGACTGGTTGTGGTAAACAATCTGTGCAACTGGTACAAACTGTGGGGAGCTTGGCTGCTTGTCCTTTATTGCCCTTTTTTTCTTGACGATTGTCTGTCCATTTTTTCTTCCTTCTCTAACAATGGAATTAGTATTTCTTTGATTCTTTGCATGTTCTTTTTCTAAAACACAGCTGATTTCTTCTCTGTTATCAGAATCACAACTCTGATCAACTTCAATATTCTCTGTACCTTCTCTTTTCCAAGACATTCTTTGACATCCTCTCGAGTTGGAGCATGATATGCTGGGCCTTTTTCTAGCTTTTCCCTTCATTTCTAGCTCGGATGAATCTGAATCAACAACGTCCAGGTGAAATCTCTTTTTGGGTATCCTTCCACTTCTTCTTACAAGCAATGGTGATTTGGAATCAAAGCCATAATCATCACTGCTCTCAGAAGCAACTTTATACTTCTGGTTTCTCTGAAAATCTACAGACGAGTCGGAATCAGAATCAGTGATTATCATCTTTTTGAAGGCCTTTTTTCTTTTCCGAAAGGTTTTACGTTTTTGAACAAAATTCACAGAACCATTGCATTCTTCTGTTTGATGTTGCTCTCCATTACCTAGTAAGCAAGAACCAGTGGGTACCGATTCTGCAATATGCTCTCTGTTTTTCAGTTTGAGAGACTTACTGGGTTCTCCATCTGATTCTGGTATGTTCTCCATGTTTCTTGATAAGCATTGTCTATTTAGCAGCTCTGCATCAGATTCCATAAAATTCTCTTTGTTTCTTGGCTTACAAAATTTAATAGATGCTGATTCTGCATTGCTCTCTTTACTTTGGGGTTTATGAAAATTACTCGATTCTACATCCAGTTCTGCAACATATTCTTTGTTTTCTGGTCTACACGAGTTATTGTTGGTTTCTGTATCCAGTTCTGCCAAGCTCTCTCCATTTCCTGCTTGGCCAGAATCACTCCGTTCTGTACATGATTCTTCAATGTTACAAGTGTAGGAATTTATTACAGGTACAGCTCTCTTCTCATACTCTCTTTTTTCAAATTCTTTCTTACAACTAGTACAAAGATGATGGGAATCAGGAGATATTTGATTTGATAACAGGTTTCCTCTCTCAGCTAGTGTAAGGATTTCAGTCTCAAACATAGCATTTCCACATGCTTTGCACACTGTTGAAGTTTGGAGTGTGCCATGATCTCTTTTCAGAGCATTTCCTGAAGATGCTTCTATGCCTCTCTGTAGTAATGAGTTTTCAAATGTGTCACAGCCTGCAACTCCTTCACTTTCAGAGGGATATCCGAATATTTCATGCTGTGAGTTTTCTACATAAATATCGTTTCCAACTTGCCCAGTTTCCAATACAATTTCCTCCACTTCATGTAAAGGTGACTTTGGAAGGGTGGCATATTGTATAATCTGTCTTCCATCAAGAAAAGGCGCCTGCACTCTTTGATCATAACTGAGCTTAGCAGAGCTTGTTTCAAAGTGTCTGTCACTGTAGGCAGTACTCCTGCACAGTGGATGACAATGAACCTCACTGGGGTGCACTGAGCCATCAACAATGTTCCTATCTCTGCTGAAAGTACTCTGCCCGTCTTTCACACCCTCACAGGGAACAGACCGAAAATAGGAAGGGCTGCCTTCCAGTGAGGAATTGTCTTCACCGCTTGAACAAGCTAACAGAGACAAATCCAAGTCATCAGATTTCACAGAATCATCAGCATGTAGTAACAGACTAGGAGTCAAGACAAAATTGACATTTAATGAATTAAAAGAAACTGGAGACAAATCGTCAATGCACAGTGAACTCATATCACTTTGTTTAAAACGTGAAGGCTAGCTTTCTTTCTGACAACTGGATACAATTTAGAAAGTGCAGTCAGCTATGAGGTAGAATTCCAGTGCTGCGAACTGTCTTCTTCCACATCAAATGGATGTCATCTTTTCATCTCATCTGGAAAGAAACTTAAAACAACTATTTGATATCTATTGAAATTGTGGTGGTTTTCTGGTTTAATACACAGTGTATAACACATAATACACAGTGTATAACACAACAGTCTTAATTAATGCTTTCACTGGAATACTGTCAATAAAGCAGTCAAATACCACAACACAGAATGTTAATATTATATAAATATATCAAAATTTGGTCAGTAACAAGTAAAAGAGTGAGTCTAATCATATGCAACCTCTTAATTGTCTCTTTTCTTTTTCACAAAAAGGTCATGCATTGTTTATTCTGTGCACCGTCATTCTAATTGCTAATAAGTGTTAAAGTCGTATTTATAAACATCAATCATCATGTTCAGTTGTTTTAAAAAGTATTCAAATGACTCCGCCAAACAACATAGACAAACAAATCACAAGACAAAACACAACATGTTGCGACCTCTTAGGTCTTCTTCAGGCAAGATAATAACATTCATGACAATGAAAATGAACAAGCAATCACCCATCACTCATCTTGCACCTAATTCAACAAAGATAAGTGATTGCTTCTTCATTTTCATTATCCTGAGTGTTGTTTGTCTTGCCTGAAGAAGACCTAAGAGGTTGAAATGCATCGTGTTTTGTCTTGTGATTGGTTTGTACACGTTGTTTGGCGGAGTAACCCTAGTCATTTAAATACCAAACCCCAGCAACAACGCCAATAATACAGAAAATTAACTATGTCAAAATTATTTTTTGCTAAATAAAGTCATCAATATGTCTTTTATCTGTAAATGACCATGTTGCAATTGCACCTACTCCTGTGCCTCCAGATTTCATTGTGAAGCAACAAAACTGACTTTCTTGTGAAGCAACAGAATTGCCTACTTCCTGGGACAATACTTCAAGGAATGCACCCACAAAGGCAAAAGCAGCAACATACGACACAATTCTCCCCTCCACCCCTTGAATATGCATTCACAACATGGGACCTGCATGAACAGCAAGATCATTCTTGAATCAGTCAAGAGGTAAACAGCCAGATATGTCAACAACAACAACAGAGACAAAAGTCCTGTCACTTAACACCAAGCCCAGTATGGACCAGTTTGAATTTTTTTTTTGTAATTCATATGCTCCCCACCCCCATCCCAAATTTCTCTCTGCCCTCCAACAGTTAGGAGATGTTAAAACTAATGACTAATGTCAACTACATGCAATGACATTATGCTCACTTGAGATGCTTGCCTGACATGGATTTAGAGACAGGTCATTTCCATACTGACAAGCCACAATACATGAACACTATTGACAAATTTTGAAAATAGAACACACTTTGTCTCAGTGACTTTGCTGAGTTCTGGTTCTGAGAAAAACCAGTGTGGTGCAGGTCCTAGAAAGTGAAAAGGTGGGGCAGAAAGAGCAATCAGTCTACAATGAAGCCAACTACAATGTAGACTGAAACGAAATCTTCAGTAAGACAGGGACAGTAAACAGTAATTAACCAACAAGAAGGGTAACTCTTGTGTTCCCATGATGAAGTAGATAGAGACCCATAACTCCAAACATATGACACTGAACTACCAAGCAGAAATGACAATCCAGAGCACACAGAACAATCAAGACATCTTTCCTTGTTTGTTCTATATGCCTTGGGATGTCACTTCTGCTTGGCAATTCGATGTTGTAAGCAGCATCTTTTTGGAGATATGGGCATCTATTCATTTCATCATGGGAGCAAGAGTTACCCTTCTTGTTCATAAATTACAATGTAGACTGATCACTCTTTCCTGCCTCCTCTTTCATGACACAGTGAAGCTGCGATAGAAAAGCGGTGAGAGGAATTTTTTTTTTTTTTTTGTCTACCAGAAGGTTAATCTGTCAGTTCTCTCTTCTTGCAGCATCATCCCTTCGGTCAGTTCTTCCAATGGTTTATTTCCTTTGCATTGTACACGCATGCAGAGAACTGAACCATTCAAGAAGAGAGTAAAGGTTAAGGGGTGGTGCTCCATCGAAAGAAAGCCAACTTGTCCGAGTAAATTAGACAAGAGGGAATTTGGCACTCCATTGTAAAAGACCCTTTATGGCATGGTACGCACCGATCCAACTGCCTTTTCCGAGCACTCCTACCCAAGCACTCGCGAGCCTCCCGAACTACATCAAGAACAGTGTTACCACCAATTCCTGCTCCAGTCCTAGCTACCAACACATAAGCTCCACACTTTTTAATATCATTTATATCATGGGTCAATGGCTCCAGTTCCATGCAGTCACTCCTAAGCAACCCATGGAACCCAATAATTTGTATATTGTGTATATAGTTTTAATATTTATCACTTGTCTGATACTACTTTTTAATCAATGGCCTTTCAAATCTGTTGACATAACTTCTCTCACGACCTTCGATTTTTGGGGTTACATGACCCCAGTGTACTTACATACTCAGAGGCCTCCTTTTGCTCTCACAGACCTAAAGTGCATTTCAACAGAAAAAGCCCTGGGCCAAATTTAATCACTTAAAAAATAAAAATAAAAAAACAACAACAAACGCAGTCTTTTCACAATTTCAGTTGTCCGATTTCGATATTTTTTCTGGGGTTTTTTTTTCTTTAATTTTTGCTCTTTCTCACGATGGCGCTCGTTTTTTTAAATCTAGTGATTTTTTTTCACATCCCTAAAACTGTAGTAAAATCAAGTTCCGTAAGTACGATTATGATTAGGCCCTATTATGAATATCGCATAAGGTCTTGACTCCAGCCGAGGTTCTTGACTCCAGCCGAGATTGTAATTAACACTTCACTATTTAAAAAGAAAGAAAAATGCGAATTGGGGATAAAAGAAATTAAATAACAAGGAAAACAAATTCCTGGAAATGATTTAAACATACCATATGCTGAACATTCAACGCCGAACCTTGCTGTGTGGTGCCAGACTACAGACAGTCGCGAAATGAAAGTGAATAGGATGTTATGAACGACTTTTCCGAGTTCTCGGAGATTACATACTTCCGGTGGATCAGTTCAATATAACGGGCACGCCGAACATTTTCACTCGCGAGAAAGTAACGGTTTTGGTAACGGTCAGAAGAAAGTACTTTTCTTTGTAAAAGCATGGTTACATTGAATGGAAATGTGGAGTTATATCTGTATAATGTATATGTGCTATAATATATAAATTTTACAGACATACATTTCCAACGAAGTTTCCGTAGTGTAGTGGTTATCACATCCGCCTAACACGCGGAAGGTCCTGGGTTCGAGCCCCAGCGGAAACATTTTTTGTTGTTGTTTTTGTAAATACACTGAGTATGAATATTTATTGCCTTCAAGTTGCGTATCAAAGTGCTCTTTCCCTGCTTTTCCTGATTGTGTTTACTTCTTTTTTTCTTTTTATTTTTTTTATTTTTTAAGGGAAGGCGGAGGATTGGGGAGGGGAGAGGGAGAGGGGGAACAAGATCTGTTATGAGACATCTGACTTGAAAATAACTATCACAACTTGTGGTACTAGTGGTAGCAGTTGTTGCAGTAGATAGGGGGACTGGCTACAGAAGACAGGCCTCACGGTCTTATGAGTCCTCTTCTTCTTCTTTCCTTTGGTGCCCCAATCATGAGGATGATCATTCTGGCACATTGTCCTTAATTAAACCATAAGGGCCACATGTTATCAGTACACTGTCACTGTTAGGCAGAGGTTTGCGACACAACAGCATCGACTGTTGTTGCCTCTACTGTCTCACTGGGAAGATGGTTCCAGTCCCTAACAGTCCTGGGTAGAAAATGAGCCACCTCTGTACTGAGTTCTGGTGTTGATGAGGCAGAACTGCTGGTTGTGGGTACGGCGCTGTCGTGGTGGAGGTGGGACTAGCTTGCTCTTGATAACTGGGCACTGGATTAGTCCATGGTGGATCTTATAAAGGAGCCCCAGGCGTGAGGTTCTTCTACGCTGCTCAAGGGACGCCCAACCGAGTTGGTCGATCATCCGGCTCGCACTTGACGTGTTGTGGTAGCGTCAAGTGCGAGTCCTCTTCAATATTGTTTACGCACACTAAACATGAACTTATTCTTACAACTTAAGACCTTGCTATTAAAAAAACTTTTTGTCCAGTTTTGCATATTACAAGCAATTCCAGAAAATGCCTTTTGTTTACTTTTTGTTTGTTTCTCTCTTTCTTAATAATCACCGATGCGTTACGATGTCATTTTTGGTTAAGCTGGTATACCAGCAACGTCATTTTTGGCCAAGTTGGTATACCAGCAACGGACTTGACCGAGCAACGAATTTGACCGTGACACAACCTTCACTGCTTTCCCTTCATCCGTCATTTTGATAATGTTCCTCCAAAAGTTACGTCACACATGTTTTTTTTCTTACGTTTCATTTCGTTTATTTTATTCACTAGCTTTTGTTTTTTGCTCTTAAAACCGTACTGATATTTCTTACACAAATTACGGTCAGTCAAATGTGCAACAATCGCGTTTCTAATAAAAGGATTTCGAAAACTTTTTAAACACACTGGTGTGTGAAATCGGAAATGGAATGAGACAGGGAACAGTAAACGATAAACAAGTGGAGTATTTTTTGCTCCCATAAGAAAACCTAACAGAGTAACTTTTATTTAAGACTGGCACAGCCTTTTAAACTTAAATAAAGTCAAATACACAGACGAACAATCTAATAGTGGGGAGGGAAAAAAAACAAGCGCAGGCCAACAACTGAACAGTCTTCATAGTGATGACTTGGTAAAGAGTTGGACTTAAGGGCGGGGTGGGTTGAAGATGGTGAAACTTGGAACATGAAATTAAGAAAACATTTACACATATGAAAAACTCTTCTCCAGTTGCATAAGGGAACCATCGCAATCCCATTTAAAGACAGATTTGCATTGCCTCCTCCGAGGCCTTTCGTCCGCCGGGTCAGAACTCATGAGGGAGACACGGCTGGTTGTGTTTGCGCTCCTGGCGTGGAATAGAGACACACCACAGTCCATAATACTGTGGTGTTCTCACCACCAAGGGTGCAAAAAAAGAATCCAATAGCACCCCCAAAAGCAGCCAGTAAAGAGTAGTAATGAAACCAAACGAAAGTGTGGGGAGGAAAAAAGTTGCTGAAAAACTAAACACATTATGCAAATAGTATAAAATGTAGGGGACAATCTTTGAGCATACGCTTGAGGATCCACCCAAAGATGCAAGGGAGATCAAAAGACAAGCACACAGACGGACAGAAACAAATACAAATAACCTCAATTTAATCAAAACAAAATCGGAAATGAAATGAGGCAGGGAACAGTAAACGATAAACAGTAAACAAGTGGGGTATTTTTTGCTCCCATAAGAAAACCTAACACAGAGTAGCTTTTATTCAAGACTGGCACAGCCTTTTAAACTTGAATAAAGTCAGACAAATACATAGACGAACAATCTAATTGTGGGGGGGAAAAACAAGCGCAGGCCAACAGCTAAACTGTCTTCATAGTAATGACTTGGCAAAGATATGGACTTAAGGAGGATGGGGGGGGGGGGGGGGGGGGGAGGTTGAAGATGTTGAAACTTCGAACATGAAATTAAGAAAATATGTTGTCACACACACTGGTGTGTGATTTACGGGATCTAGTCTAGCCCTCCCCCCTTTTGTTGTTGTTGTTGTTGATTTTAAAGCAGTCATCTCAAAGGGTTTTTCTTTCCCAATCACACGGAATGCAAAACATCTATAAGGATTTTTTTTAAAGGGAGAACCAGTTCGTGGCTCAGTTGATTTAGAATCAATGGATCGAGGAATGTAATCCAGTCCATCAGCTCTATCAAGCTCCTGAGCTTAAGGCCTATGCTTTTTTTTTCGGGAGAGTAAGGGGCGTTAATTCCCAGGTCACAAAACGATGCATTTATTAGATTTTGAACGTTTCTCCATGTCTAGTACATCGGGAGCATAGTCATGTCCTCACTTTCATACACAGTGGCAAAAGAAAAGGGAAAAGAAAAGAAAGAAAGAAAATAGGGGGACCGGGGGGGGGGGGGGGGGATGAAAGACCGTAAAGCGATTCTGGTTTATCTAAATGGATTGTAACCAGATTTTCAACGTTTCTTGTAAAATATGGAAAGAGAAGGGTTGGTTACCGCTAAGGACACGGACAAACAGAGTATATGACAAAACACTGTGTTGGTCTGTGTTGGCGGTAACTAACCCTTCTCTTTCTAAATTTTGCTTCATTCTCCGGCCTCAGTCACTCCGTTTTGAAACAAACGTTTCTTGCAAAGATACACATTCTTCCATTGACCTTGGAATTTTCTTGTACATATTCCAAAAGGCCTCTGGATTTTGTTCACTGATAATTATTGGCAACTTTTCTTTCACATGTTCTTTCGTGTTGTTGTTGTTGTTGCTTAGTGGTTTTAGTACACTTGTTCCTGGCGATTGCATATCTTAAATAAGCATAACCTGGAACACTGTCTATTGCTTTCTTATATAGGTCTGACCCTCCCAAAATAAAATTAGAAATGAATACATGATTTCAACTTATTCCCTACAAATCACAAAACCAACGCACCTGGCAGACCCATTGTCTCTGCATGTAGCTGCCCCACAGCACACGTCTCACGGTACATTGACTCTTTCCTTCAACCCATAGTTCAAAGCCTCTCTACATACCCCTAAGATATAACTCATACACTCAACATGATCAGCTCATTCAACACAGACCCCACTCTCTAACACAACCTCCTCTTCTCATTAGACGTTTCTCACCTCCAACTGCCATCCTTCATGTTGACGGACTGACGGCCCTCGCTCTTTTTTCTTTGTCTTTTTTAAATTTCGTCATGGGAGCAAGAGATAACCCTATTTGCTTGTTTAAATTGAAAAGGTTCAACCAGGACAAAATTTTGCACTCACTTCAAAGAGGTAAGCGACTGTTCGTGCTTCGTGTTCGTTGTCCTAAATGTTATTTGTTTTGCCTGAAGAAGACCAAATAGGTGGAAACGTGGTGTGTGTGTGTGTGTGTGTGTGGTGCAGATTTCATTCAACACGCGTCTTGTGCCGAATTAAAGAAGATAAGTGATTACTCGTTCTTCGTTTTCATTGTTCTGAATGTTGTTTATCTTGCCTGAAGAAAACCTAAGAGGTCGAAACGCGTTGTGTTTTGACTTGTAATTTGTCTGTCCATATCAACCGGCACAGCTACTTAAAATTATTTTTTTGAAATTTGCAGTAATTCTGGTTTAGCTCTCATGGCCAGATTTAGTTTCAAGGGCTACTTTGTACAGATTCATATCACCCTATGGCGAGGCAGGGTTAGGGTGTGTTGGTGTGAAATCTGATTCCCACCTAGTAATGCCTACTTTCGCGTGCTTGTGATTGATATCCGCTGTATTACGGTGTGAGTTTGTGGGAGCAGGAGACGCGCGCGCGCACGTGTGTGTGTGTGTGTGTGTGTGTGTGTGTGTGTGCGCGCGCGCGCGCGTGCGTGCGTGTGTGTTTGGGAAGGGGGGGGGGGGCGGGGCAGAGCGGACGGGAGGGGTAAATGCATTGAAGGTATATGCATATAGCCGGCCGGAATGGGACGAGTCCGAGGCTGAGCTCGCCACTGAACTATGCGGACCGCGTTGAGCGCACATTAATCTTGTATGATACTGAAAGTAGTTGGAACTATGAACGGGTTTTTTGTTTGTTGTTGTCTTGTTCTCACGTGGAGGGGATGGGATCTAAGGGGGTACAACTAATGAAGCACAAGGGTGTCACATAGATTAAGATCGGGCATGCCGTGACATAAACAAGATAGAAGCCATACAAAGGAGAGCAGCCAGATTTGACACCAACCGCTAATACAGAACAACAAGTGTGACACATATGTTTGAAAGACTGGGATGGCCATCTCTGCAGCGACGAAGACAGGCAGCACGACTCGCCATGCTGTGTAAAATACACCATGACATGGCTCGAGTCGACAAAACCAAGCTGATACCTCTTCCAGAGCGAAACGCAGAGGACATAACCAGCAGTTTCAACGTATCTCGTCTCAGGGTGCCAACAGATACAGGCATTTCTCGTTCCTGCCACGCACCATTCGGGAATGGGACCAGCTGCCACAGTGCATTGTTCTTGCCGGTGTGTATATGCTAACCAGGTGAGAAAGATAGACAGGGCCAGATCCATTGACGGCGCGAAAACACATGCATGCAATTTTGTATCTAATGCGTGCTGCTATGGGGAGCCAGTGCAGAGTGTAGAGATGCGGGGTGATATGGTCTCTATGGGGAACCCTCAAGACCAGGCGTGCTGTAGTATTTTGTAATCTCTGAATTCGTTGTATAAGATCTTGTGGGCACTTTACAAGGAGGCTATTGCAATAATCCAGACGGGAGACCACAAATGCTGAAACGAGAGTTTTTGTTGCCTCAGTTGAGAGGAAATGGCGAATTGAGCTGATACGACGGAGCTCAAAGTTAACTGTACGAATTACGTTCATGACCTGAGCATTCATTGTCAGATGTGCGTCAAGAACAACGCCAAGATTCTTGCTGATTTTGAAAATGGAACAGTGGCATCACCGACAACAAGCGAGTCCGGTAGATTTTGAAAATGGAACAGTGGCATCACCGACAACAAGCGAGTCCGGTAATGGAGCAGACAGTGACGTTCTTGGTGAAGAAATTACTAAAGCTTCAGTTTTCTCATCGTTTAACTTGAGTTTGTTAAATGTCATCCATGATTTAACATCCTGAATACATACTTGCATTGACTGAACCAGCTCGTTGACATGGCTGGGTTCTGCAGACTTTTGTAACTGAGTATCATCTGCAAAAGAGTGAGACAGAACAGAGTGAGATGAGATGATATCAGACAAGGGTGTTATATACAAAACAAACAAAACTGGCCAAGGACAGAACCCTGTGGCATTCCATAGGCGATTAACGCTGAGTTAGATTTGCAGTCTTGAATAGATACAGTTTGAGTGCGGTTGGACAGGTATGATTCAAACCAGTGAAGGTCTGTGCCAGAAACACCAAACACATGTTCTAAACGAGAGAGAAGAATGCTGTGATCAATGGTGTCGAATGCGGCCGAGAGATCTAATAATGTCAACACAGAGAGTTTTCCTTCATCAAGAGAAAGCAGGAGATCATTTACAACTTTCACCAGGGCAGTTTCCGTGCTGTGACCGGGTCTATAGGCCGACTGATGGATACTGAATAGTTGGTTGGGACGACAAATGAGTGGAAAGCTGAGACAATACAATTTTCTCAATAATCTTTGACAAAAACGACAGATTCGAAACTGGACGGAAACTTTTCAGATCGTTAGAGTCCAGTGTTGGCTTCTTCAATAGAGGGGTTACAATCGCATTCTTGTGAACATCAGGGAAAATACCGGAAAGTAGAGAATCATTGATCATCTTTGTCAAATAAGGCAAAACAGTTTCCTAGCATTCATAGAACAGGGTGTGGGAAGTGGGTCAAGATCACAAGTTTTGGGAGCTGATTTTTTTTCAAAATTACCCAAAACCTCTTCGTTAGTGACAGCACTGAATGCACATCACCACTGAACGGTTTACCAAGGTGGTGCGCCACAGTCACTTGAGCGTCCAGATCTTTCCGAATTTTCTCAACCTTGGAACAAAAAAAAGTCGGAAAACATATTTGGCAATGCAGACAATGGATAGATAGTGGGAAGCTGATTACGTTTAGTCCTAGCACACAGAGCGTTGGTGATGTGATACAGTTCTTTGCTAGACTTTGCCTCCGAAATACTGGTGTTGTAGAATAACGTCTTGGCTTTGTGAACAAGGAAAGTCACAAAATTCTTGACAAAAAAGCAGAAGAGCACACAGAACAAAGTGTGAAGTAACGACGATTTATTGCACGACACAAAACAGGACAAGAAATTTTCGGCAAAATGCCTTCCAGAGAACGTATAAACACCGATTCAGACTCACTTGCTCCTCCACCAAGTTTTTGGGCGAAAGTGGCCTAAAAGCCGCCTATTCCTGTTCTCTGACAAGTAACCAAAAAATAACACCCTACAAACAAATATACTGTGTAGGGTTATCCGTTTTTTAATACTAATTTACTAAACTTTTCATAGAGGAAAGTATCCGGGACTGAACACATCCCCCTAGAGTAACGTAGGGAAAACTAAGCAGTTACTGAACGCGCCCATATACACGGTGGGTGCACTAGGCTATCCGATTACTTCGCAGTAAGCCCGTTAAGGTTAAGTTGCCCTTAGAACAGACAGACAGACAGACAGAGAGGCGGCACGCACGAACACACACACACACACACACCACACACACACACACACGCTCACTCACCTCACTCACGCACACAAACACACACTCACACTCACACTCACACTCACACACACACACACACACACACACACACACACACACTGTCACGCTCTCTCCACATACACGCACACTATTTAAAAAAAAATGTGTTCCTGGTTTACAGTGGCATACCCCTCACCTACGGTGGCATGCTCCCTGTCTACATTGCAGGTGTGCAAAAAAAAAATCAATACTGCCGCACTTCTTCCCCACCCCCCACTCCTTCCTGCCCAGCCCAATTGCACCATATGACGTCAGCCAACATTGCCCGCGTGGGGCGCTCTCACAGCTTGGCCAATCAGCAGCTGCTTGCGCGACTAGGTTAACCCACACATTCTTCCGCTGACAGCCGTGCAAGCAGGATGTGTTTTACGGCGCTGTGGGTGTCTAACCGGTTTACTGAAGAACAGAATTGTGTATCTTAAAGGTTTGTTGGCTCGTTGAAGACAATATTGTTGACAAAGATACAGCTAGTTTTAATACGTGTGGCAGAAAACGCGGTGTTTTTCAGTGAAAAAGGTGTTTGTAAGCCTGCTTACAAACTGCGACCAAAAAATCACTTTGCGGCTGCCACGTCAGCAAGACCTGTGAAGTGACTGTGTGGTGTTAGTGAGAAGATATTTACCGGGTTTGTGCAGGGCGGTTTTGTTTATATAATATTTTGATCATGGCAGAACAAAGACAGTGGGAGATTTCTAAGCTGACAATACTTGACGAGAAATGTTGAGTACCATGCAAAATTTTTGTTAGTCCCTTTGGGGAGGAGTTAGAGGGGCGGGGGCCCCCTAAAACAAGAAAAAACTACCCGTTTTCCCAAAAAAACCGCCAAAAAAAAATTTTTTAATCTGATTTGTAGGGAAAGGCCCAAAGCAAAAAAAAAAAAGAGGGCGCCAGAAAACTCCCACCAATATTTTAAAAAACAAAAGGGGTTTAAAGGGGGAAATGACGGGTTAGGAAAGAAGTTTTCTTTTTTTTGGGGCAGAGGAAAAAACGTCTGTTGCTTTTTGCTATTATAAACTAAAGGGAGGGGTATGGGCAGCTTAAAAGGGCAGGAAGCTACAACAAGGGTTTTTTTAAACCCTGCAATAGGGTTTTGGCTTTTAGAAAAAACCCTTTCCCGGGCCTTTTTCACAAGAAAAAGACATGGGGCGCAAAACTCAAAAATGGGATAGGGGTTTGGGAAGAGAAAGGGGTTAGGGAAAATTCCCCCACACATTCCCCACAAACTAAGAGAAAATTGGGCTCGTTTGTTAAAACCATTCTAAAAGGTTTTCTACAGTTGGTCTTTTTTTCCCCAGAATCTCCTCTATGGGGAAAAGGATTTTTTAATTTTTTTAAAACAGTGAGGAGAAAAGAAATTTTTTGGACTACTCCCGTACAAAACCCAACCAACTCCAAACACCCCTCCTCTAAAAAGCCGCGGGCAGTGAGAAAAAACCCAGCGTTTCCCCCTTAAGGGGGGGCCCCAAAGGTCACGGGTGGAAAAAGCCTTTTTCTTTAGCGCTCTACCCTAGAGCATTTAAAAGGGTTTTACAGGGGCAAGCCGTTTTTTTGGGCGTTTTAAAACCCCTACGGTCAAAGGTCACAGTGGAAGGGGGCCCGTTTTTCAGCGCTTTAACCAAAGCGGTCCAAAGGTTATCAGCAGTGAATCAGATTTTTTTTTTGCGGGTTTTGGGCCGCTTTGCTGTCTACTTCTGTTAAAAAAAATTTTTTTTTTTTTTTGGTTTCCCTTTTTTTAAGCTCTCCCAAAAAAGCCAGTTAAAAAAAAAAAACCCCCTAGGAACTCGGGCCAATGCCCAATCCCAAGCCTGGATAAAAAAAAGAGGGGGGGGTGGGCATAAACTTTTTTTTGTGCACTTGGGGGCCCGCTTTGAACTTGCAACAAAAAGGGCCCAAAGCAAACCCAAAAAAAAAAACCCCAAAGCACTGTCTTGGGCCCCAAGTGGGTTTTCACAATAAAATTAAAGCTCGTGTACACCACACAACCCCCTCCCAAACCCCCCAAATCACCCCCAATTTTAAAATTTAAATTTTTTAAATTTAAATCCCCCCCAATTTTAATTAAGTTTTTAATTAAAATTTCTTCAAGTTCTTAATAATTTTTGATTAAGTTCCCTTTAAGTTCTTAAAAAAATTCTTGATTTAAATTTTTAAAATTAAATTCCTTTATCAAGTTCTTAATAAGTATTTTTTGATTAAAATTATCCTTTAAGTACAACTAAGTTCTTATTAAGTTAAACTTATAAAATTTTCAAAAAAAAACAATCAAAGTTTTTATCTTAAAAAAGTAAATGTCCCAATATAGTACAAAAACAACAAAGCCTCAAAAAAAAGCGGCTCGTTGAGGATGTCCTTTCTTTTCCCCTTCCCCTGCAAAGATCTTAAGGGAAAGGGCTTAAAAACCCCAAAAACAAAAACCCCATTGATTTAATTCTGTCTATTGGGAAAAGTCTTTTTTAGACTCCATGTCCTTTTTTTATTGACTTTAAAAACATTTTAAAAATACGCCATGATCTATTTTTTTTTAAAAATTTAAAATTAAGTTTTTTAAAATATTTTTTCCAATTTAAAAGGAAACAAAAAGGGTGCTTTTTATTGGGGGTTTTGGCGTGCTGGTGTCTTTTTTTTTGCATTTAAATGGTTTTAGATTTTTTTGATTGCTCTTGTTTTTTTCCGCCACGTTTTTTTATAAAATTTAATAACGTAAAAACCGCCCCCCCAGGAGCAAGGGGGGCCAAAAAAAAGGAAAAAGTTTTAAGTTCAATATTTCCCTAAGACTTTGGGCCCCTTTTTATCACAAGGATTTTTTTTTGTGGCATTGAATCAAACCCTTTTCTGCGTTGGCGGCGTTAAGTTTTTAAAGATGGTCAAAATTCTGTAACATTAATTTTTTTGTTCTGTTCCCCCCTCTTCTAATTTTTTTTTTCCCGCTTAACACGCCCAGGATTTTTAATGGTTTCCCCCACCTATTCACGTTTTTTTTTGCTGATTTTTTGGGTTGGTTACTTTCTCCAAACCTTTTTCAGTGTTTTTTCTGGTTCTGCTGAATTTTTCCCCGATCGTTCATTTTGAAGGAAACAAAATCTATATGAATTTAAAAATTTATTAATCCCATGATTACTGGCGATAACAATGTTCCAAATCTATAGTATAAATCACACCCTAGAGACTCTAATGACTTTGTTAAAACTGGATCTTGCGTTAAATCATACGTAAGATCTTGTTCAGAATCAAGGGGAGCAAATCTACTGACTAGTTTAGTGTACAAACTAAGAACCGTTTGCCCCACACTTTTCACCATTCTAGACCCCAGCTGCGCTTCATACCTGTTATGATACTTTATAATGTCTTGTGGAGACATCTGTTGAATCTGTTCTATGCTGAATTCAGTTCCGAGGAACTGTTTTGTTTTCCCACATGCTGCCAAAGAATACAGCCTCTCCTTTTTGGGCATAATAGCTTGATCATCAACTTGGTCATTCATAAGTTCGGGAAGGTTTAGGCTGCCTTGTAGCTGTAGGAGATCATCACTGTTCATGTTTTTTAATAATTATAATTATTTTATTTTATAAAAATGAGCACCGAAAAAACTGTTACTAACCTTGTATACCATTCTGCTGTTATTGGAGGCCTAAGTGTAGGATACTCAATGCTTGGTAAAAGCTTGTTAAAAAATAAACCGGCAGATCTTGGCAAACTAGACTTTGAGGATTCAGCAAAGCTAATTGCTATCATTGCAGCTTCAGTTGCCACGAAAGATTTTCTAGTTAAGCAAGGAATAATTCCAGACAATATAAAAAATGTAAGAAAAAAATACATTTATAAAAAATGGCTTCACTCGCAATAATGATAGGCGGCGCTGTGGTGAATGCGCTTGCTTTTAGCGGAAGTAATTTGCATTTAGTAAACTGGGGAATGACGGCGAGAGAAAAAGACATAACAAAGCTATGGAGGAACTAGCAGCTGCACAAGACGCCTATGAAAGGCAGAGACTTGAGCAGTTAGATTTTATTAATGACACACTGAAAAGACAGGGGCATGCAGCTTACACATTTAAAAATGTTGATCAAGCAATAAAACAATATTATCTAGTAACAGGCAAACCAATCGAGACATTGCCCCCACCAAAATTCAGTGACTTTTATCAACCATCAGAAAAACAAAAGATGCAAGAAATCGGGTTTATTGTCGTTGGTATGACCGTTGTGTATTTTGTTGCACATAATATTGGCTGAATAAAAATGAACAAAATCTATTATTCGCCCAAAGGATATTGGAAGGGCATCACAGCAATTAAAAAGCTAAGCCAAGCGGCAGGAGTCAGTGAACAAACAGCAAAGGAATGGTTATCTAAACAAGCAATTTGGCAAATTTATTTACCTGCCCCTAGACGAATACAGAGACCGCACTTTGTGAATACAATACCGAACGACACCCATCAAATGGATCTTCTATATTTACCCTCTGATAGGATTAGGCGAAAAAGATTTAAGTACGCACTCACAGTCATTGACATAGCTTCAAGATACAAAGATGCGGAACCGTTAACACAAAAGAGTGCTTCTGCTGTTGCTGTTGCTATACAACTGATATACCAACGAGGTCCCTTAACTTATCCTCGCATGATTCAAGTCGATGATGGAAAAGAATTTAAAGGCCAAGTGAATCAATATTGTTAAAACACAGAGTTACTATTAGAAGAGGCATTCCGGGAGTTCACAGATCACAGGCTTTAGTTGAAAACTTTAACAAACAGTTAGCCGAAAGACTTTTTCCTACCAGTATCACAGAGAGCTTATTGACAACTCTCGCAACACAGAATGGGTTAGAAGACTGCCCTCAGTTTTGCGCGCAATGAATAATGAGAAATTAAAGGGTTAAAACCAGTACAAGCAATCAAAAGAAAAACAATAAAATGTTGCTGAAGGAGAGTCTTCATCCGGCAAACTATTACCATTTGGATTGAAAGTAAGGTACCTTTATTTACCGGGGGAAGCAGAAGGGGACACTCGCATCAGGGCAACCGATCCAGTTTGGAGTGTTGATCCATATGAAATAAAAAGAATTGTAAAAAATGAATCCGCCCGTGTATTATTTTACGAGAAACTGCTACAACAAAACAGCCAGCTCCTCAAAGATCTTTTGTGAAAGAAGAACTGCAGATAATTCCGCCAGACACAGTTCCGCTTTAATTAATTTACGGTTCTCCAGTGCCCAATTGCATATGAAAACTCTGGATTAACAAACACCCGTTTTGTGTTTGTTCTATCTAATGACTTCTTTGTTACAACTGTTGTGTTGATCTCATGTAGATTAGATCGCAGTTTTTACGTTGTCATGATGAAAAGTCTTATTGCCAAACAATGCTTCTTTGTAGTTGTCATGTGATATGTTTGACTGCACAACACTGCGAGATATTCCCTTTGCTTTCTTAATGATTTTCTCCTGGCTCGAAATACTGTACATTTTTGACCTTAACCCCACATACTCCTTGATCACCTTTCCAGATAATTCATCCTTCATCTTTCCTAAAACCTTCTTGTTAGTAATTGAATGTAAAGGCGAATCTTTAGGGTAATCGGACGTGTCATACCATCCTGGCATGCTCTTTAGCCACTTCGGTTTCCTTTCTTTATAGATGTCGTCAGTAGGGATATCTATAACAAAACTGTCTGTATCTGTGTAAAGCACTCTGGACTCGGGATACGAGGGCTTAAAGTAGTCATAAAGAAATTCTAACATCAAAAGCTTTGATAATTCTAAAACAGTAAACCAATAAATACAGGTTTGTCTAATTTGACTTTCTTTTTTTTCATCATTATGCCAAAAAGCTGATCATGAAATCTTCTGAAGTCCTGATAATTTGGTTTTGAAGTCAGCTTAATTGCTTCATTCTCTCTGGTGACCAATCTGACATCTTTACGCTTGTGCGGGTTCTCCATAGTTTTTCCGAAACAGCTGTTGTTCATCAACTTGAAAAAGTCTTTTTCTGAAGCATCTGTGGATTTGGTTCTGAATCATGTTCTGAGATGGTTTCATGACTGTTCTTTATCAAAAGCAATTATGCATGAACTGCTGCAACTTCAACAGGCAGACGACT
Organism: Conus ventricosus; assembly: GCA_018398815.1. Classification (NCBI taxonomy): domain Eukaryota; kingdom Metazoa; phylum Mollusca; class Gastropoda; order Neogastropoda; family Conidae; genus Conus; species Conus ventricosus. The sequence continues at coordinate 18,095,358 of CM031600.1, read as the reverse complement.
CGCCAGCTGTGTTAAAATACACCATGGATCATGGCTCGAGTCGACAAAACCAGCTGATTCCTCTTCCAGAGCGAAAACGCAGAGGAATAACCAAAGCAGTTTCAACGTATCTCGTCTCAGTGTGCCAACCATATACAGGCATTTCTCGTTCCTGGCCACGCACCATTCGGAATGGGACCAGCTGCCACAGGCATTGTTCTTGCGGTGGTTATTTGCTATCCAGGTGAGAAAGATAAGACAGGGCCATTCCATTGACGGCGCGAAAACACATGCATGCAATTTTGTATCTAATGACGTGCTGCTATGGGGAGCCAGTGCAGATTGTAGAGATGCGGGGTGATTTGGTCTCTTTGGGGGAACCTCAAGCAGGGTGCTGTTGTATTTTGTATCTATGAATTCGTTTATTAGATCTTGTGGGCACTTTAAAAAGGAGGCTTTGCAATAATCCAGACGGGAGACCACAAATGCTGAAACGAGGTTTTTGTTGCCTCAGTTGAGAGGTAAATGGCGACGGAATTGAGCTGATACGTCGGAGCTCAAAGGTTAACGTACGATAATACGTTCATGACCTGAGCATTCATAGTCAGAATGTTGCGTTCAAGAACAACGTCCAAGATTCTTTGCTGATTTTGAAATGGCAACACGTGCATCTCGACAAACAAGCAGAGTCCGGTAGATTGGAATATGGATTCAGTGGCATTCAATCCGAAAAAACAAGAAGAGTCCGGTAATGGAGCAGACAGTGACGTTCTTGGTGAGAATTTACTAAAGCTTCAGTTTTCTCATCGTTTAACTTGAGTTTGTTAAATGTCATCATGATTTTACATCCTGATACTTACTAATTGCATTGACTGAACCAGCTCGTTGACATGGCTGGGTTCTGCAGACTTTTGTAATGAGTATCATCTGCAAAAGTAGTGAGAACAGAACAGAGTGAGATGAGAGTGATATCAGACAAGGGTGTACTAGTTACAAAACAAACAAAACTGGGCCAAGGACAGAACCCTGTGGAATTCCATAGGCGATTAAACGCTGTGTTAGATTTGCAGTCTTGAATAGTTTCAGTTGAGTGCGGTTGGACAGGTATGATTTCAAACAGTGAAGGTCTGTGCCAGAATACCTAACACATGTTCTAAACGAGACGAGAGGAATGCTAGTTATCAAGGGTGTCGAATGCGGCAGAGGAGTTCTAATAATGTCAACACAGAGAGTTGTCTTCATCAAGAGAAAGCAGGAGATCATTTACAACTTTTCACCAGGGCAGCAGTTTCCGTGCTGTGACGGGGTCATAGGCAGATGATGGATACGGTATAGTTGTGTTGGACGGACAAATGAGTGGGAATAGCTGGAGGAAAATACAATTTTCTCCAATTAATCTTTGACAAATACGACAGATTCGTTACTGGACGGAAAACTTTTCAGATCGTTAGAGTCACGTGTTTGGCTTACTTCTATCAGAGGTGCTTTCAATCGCATTCTTGTCGGAACATCAGGGAAAAATCCGGAAAGAAAGTAGAGAATCATTGATCATTCTTTGTCAAATAAGGCAAAAACAGTTTGCTAGCAATTCATAGATCAGCGGGTGTGGGAGGAAGGCGGGTCAAGATCACAAGTTTGGGAAGCTGATGTTTTTTCAAAATTACCAAAACCTCTGCGTTAGTGACAGCAATGATTGCACATCACCATGTACGGTCCTTACAAAGGTGGTGCGGCCACAGTCACTTGAAGCGTCCAGTCTTTCCGAATTTTCTCAACCTTGGAACAAAAAAAAAAGATCGGAAAAACATATGTTTGCAATTGCAGTCAATGGATAGATAGTGGGAAGTGTTGACGTTTAGTCCTTGCACACAGAGCGTTGGTGATGTGTGATACTGTTCTTTGCTAGACTTTGCAGATTCTCCGAATACTGGTGTTGTAGAAATAACGTTTGGATTTGTGAACAAGGAAAGTCACAAATTCTTGACAAAAAAAGCAGAAGTGCACATGAACATAGTGTGAAAGTAATCGACGTTTTATTGCCGACACAAAATCAGGACAAGAAATTTTCGGCAAAATGCCTTCCAGAGAAGTTTATAACTCCGATCAGACTCATTTGCTCTTCCACCCAAGTTTTGGGCGAGAAGTGGCCTAAAAGCCGCTATTCCGTTCTCTGACAAGTAACCAAAAATAACGACCCTACAAAAATATACTGTGTAGGGTTATCCGTTTTTAATACTGAATTACTAAACTTTTCATAGAGGAAAGTATCCGGGGGAATGAACACATTCACCATAGAGTAAAGTAGGGAAAAACTAAGCAGTTATGAACGCGCCCATATACACGGTTGGGTGCACTAGGCTATCCGATTAACTTCGCAGTAAGCCCGTTAAGGTAAGTTGCCTTATGAAAAGAATGGACAGAAAGACAGTGAGGCCGGGCACGCCACGAACACACACACACACACACACTCACACCACAACATCGCTCACTCACTCACTCACGCACACACAACACACACTCATACAATCACACTCTCACTCCTCTCACACACTCACACACCACACACACACACACACACTGTCTCGCTCTCTCCAATACACGCACACTATTTAAAAAAAAATGTGTTCTGGTTTACAGTGGCATACCCCTCACCTACGGTGGGCATGCTCCCCTGTCTACATTGCCAGGTGTGCAAAATATAAAATCAATTACTGCCGGCACTTCTTCCCGACCCCCCTTTCCTTCTGCCCAGCCCATTGCACACATATGACGTCAGCCAACATTGCCCTCGTGGGGCGCTTCACAGCTTGGCCAATCAGGCAGCCTGCTTGCGCGGACTTGTTAACCCACACATTCTTCCGTGACAGCCGTGCAAGCAGGATGTGTTTTACGGCGCTGTGGGTTGTCTAATCCGGGTTTACTGAAGAACAGAAATTGTGTATCTTAAAGGTTTCGTTGGCTCGTTTTTGAAGACTTAATAATGTTGACAAAGATACAGCTAGTTTTAATAAGTTGGCAGAAAGACGCGGTGTTTTTCAGATGAAAAAGGTGTTTGTAAGGCCCTGCTTACAAAACTGCGACCAAAAAATCACTTTGCGGCTGCCACGTCAGAAAGACATGTGAAGTGACTGTGTGGTGTGTGAGAAGTTATTTACCGGGTTTGGCTGCAGGGCGGTTTTCTGTTTATTATAATATTTTGAATATGGCAGAAACAAAGACAAGTGGGAGTGTTCGATGCTGACAATACTTAGCCCTTCGTGCTGTTGAGTTACCATGCACAAGTTGTTTGTGCTTTTGGGATGAGTTGAGAGCGGCAGGCCCATCATCTAGTTAGAAAAACTACCCGTCTTACATAAACGCCAATAAGATAGCTCTTTGATTTGTTCTGGCCAGAGCAAAGCAAAAAAAACAATAGATGGCGCCAGATGTACTCCACCAATACTTGAAAACCATAGAGGTGGATGTGGGAATGACAGTTAGGAAAGGAAGTTTTCGTTTTTGGGGCAGAGGAAATATCGTCTGTTGATGTGCTTTTTGATAAATGAAGGAGGGTGTATAGGCAGCTGATCAAAGGCAGGTATGCTACAACAATGTGTTTTATACTTGCATTTATGGTTGGCTTTTTGAAAAAATACTGACCTTCAAGGCTTTTCACTACGTAAATGACAGTGGGGACGCCCATTCTCAAAAATGGGATGTAGGGGTTGGGGGTTTTGAAGAGCAATGTAGGGATTTCCCCCTTCACATTCTCACAAACTAAGAGAGGAGAATTGCTCGTTTGTGGTAATCCATTTGCTAAATGGTTTTTTCTACAGTTTGGTCTTTCTTTCCAGATGTCTTACTTATGAGGAAGGAATTTGTAATATTTAATGTTTTCAAGCTAGGGAGGAGATGTAATTATTGGGGGACTACTCCCCTACAAGAAACCATATTCAACCTCCATAACACAATCTCTCAAAGTCCGCAGCAGCAGTGTGGAGGAGATCCAGAGCTTCACCCTGAGCGGTCAAAGGTCTACAGTGGCATGCCGTTTATTTGCGCTCTACCCTAGAGCAGTTAAAAGGTCTGACTGTGGAATAGCCGGTTTCTTTAATGCGCTTTACCTGGTGCGGTTTCAAGGTCACAGTGGCAAGCCGTTTCTTCAGCGCTTTACCTTTAACCGCAGGTCAAAAGGTTTATCATCAGCAAGTGAGATCAGACTTTTTTTTGCTGCTTTGCGCTTTGCTGTCTACGTCCTGTTACAATAACTTTTAGGCTGCCCTTTTTTTGCTTGCCAAAGCTGTTTTTTAAAAAAATCCACTAGGTAACTCTGCCAATGCCTCGCCCCAAGGACTGGATTGAAAAAAGAGGAGGGGTGTGGCTTAAAAACTTTTTTTTGTGAACTTGGTGGCTGCTTTGAACTTGCAACATTAAGTGCCCAATGCATCACTAAAAAACGCAGCACTGTCTTGCACTAAGTGGGTAAACAATGACTAAATAATAAAGCTCTGGTGTACACCACACACACTCCCACCCCCATGTCACCCACAAGTTCTTTATTAGTTTTTATATTAAGTAACCCCAAGTTCTTAATTAAGTTTTTAATTATGTTACTTTCAACGTTCTAATTAGTTCTTGATTTATGTATTACTTCAAGTTCTTATTTTGGTCTTGATTTAGTTTTTAATTTAGTCTTGATCAAGTTCTTAATAAATTTTTTGATTAAGTTTCTACTTCTATGTACAACTAATGTTCTTATTAAGTTATCTTATATTTATCAAAAAATACTAATCTATGTTTTTTATCTTATATAGTAAATGTCTAATTTAGTTACTCACTAGCTCATAATACGCGTCATCGTTTGAGGATGTCTTGGACTCAGCGTTCTCTGCTTTGATCTTAAGGAAGCGTATTATCTCCCAAAGCATACCGCATTGATTATAATTATGGTCTATGTAATGCTCTTTTTATAGATCCATGTCTTTATTTATTGACTTTTCATTTTTTAATACGCTTGATCTATTTTTATTAAATATTTAAAATTAAGTTCTTATATGATATTTTCCATTATAAATGAAATCAAATTGATGTCTTTGTGATTGGCGGCTTTTTGGCGTGATGGTGTTAGTTTTCTGCTTTTAGTGGTTCAGATTTTTTTTGATGGCTCTTGTTTTCGCCCCCAGCGTGTTTATATATTTATAAATGTATTAACCGCCCCCTGGCAGCAATGGCGCCAAAAAATGGCAACAGTTTTAAGGGCTATATTCCTTGAAGTCTTTGGGGGCCCTTGTATCACATGGAGTTTTTATAGCTGGCATGAATCAATGGTTCTGGCGTTGCGGCGGCGTTTTGTTTTCATGTGAGTATATTCTGTAAAAGTATTTTTTTTGTCTGTTCCACGCTGCTTATTTTTTTTCCTGCTTTAACAGGCCGGATTTTAATGGTCTCCCACCTGATTCAGCGTTTTCTGCTGATTTCTGGCTTGGTACTTTCTCAACCTGATTCAGTGTTTTCTGGTTCTGCTGATTTTACAGATCGTTCATTTTGTAGGAAACAAATTCTATTGATTTATAAGTTATTAATCCCATTGATAATGGCGATACACATGTTTCCAATATTTGTATAATTAACACCCTAGAGACTCTAATGACTTTGTTAAAATGGAATCTTGCGTTATATCATTACGTATGATCTTGTTCAAGAATCAATGGGTGCTAATCTTACTGACTAGTTTAGATACAAAAACTTAAGTAACCGTTTGACCCACACTTTTCACCTTTCTAGACCCCAGCTGCGCTTCTTAACCGGTTATGTTACTTTATATATAATGTTTTGGTGACATCTGTGGAATTGTTCTAGGCTGAATTCTGTTCCGAGGAAACTGTTTTGTTTTTCCCACATGCTGCCAAAGAATACAGCCTCTCCTTTTGGGGCATATTAGCCTTGATAAGCATACTTCGGTAATTCATAAGTTCGGATGGTTTTTAGGATGCCTTGTAGCTGTAGGAGATCATCACTGTTTTCATGTTTTTTTATAATATAATTATTTTCTTTTATAAAATTGGCACCACGAAAAAAATGTTACTCAACCTCTGTATACCCATTCTGCTGTTATTGAGGCCTAAGTGTAGGATACAATGTTCTTTGGTAATACGCTTGTTTATAATTAAAACCGGCAGATTTCTTGGCAAACTAGACTTTGAGGATTCAGCCCAAAGCTTATTGCTATCAATGCAAGTTCAGTTGGCCACGGGGGGAAAAAAAAAATAAAAAAATTAAAATATAGGGATTTTTTTGTGAAGAAGGAATAATTCCGACAATTATAAATATGTAAGAAAAAAATAAATTTATAAAAAATGGCTTCACTCGCTAATAATGAATTGGCGGCGTGTGGTGAATGAGCTTGCTTTTAGCGGAAGTAATTTGCATTTAGTAACTGTGGAAGACGGCGAGAGAAATAGGACATAACAATGCTATGGAGGAACTAGCGCTGCACAAGAGCTATGAAAGGCAGAGACTTGAGTGTTTGATTTTATTAATGACACACTGAAAAAGACAGGGCAATGCAGCTTACTACATTTAAAAATGTTGATTCAAGCATTAAACAATTTTATCTAGTAACAGGCAAAAACCAATCGAGATCATTTGCCCCCACCAAAAATTCAGTGACTTTTATCAACATCTGAAAAACAAATAGATGCAAAAATCGGGGTTTATTGTCGTTGGTATGACGTTGTGTATTTTGTTGAACATATTATTGCTGTATAATAAATGAACAAATTCTATTATTCGCCCAAAGGATATTGGAAGGGCATCACAGCAATTAAAAAGATAAGCATGCGGCAGGATCACGTGAACAAACAGCAAAGGAATGGTTATCTAAACAAGCATTTTGGCAAATATATTTTCCCTGCCCCTATGGACGAATACAGAGGACCGCACTTTGTGAATTACATATTTCAGATCGACACACCATCAATTGGGATCTTCTATATTTACCCTCTGATAGAGATTAGGCGAAAAGATTTAGTACGCACTCACAGTCATTTTGACATAGCTAAAAGATAACAAAGATGCGGAAAAAACCGTTAACACAAAAAGAGTGCTTCTGCTGTGCTGTTTGCTATTCAATGATCTACCAACGAGGTCCCTTTACTTATCCTCGCATGTTGCAAGTCGATGATGGAAAAGAATTTAAAGGCCAAGTGATTCAATTATTGTATTTATAAACACAGAGTTACTATTAGAAGAGGAATTCCGGGGGAGTTCACAGTTCACAGGCTTTAGTTGGAAATACTTTAACAAAAAGTTAGCCGAAAAGACTTTTTCCTTCCTGTATCACAGGAGCTTATTGACAAACTCTCGCCAAAACACAGTATGGGTTAGATGGGACTGCCCTCAGGTTTTGCGGCAATGAATAATGAAGAAATTAAAGGGTTAAATCCAGTAATGCTAATCAAAAGAAAAACAATAAATGTTGCTGAAGGAGATGTCTTCATCCGGCAAAACTATTACCATGTGGATTGAAAAGTAAGGTACCTTTATTTTCGGTGGGGAAGCTAGAAGGGGGCACTCGCATCAGGGCATACCGATCCGTTTGGAGTGTTGATCAATATGAATCCAAATAGAATTGTAATAAAAATTGATTCCGCCGTGTTTGATTTACGAGAAACTGCTTTTTTTTTTTTTTTTTACAAACAAAGACAGCACAGCTCCTCAAAGATCTTTGTGAAAGAAGAACTGCTGATAATTCCGCAGGACACTGTTCCGCTTTAATTTATTTAGGTTTTCGACAGTGCCAAATTGCATATGAAATCTCGGATTAACAAACACCCGTTTTGTGTTTGTTCTATTATATGACTTCTTTGTTACATCTGTTGTGTTGATCTCCTGTAGATTAGAGATGCTGTTGTACGTTGTATGATGAAATGTCTTATTGCCAAACTATGCTTCTTTGTTAGTTGTCATCGTGATATGTGTGACTGCACAACACTGCGAGATTAACCTTTGCTTTTCTTAATGATTTTCTCCTGGCTCGAAATACTGTACAATTTTTGACCTAACCCCTCATTACTCCCTTGATCACCTTTCCGATAATTTTCTTCATTCTTTCCTAAAACCTTCTTGTTAGTAATTGAATGTAAAGGCGAATCTTTAGGGGTAATTCGGACGTGTCATACCATCCTGCTTGCTCTTTAGCCACTTCGGTTTCCATGTCTTTTGATAGATGTCGTGAGTAGGGATATCTATAACAAAACTGTCTGTATCTGTGTGTAAAAGCACTTCTGGACTCGGGATTCGAGGCTTAAAGTAGTAATACATGTAAACTTATAACATCAAAAGCTTTGTTAATTCTAAAACAGTTAACCCAATAAAATACAGGTTTGTCTTATTTGTCTTTCTTGTTTTTCATCATTATGCCAAAAAAGCTGATCATGAAATCTTCTGTAGTCCTGATAATTTGGTTTTGAAGTCCAGCTTAATTGCTTCTTTCTCTCTGGTGACCAAATATGACATCTTTAAACGCTTGTGCGGGTTCTTACATAGTTTTTCCGATAAAGCTGTTGTCATCAAACTTGAAAAAGTCTTTTTCTGATGCTCTGGTGGATTTGGTTCTGAGTTCAGTGTTCTCATGTTGTATGGTTTTCATGGAAACTGTTATTGATCAATTGCAATTATGCGATGAACTGCTGTTCAACTTTCCAAACCATGCTTATATAAAATTGTTGAAGTCTGTAATGACAGAAATATTTTTTTTTGCCTCGAAGATTAGGCACAAGTTTAGGCGGTTCTCTTGGATTCCATAGTGAGTCTTTCTCGCTGTAATGGATAGTCAATTATGCACGGTCATGGAGTGCATGAGGATATTAATATAGGTCAACTTCTTGATTGTAAACCACGCTGTTGATCTGGCAGTTTTAACTTCAAACCACTTAATTGCCTTTTGAGTATTTTTCGTACGTGTACAATTTTAAAGTTGCGTATGGAAGTGATTGCGCCCATAGCCCATCCATACAGTTGGGTTTTGAATCTATAATACATGAGATACGTTAGACCTTTTACTCGGATCTTAAATCGTCCAAGTATTTGTGTTTGCTTTACAGTATTGTTGCGACGCCATACTAATTCCCACACGCAATCCGGTTTCAATCATCTGAATCATTGGTAGGTCAGACAATAAATCAATCTGTACTCAAGTAAACTTATGAAAGCGTCCCAGTCTACCAGGGCGCAGACAGAAATGTTATGCGCGGGGGATCCAGGCTTTAATGTTTCATGCAGGTCTTTCTATAATTTTCAAAAGAAGTCCGCCAAACAATCATACATCGGCCTTCAAGAATGAGTCATGATAAGTCTCCCATCGTTTTAAACTCTAACTTCTGCCACGCATCTTGAGCATGCTGGTAATCGGAAAGTTCGTATGTCCTTTCCTCTAAGGGACTTGAAAGAACGCGCCTTTTAGCTGATGGTCTCTTCGTCAAACATTTACCAACATGGTCATGTACTCATAAGGGTAAACACCCTTTTCTAAAAGCGTTGGTCAAAATATTCTTCCGTTTTTGGGCAGGACTTTAAGGAAATTGCTAGTGACTCTATTGATCATCATGTGTTGATAGAATCATAAAAGACATGTTATTTCGATTAATTAACAATGTACTTTTCTGATGACTGTGCAATGCATGCTACCCTGATGGCGTTGGTTACTGCTTGCAATTTAGATGAGAGTCGTTAACCTCGCAAGTTATGAAAGAAGATGGGCTGCTTCCATGTCTTAGGTTCAAACCTTTAGTAAATTGAAGATTGCATTTGTTATGCGCTGCTCCTAGAACTTTACTCTAATGTGATCACATGGTTCTCTTACGTTGCCTTCTTCCACTGAGTTCTAAACCGCAAACCTACAGTGAGTGGGCTGAGTCATACTGCTTGTTGTTCTTCAGGAGACATTATGATTCAGATAAAATCAGTTATTTGAACAGGCAGTACCACTTGCTGCATGTCGTTCTAAGAAGTATTCGCAGGCATTAGGACCTCTATATATTTCTGGCCTCTGAACGGACGCAATCCGAAATGACAACGATGAAAGCAAATGAACAAATATGATGATTACTTCATTAAGACTGTTTTTCGAAGTTTTTGTGCGCTGGCCCTTTTAAGGTACAAAGAGTGAATTCAAAGTCGCGTTAACAACATATGGAGGAATGTTGCAGAGTTTCCAGTTCTTAAAAACTATACTTTTAGATCCGGCACGGGGGCGTTGTTAGTTCTGTATTACAGTCAACTGGGCCGATACAATGTTTCTTATGTTCGCTTGCGGCTTGAACAGATGGAATTCTTGTTTAATCATTTTCTGCAGGCAATTCTTGTTTATGCCCTATTTTTGAAGTTTGGGCCAATAATCTACTCTTTGTGTCCGTATCAATGTGTATTGCGGCAGCCCCTCTGGTGAAAAGTCTGCTGTAAGTCATCAGGATTTTGGGCTGGCTCGCCAATCGTGGAGTTGTTCTTGGACTCTTTTATTCGGCACCAAATCTGTTTCCTCAAATCCCATGTGTAGACATTAACAGTTAGGGGTTTGTTTTGTTCTTCAAACTGATCAATTTGCATCTACACTAAACAGGTAAGGATTTTCCAACTAAAGTTAAGATCATTGGATGGAAAGGGCGATAGTAGACACCTCTCTCTGCGTTTTTTTTGGCGGGCGTAATGCAGCCTGCAAAGATACCACCCTCATAAAACATTTGTCGTTCTGTTATTCGTTTTGTTTGAAATGCTCTTTTTGCGACTATGCTGGAGGTTGTGGAATGGGAGATTAGCAACAATCGGTGCATTATTAGAATGGTTTTAATTCTAATTCTGGTCTAGGATACTTCGCCTCTGTACAACCAGAGCCTCTCATTTTAGCTTCTTCAGCAGGCAAGCGCCAACTGTGTATGCAGTTCGTCTGCCAACCGGGTTCGTTATGGTCATTATGAGAAAGAATAGTCTGCTGTTTAGTTGAGACCCTGACTCTAGCTTTTCTTCATTTTTTTGTGACATAGTCGTATTAAAACAGCTAACATTTCTTTTAAACTGGGGTCTTTTTGTTAGTTTACTGGAACTTGAGAAAAATAGCATGAACAACACTTTGCCTGTACGTTTTGTTGGGTCAATGAATTCTAAATCTATTTCATTCAGCGCCTCTTGACAAAATTTTCTTGCATTGCTTCATAAAAAATTCGTCTTGTCTTCATATTTTTAGCCATGTTGAGTTCTCTTTTTCTATCTCAAAATATTTATTTAAATTAAAAATAAATAATACTTAATTCAGAATCAATATCGAATTTGGTATGACGGTTCTCGTTTTTGTGCTTGGTACTCATAAAATAAAGTATATACACCTTTTGGTGGTTGTTAATGTGAGCTGTTTCCGTTTAGAACAGGTTTAATGTCCGTTTACTTTTTTTAAGCATCCTTTTTTTTCTGACTCGGGGTTCGGCTGTTGAGGAAAAAACCTTGCCCTCGCCTTTCTTTGATGATCAAACTTTTGTCTTTTGTAGTCATCAAAATCGGCCTGTAACGCATTAAATTCTTCATCCGTGAGGTTTGAGTCAGCTTAGTGCTTTATTATTTCAGCTAAAGGAACTAAGTTTAGCTGGTTTTTGTGAACCATAGCTGTGTGCTTTTGGGAGTTTAGTTTTTATTTTTTTGCTAGCAGCACCTACAGCTAAAATGAGCACAGGCGAGAGCTAAAGACATCCTCCTAGAGGTTAAAGCTGCGGGTGCTGCGCCTATATGCCTGTTGCTAAGAGGCTATCCGTTTTTTTTTTTTCCTGCTGATTTGAGCACTATAGTCGTTGCCTCAGTATTTACATAGGTAACAGCTTAAAGACACGCAGAATTCCTTCGTCGTGGTTTTGCTGTATTTTGATAAGGTCCTGCTCTAGTTTTGTCGCATTTGTGTAATGTTGGGTTAATCTGATGGTTTTTATTCAGGGGTTTCTATAACAGCAGAATTGCCTGCTATCTTTCTGTTGGCGGGCTGTTGGCACATTTGGATAAACCTGATCAGACAGCTGTGATAAAATGAAAAATTTAATGTAGTATACTACAGGTTCTAATTGTTTAGCTTCAAATTTCAGCTGGCTTCATATAATAAAAACAAATGTACATTAAGCGGTTTTTCAGCTTCTTCTTCCTTTATTCTATTTGAATGTTTTTTTATTACGTCATCTCACAGTTTCCACGCTTCCATGTTATTGATCTATCCTCCGATGTCCTTATGGTCAATACATAAACGTATTTTGTTGTTAAATTTCATCAAGCCTAAAATTGTGAAGATGTAATTCTTTTGACACAAGGTCTTACTGTTGGACTTATACTCCTCCCGCCCCCAAACTGTTTTCTTATTTCATCAAAATGCTGATAGGTTTAAGCCCGGCTAGCGTAGATTGGGTTAGGACTAACCTCAACTCCTAACATTGTGACTTTCGTTAATTTTTGGATTAAAAAAACTTTTTCACTTCCTCTTTTGACGTTCTTCTTCTTCGCACAGCCAATAAATAAAATACCTTTAAGCGTCTTGCTGAGACGCCTAAAACTAAAATTCCATATAGTGTCTGCCCTGCTTCTTGGGATTATGTTGTATGATGTATCACTCTTTCGTATTATAATTGCTAAATCTTGATTGATATTGTTGTTCAATCCAGCCTTGCAAAATTAGGGTTGCTAACAACGTTCATCTTAACGTGATGTCAGAATGCTGTACTTTGCTTCGGTGTCTGTTGATCTAACTAAACACGTTTGTATTAGTTAAATGTTAGTTCTTATGACAGTATGTCTTGTAATGCTCCTGAAAAGTATGGCGCTGCGCTTTTAACAAATCAAAATCTAAGGGTATTGGAAAAAGCGATTACCATACGCATAACTTACTGCCTAAAGCTTTTTGCGCTTTGCACATGTGGCGTGTTCAGCGCTATTCTAAGTTTTTTAGGCTTCTTTCTTTGCTGATTCCTTGAACCATGATCTTCCCTTTATTCACGGTTAGCCATAGATCAGAATAGGTTAAAAATATGTCTTGCATTGTGTAAGGAAGATATTTTTGCCCCTATGATTTTATAGAAATTTTCTTATCGAATGCCAGTCCCAAATTCTGTACTAACTTGTCCTTGTTGTGGTCTGTTGTTGAATCGAGCGTATTTGAAAGTAAGACGCGAGACCTGGCACAATCCACTTCATTCCGCTCCTAAGTTCTGGAAATTTGACATTTAGAATTTGATCTGCATCTATAGTAGATGGATTATTGGATCAGTAATATTCGCGTTTTTCCCTGCACGGCCATGGGGCTCTTTCTGTTTTCTATGCGGGTCAAGAGTCGAGCCATGTGCTTGTGTGGCATTTTTTGAAGCAAATTAAAAAGTTAATTTTTAAAAACATGGCAGGAATTGAGGCGAAGAAAAGATTATGATGTTTTTGATCGTGGAGTCGACATGAGTGAAATAAACACTTTGACACAGCATCGCTCATACGCTCTCATTGCAGCGTGAATTATCAGCAAGTACGGTCGAAGCATTTTACAATGTTTAGGGACAAGACACCTCCCGAATTTATAGACCCATATGATTTTTTGTTTAGAAGATGGTTCATTTGTTGTAAAAAAACGAATCAGGGCAACTTGTTCGGCTTTCAACCTAAAACCCGACCCATCAAAGTTTTTAGCTGTGGGTTCAATTTGAAATAGACTCAGTGTGATAGATCAAAACGCCTACTTGGATTGCTAGACGAAATTAGGGCGGAGGCTCAGTTGCTAAACTTCAAAAACACACTACATGATATCCCGACAGATAACAAATGCAAACATGGAACTTTAAGAATTAAATCATTCAAGCAAGGCGAATAATAAATACAATAGAAGCAGAAGAGCACCCAGTATTTCAGAAGAAGAAACAGCGTTTTAAAAACAATTTAATGATTCCCCATTGCGGCCTATGCGAGATTTATTATCCCTTGATCGTACTTTAAGAACATTCAGAGGCGCATTAACAAACAATTTAGCAAAAACTTAGGTGACTAGTTGGGCATATAAAAAGAGAAAAGAAAAACTAGTTTGAGGGCTGATGACGCAAACTTAGGGCTGTTATTTTAAAGAAAGATTAACCCCAAAGCTAAAAGATCTTGAACAAGAGTGATCGCAAGACTAGATAGTGACGACTACTTAACCGAGACTATTACGGAACTCAAGTGGACTAGAATAAGAGCAACTATCGAAAAAATTTTATATGATAGAACGCAACGTCTTGCAAGAACGAATAAGAACATTGTTTTAGAGAGCAGGGAGAGTCACATTAGCAAAGATGTTATAAACTGCCTTGGGATTTGCAATAAGTACCACTTGTGATGGCTGGACTTTACAGGCGGCGGTGGAAGGTCAAAAGGTTTAGTGCTCCGCCACCATCGCCTCCGCCCTGCCTAATCATGGGTAAAAAAACAGCTTGATCATCTTGCGAATTTATTAAAAACAATTATCCAGTAAAGCCGTTGGAGCTTTACGGGTATATTAGGGGGTGTTGTTAGATGGCTTTTGTCTACTGCAAGCATAAGAGTTGGTTTATGGCCGAGGGATTTATGGTCATTAGTTCTTCGTAATAGTTGGGTTAATTTATAGTAAGGATAAAGACCGATAATCCTAGCCAGTTATTCAAGAACAAGCGCTGTCTTTTCATAACATGGTCATCTCGCCCCGAACTGATGGTTGCGAGCTTTGCTGAGTCGTAATGACTTTGGGGGTTTGGACTTCGGGGGAATTAGATGACTTAATCTTGGGTGTTTGTTTATGCTTGTAATATTACTGGGCTCTGTATTTATGTCGTTTTTACATCCTTCTGTTCATTGCATGCTATAAGAAATTTTCATTATTATAGTTTATTATTTTCCTACCTGGAGTCTGAGGTCATGAGGGCTCAGCAGTTTTAAACCTGTGCCACTGCAAAAGTCTACTTATCGATCTTGCGTTTTGTAAAACATTTTGGTATCTTTTAATACTTGAAGGTAAATCAAACTGTAGAATTAATGGCGTACTCTTAAATTTGCTAAGTTTTGTTTTTTGCGCGTCAAAGCCAGTAGAAGGATTCAGTTATGCTCGAGCTTGCCTGTGCTTGCGCAACCTAGGCAAACACCAAAACGTAAGTACGAATGAGTCGTTTATATCGTCTATTCCCGCCCCCTAGTTAGGCCTTAGAAGTGTCTAAGATAAATGTTGTCCTTGCTGTTTTAGGCTCTTGCTCTATGGACCAGGGCTCAACATTTTTGAAAGGAGAACGCGGCCAAATGTTATACTTTCTGTGCGTGCCCTGTAAATAAATGACGCCTATGCCATGTTTATGATCCAACTTTAGTCTAAAGTCTGTCTTGATGTTAATATTGAATTCGTTACAGATCCTTTCAAAAGCCTTCATGTCTAATTTGTTGCTGAAGTTGATTGAAACTGTTTGTACATTTGGCAATGGCGCTTGCCAATTTCAGCCAATTAAAAATACGTCTGAGGTTGTAATAAAAAATGAAATTGTACACTGACCTCACCAAGGATTCATGGTGATTTAAATGATCAGGCATACGCCACTCCACACCCAGTTGTATGCGCAAAACACAGCAAAGTTTCAAACTGGTTCTGATTAAAACTGCATCGGATGACTACAGCTTCAGGATGTGCTCGTCTTCAATAGGGGGGTTAACGTTATCTGCTTAATGGAGTACCACTTTTTATGAAATGAGGCAGTCTGGGTCACTGCAATGTCAAGAGTAGCAGTTGCTATTTTTTTAGGATTGTAGTGCGGCACACAGCCTATTTTGGCATCAGTATATATGAATGCACTCATTTTGTAATTTGTTTATTTGTTAAAAATGTTTGTAACTATAACAACTCAAGACCGTTCTTCGTTTTTTTGAACTTGCTATTGATTAACAATTGCGAAACTAGAACGGTCGCGCCTCCATGAAATATTTACAAGTCGTATGGTTTAATATAACTGAAGCAAGGGGAATAATAAGATTACCCCCCCCCCCCCCCCCCCCAAATATGAAAGGAGAATCAAACGACGGTTAAACATGTCTACAATACCTGATGGTTATTTAGGTTTTGCTCACTAAAAGAAGCAAGGAGTAACTTAGACATTTCTCTCTAAACTTAACAATGCAAATCTAAAAACAATAGTAACATTCAAACCTGAAGAAAGCAAAATACGATTTTTATTAAAGAGATAGCTAAAATGCTAGGCTTTTCATAGCAATATACCCACTCATAGTTTTGTGTTTCGCCAGTTGAAACTACGGTTTGAGGGGGAAAAGTCGCTCAATCCTTGCATTCATTCATTACTCTATCTTTTTCATTTGGATGAGCTAAGCACTGATGAAATACTTATATGATGGAAGGCCCTCAACTGTTAAGACTCTGTGCGTCAGGGAAAGCTGCATATTGCGATTATGATATTATACATTTCCCTAATTTACAGTGTAAAAGATTAGTTTGTGGGAGGGGGGATCGGATCATTTAATATAAAAATCAAAGGACCCAAAACGGGGAAGTCGGTAAAATGTTGATAACATGCACATTGTTTTTGAAATAAATAATACGCTATAAATATAATGTCGCGTGGGCCAGAAGAACCAGGAGTTACATAGCGCCTGTGGGTGTATAACCTTAGAATTAAAAGACCTTGCTCAGACGTTGCGGACTTTGAACAGAACGGTTGTGTGATAGGCACTTTGTATGGGTTTGAGTACAACTAAAGTTGGTGTTTATAAACGCAAAGAGGTTTGCGGGACAGTAAAAAGTTTCCTAAAACTGAACAGATGCGCAATCTAGAGGGCTAATATTGTTGGCCAGTAATGAATATATAAATAGTTCGAAAAACCTGAACCTCAAATGGCACTTAGAAACCCTATTTAGAATGGAAATAAAATTTGAATTATAAGCCATTTTAATATTTTAGCCGTCAAAAAAAAGTTTCAGAAAAGCATTCAAACTCTGGCCCTTTCTTGTTAAGTCTTATGCCAGGAAGACAATAGTCGAAAGAAATTGAAATAAACGCCGTATGAATAAAAAGCAGTACATCCTCCACAAGAAAAGAATCAGGTTGTAAAAAAAGCTTCTACAAATATTACAGTTCTTTCCCATGCAGAAAATTAGGATGTCACGTTCACAATGTTATTGAAATTTCTGTCTTTAATGATGTGGAGGGGATGGGGTTGTGGGCGTTAGTGATGACCTTATAAAAGGAATTAATATCTAAGCTGGCAAAACTTTGACGTTATTCGCCTTACGTTGTTGTCGTCGTTCTTCACAAATGGTGTGATATTAAGATTCATAACAAAACATGCAACAAAATCACTGTTGACCTTAAATAGAAACAATCTTACAGAAACTGAATTGGATTATTCTTACACATTTAGGCCTCGTTAGGGGTTTTATTATACTTGAACAAGTTTTGACGGAAGAGTTTGATAAAAATAATAAACTGGATTAGATTAAATTCTGTTATTAAAAACTATGGAGCTGTTTAACTTTATGATTAAATCCCCTCATTGTTCAATGATTTGTTGGCAGACTGGTTGTGGAAAAAACATTATTTATCCTCGACCTGTTACAAACAGTTTATCGTTATAATTTTAATCATATTGTGGTTTTCTGTCCAACACTTAAATGGAACAAAGCATATCATGATAGAAGGTTTATATGGACAGATGATGACATATATTTAGTTGACCCCAGCAATAAACTGAGTGAGTGTTTAGAACAGTTTTATAGACTGTTTGAAGGAACGCAGACACTATTTATTATAGATGACTGTTCAGCAGAAAAGACATAGTTAAAAAGAGAAACACTTGTCGAAACTAGCTTTCAGCGGAAGACATGCTCGGATAAGTGTGTGGATTTTATGTCAAAAATATAACTCAGTTTTAAAAGACTTTAGAGAACAGTTAAAGACTGTAGTGTTATTTCACATGAAAGACAGAGACTCATTTGAAGAATGTTTGCGCGAAAATGATGTTATTGAAAACGATCAAGAAAAACATAGGATTAAACAAAAACTAAAATCTGAAAACTTAGTAAATTAGTATTAAAAAACGGATAACCCTGCACAGTATGTTTGTTTGTAGGGTCGTTATTTTTGGTTACTTGTCAGAGAACAGGAATAGGCGGCTTTTAGGCCACTTTCGCCCAAAAACGTGGTGGAGGAGCAAGTGAGTCTGAATCGGTGTTTATACGTTCTCTCTTCCTCAGCGACAAACAAAAAAAAAAAAAGTACAGACATGCACAATACTTCCCTTGTGAAGTCAAAGTAGTGAGTGAAGTAGACAGAGGGACAGTGAAGAGAGGGTGAGTAGAGTTCAAGGAATAGGGCACGAGGAAAGAGGGTAGAGTAAAGTTAGGAGGAGGAAAAGGAGAAAGGAGAGAGAGAGAGAGAGAGGGGGGGGGGGGGAAAGAGGGGAGAGACAGAGAGAGAGTGGAAGGAGAGGAAGAGTGTGTGTGTGTGTGTGTGTGTGTGTGTGTGTGTGTGGTTTTGCCCGCGGGCAAGTTTTTTGTGGTGTGTGTGTGTGGGGGGGGGGGGGGGGGGGGGGGGGTGAGCCTTGCAGCTCTTAGCTGCGTCTGGCTAGTGGGTTTTTTCTCGGGGTCCTCCCGTTTTCCTTCTCACCCCTTGGTGCTTGGGTAGGGCAACCTACCCTTGGGTCAGACTTGGGTCAGATGCTTTAGGCGGCTGACCTCCTTCCTCTCTCTCTCCCCCCCCCCCCCCCCCCCCCTTGTCATTTAAAATGCTTTTTCGAGTTTATTGTATCTTATTTATTGTGCTTTCTCTTGTTCATTTCATTCATATGCAACACACCCACTACATACCATCACAACCCTCCCCTCCACTCACTCTCCTTCCCCTCCTCTTCTCTCTCTCATTCTCCACTCTTCCTCTACTTCCATTCTCTCTCTGTCTCTCCCGTCTCTTTCCCCCCCCTCCACCCCCTTGTCATTTAAAATGCTTTTTCGAGTATATTGTGTCTTATTTATTGTGCTTTCTCTTGTTCATTTCATTCATTTGCAACACACCCACTACATACCATCACACCCTCCCCCTCCACTCACTCTCCTTCCCCTCCTCTTCTCTCTCTCATTCTCCACTCTTCCTCTCCTTCCACTCTCTCTCTGTCTCTCCCCTCTTTCCCCCCCCCCCCCCCTCTCTCTCTCTCCCTTTCTCCTTTTCCTCCTCCTCACTTTACTCTACCCTCTTTTCTCGTGCCCTATTCCTTGAACTCTACTCACCCTCTCTTCCACTGTCCCTCTGTCTACTTCACTCACTACTTTGACTTCACAAGGGAAGTATTGTGCATGTTTATGTCTGTACTTTTTTTTGTTTGTTTGTCGCTGAGGAAGGCATTTTGCCGAAAATTTCTTGTCCTGTTTTGTGTCGTGCAATAAATCGTCGTTACTTCACACTTTGTTCTGTGTGCTCTTCTGCTTTTTTGTCGTGTTTCAGTAACGCCGCAGTTTGTTTCATTTGCCACAAAATTCTTGGCTTTCTGATAGATCTGTTTGTGAACGGTGAGTCCTGTCAGTCTCCACTGCTGCTCTGCGCATCTCCGCTCGTGTTTTGCCTGAAGCAGTTTCATCGCCGAGTACACCAAACCACGGGGACGCCACCTTCCTCTCCATCACCCTGCGTCGAGACACAGTCATATGTAGAAAGGGGTGGGGAAGAGGGGAGGGAGAGAGCGGGGGAGGTAAATACACAAGATTAGTCCTAAAGGCTCTGCCTGGCTCACCTGGATCATTCTGTGGATTAACTCTGGGGGCCCCAGGGGAGATTAAATGGCGGAGCAAATCTCTAGTAGAAAGTAAGGAAGGAAGAGAAGGGAGGGGGGAGGGGGGGGGGAAGGAAGAGAAGGAAAGAAAAAAGGAAATGAAAAAGGGAAAGTTTCACAAGGTAAAAATCTGGAGTGGATCCTGTGAGAGGGGATTCCCAAAAACAAAAGACTGAATGGGTGTCTTGGTGGCAGCAAGACTGGCTATGTGTGTGGAGGGATCTTGTGAGAGAAGACCCCACTGAGGACTAGATGATGTGTCTTGGTGGCAGCAAGACTGGCAATACTTTTTTTTTGTTAACACTGAACGCTGACCCGTGGGCCCCCTTCTTAATATATCGACAAAAAAATCAGAATGTTGATTGTGGTCGCTCTACGGAAGAAGAAGAAGAAGAAGAAGAGTAGGTAGGTAGGTAAGTAGGTAAGTAGGAGCTATTATAGCCCTCGCGGCTTTCATGTGCTCCATCAATTGAAGTGTCAGTACTTTTCCCAGTGTTTAGCGCAGCGTGATTACAGTTGCATATAATTTTGTATAAATTGGGATGAGAACAATTTCAGTCATCAAAATCATATACTATATCTTTGAAATTTGCATCTACATCAAGGAGGCTCTTAAAACTGCTGATATTGTTAGTTAGTTTGATGTAACTCGGAAGAGAATTCCACCTGCCTACTACTCTATTAGCAAATGAATTTCTCCTCAGATTAGTGCGAGAATATTGAACAAATAATTTGCCAGCATTGCCTCTTGTGATGTTAGATTTGCTTAACTGGAATAGTGAGTTGAAATCGATGTCATCAACATGGTGGAATATCTTGTAGGTTTGAATCAGGTCACCCCTCACCCTCCTGGCCTTCAGGGATGTTAATCCAAAATATCTAAGTCTTTCACCATAAGGCATATTTTTGCATTCTGGCAGTATTTTGGTCGCTCTTCTTTGAACCTTTTTCTATTGATGAGGATTGCCTTTTAAGTAAAGGGTACCAGATGACATTACCGTATTCCACATGGGTCGGATGAGTGATTTGTATAGCTTTATAAACATATCTTTGTCAATGAACGAGAAAGATCGTCTTATCAACCCAATCATTTGGTTGGCTTTACTAATAGCTTTCTGTATGTGTGGGTCAAAACTAAGATCACAATCAAATATAACTCCAAGGTCCTTTTCCTCTACACATTTTTGGATCATTTGATTTGAATCACCCATTTTCATTGTGTAATCATTTTGGGGGTTCTTCTTACCAATGTGCAGCACTTTACATTTTTGAACATTGAAATACAGGTTCCATTTGTGAGACCAATCCTGCACATTGTTAAGGTCCCTTTGAATGACAGAGTGATTACTTGAATCCCCGTAAATCTTTGTATCATCGGCAAAAATCTTACATGTATTTGTTATGACATCGGTAAGTCATTTATGAATATCGTAAAAAGGACCGGGCCCAAGATGCTCCCCTGTGGAATACCACTCAAAACTGGTTTGTCTGAAGAGTATACTGACCCCACCCTCACTCTTTGTCTTCTGTCAGTCAGGAAGTCTGTAATCCAATCAAGAAGAGATCCATGAATTCCATAATTCTGTAACTTAATCAATAGTCTTTTGTGCGGTACAGAGTCGAAGGCTTTACGGAAGTCTAAATACACTATATCTATTGGTTTTTTGTCATCAGTAAGTACAGTTAAGTCGTCCATAACTTGAATCAGTTGTGTCATGCATGATCTTTTATTACGGAAGCCATGTTGACAGTCCGCAAAGAGTTTAAAATCATTAAAATATGATACTATGACATCCCTTACAATTGACTCTAGCACTTTACACATTATGCAAGTGAGGCTGACCGGTCTGTAGTTACTCGGGTCTTGTTTGGAGCCTTTTTTGAATATGGCAACAACATCAGCTGATTTCCAGTCATCTGGGATCTTTCCTGTCTCTAAAGATTTATTAAACAAAATACTGAAGGGGATTGATAGTTCCTTACAAAGCTCTTTCAATATATTTTAGCTGGAATTTTATCTGGTCCCTGAGCCTTCGAGGGGTCAAGATTTTTAAGTTTAGTCTCCACAACCGTTGGGGTAACTCTAATCTCTGAAAGAGTTATGCCTTCTAAATTAAGTGGTTTAGTTATTTTAGGTAAATTTTCTATGTTCTCGCGAGTGAATACACTTGAGAAGAAGTCATTAAGCGTTTCCGCTTTCTCGGAGTCAGTTATTGCCATTTTACCTGAATCCATTTTCAGAGCGTTGATTCTAGTGTTTATTTTCATTTTTTCCTGCACATATTTCCAGAAGTTTTTAGGGTTACTCTTTGCCTGGTAAGCTATATTTTTCTCATACCCTTTCTTTGCGATTTTTATCATTCTCTTTGAGAGATTTCTTTCAATAATATATCTTTGGTAATCTAAACCAGATTTAGTTTCGAGATATCTTTTAAGAAGAAGAAGAAGTGCAGCCCAAATTGTCCGGGGACAGGGGGGAGGTCGGTAGGCCCTTATTCTAGTTGGCAGGGGGACAGAATTAATTAGCTTGTACTGTCGGGGAGGATAGGGGGAGGGAGTGAATCGGTGGGCCGGAAAGGGCTAACCCCAGTTGATGCAGCCTCTGCTGTCCGGGGCAACAGTTTTGGAGTGGGGGGGGACAGTATGGGTGGGAGAACAGGCATGCCGCACCCGCTAAGGGAAGTAAGCTGAAAACATCTCGACATACTTCGGAGGGACAGTGGATGACCCTGCTCACAAAACGGACGAAAAACGGCAATTGATGATACATTTTCATCTTAGAGCTCTGAAATAGCTGAAGAAGAATGGCGGAAGAAGAGGATCGCTTAGGATGCCAACACTATAACAGAAACTGTGCTTTAATCGTAAGTACTCCACACTGACACTCACACACACACACACACACCACACACACACCACTTAAATCGTAGTAATTATAATCAAATTAGTGTTTTGATTCGGTCAGCTTTGACGGAACTTATGAATTTTGACAGTTAGGCCTAAGCCATTGAAGTGTTGAAAAATGGAGAGAGAAAAAAAAAACCGAAAAAATAGCACTAGTAGCGCGAGCGACCGAAAATCAGACTCGGTCGGCTAAAAAAATCCAGCTCACACACACACACACACACACCACACACACACACACTTAAATCGTAGTAATTATAATCAAATTAGTGTTTTGATTCGGTCAGCTTTGACGGAACTTATGAATTTTGACAGTTAAGCCATTGAAGTGTTGAAAAATGGATGAGAGAAAAAAAAAACCGAAAAAATAGCACTAGTAGCGCGAGCGACCGAAAATCAGACTCGGTCGGCTCAAAAAATCCAGCTAGCCTAGGCCAAATGACAGTAGGCCCCCAACTCTCAGGGGGAGTGCAAGCGCATATGAGAGGCAGAGGTTTAGCAGAGCACTTACTGTGTCCCCACTTATTCTTCTTGCTTTGAGTATCCAACACTCAAAGCAGGAAGAATTACCCTCCGAAATTGTATTTTATAAGGAATTACGAAAGGATATTGAAACATTAGTACAGTGGTCTGATACTTGGAACCTATATTTTAATGAAAAATGTAAAATACTTCATATTGGAAAATCAAACCCACAAAAGGATTATACAGTGAAAATTGGGGACAAGGAAGTAAAAGTATCTAAATGTGAGGAAGAGAAAGACCTTATGGATACTGGATGGTTTCCGTGTTGAAGCTCCTAGGAGCTTGTTCACAGTTCCTTTTCCACTAGATAAGATAAGATAATGTTGCTTATAGCCCAGCCGACCGCAAAGGGCCACATCAGGGCTGTCCTTTTCCACTAGTACAACTGATTGTCATGCATGGTTCAAAACTTCCGACAGTTGTAGCTAATGATAAACAGTCAGGGTCAAACTTTGCAGGAAGCTCCTTCCAGTGTGCGTCGAGCCTGTTCTTGAAAGCATTGGATGGTGCTGTGACCACACTGTCTGGCACAGTGGCAGGCTGTTCCAGGTGGCGGTCACACGCTGTATGAAGAAGCAGCTTCTGATGTGGGTGTGACTTTTGACAAAAGTTTGTTATTTGACAAACATATTGCGAATAGTATTAATAAGGCCAACAGAATGATTGGAATAATAAAAAGAACATTTACATTTATAGAAAAGGACACTTTTTTTACAATTATATAAGACACTAGTTAGACCTGTTCTTGAATATGGCAATACTGTATGGTATCCAATGCTAAAGAGATCATCAGAAGCTCTAGAACAGGTTCAAAGAAGAACAACGAAGATGAACCATAATATAAAGGATTACTCATACCAGGAAAGATTAAAATATTTACAACTTCCAACACTCAAAGCAAGAAAAATAAGAGGGACTTGATTCAAACATATTTATGTTTAATGGTATTGGTGATGTTGATAAAGCATGCTTTTTTGTTCTCCACAGACAAATGATACAAGGAAAAGTGAAGATAAGATATTTAAACAATATTCCAGAACTAATTTGAGAACATCCACATTTACTAATAGAGTAACCAAAATTTGGAATGAATTAAGAACTAACATCAAATGTGCACCTAGTATTAATGTATTTATTATTTTTTATTTATGAACCTCATAGATAAACATGAATCAATAACTAAAATAAAATATGAATTTGATGGATAAATTAGACTGAGCTAGTCTACGACTGGACCAACAGACATAAGAAGAAAAAAATATATATGCAGAAGGGGTGTAAAAAGCGTAAATAGGCTAAGTTGTTTGATACAACGCCCCAAATCCTCTGACCCATTACAACCAAACCTGCAGTAGGTCTGCCAGCCCTGCTTGGATGACCAAAGGGAAATCCAGTCAAAGCAGGACGCCAGGCTGGACAAACTCCTGGACCTCGTTCCATTAGTACACTCCCTTAGTGTAAGGAGGAAAAAGATGGAACAAGGGCATGAGTGAAAAACTGGAAGAGAAGATTGAATAGGTGGTGGACAGAAAACTTGAAGAGATGATGGAAGAAAGACTGGAGACTGAAAAAAGGAAAAAGAATCTGATAATTGTCATTCTGAAAGAGAGCACAAAAACTGAGATCGAAGAAAAAAAGAAAGATGATCTGCAAAAGATGATCTGATCAAGCACCATCCCATGTGTTTGTTCTTAGACTGTTCATTTCTTGGTGTTGCAGACAAATGGAGAAATACGAACCAATTAACCAAAGGAATGGTGCTTGATCCAGAGATAGTGCTGAAGCATTAGATTAAAGCTACAAGAAAGAAACCTTCACAATTTCTGCCATGATGGATGGTCCTGCCTCAGTGTGCTTAGTCTGATGGGTGGTCATGACACTTGCCAGTACGCTTTGCACTGGTTGAGAAGTGTCCATATATGCCAGTCTAGCCAGTAGCTTGAGGGAATCTGTCTTCCAAGTCAAAGTTCTTGCCATAGAGGTTGGAGCAAGGAGATTTTTAGGCTCATCAATCTATGATCTCATGAAACAGCGCTCAGTTTCGGGTAAGGCATTGGCAGAAATGTTGAAGAATACATTAGATACTTCCAAGGATTGTGTCTGGTCTCGGAGTACTTGACAAAAGTGCTGCATAAGGCTTGAATGTTCCAGCATAGAACATGTGTTCAATAGCCATGTGGATGAGCCATCCGTCAAAAAGGCAGTATCATCAGATGCCCATCTATCTGGGAAATGCAAGCCTGCATCCTGGTAGTGCCAAAATTATTTTTGACAGCAGAAGGGATCTGTGAGTCATGATCTATAATAGTATAGCCTCCATAGAGTGTAAAGAGTTCAGGGCAGAAACACTTGTCTGACGAGAGTTTCATTAGAAGACCAAACACTATTATATAAAGCTCTTCCTAGAGTTTCTTCTTCCTAAGGCTAACGTGTACATGAGAATTGAGGACAGGGTATTACTAATAGCAAAAGTGGCTTGTAAAGGGATGATCGGTTTTTACTTTTAGAAAGAATCTGATGCGATGATATCATAACCTTTACTATAAGCACCATTCTTTCCTTTTCTTCCTGGAGTTCCTGATGTTCGTGGCTCCCATTGGCCAGTGTGTAAACTAAAACTATACAGTTTTGATTCATTCATGGGCCTGGCTGAAGCCAAAATATATTGAGACCAAATTAAAATTTCATAGTGTCATCTTCATCCTCATTGATATTTGAAAGGGGGGAAAAGTACATTTCTCCATGCCCACGCTTGTATTGAGTTTGTGTGTCAAAATCTCCAGTGTCAGCAAAATCATGCTTACAGAGATTATAAAGGATGTTCATGGTGGCCGTTTCCATCAAGAGACAGCACCGCATGTTACTGTTATCAGTATAGAGGACAAAGTAGGTGGTATCCTGCTTAGTTTTGATCAGAACGGGCACCACTGAACAACTCATGAAATTTGTAAGGAGCAAGGCAGCGTCTCCTCATGGTGACTTCATATTAAACAAGATCTCTCTGGATAATTTCATCAAACTCCCAGCACAAGGAGTCCTCCTTGATGAAATTATGCAGGATGTATGTAGCACAGTTGCAGTGCTACTGAAAGGGCACAGAACATATGATGAGGCGAGCGAGAGGACAGGAATGACGATGATGAAATGATCAAGATGTGGCTGATTGACAAGAAGGAAGTACATTCACAACAAGATCCTTTAGAACAGCACAGCAGAGGGATTGATCGTTCTTCACTTACCTACATAACAGCACTTAATTATTGTTGCTGGGCAGTCATAAAGCAGCCATAGCTATGGGAAGCCATTCTTTGATATAAACAGTCAAATACAGGGTTGTTTATCTTGATATCTCCTTTCGTTTAAAGTTGAAAAGTTACTGAGTGCTGTGAAAATTGTACAACTTTTCAGGTGCCATATCACTAAAACTGCTTAAAGTGTTCATCATTCAAATGTTTATGCACTGTTGTTCATTTTGCAGCAGATCTGTCATTGGCTTGAGTACACCAGATAATCCCTTTGTGAAGCATCCCAGGTATTGATCATATCCAGCATTGATGGCAAGTCAGTGATGTTCTTGGCAGTGCTCACTTTGGTCATTGCTTTTACTTTCTGTGGATCAGGTTGGATACCATGCCCACTGATGACATGTCCAAAGAATGTGGTCACCAGTTTTCAGCCTTAAGTGACATATGTCACGATTCAGCTTCAGTCCTGAGTCCCTGATAGCATTCATGATAAAAAAAACAGTGGCTTATCATGTTCTTCCACAGTAGTCCCCTGAACTAGGATGTCGTTGATGATAATTTCATAACCTCTCAGATGTCCCTGGGTTTCTTTCATCTTCTGCTTAAACTCATCAGTTCTGATGCTGATGCCCATGGCTAGCCTACTCATGCAATATTGACCAAAAGATGTACTGAAAGTGGTCAATAAATTGCTGCTTTTGTCCAGGGGTACTTAATGATAGCCTCCAGAAAGTCGAGTGTCATGAACACCTTGGAGCCTGCTAACTTAGGTGTGGTGTTGTCGAGATTGGGTACCATAGGATGTGGTCTTTTCACGCTTTTGTTCTGTTTCTTGAAGTTGGTACAAACTCTGACACTGCCATTCACGTTTCTCATTCGCACAACAGGAGTACACCTGTCTGTTGGAGTTGTCACTTTCTCAGTGATGCCCTTCATCTCCATCTTATCTTAATCAAGTGCCTGCTTCACTTTATCATGGACAGGAAAGGAAATGCGTCAAGCGGTGGTGACAGTGGGGCTTGGCACCCTTTCAAAGCCCAAAGCTTGACAGGTGGTGTTTCAACAGCCCTGTGCTGTCATATACAGCTTCATCCTTGACTTCATTAAGGCTCTTGGTTAGTCCCATTGACTCGTACACTGCTCTGGTGAGCAGACTGCTGCCTGCTGACCGAGGTACCACTAGGATCTGGAAGGTGAACACTCTGCTGTTGTGAGTACCTTCTGCAGTGAACTCACCTAACATCTCCACTCTTCCACGCTGTGATTTCAGGTGTGCAACGGATAGACCAAGTGCAGGTGGATGTGATAGTTTCTCATGATCAGTTTCTTTCGTAACAGGGACATCAGATTTGGTGTCGTTCTTGAAAACTGTCATGGGCCATCACCACTCACATTCATGTCAATAGTCCAAGCTTTAGTGTTTCCCTACACTTTTCAAGTTTAGCTGGTTTAGTCTCCAGCTTTGAAGGGAACCTGGCTTCTTTATTTTACATCTGCTAAAATGATGCTTGCGCTGGCATGGTCTACACTTCTGCCCTTTGGGTGGACATGGTTTGTCAGTGTGAACCTATCTGCATCATGTACACACATTCTTGTCTTTCCCTGTAGTTGGGAATTCGTTATGCTGATTCTGAAGCTACTTCTGCACTGTGGAATACCATCTCCATGACCATGATGTTGACCACCATCCTGATAATGAATGGACGTCTTGTCAAGAACAGCCTCATCACTGGCTGCTTGATACTGCTCCTGTAACTGCTACTTGATCATCTCTTGTCTGTCTGTTTCTATAGCATGGTCGAGAGTTAGATAAGATGTCAGCAGAAGTTTCTTTTTGATGTGCTGATGATTGTGCAGACCTACGACAAACCTGTCTCTCACCTGATAGTCTGTATCCTGGTAATCACAAATCAGCACCAAAGACTGCAGTGCTCTAGCAAACTCTTCAACACTCTCAGAAGATGATTTTTTTGCTGGAAGTAAACAAACTTCTGTCATGGGTGATGCTTCTTTTTGGCATGGAGCTGTCAAAGAACTTCTTCATTATACACTGTCTAGTGGACAGTCAAAACCTGCATCAGTGTCAGGTGGATTTGCCGCCTTATTAAAGTGGAGACTCTTGAAGATCTTCACTGCTGCACTTGACTCCATGGTGTACAAAAGAGGATCCCTTTGAATATCTCTGTCTTCCTGATGGAGCTTGGATGCCCTTCTGAAGCATCGAGTCTTCCAGCCAGCCTGCCCATTCACTTGCTTTGAATGAAAATTTTGGAGGTGGATCATAACTAGCCATCTTCAAAATACTTCTTACACTTCTGACACCAACTCAAGATGTGGCTGATCCCCCCCCCCCCCCCCCCCCCCCAAAAAAAAAAAAAGATACATTCACAAGAAGATCCTCTAAAACAGCACAGCAGAGCTAGAGATCAATTGTTTTTCACTTGTTTACTTAACAGATGTTGTTGTTGCTAGGCAGTTGAATGCAGAGATAGCTAAGGGAAGCCTCTCTTCAACATGAATATAAGCAATCAAACATAGGTTGCTTCCCTGGACAGATACAAAATGAATTACATGACAAAAAAATCTGCTATTGATTTAAAAGTTTTAACTAATTTTGTTTATCATAGAAACGTTTTTGTAAGCATAAAGACATGTTTAAATCTTGTAGAAATGGTATTTTCTGGAGAAATGCCTTCCATATTTTCAGTATTGTAACTGGTGTGTGCATCCCTTGTCAGGCTCCGTGTTGCAAGAAGCAGTATGTGTGTCGGGTCTGCCATGACGAAAGTGAAGTGAACCATGAACTGGATCGTAAAACAGTGGCACGCATTGTGTGTTTGAAATGTAGCATTGAACAAGAGGTAAGTTTCTGAAAGGCTTATTTTCTTTCATGTTATTTCATAATTTTGTTTTTCTCCCATTTTTCTTTATTTTTTTCCCCAGTCTTTTGTTGAATCACGATACTTCTTTTTCTCAGTTCAGGTTTTAACAGTTAAGTATTTATCAGTGACATGTAAAGACAACGGTTAGATGTGCATGTTTTAAAACTGAAAGCTCTCTCTGTGTCTTGGTCTCTATCTCTTTCACTGTCTCTTTCAGTCTGTCTGTGTGTCTTTGTGTCTGTTGCTTTCTTCCCCCAACCCCACCCCTTTCCCTCTCTCTCACTGTTCGTTTTCTCAGTCTTAAGAGACAGTTTACACAGTGTGTAGAGATACTCACAACTATTAAGGGCGGGGAGAAGGTCAGTGCTGCTCTCAACTGTCGGTTGACTCAAGAGTGTGACACCATGCCAATAGAAATGCACAGCATAGGATGATGGTCACTGGTGTATTTTTCAGCAAATGTAGATATTGTAGATTTCTTTTGCTGAAATGAATGTTTTGTTTAAAATGTAAATCAATATTACATCAGGGATAATGCTGATGGTGAGAGCTGGATGGTCCTTCCTTCACCATTCCTTCAGTGCATCAACTCATTATTTCCCTTGTCACAGACAGTAAAACAGCTTGAGTCTCTCTCTCTCAGTGTGTATCTGTCTGTCCTTCTGTCTGTCTTTGTCTTTCTCTGTCTTTTGAACTCTGTCTCTGTCTCTGTTTTTCTCTCTCACTCTCTTGCTTTCTCTCTCTCTTTCTTTCTTTCTCTCTCTGTCCTTCTGTCTCTCTCTGTCTTACTGTCTGTCTCACTGTCTCTGCCTCTCTGCCTTTGTCTCTCTGTTTCTCTCACTCTTTGTATCTCTGTCTGTCTGTCTGTCTGTCTGTCTGTCTCTCTCTCTCTCTCTCTCTCTCTCTCCTCTCTCTCTCTCTTTCTCTCTCTCTCTCTCCCCTCTCTCTCTCTCTCTCTCTCTCTCTCTCTTTCTCTCATGGCTTCTCTTGTCTGGCTCCCAGCAAGACGTTTCGAGCTGCTTTGCTATATTTCTACCTGTATTGCCTGTAAATTGCACAGTATGCCTGTTGAGGGTCTCCCGTGTACTTTAGAAGCGACACTGAATGCTGTGCTAAAGGAAATGTTTCTGTCCTCATTTACAATTGAGGGCAGAGGAAAACAAACAGTTGTGATTCTTCGTTTGACGACGAATACCGACCAGCCCCTGCAACACAAACCCAAGGCCACAGCGCTGTTTATCGACGGAAATGCCCATCACAGATAACCAGGGGTAGACGTAGAGCTGAGGTATACACAAAGAATCAGCAGGAAAAGTCAAGTGAATGTTTTTCTCCATCCAGTTTATTTTTACCAACTCCACCAAGCCTAGTGTACAGTGCAGACAGAACCGGTAACAGCTATACTGCATGTGCTGACATTTTTCAGTGTGACAGCAATTCCCCGCCCTCAGCACCACAGCCTGCACGAGATCCACGGCACTGTGACAATCAACAAGAAATTGACATGGGACCGTGTGATGAACAGTCTGTGACAATTGTACACGATGAAGCCTTCGTGTCGGATATTGTGTCGGTCAAGCCAAGTGTGGATGACGACAGTGGTGAACAATGTTGTGACATTGTCTGTGGACATGACAGGCCACCAGATCCTAATGTACAATGCAAAAGAGAGGAAGTCTCGGCAAATGAGGATGATCGTGAGTCAGAGTGCAGTGAAGATCCTGAAAATATTTCTCAGGTCAGTCAACCACAGAGTGCTCCTTCTGACAACGCTGTCATCAGCGACATACTGGCCTTTCTGCAGGAAATGATTAGAAATATGAACAGCTTTCAATATACTACCAGAGAAGACTTGAGAATGGCTTCCAACAACATTGAAGCTGTCAGCGACGGAACTCTTGATGACTGGGGATAGATATGCTGATTTTTTTGACAGTTCGCAGATGGGGATAGAAGTGAATTGAAAATGAGCAAAGCGCAAAATGGAGATGCCAAGACTAAAATTGAAAACCAGTCATCAGTTTAGAGACTGATCTAAGACAAACTTGTCAAAAAAAAGCGTTGTATGGTGATAGTTTCTAATATCTTCCGAGATATGGTTTTCACATTGCGATGTTGTGTTCTGATATGTATTATCTTTGTTTATTCCTTCATAGTAATGTTATGAGCACCCCCCTCCCATCGAGTCTTCCCTTTGAGAATGGGCTTTGTAAGCCTTCCACAATAAATCATTCATTCATTCATTCTCTCTCTCTCTCTCTCTCTCTCTCTCTCTCTCTCTCTCTGAGTAAAAGTTTTGAGTGTGCGGCAATACTAAGTAAAGTCATATTGTTTATAGTCCAGCCAATGATGGAGGCCACACCGGGGATAGAAGTGAATTGAAAATGAGCAAAGCGCAAAATGTAGATGCCAAGACTAAAATTGAAAACCAGTCATCAGTTTAAAGACTGACCTAAGACAAACTTGTCACCACTCACATTTTGATTCTCAATGTGGTTAAAAAAAATGTTCTATTTGTGTGTGTGTGTGTGTGTATTGTGTGTTTTTATTTTGTTTGCATATGTGTTGTTGGTTGTTGTTTCTTTTTATTATGTCTTTCCTTTTCCAATGTGTGTAATTCAATGGCAGACGCTTATGTACTTGTTCACATGATTAAAGTATGGACTTAATGGTGTGTTTTTTTCTGTATGTTTTCATGTTTGTGTAGTAAAACACAACTAAAAAAAAAACAACAACAAAAAACCGTTCAGATCAAATTAGGTATGATGATAATCTGCTTCTTTTAGATAGTAGACTTATAGAGTGATGTAGATGTTAGTCTTCCATCTTTATGTGATGTAAATGTTAGTCAACCATCTTTATGCGATGTAAATGTTAGTCGTTCATCTTTATTTGGAATGATCACTCCATTACAGGTGCAGCAGTCCTGTGAGAATGAGTCTTGTGGTGTTCGCTTTGGAAAGTATTTCTGTCCGGTCTGCAGATTGTTTGACAATGATGACAAACAGCAATTTCACTGCCTTGCTTGTGGACTCTGCCGGTAAGTATTTCATTCAGATGAGCCTTGTTATAGTTTGTGACAATCAGAATGAAATTAAACAAATGACAGAAGTGAATTAAATGACGTGGAAGAGGGGCTTAGTCATCTGTTTGAAAAGAGACAGAGATTTCCTTATAATGCAGTGTGTGCCTCAGTATGGATCAAACTCCAGTCTTCAATGCTGAAGTGTGAAGTTATGTGGTCTGCCATGTGCATCATACATGTGAGCTCAAGAAACACTCACACACACACACACACACACACACACACACACACACACACACACACACACAACATGTGCGCACACACACATGCACACCACACACACACACACACACACACACACACACACACACACACACAACCACACACTCTTGGATCCACACATGCACAATGTATGCACACAGAAAGAGACGTTCCTACTCATACTGTCATGCACGCACACACACACACACACACACACACACACACACACACACACACACACACACACACACACACACACACATACATGTGCTCATACAGATTTAATGGAAACACTGTCATATCAGTAGTATCCTGACAGTTGTACCTGACAAATGTTCAAGAACTCATTTTACAGTGGATGAGTCACTACAGTGACCCCCTTTTTTTTGTTGTTGTTGGCAGGATTGGTGGCCAGGAGAACTTTTCCACTGTGATAAGTGTGACCTGTGCTTGAGCATCCAGCTTAAAGACAACCATAAAGTAAGTATGAACAGTGTGGTCCCCCAAACCACCACTCATAAAGTAAGTGTGAACAGTGTGGTCCCCCAAACCACCACTCATAAAGTATGAACAGTGTGGTCCCCAAACCACCACTCATAAAGTAAGTATGAACAGTATGGTCCCCCAAACCACCACTCATAAATAAGTGTGAACAGTGTGGTCCCCAAACCGCCACTCATAAAGTAAGTATGAACAGTGTGGTCCCCCAAACCACCACTCATAAAGTAAGTGTGAACAGTGTGGTCCCCCAAACCACCACTCATAAGTAAGTATGAACAGTGTGGTCCCCAAACCACCACTCATAAAGTAAGTATGAACAGTGTGGTCCCCCAAACCACCACTCATAAAGTATGAACAGTGTGGTCCCCCAAACCACCACTCATAAAGTAAGTATGAACAGTGTGGTCCCCAAACCACCACTCATAAAGTAAGTATGAACAGTGTGGTCCCCCAAACCACCACTCATAAAGTAAGTATGAACAGTGTGGTCCCCCAAACCACACTCATAAAGTATGAACAGTGTGGTCCCCCAAACCACCACTCATAAAGTAAGTATGAACAGTGTGGTCCCCAAACCACCACTCATAAAGTAAGTATGAACAGTGTGGTCCCCCAAACCACCACTCATAAAGTAAGTGTGAACAGTGTGGTCCCCCAAACCACCACTCATAAAGTAAGTGTGAACAGTGTGGTCCCCCAAACCACCACTCATAAAGTAAGTGTGAACAGTGTGGTCCCCAAACCACCACTCATAAAGTGTGAACAGTGTGGTCCCCCAAACCACCACTCATAAAGTAAGTATGAACAGTGTGGTCCCCCAAACCACCACTCATAAAGTAAGTATGAACAGTGTGGTCCCCCAAACCACCACTCATAAAGTAAGTGTGAACAGTGTGGTCCCCAAACCACCACTCATAAAGTAAGTGTGAACAGTGTGGTCCCCCAAAATGCCGCTCAGGAAATGGGAAAGTGTACTTTGCACAGCATGTAGCTGTTGTCATTCATCATGTTAAGTGCATTATCAGACTCAGCACTGAGCAGTTTGCACAGCATGTAGCTGTTGTCATTCATCATGTTAAGTGCATTATCAGACTCAGTACTGAGCAGGGTAACATAACCAGACTCTGCAGAATGCATATCAGAGGGAGTGTTATGCCAGGTTTCCTTCTCTGTGAGTACTGGTAGTCGTTCAGTATTTCTACCCACTGTTTTCAGTTAAAGGGAAAATGTGAGTATGTTTGGGGGAGAGCATCCCCAAGATATTTCAATCAGCTTATGCAGAGGTTCAAATGCATGATATTTGTAATGTGCATAGTGATGTGATGAACTATCTCGCATTGTGTGGAGTGGAATGTCTTTTTTTATCCAATGGTTGTTCTCCCTTCAACCTATTCTTTCACACCCATGTAGGTTGTCCTCTCCCTCTTGTCTGTTTAGAAACACACACATCACACACACACACACACACACACACACACACACACACACACACACACACACACACACACAC
Organism: Conus ventricosus; assembly: GCA_018398815.1. Taxonomy (NCBI): domain Eukaryota; kingdom Metazoa; phylum Mollusca; class Gastropoda; order Neogastropoda; family Conidae; genus Conus; species Conus ventricosus. The sequence continues at coordinate 18,060,723 of CM031600.1, read as the reverse complement.
ACACACAGGTATGCATGCACACACACACACACACACACACACACACACACACACACACACACACACACACACACACACACACAAACACATGCACATGCACACACATACACACACACAACACCAAACACATATAAATTCACATTCCCACACACCAAATTACCCATTTGTCCTGTGCACGCATATCCATACCAGACATATTTGATTTACAAAAAAACCAAGCAAATGAACAAACACAAATACAAAAAAAAAAAAAATAAATAAATAAAAAAAAACAAAAAAAAACAAAACAAACAAACACAAATACAGAGTAATTTTTAATATCATTCTGAGATGCAGTTCTGTTTCAGTTTGTTTTGTCTTCTGCGTCAGTTCACAGTTCCCCATTGTTTTTTTATGTCTGCTAAACTGGGTATTTGTTTGCTTAACCCTCTTATACTCGCAACGGGAGAATCCGGGACTGAACATCGGGCGCCTGTTCTTCCCGTACCGGGACGTACCGGGACCTCTCTGTGGGAATTTTCCATCACGCAGTGATCACGTGTGTAGACACACACAGTCGCAGACAGTAACTAGGAAGACTCAGGCATGGCCCAATCATGTGTTGGCACTATTTTTGGGTGATGGAACCGTGTGTGTTCATTGAGAATAGGCACAGAACGCAGCGAGTAACTTTGTGAATGGAAACTGACCGACTTTCACAATGGCGGCTTTCGCGTCTGCTACGAACGACGACGAGATGGTCAACCACTCGCAAGAGGAGTTAGATGAAATTATTGTAGAAGTGGAGACATTTGAAAGAAAAATGGAGAATGAAAGTGATATAGAAGTAGCTAGTAGTGTTGAAGAAGACGGTGAAGTGCAAAGCGACCCGGAATGCAATGTTCCACTGGCAGCGCTTCAGACAAAATGGCGGCCCGCGACACACGGCATGGCAGGGGTGCATCAGTTTCAGGAACCCACTGGGCCGGCTCACTCGTTACCTGACACTGCTACACCACTTGTTTTTTTCGTTTTGTTTGTTCCTCTTGTTTTTTAAGACTGCTACCGATGAAAAAAACAGGTATACAAGACAAAAACAAGCTGCAAAGGGCGCACCTGACCCTCTTTTATAGTATTGTGTGTGACATGTGACAAGTTTTGTATGACATTGGTGGGACAACCAGTGGGACTTGTACTGCCAGGCAGCAGATGGTTTACGTCAGGTAGGCCTCAGGTTTCATCTTACACTAACAACCTGCATCAGCATGGTGATTGCGCATGCTTGCATGCTGTAAACTTGATTGTCATCATAAAATGTCACATGTCTGGTGACAATTTGGTGACGGTGACACGACCTGTATCTCTAAGACACACAAAATAAAGTTCAAAGTGAAGTGCATGCTCTTCTGAAACTGTCTGCCAATTTTCTTTCTCCTAGAGGTTCAGATACATTCCCCATAAGTTAATAATCACACATACCCATTTTTAGGCTGAAACCTGTAAAAGAATCTGAAATCTAGGGGAAGTTTGCAGTCAGAGAAACTGAGTACAAGAGGGTTAATGATCAATTACAGTCTCTTGTTTATGTATTCAGAACAGTCATTTATAGGGATATAAATGTTTATCCTTGCAGAAATTCACATTTTTCTGGGCAAGGGGCTATATAAAGGGATTGGTTTGTTGTGTCAGCCTGAGACACTGATTCGGTATTGGCTAACGATGACTTTCAGATGTCCAGAATTGGCTTGGTTGTATTGTTAGCTTAATGCATTGATTCACATTAGTCATACTGACACACTGAGATACTGATCAAGTTTGATCACATGAGGCAGAGACAGCTGATGATTGTTTTTTTTTGTCTGTGCCAGTGTGTGGAGAAAGTGTCGCATGACATGTGCCCAGTCTGCCTGGAAAACCTGCACACCTCACGGACAGCCCTGCATGTGTCCCCCTGCGGCCACATTCTGCACAGGTCAGTCAGACAAAGTGGAACACCGCTAGAGTTGCTACTACGGCCAGTGATGTGGAGTGCAGTATATGGGAATAGGGTGTCATGCATTCGCTTCACTTAAGGCAGGACTGAGAATAAAGAAATGTAGTTTCTACTCAAGTTATGATATACACATGAAAAATTCAAATGCACACACACATACACACACACACACACACACACACACAAACACACACACACACACACACACACACACACACACACACACACACACACACACACACACACACACAAAATCTATATATATATATGGAGAGAGAGAGAGATTGTTGAAACACAAGAGACCAATGCTTCCTAATCCTAGTCATGTGCTATAACAGGCGTCTTACTTGGCCAGGTGTCCTCACTCACACACTTGCTCACTACCCCACAGTTCTCAAACAGGTCGCCAGAAAATGCCTCGGCACCGGATGATGGTAACATCTGTGCACTCCTACAGGCATGTGCGCACTCATGCACCCACCAAACTTTCCACTTGCTCTGAGAGTAGGATGTCGTGCTTCGCTTCGCTTCTGACATGACTGGGAACAAGAGATACAGTTTCTATTCAGCTTACAAAATACACATGAAAAATTGAAATGCATACACATGCACGCACGTATGCATGCACAAACGTACACATGCACACTTGCACGCATGCATGCATACGCGTGCGCACACACACACACACACAGAAATGCGCGCACACACACACACATATTATGTTCAAACTACAAGAGATCCGCACTTCCTAATCCTGGGGCTACATGCTGTAATAGGCTTCTCACCTGGCCAGGTTCCCACACACACATGCACTTGCATACCACTCCACAGTTCTCAAACGGGTCACTGCAGAATGCCTCAGCAGCAGGTGATGGTGATGCTTTTGGGTTGTCTGGGTTCAGGACTGGACCTCCAAGGTCATCTCTTGGGACTCTTCTTCAATATAGAAGTCTTCTTTTGCCCTTCTTCTTCAATATAGAAGTCTTCTTTTGTCCTTCTTCTTCAATATAGAAGTCTTCTTTTGTCCTTCTTCTCCAATATAGAAGTCTTCTTTTGTCCTTCTTTTCCCACCTCTTGGCTTTGTGCTTGGTTTCTGTTTCTCAGTCTGTCACTGACGCTCTTCTCAACGTTAATGATGTTGCTTTGACTTCAGTCATCCTAGACCATATTCTCTCAAACAACAATGTGTCTTGCTGACTCCTCTCTGTCCCTAACGTCGTGTTTTTGTTCCATCATTCTCCTCTTCCCCGTGTCCAGTTTATGTTGTGAATCAACAATGCACAAGAGTTAGAACTATGTTTAGCTGTATTTGACATGTCGACATTGCATTTGTATGATATTACATAAAAGTAGTTGTCATATTTAGCTATATTTGATATTTCTTGAAATGTTGCATAAGAGTTGTGGTAGTGTATATTTAGCTATTCGGAACATGTTCATATAACATCATACAAGTACTGTGTCTCTATGTATATTTTTTGACTCATCAATGTGTATGAATGTTTTTTTTTTCGTTTTTTTCTGAAGAAACTTTGTGAGCAGTGGAATAATTTTTTTTTCCCTTTTATGTTTGTTAACCTTGGTGTGACCATGATCATTTGTTTGCTTCCAGACAGTGCTATTCTGACTGCCTAAAGAAAGGGTGAGTTTGGGAAAATTACTCTGAAAATGATTTCAAATTAAGCATTTGTGGTATCATTATCGAGCTACTGAAAATTATATCATGAGTATTTGCCATGAAATAAATTGAAAAGAAAAGTATATCTTTTGCTGGTAAATATTTAACATACAAATTCTTACTGTTTACATTTTTTCACTTATGACTTATCCATAACATTGAAATATTAATTTAGTGTCACCTCAAAAGCATGGGGAAGGGAGAGTGGAATGAAGTGGTGGGGGAAAGGAGAGTATGGAGAATATGTTACTTTTTTTTTTATTGTGTATGCTTATTTCTTATTTTTGGTTGGGAATGTTCCTACTAAAAGTAGTTTTTAGATACACTTACCTGTCCAGACAAATGCCTTCCTCTTGCTCGGTGTGAACGATGCCCTACCCAATAGGCAAGTTGCCAGTTAGCAGATGCTGCTGAAATCATATGTTTGTTTTTTTTGCACAAACTTATGTTGCTGTCCGAAAGCTTCCGGAAACTGCAGGCAATTTGTTGGCATGGCCTATGCCTCTCCACATCTGTGGCCTTAGTTTAATTCTGCCAGGGTCACTAGTATTCGCAGATTCATGGGGACTGTTGTTGGAGAAACATGGCAGCACCCTTTGCAGGGAGAGCTTACTCAGGCCAGCTCCACGACTAAGCAATCATTGTCATCAATAGGGGCCTTAGTAGATGGTGTCCTACGAATGTTGGATCAGAACAGGCGCCACTGAACACCACCAAAGTGACTCAGCACCTGTGCAGTGTCTCCTCTGGTGGTTGCCTCATGATGACTTGACACTGACTGCTCCCTGTGGATTACCGGTGCCGGGGCTGTGGTGGACCATGCCAGCAAATGGCTGTGGACAAGGGAAGTCGGAATGAGCGGAATGGGTGCCGGAATAGTTCAGTTGGAAGAGCGCCGGACTCATTATCTTGGTGATCCTGGGGTTGCGGGTTTGAATCTCCGCCAGGCCGTTTTGGTACAGGGGGATTTTTCCCTCGGAGTTCACATTGGTTCTGACTCCATTTCCCATACAGTCCTTTGAATGAGACTATAAACCGAGGTTCCGTGTGTGAACGCACGCATAACATCTTGCAAACATGTAAAATCCCATCACCAACTTTCGGAAGAGGAGGCCAGTTTGGCGGTTGGTATGGATGACACGTTACACATAGCATGCACCCTGCGTAAGAAATGGAAAGAACAAAGGAAGTAAGGAAATTGAGTGAACGATATTGAAGGAAATGGACTGGATGACACGGGAAATGACTGAATGCAGCGCCAGCTGGCAGCTCTACAGTCCGCACTACCCAGGTAGGCAGCCCATTGTGTAAATGAGTGTGGATTGTAAAGCGCTTCGAGCTTGGCCTCTTGCTAAGAACAGGCGCTGTATAAGTGTTCATTATAATAATGAGCGGGTGCAATGCTACTGGGTGGCACAGAAGATGGAATAAAAAAAAAATCTGTTGTAGTCCTTGCAGAACTGAGGAAAGTTTTAAAAATATAGGTTCTTTGGACTACACGGGTGTTTTGTTGTTGTTTGGACTATACACTGTTTTCCAGTTGTTAAGGCTCAAACCTCAAAATCAGCGTCTGTATCAAATGTGTTGACTCGTGTTTAATAAAACTTTTGTAGGAAAAAGTTCATTCTGGACTAAACTCCAAGATTTATAATTTAAAAAAAACAACATTATGGTCTTTTATTTGAAGAAAACAAAAATTTTGGTACTGCTCGTTTTCTTAACATCCATTTTATTGATACTGGTTTGTGCAGTTGAATGTTATTAGATTTCAGATATTTTATTCTCACTTTCAAATTTGATTTTTTTTTAATGTGAAATCAGAGTTCACAAATCATCTTCAAAGTTTACAATTTCAGTCATTGTCTATGGTTGTCTTTGACAATGAAATTGTTTGTACACTCTACCGATATGTTGGTGAGACAGGAAACTCTGTGTGTGTGTGTGTGTGTGTGTGTGTGTGTGTGTGTGTTTACTGGCTGCAGACACTATACCTGCCCCAGCTGCAACCAGTCGATGATCAACATGGACGAGGTGTGGAAGGAGGTGGACGAGGAGGTCAGCAACACTGACATGCCTGAGGAGTACCGGGAACTCCAGGTGGACATCATCTGTCGGGACTGTCATAAGGTACAGCCTGTTTCCTCTCCACAGTCAGACTGATCACAGTGGAATACTGCTTTAACTCTCAGCAGTTTTTGAGATTTTTGCATTTTGAATGAATGTTTTGTAATTTTTCATTATATTTTGGGCAAATATCTAAAATAATATTTTTGTGATGAATGTGTCTATTTCAGGGTTTTTAGGCAGTACATTACTTCGGATCACCAAAATGTTGTTTCAAATTCCATAATTCAGGGAAGAAAACCGTCGATCACCGGTGATCGAAATTCAAGGGAAAGAACTGAAGAGAGTTAAAGTTGACATGGAGCTCGAGTCAGCGGCTACATCGACTGTGATCAGTGTAGATGATTGAAGCCATTCCTTTTCGAGATCAGAATCATTTTGCACTTTTTCTTTCATATCATTTGTCGGGGGCAGTAATAAAGTGAAGCTTGCAGAAGCAGGTCAGAAAAAAAAAAAAAGAAATCAACAAAATCTAGTCTTTTTAATGATGAGAATGATGACAACAGACAGTGAGATGGAGATGACAGTTGGTGAGAATGATGACAACAGACAGTGAGGTGGAGATGACAGATGGTGAGAATGATAATAACAAGAGATAGAGTTGACAGTTTGTGAGAATGATGACAGTGGTCTGTGAGATGGAGATGACAGCTGTGAGAATGATGAGAACAGACAGTGAGATGGAGATGACAGCTGTGAGAATGATGACAACAGACAGTGAGATGGAGATGACAGTTGGTGAGAATGATGACAACAGACAGTGAGGTGGAGATGACAGTTGGTGAAAATGATGACAACAGACAGTGAGATGGAGATGACAGTTGGTGAGAATGATGACAACAGACAGTGAGATGGAGATGACAGATGGTGAGAATGATGACTACAGACGTGACATTGAGTTGACAGTTGGTGAGAATGATGACAATGGACAGTGAGATGGAGACGACAGATGGTGAGAATGATGACAACAGACGTGACATTGAGTTGACAGATGGTGAGAAAGATGTGAACAGACAGTGAGATGGAGACAACAGATGGTGAGAATGATGACAACAGACTGTGAAATATGGTTGACAGTTTATGACATAGAGTGATGACAACAGGTTTGTAGTTTGAGTTGAAATTGATGAGAATGATGACAACAGATAGTGAGACAGATGGTGAGAATTATGAGATGTTTTTTTTTTGTTGTTGTTGAATTTTGTCTTTAGATAAGTTGGTGCAGTTTCTGAAGGGTTTTTTCACCAATGAAAGTGTTTGGCAAGTCCTTCATGCAATGGTCATGGCTGTAGAATATTTCCTATGTTTTTATTTTTTAATTCTTTCATTTTATGTTATTTTTTAGTAGTTTCTTTAGCATTTGTCATTTTAGGTGCATTTAGTTTCTTTTTCCTGGTTGCTATTGCACTGTTGATAACTGTGATGGAAGTCCAGAGACAGAAAGCTGGCAATGGCAAAAATCATCATAGGACCTGGAGGTGAAAATCTGATTTTGAGAAGCAGATTCAAGAAAGTTCTTTTGGAATCTTTAAGAGGTAGCATTTGATGATACATTAGTAACATCTCTTAAATTATATGAACTTTCCATGTGAGTATTACAGGGTTGATAGAGTAGGTGTTCTGTGTGTCTTTAGCTCTTTTATATCGACTGGGAAAAAACATGTTCTGTGTCTACAGGACTCCAAGACCAAGTTTCACGTCTTTGGTCTCAAGTGTCAGCACTGTGGATCCTATAACACAGCTCGCTAGGGAAGGAATCTGCCAGTGTGGTGAGATCTGCATCCCACATTGGAGGCAACTGTGGAGAACAGGGGATGAAGGTGGAGAGAGGAAGGCAGGACAAAGACAGGCGGCAGATGGATGGGAATTTTGAATGTGGAGCTCCGTCTTCAAGCAAAATGTCTTGTGTTGAAAAGAAAGTAAGAACAACACACTCAAAACTGGGAAGTGAAAAGAAATTGGAAAGTCTGATGAAGAACTTTGTGGACTCATACACTGGAATAGTTGCATACTGTATGGGGACACATGAAAGGAAGTTCGTCTTTCGTCTTTCGAACTTGCACCACAGGATGCTAATCGGGATGTATAGTCTGAAAACGGGATATTAAGTAGGTAATTTTGTTTGAAGCTCATCTCCAGACCCTCTCCCACTCTCTCCCCTCGTTATTCTCTTCCAGCAACATCCATACCCGCCACCTCACCTTGCCTCCCCAAAGTCTTTTTTTTGTTTGTTGTTTATTTGTTTTCTGTTTCATTTTGTGTTTTTGATCTTGGAACACACTCTTTGCTCTATCTGCTTACCATTTGTGAATTTATGTACAGTGTGTGTGTGTGTGTGTGTGTGTGTGTGTGTGTGTGTGTGTGTGTGTGTGTGTGACTCCCATGCATCTGTGTATAAGTGTGTGTGTGTGTGTGTGTGTGTGTGTCACTCGCATGCATATGTGTGTGTGTGTGTGTGTGTGTGCACATGTGTGTTCATGTGTGTGACTGAGTGAAAATCAGCGTTCAGCGCACAGAATCAAATTAATTTAGCAGAGTGAATAGAGTAGGGTAAATTTAGTAGAGTTTAGTAACACATGAGTTCTTATATTTAACCTCTGACTAATGCGTGGTTTTGTTAGTGACATTTTTGTTGATCCCTGGGCATTCCTGTCTTCTTCAACAGAAAGAGTTTGTTGATGCTTGTACAAAAGAGAGGGGGGGGGGGGGGGGGGGGGGGGGGGGGGGTTGGGGAACACTGCTGACACCATGTTAGTCTTTCTGCTTTGATGTAATGTACATGGTATCAGGTGTCAGAGCGAAGATCACATGAACCAGTTTCTTCTATGTTCCAAACTGGTTCAGTCATTTTTTTTCTCTCTTGCTGTCCTTCAAACAAATGCTTTAACCCTGCTTGGTGTGGAACATGGCCGTATCATTAGCATCCCCCCAAAAATGGAATTGGGAAAGCAGGGAGCTAACCTTGCCTTCATATTCAGATAGGCAGCAAGAGTGACTGCCCTTTATTTGATCTTATTCACTTTTCTTCTTTCTTGGTGGAGGACTTTAGACTTTGTCAGTGTTTTGTTTGGACTCTATGGATTTCCACAAATGCTTGTTTAAAATGGCCTTTGCTTCAGAGGGAGATGCAACTTTTTCTTCTGCTTCGCAAAGGGGAATTTCAGTTAATAATTCCCCCAAACTATGTTCCATCACTAATTCTCTTCGGCAGATGTGCTTTCTGTTTACCTTGGCGTTCTCCCAGTTGACATCTAAACCTGTCACTATTTCTAGGAGAGTCAACCAGAGTCCCTGAAACAAAAGGCCAGCCTTGGCATACCTTGCCCATGTGGCAACACACCCTTTCCACATTTCAACTGGCCTTTCTCTGTTTGAATTGCTTTTGTTACCACGCACTTTCACCTTTTACTTTCATGTTGTATCTTTTTAATTTGCGCTTGATTAGGTCCGTGTCGGTGTTGTTGGTGATTTTTGTGTGAAGAGATTCGGTGTGGCTCTATGGCTCTTTCATGGGTGATTTAAGCGGCACTATCTTTTAGTTACACTCACTGTGCATTTTAGAAAGGTGTCATCGCCTTTTCCTGATGCATGACTTAAGAAATGCGTTTGTTGAATTTGTGTTTGTTATCATCATTTTGTGCCTGTATTAGAAGGAGAGAGGGGACTAAGCTTTTCATCACCAGACTGTCTTATGCAGGTGAATGGTTGAGGTCTTTAGTGACACCTGTTGCTGAGGCCTAGGTTTGGGAACTTGTCATGTGCGGTCAGTGCTCTTTCATCAGGCGAGTGTGCTTCCACCATCCTTTTCATTACTCTGCCATTAGTTTGGTACAGGATGAGGATGAGGAAAAGGAATCTTGATGCTGAAAGTAGTTTTACAACATCTCCTTCATCCGTGCTTAGTCAGTAAAAGGTGTTAGAATGGAACTGGTTTAAATATGGCATGAAGAAGTGAATTCACTAAAGGTGATCACTCTCGCTGCCTATCTGGGTTTGCAGGTGAGGTTAATGCCCTGAACATATGATTTTTTTTTTTTTTTTTTTTGGGGGGGGGGAGGAGATTATTATGCAGGTGTACATTATAAGGCTCTTTTGACAATGATAAATTCTGTGTCATTAACTTGTTTTGCAAGTTTACCTTTTTGTTTCTTTGACTACAGGCTACCTGTTGCAGTAATATACATATTTCAGATTTTATAAGTTCCTGTTTGTCCACAGAGTTTTTATGGAATTCACCATTTTTTAATGTAATTGTTCAGTAATTTGTTCTTATTCTTCACAAAATTAGCATGTTTAACCTTTTCGCGCCGTGCCATGCGATAGTGACGGCAGCTCAGTCAACCCGTTCACGACGAGCCGTTCCCTGGTGACGGCAATGCTGCTGTACTCCCTGGACATGCCGTGCCTCCGTGACGGCACAACTATAAAGAATACCCCGTCTAGGGGATGCAGCTGCCATAAATATTTAGAACAGGGTTCTAGCCACTGGAAGGGTAGTTTACATGCACTAGCGATGACCTTTGTGACCCCAGAGTAGTCCAAACAAAGAGACCCATCTGGCACTGGGAAGGCATGTGTGGAATTTTCTGCCTCACCAAACATATCGGGCAGAGAAGAATGACACGTGGTGTTAGAACTGGTTCAGCAAAGTGGTTGGGTGAGGGGTGGTAAAGGTGTACAAGTTTATCGAAAAGTATCTGAGCTTGATTTTTTGCTCTGTGTGTTTGATAGTTTTATATATCTTATCATATGAAGCTAAAACAGTGAAAAGTGTGTACTGTGTGCAATGATTTAATTTCCTTTTTAAAACAAAAAAAAATTCACTTGGATTACACATATTGAATACCTCAGGCTTTCTCTGCATCTGTTCAAAGTAAGAGGGAAGTTTTATGCCTCTTTTCTTCCTCATTTGCTGTTGTCATACTAACCAAACAAACATAAACAAGATTGTGTTCTCCTACGTTTTACTTATGTTTTTCCGTAACTGCAGCATTGCTATTTTACCCAAAATGTATTTAAGTCTACGCTCATTACAAAGTTCGCGTTTTACCCTTTCCGTTGATATATAACAGTTGCTTGTTAGGTTTATATTAGGAGACGTAAAATAAAATCAAAAAGGTGCGCAAGTCACGCGTCTGAAATGGTTGTAAGCATGTGCGGTGCACACGTCTGCAGGGAAGTGACGTTGCTCTGCTGTGCCTGTCTGGAAAGTATTATGGTGGCTGTTATCAAATGTCTAGTATCCTTGACCATGAGTAAACTTGCTGTTTTCTAAATCTGTAAACTAAGACAGCTTTATCTGTAAAACTAAAGACAGCTTTATAATCGAGAGTTAGGAATTGTAAAATGTTCGCATGAGGTTATTAAGGATAAGATGTCTTCTGACACAAAACAATAATTAAACAATGAGCGATGAAAAGATGAAACTGGTTTCATGTATGATCTTGTTCAGGGGGGGAAAAAACAACAGGAGGGAGACAGTATGGAAGAGGGGCATGAACTGGTAGAGGGAGGAGAAGGGGGATAGAGAAAGGGAGAGAAGGATGAAAGACAGAGAGAGGGGAGGTGGAGAGAATGAAGGAGAAATGAGTGAGGAAGCAGTGAGATAGGTAAATAGACAGAGGGAAGTAAAGGGAAGCAAGGCGGGGAAGAAGAGAGAGAGGGGAGGGAGGGAATGGAGACAGAAAGGTAGAGAGAAGGAGGAAGGAAGAGCTAAAAGAGACGGATAGATGGACAGAGACACTGACAGAGAAGAATGGAGTGAGGGTGTGCAAAAAGGTATGAAAATTCAATCAGGTTATTTTTTGTTATCTGACACGCTTCAATGTTGACATTACATCTGGCATGCTTTTCTTTAATAATAACAATAATAATAATGAATACTTATATAGCGCCTATTCTCGGCTAGAGGCCAAGCTCTAAGCGCTTTACAATCAACACTCGTTTACACAACGGGCTGCCTACCTGGGTAGTGCCGACTGAAGAGCTGCCAGCTGGCGCTTCATTCAGTCGTTTCCTGTGTCATCCAGTCAGTATCGTTCAATAGCGATCACTCATTTTCCTTACTTCCTTCATTCTTTCCATTTCTCACGCAGAGTGCATGCTATGTGTAACATGTCATCCATACCAACGGCAAACTGGCCTACTCTTCCGAAAGTTGGTGATGGGATTTTACCTGTGTGCAAGATGTTATGCGTGCGTTCACACACGGAACCTCGGTTTAAATATAGTCTCATTCGAAGGACTGTATGGGAAATGGAGTCAGAACCAATGTTAACTCCGAGGGAAAAATCCCCCTGCACCGAAACGCCCCGGCGGAGGTTCGAACCCGCAACCCCAGGATCACCGAGATTACGAGTCAGGCGCTCTACCAACTGAGCTGATTTCTGGATCGTCGATACATAGAGGTTTCTGAGTAGTGTATGGAGTTTATGGAGAGAGGGGTGGGGGGTGGGCATGCCAGAATGTAAGGTGGTTTGACGTTTAGTAGTCACACTTGTTTTGCTCCGCTCTTTGACCTTTGTTTGGGATACCACATCAGTTCAGATCGCGAATCAAACCTGTGATCGCGCGCGCCAGAGTGTGACTCTCGACCAATCCATACTGCTGAGTTGGTGGCTAGCAGTGTGGCTGTAAGAAGAAAAAAAAAAACAAAAAAACTCCAATAGCTTAATTGAGTGACAGTGGAAAATACCTTATCCTATTGGGCGACCATAAAAAAATTTTCCTCTCACTTTCATGGTTTAATTATGGTTGGCTGAAAAGAACTGTGAGGTGCTTTTGGTATGTGGTAAGACTTGCTACGAAACAGACTCTGCTGGGTTATAATTTCATACTACTGTAGCTGTGTGTATGAAGTCTTCAGCTGCCTTCCAACAAGGGCATTTTCAACCATGCAGAATCAAAAACAGTGAAACCCATTTTCAGAAGAAAGTAGTATGTAATGATTTAGTCTACAAACAGTAGCATCTTTACTTTCAGGCACACAATATGGATTGTTATCTTTTTACATCTTTTAATGAACTCACGACAATGGCCAGTGACAATGGCCAGTGAAAAAAAAAGCATGAAGGGCATTTTTGTGTACATGTGCCATGTGTCACATAGATTAATGCCAAGTACAGTGGCATAGTAACTGTTGTCATCAGTTTGATTTTTTTTCTCTTTCTTTTTTACTTTCTTTTTTTCTGAATCAGGGGGAGGGAGGGTTACATGGGCATTGGAGGAATGAGAGAAAGGGAAGTGGGAATGGTAAAGGGGGAACAATTTCTGAGATTTCTTTCTACTCATGTTTCTCAGTGTTTTACTTGGTCACTTTTTTTTCTGTAAGTTCTGTTTAGTTTTTTTAGAATGCTTCACTATGAAGTCAAATATGATGTTAGTCCTTCCTTGTTCTTGATTAGAGGACTAGCTTCATTAATGACAGAAAATCGGAGAAACTGTCTGGATCCCATGATTCTTCATGTGTGTTGTTATTTTCTGTTGACAGTCGTGAAGAATTGGACCTGACACATTCCCTTTAAGGATTTTGAAAATGGAGGTCAGAATGACCTGCTGTCCCCCCAAAGTGGGGGGTCAAATTATGAAAATAACACATTCATGCATTCGATGTATTTTTCTACACCAGAATGACTGAGACTGATGTTTTATTTATGTGCACATTTGTGTTGGTTCGAGTTCCTGATCTGCTACACATTAGGATTCAATAATACCACCCCTGAATATAACCCTCAAGTGATGACTTTTGCATTAGAGTGTGTAAGACGGATTAGTTTCCTGTTCTTTTACTTTGTAAAAGTACATTTACTTTGTGTACCATTTCCCTCTCTTTTTATTTAGACAACTTAAACAATAACTGAAATAATTGCTTGAGCAACTGAAGTATTATCCTTAAGTGAAGCTCCTGTTCTTACCATAACAATGACAAGTGTGAAGACACTGGAAGAGCAATCTCTGACTGCATCAACCCAGTTCAGAATAGAAACAACACAAAATAGGTTTTCCCTTAAATGTAAAAAGAGCAATATACGTGAAGAGACATAAATGACTTTGAAAACAAAGATTGAATTAATAAAGTAAACTTGAGCTCACACCTGGACAGTTTACACATGCCAAAAAAGAAACACATATTAATGAAGAAGAAAAAGAATGTAAAGACTGAAAGCAAATAAAGACAAAGTAAATAAGAAAATTGATAGTATTAACTAATCCTTGATGCAGTAGCTACAACCACAGTGCAGTAGACCTAACGAACTGGCAGCATCACTCACAGACGAAGAGTTTGCCGACTGAAATAAAATGCCCTGCAGAGGCTTACATCACTCTTTAACCGTCACATTTTGTCACGAGTTGTCACGAGGCCTACGACGTTAGACCCATCTAGGTGGCGGAATATTCATTTGTTTATTGTCCGTTGCTGTTGTCGTGTATCCTTCCCTTAATGTGGCTTGTGGTGCGGTTGCACCTTGGTGTAGTTCAGCTCAACTTCGGTTTGCTCTTTCTCTCTCTCTCTCGAATTCCACTGCCCCGTGCATTCATCCTGCAGGTTCACGGGTGGCCGGGTCCCTTTTCTCTGGCCCCCACCGAACTTGCTGCCTATCTGCCTCTCGCTGTCTTTTTACCTGTCGCACCGTTGCTGTCTTTCTTAGTTTGAAAGTATGCTGCACTCTGGACGCAGCATGGCATGTTGGCCCCGCCATTGCTGATGGAGGTAGCTCTTGACTCAGCGGTAAGATGGTCTCTGGGAGCCGGCCTGCTCCAGTCTTGGTTCTTCAACCCCGTATCATCGTAAGTACGTGCAGTACTTTCAATTCCTGCAGGGTCTGTCCTGTAGGAGAGGTATCATCATTCTTCTGTTTCCGCATCTTCTCGCCTCTGTCCTCTTGCGACTGACAGAGGAAGAGAGAGTCGATTGAACCCCGCCTTTTACGGGGTCCACCCCGGTAGCTGGTAAGCATCAGTTTCGTGTTTGTTTGTTTTGTTTGTGTGATAGCCCTGCTATTCCTTCTCTTTTGCGCAATTTTCTTTTGTTTTTCAGAATGGTAAGGAGAAAGTATTGTTGAGACCTTTTCTCTGTTAATTCAATCTTTAAACCTGGCCAATCTAAATTATTTCCGGAATTCTTTCTCCTTTTATATGCATCTGGTGATGCGGAAGTCCGGTGGGGATGGGAAGAATCCTGGTGAATCAGGGTTGGAACTTGCTTGGTCCCACCTCTCCGGCGCCCTGTTCACCTCGCGCGGACCTCTAATTCTTCGGCAACCGTCTGTGGGGGGGGGCCTGGTATCGAGTTTTTATGTTCGCGAGCGTGCGTAACGCATGAGTTTGTCGTTCCGGATGCGTGGTTGGAGATTTGTGTTATTTTGAAATGTGTTTATAAAATGTGACAATTATGCCAATTGAAATTATTATTTGCAAATGTGCGTGGCAGGTATAAAGCGATGGTCGCTGTGTTGGTTTTATTTCCTAAGAAAGGCAGAATGTTAAATGTGAGGTGAGAGAATGGTGAAATAATTCAATATTTGTTTTTTATAACCTGTTGGTTTAATGCAGTCTTTTACCTGCATCTCTGTGAGAAGACCCTAGTGAACATTCCTGATTCGATCGTTGACTGTTGTGCGTTTAGTAAGACTTCCCCTCGCCCATTCATGGCGAGGGCCTTGTTAAGATTTGACAGATGGTCATACTGTACTGACGCGGGTTCCAGTACCCTTCTTTCTTCCTCCTTCCTTCTTTTGCCTTCCTCCTTCCTCTTCCTTCCCTCCACTTTCTCCTCTCCTCCCCGCCTAACGTTTTCACCCCCCCCCCCCCCCTTTCGGGGCTTCACCCCCCGGAGTACGGACTGGAGAGGTGCCACGTGCTGGTTGAGGCCACACTCTGCTGAGACCACGACTGGATGGTTGCCAGGTTGACGTGCTGGAGTTTTGAGGCCACAGCTCTGGCGAGACCACGGACTGGATGGGGTGCCCACGGGCTGGTTGAGCCACTCTCTGGCGGAGACCACGGAGCTGGATGGTGCCTACGTGCTGGTTGAGGCCACACTCTGGCTGGGACCACGGACTGGATGGTGCCACGCGCTGGTTCAGGCCACGCCCTGGTCGGGACCGTTGACTGGTAGAGGAGCCCGCCGTCTTGACTGGCCCGGGCCCCGACCCCCGTCCATTACCACCATAACAGCGCCAACGTTCCCCCCGCCCTGGGACCACGCTCTTTCACTGCCTTCTGTGAGTCCTAGGGTTTACGGCTTCGAGCGACTCCCTGGCGAGAACCGACCCTGTTCGAGCACCTAGTGATACAGGGCTCCCAGTAGCCCTGACAGAGTCAGAGGGGTAGTTGGGACGCACGCCCAGGGTTTAGAAGGGATCGATGCTGGAAATGTTTCCTTATAATGTGTATATGTTACATGTGCTGGAATGCTGTAAATGTGAATTGTGTAACTCGTATGGTGAAATGTTTATTTATAATCGTGCATGTTGTGGTGTTGGAATCTTTATTGTGATTGTGCATGTTGTGTGCGTTGGAGTCTTGATTGTGATCGTGCAGTGTGTGTGTTGGAATGTTTATTTTGCTGGGTGTGAATAGATGGGGTGTTGTATCGTAATCTTTATGACTTGTTTGGTCTCTTGCGGGCGTGTGAGGTCAGTTCACTCCTCTCAACTCCCACCTTAGACCGATCCTGTCAGGGCAGACCTCCAGGGGTCGGTCGTGACATTGTGGGGCTGCGTCCGGGATGTGGAAGGGCTCGTGGCTGTCTCTCTCTCGTTTCGCAGAGTAACCTGTTTAGTTTTGTCATGTTTTGGTATACTTGTTTAGTCAGTTTGTCGTGTTTGTTTTCGTGGGTGGTTGGCTGGGTGACTCTTAGCGTGAAGGGATCTTTTTGTGGCCTGAGGGAAACATCCGGCGGTGACTGGGGGGTCGAGTCGAGACGAAGGGGAAAGGCCGACCGCGGTCCAGACCTCTTTCCGCCGGTACCCTTCACGCAGGTAACGGCCGTAGGTCTTGCCTTTCTGTTGCCGGGCTCAGTCTGCCTATCCTGTTTTGTAGATATTAGCCAGTTTTTTTTTGTTTCTTTTTCTTCCCAGGGTGTATAATGAGTCAGGGGGTTGTATCGGGACGTTAGTGTCCTTTTTTTTTTTCCTCTCTCCGGATTCGTCTGCCAGTTTGTTTGTTTTTCTCGGCCAGCCCCACCGCACTGTTGCTCGTGCTGTAGAGCGCGGTGTTGCCAGAGTGGGGGCAGCCGGTCATAGTTTTTGTTTTGTTTTTTTTTCGGATGAGCCCCACCGCACTGTTGCTCGTGCCTGTAGAGCGCGGTGTTTGCCAGAGTGGGAGGCAGCCGGAACTTGTCCGCACACAGCACACACACACTATCCACACATATACACACGCCCCTAAAAATATTTGTTTTTGTTTTCTAGTGGACATTGGTCTTTCCCCCCTTATTGATAACTGTAGGATATAGTTGTCATGGCAACGTCCGGTCTGGTGGATGGCGACGCGGGCGTCGAAGAAGGAAGGTAATTCAAAACGTTACTTATCCCTACTATTAGTACCAGTACTTCGACTAATCGGTAAACTTCTACTTATTCCATGTGCGTATGCAGGTATCCAGCGAGTACTTCAACTTCTTCTTCGCTAGGGGATTTTTCCTGTTGAGACCCCCGACTGCACTTCCGCTCGGAAGCGTCAGAGTATAGCGAAGCAACTGTGGGCTTCGGTTGAGTCCAGAAACCAAGGCCCCCTATTCTCCATGCTTCCCCCCTCGTAAGGAGTATGCCCCGGGGGGACTTTCCTCATGGAAAGGTTCGAGACCCAAGGGACGGGTCAGACGGGTCATCCTCCGCCGGTTCGGGGAGTGGTGAATCCTTCCCAAGTACGATCACTCTTGTCCTGATGTTACTAGGCAGCAGCGTAGAGAAGATTGCAGCAAGGCAGGAAGCTCCCTACGTAGAGAGTAGGTTGTCAGGCAGTAAGCCCTACTAGTGAAGAGCTGCTAGGCAGGAACTGCTGCGACGGGGAGAGGCAAGGCTCCGTAGGGAAGAGCTGGACAGGATTGAGGCTCTGGCGCAGAGAGGATACTGACAGACAGTAAATTCTGCATAAAGAGGGAAGAGGCTAATCTGTTCTGCGCAGAGAGGAGGCTACTAGGCATGAAGCTCTGCGTAGGGAAGAGCGGCAGGAGAGGCTGCCTCACAGCGTAGATAGGAGGCTGCCAGACAGGAGATCAGCGTAGGGAAGAGGCTGCCCTCCGTAGGGAAGAACTAGATCAGATGGAGGCTCTGCGTAGGGAGGAGATGGAACAACTTCTTTCGCGGTCTCCCGCATCTGTAAGTCAGGGGTTAATCACCAGCAGGTGATGAGTTAGAGGCCCAAAGTTAAAGCTTCCAGAGTTCAGACCTAGTGAGGACATTGATATGTTCCCTAGAGCATTTTGACAAGGTTGCCTAGTTCATACCAATTGTCTGAGGAACCAAAAAGGCTATGCACCTTTTTCCTGGATTATTCATGGTGCTGCAAGGGAGTGTGTGCTCACTCTAAATGAAGGCGCTCTTAGTGCAGACTGCAGATGGCTCTGCGTAAGCGTTTCCTTCCCACCTTACCCCCAGAGACGTACAGGAGAAGTTCAGGTCATGAAGAAGAATTCAGCGACAGACCTTCGTGCAGTTTGGTGATAGCTGCTGCAAAACGCTAGGTACTGGCGTCATTGGCCCTAATTAGGAGGCTGGAGGATCTGATCCCAATGAACAGCTCACCACACACTGTGTCCCCGGAGTTGAGGTCCGTATAGGCGAGAACAGCACCTCAGGATTTCGGCGGCCTGCGATTCACAAGCCGCTGTAGGTGTTTCCTGAAGCACGTCAGGCTGTATTGGCATCGCCCAGATACGGAGAGGACAGCCCGCCACAGGATTTAGTAGCACTAAGGCGCCAACAACGGCTAGCGGGGAACAATGCAGGTCAGTTTCATCGTGGTTTAGCGCCCCCGCCTGTGTGTTTCATTTGTGGAGTCCTGGCCACATTAGGAAAGATTGGATTGTCCATAAAAGGCCGCTGGTAGTTCATGGGGCTAGTCCTTTCAGCATCCTCGCATCCTCGCGCCCGCAACGTGGGTCCATCCAGCTTCTGGTGTGTACAGAGTGCCCTTGTGTTTCTTTCTGTTGTTGGTTCATCCTTGGTCACCCCATCAGGGATTCTGGGTAGCATCAACACTCTTTGTGGATAAGGATTTAGTTTCCCCACCTATAGTGCCCGGCGGGCTCCAGTTATGATGTGTGCGGGTTGAGAGGCTGGTTTTACCTCCACCCGTCCGTTCTGTACTCATTCTATCTCCACCCCCTACTCTGTGGCGAAGTATGGGCGCATCGCGGTGGACGACCCTCTGTATTCCCTATCAAGGAATTACATCACTTTTCCAGACCGGGGACGCAGTCAGTCCGTGTCTAAGGATTTTTGCCCTTACAGGGCGTGTGTGGGAGTCACCACACCGCCAAAGCTAAGAAACAGGAATCAGGAATTGCGCCCTGTTCTAGACATCCATCTCTGACGAGGTTCTTGTCAAAGCCGATTCCTGCTTCCATCGCTCGTCTTCAGGCCAAGGGACTTTGGATGGCCAACGCCTGCGACAACTGGTAGATCGTCCCGCTCAGTCCTGCAGCCCGACACGCAAGGTTAGCATCAAGCTCCACAAGGGGTCCTCATTAGGGTTTTCACTCGGGCAGTATCGAGTGGCCAAGTCAAGCTAGTCTTCCCCTCAAAGCTTGAGGAATCTGTTCTCACCGGCAGGCCCATGATTCAACCTCTGGCAGGTCATATGGGCTCAAAGCGGACTCGACGAGCAGTAAAGGACAGGATTTCTTTGCCAGGGAATGAACTCACAAGGTTAGGGCAGTACTCTGCCGCAGTTGCGATGTCTGCCAACGGACAACGCCTAATGGTCGCTTGAGCGTGTTTCTCCCTAGGTCAGTTGCCAATGTTGGGGAGCCAAACAGCAAGGTCGGTGTCGACCTGGTGGGACCCGTTAATCCACCATCCAATCGCGGTCACCGCTGACGTTTCCGTGTAACGGTAGAGCTATGCGACTCGATGCCCCTGAGGCTGTCGCCCGCCTAGGACTATCGATGCCCCTACTGTTGCTGAGACCCGCGTGGCAGATTTGACGCGCACTGGCGTGCCCAGGAAGAAGCATCCGGCCGGAGTTGTACTGGAGAGCGATCATCCATCCTCTCCCAGTGACCTGGACCGGATCCGGCCAGTCAGTCGTTGTCGAATCTTGGGTGGGCAGTGGAACGTCAGAGTCATGCGTATCACTTTCCCGTCATATCAAAGGGTTTCCTTGTAATACGGGATGCTGACTATCTTAGCCGAGCTCCGAAGTCAGCACATTGGAAAATCAGTCAGAGGACACTTCCCTCAACCAGAGTTATATCCCGTGGTCTCTGTATAGGTGTAGTGACAGTTTTTCACTTCAGGTGATGTTAACGGTAGTGATTCACCATGATCGGATTGTTACTTCATGTTGGAAGGTTCGCTGTTTGTTTGATTAAATGTAGTTTTATGTTTTCTCGGTGTGATTCTATCGTAGAATGCTTTGTTATAGGATTTATCGTACACTGTCAATCACAGAGAGTTGGGGTCGGGTCCCATTGTTTGTGAATTTTCACATCACGACAAGGTTTCAAAGGAGCACTGTATCGCAGAGAAACAGATGCTTAGAAGGGGGGTTTGTCATCGAGTTTGTCACGAGGCTACGTACGTTTGACCCATCTAGGTGGCTGAATTATTCAATTGTTTATTGTCGTTGCTGTTGTCGTGTATCCCGTCCCTTAATGTGGCTTGTGGTGCGGTTGCACCTTGGTGTAGTCAGCTCAAACTTCGGTTTGCTTTTCTCTCTCTCTCTAGTCTAATTCCACAGCCGTGCTATTCATCCTGCAGTTCACACTGGCACGGGGCCCGGTACCTTTCTCTCTCGAACATTTGCTGTCTATCGCCTCTCGCCTTGTCTTTTTACCCTGTCGCACGTGCTTTCATTTCTTTTAGTTTGAAGTATGCTCACTCTGTGACGCAGCAATGGCATGGTTTTGGCGGCCATTGCTGAGGGAGGTTAGCTCTTGACGTCGAGCGGAAGATGTCCTCTGGGACGCCTGCTCAGGCTTGGGTTCTTCACCGTATCATCAAAAAAAGAAAGTACAGTCAGTACTTTCAATTCCTGCAGTCGGCCTGTAGAGAGGGACATTGCACTTTCTTCTGTTTTCCGCATCTTCGCCTCTGTCCTCTCGACTGGACAGAGGGTAGAGAGATCGTTGACCCGCCTTTTCGTGGGTCACTCCACGGGTAGGCTGGTAAAACATCAGTTTTCGTGGTTTGTATGTTTTGGTTTGTGTGTTAGCCGGCTTATCTTCTCTTTTGCGCAATTTTCTGTATTTATAAGAGATCCTCCTAAACTCGAATGTAAGGAGAAAATATTGTTTGAGACCTTTTCTCTGTTAATTCAATCTTTAACCTGCCCATTCTAAATAATATTCCGAATTCTTTCTCCTTTTTATGCATCTGTGATGGCGGTAGTAGTCGGTTGGGATGGGAAGAACCCGTGGTGATCAGGGTTGGGAACTTGCTTGTCCTCGCTCGTCCCGCCCCTGTCACATTCGCCGGGACTCTAATTCCTTCGGTCCACCCCACCCCCAACCCCAGCACACAGCACCACCGTCTGTTATGTGTAGCAAGGAGAACGATTTTATGTTCCGCAGAGCGTGCGTAACGCAAAGATTTGTCTTCGGATGCGTGTTTGGAATTTGTGTTATTTTGAAATGTGTTTTATTAAAATGTGACAATTATGCCATTGAAGTTATTATTTGCAAATGTGGTGGCAGGTATAAAGCGATGGTCAGCTGTGTTGGTATTTCCTAGAGAAAGGCAAATGTTAAATGGGGTGAGAGAAGGGTGTAAGATAATTCATATTGTTTTAAAACCCGTTTGGTTTAATGGCAGTCCTTTTACCTTGCAGTCCGTGTAAGAAGACCCTAGTGAACATTCCTGATTCCGATGGGGGTGTTGACTGTGTCGTTTAGTAGACTTCCCTCGCCATCATGCGAGTGGCTGTTTAAGAGGTTTTGACAGCATGGTCCAGACTGTATTGACGCGGGTTCCAGAACCCTCCTTCCTTCCTCCTTCCTTCCTTCCTTTCTCCTTCCTTCTTCCTTCCCTCCCCTTTCTCCTCTCCTCCCAGCTACGGTCCCCCCCCCCTTTCGGGGACTTCACCCGGATACGGACTGGATGGGTTCCACTGCGGGTTTAGGGGCCACCACATTCTGGCTGAGACCACGACCTGGATGGTGCCACGTGCTGTTGAGGCCACACTCTGGCTGAAGACCACGACCTGGATGGTGCCACGTGCTGTGTGAGGCCACGCTCTGGCTGAGGACGCACGTACAGGATGGTGCCACGTGCTGGTTGAGGCCACACTCTGGCTGGGACCACGGACTGGATGGTGCCACGCGCTGGTCGAGGCCACGCCCGGGTCGGGACCGTGGACTGGTAGAGGAGCCCGCCGTCTTGACTGGCCGGCCCTGACCCCCGTCCAGGACCTCCAGTAACAGCGCCACGTTCCCCCCCCCTGGGACACGCTCTTCACTGCCTGCTTGTGAGTCGAGGTGTCGCTTCGAGCGACTCCCTGCGAGAACCGACCCGGTTCGGAGCACCTAGTGCGACAGGGTGCTCCCAGTAGGCCTGACAGAGGCAGGGGTGTGGACGCACGCCAGGGTGTTAAAAGGGGATCGATGCTGGAAATGTTTCTTTATAATTGTGTATATGTTACATGTGCTGGAATGCTGTAATTGTGATTGTGTACGTCGTATGGTGAAATGTTTATTTATAATCGTGCATGTTGTGGGTGTTGGAGTGCTTGATTGTGATTGTGCATGTTGTGTGCGTTGGAATGTTTATTTTGCTGGTGTGAATAAATGGGGTGTTGTATCGTAATCTTTATTGTGTGGTCTCTTGCGGGGCGTGTGAGGTCAGTCACTCCCTTCACTCCCACCTAGACCGATCCTGTCAGGGCAGACCTCCAGGGGCCCGGTCGTGACACATTAATTGGGTTTTTTGTTGTTGTTTTTTTTCATCTGTTTCCATGTTTTCTTTTTTCCTTTCTTTTTTTCTGCTGTCCCATCTTCTGTGCCATCTCAGTGGCACTGCGCCCTCACTGCTCATTCCCATTCCCCATCCATAGCCTCAGCCCGCCCTGTCCTGCAGCAACCCTAGCACCGTCAGTCCCCAAGGAACAGTCAGTGTCAAGTCACTTTGAGGCAACCCACCCACAGCTGTTCAGAGCAAGCCACTTAGTTTTCAGAGTAAGGGGAGTTTACAGCTCGCCCACAGCTGCAGGTCAGGGAAAGGGGTGTTTTCTGCAGGCTGCTCCCCACCAGCCAGCTAACCGCGCTGTACTCGGCGAACTGAATGTCATCTGTGTAAAACCGGGCTGGCAACAGTGTGTTCGGCATTGCTGATCTGCCATTACAAGTGGGGGTGTTAGTTTGATAATTAGTAGTTGTCATGAAAAATATAATATATCTGTGCTTTTGAGATGACTGAATAGGCAAATTTCCGACAATTTTTTTAATACCAAACTCGACTAGGTTTATTTTCCTGTAGGGAATTTAGATACGGCATGAAAGTTTGTACACAAGTGGTCAGGCGATATTCAAACAATGACAACACACACACACACACATTGTGCAAAAATGACGTCATCACTTTCTGGGAACTTAATTTTCCCAAGTAACTAGTACACAAGTTTGATATATGCCTCTGCTTGGACAACAACAGCAAAAATGTTGGATTAGAAATGTGTAAGCCTTGTTTGTTCGGCCCTTTAACTAAGTGTCTCGAATGGGACTGAAAAATAAAGCTGTGAGAGGCAGTGCACAGCTTTCGTTAGTGTTTCATGCGCTTCTACTGATCCAGCATACGCAGAACACCACCTACTATGCCCCCTACTGAAAACGATTTATTGCTTAGTCGCGGAATCAGCATGAGTGAGCTCTCCTTCCAGAGAGTGCTACCACGTCCATCCATGGACAGTCCCTATGAATTTGCTGATACCGGTGACCCTGACAGAAGCAAACCAAGGCTAAAGGCGAGGAGGGAAATCAAAACTGAGGTCACCATGAAGCAGGGTATGAAGAGCCACAGAATTAGTCTTCTTCTTTTCATGCTGATCGATGAGGATGAGGATGGTGAACATGATGCTACCGTTTTCCATTCTGGTCTGAGACTGCATGACTGGGCTGTATTCTATGCTTATTTTCATAACATATCTGGGGCCTCAGCCTGGGCCAAGAGATACAGACACCTGCAGTGTTTCTCAATAAATTTGAGCAGCACTCTCAGAGACGCATCCATTAAGTGGATGAAACTCAACCGTGTGGTCCCAGTCTTCCAGTTTAGCCCATAGCAGACTCGGCTCTGGGTAGGAGCCATTCGAGGCAGAAAAATCCCACAAGTAAGTGGCTGTGATGGGAATTGAACCTATGACCTCCCAGCCAGGAGTCCGCAACACAAACAACTTTGCCAGGGGACTGGTGTTCCTACGTTATATGTTTCAGTTATGCACATCTGTTGAGTCAGTAAAGTGTAGACCGTAAAACTGTAATGAGTGACTGCTAGCATGACCTGCCCATGTAAACATGTTTGAATGTTGGGACATCAAACCAGCTGTCGTAACTGGAAAACAGGCAGAAGGGGTATTCCTGAATGACAGAACGTAAGCATTGTGAAACCTTTTTTTTTTTTCTTTCATGAAATGCTGTCGTAACTGGAAAACAGGCAGAATGGGGTATTCCTGAATGACAGAACGTAAGCATTGTGAAACCTTTTTTTTTTTCTTTCATGAAAATAAGTCATCAAACTTTTATTAAAGATAAAAAGCTCCAGATAATTTGACTGGAAGGAAATACACGTTATTCATATCACAGCTGTCTCTTGTTTTTAGGAGTTATTTTCCCTTGGTCAGCAATGGACTGGATCTCTATGACTGATGGCAGCATGTTTCATGAAATTAGTGCACTGTGCTTTGTGATAATTTTGTTCTGTGACTGCAAGGAGTTGCAAACACAAATTATTCAAAGTTGTTATGATTTTCTTGTCTGTTCTGTGTGTGCGCTTATTGTCCCAAGCCAGCAATGAGTGTTCATTTTGGCTAAAAAAAACTGACCAAAAAAACAGGGGGTAGTTGAAGTGACCAGGAGTGTTTAACTGTGGCACAAGCGTTTCACAAGCCCCTAAAAACCAATCTGCATGCAATATCTAAATAAAACAGGTTTTCATTTTCCAGATCAGTTTTGGAATTCTGGAAATCAATCGGTTGATCAGGCACTTCAAAAATATCTGTTACATCATGATCTTCAGTTTCAAAATCTGTGCATCAAATCTGAAATCTGTGCATGATAAGTCCTCAAGTGTGTGCTATCAAGAGCAACGAAGATATTGAATATTAATCTGTTTATTATTAGCATTGTATTATACATGCATGTAACTGCCAAAATTTTGGTATTGATTTTTTAGAAAAATTCTAGTAAAACCCTGAATGTCCAGCTGACACAAAATTTTGTATTAGAATTGACTAATGAATGTAGTTTAATGTGTATCTGCCTATTCGTGAGTAATTGATATTTATAACTGACAATCTTGGTTGCTTAACTTCAATAAGAAAATTAGAAATTGATCAATGAAAGTTGACACTGATTCCTAACATCTTGGTCATCTCCCACACCACCACTTAACTTTGAAGTGGTTACAAACATACCTGCACAGTCTGCACCACTTTCTGAAATGTCACGATCAATTCAGTGGTGTTTGGAACAAACATTTATCATTGTTATTTATTGTCATACTTGATATAAGCTGGAGGGGAAAAAGAAAAAAAGAGATTTGTGTCGACTCAAAGAACATGATGTACAGCCACTCTGTAAGCTTTCCCAAGTACTGCAGTTAGAATGAAACGTAGTCTCCCTCAATTGGCTGATCATAAGTTAGCTGGTACATGCAGGTGCGGGTAGAAAGGCAGTCGAAAGATCGATAACTTGATGTCATTTTCTACATTGTTTTTGTAGCGGAGTTTGTATGCTGTTGTGTAAAACTCACCAATGACTTTTTTTTTGGATTCATTGATGACAACATATTTTGTGGTTTTATATATTGGCGCACAGTACTGTTCTGATGTTCATGGTGTTTGGTGTCATGCATCAAGATAAATTCTACACTTTGGTATTGCTCTGTGTGTGTGTATGTGTATGTGTGTGTCTGTGTGTTTTTGGTCTTTCTTTCTCTCATCATTTTTTAACTAGAGCTCTGGGGTTCACCATATGTGAGATCTTTATCATATTCTATCATTTTTATTCCACTGTAGCACATTCCATCTTTAGGACTGATGTCTGAACATGATGACGAAGTGCATGCCTTTTTCTGTGTTATCCATCCCATTGCATACTGCCTACAAATGCCTACAAATACAAGGTTTTTTTTTTATTTGAAGGCAGCATCCCAATCTCACATGGTTACAAACAAGGAAAAAGCACAACACAGTTTAAAGAAAGTAGGCTTTGTGTATTTTATTCATTTATTTTTTTTGCACAGTGGCTGCAAAAAACGTACATGCTTGTGCACACACCCACACATTACTACACATTTCCTCCGTTCCTCTTCAGTTTTTTAAAAATTGGATTGTGTAGTATCATAGGAAAAGGAGTTCAGGCAAATAACTTTCTCTGTCTGTGAAACCTTACCAAGGTTGGAAGAACAGATAAAGAGAGTGTGTATGTAAATGTGGGAAGGGTGGTAGAGAGGGGAGAAGTTTGAAAGAGGTTATTACAGTGAAGTGTGAATATTAAATCCTTACAGTGGGTACTATGAAGTGTGAATTTTAAAACCTTCACTGAAGAGTACACAGGAACTATTGTTTTTTCTTTTAGCAGGGAACCACATGATCACCATTCACCTGGTCGAGATCATTAGGCAATGGTTGTAACTGTACACCCAGAGTGGTACTCCAATGCATGGTATTAAAGTGGTGTTCCTATTTCCTTCAACAGCAGTAGGTGGGATACGAAATAAGAGGAAATCATTGAGAGGAAAAAAAAAAAAGAAAAAAGAAAGGAAGGAAAAAAAAAGAAGAAAAAAGAACTTGCAAAACTAAAAAGTGAAGATGACAGTCAAATGGAAGGTGTTTTGTTTATGGACGATAACATGCAAGGGAGATGGAAAAAAAAAGTATCTGTAAGATGTGAATGGAATTCAAATATCTGCTGTGCACCACCATACCTTTCTGCTTGACACACTCAAGTCTGTTGTTTACAAACATTGGGACAACCATTTTTGTCAAACACTTATGTACCAGTCCCAGTATATGTGAACCTCAAATCAGCAAAATGCACAATTTTATATGACTACATGATAAACAGAATGCTTCCACCCACCCACCCCTTTTTTTTGTGAAATGTAAGATCATTCGTTTCTTAAGTAGTACAACTGCATTTTGATTTGAAAAGGCTGGTAGAAAAAAAATACTGGGATAGGTTTTCTGACATAATTAATGGACAACAGCCATGAAAATTTTAGGTTTCCTGACATAATTAATGGATAACAGTCATGAAAAATTTTTTAACGGCTTTTGTTTATTACGGCATGATAATTTACATGAAAGGGTCATTTGCATGTTTTTGATTATAAAAAAGACATCATTTACTAGTACTGACAAATGCCTAAGAAATATATTTTGTCTTTCTTTTGTATTTGCATATTTCGTGGTTGAAAAATTACCAAGGCTTAAATGCTTTTTTTCAGCAGGATGTAGAAATATGTCATTTCGAAAAAATCAGTTGAAATCGAAATCGTTACCTACTTTCAAAACGTTAACATTGATCATTTTTGGATGGGCGGCAGAATATGAGTTAATATACGTACAAATTGATATAATTCTGAAAGGGAAGTCATGGTTTGCCTACCACACTGCCAGTGCCCACCAGCGCACCCTGGAGATGCCAGACAATCCCAGTTGTATCACTAGACCGTCAAACAAACCATGGTCAACACAGAAGCAACGCGTTTCGACCATGAGGTCTTATTCTCCAGCAGGCCAGACCCACAAATGGTGCAAATAAGAACTGAAAATGAAATGGCTAATGGGGTGGATAGAGAAGAGGTAGGGGGGATGATTGGGGGGGGGGGGATGGATAGGTCGAGGTTGGCGTATACCAGTGGTGAGAACAAAGGAAGAAAAGGGGCGTGTCAAGACGGTGGGGCACTTTGTGTGTGTGCATGTGCGTGCTTGCGTGTGTGTGCACACTTGCATGTGTTTTTATTGTAAGAATGCTCTCTAGGCAAGAATAAATATCACCAGTGATGAGTAGACTTGATTTTTTTTTAAAATGTCACCAGTTCAGTGAACATGTTATCATCATTGGATTGTAAAAATCGTTTGTTTCCTAAGATGACAGGATATTGTATGCATTTTGTGAGGCCACCAGTTCATCCACTTTGTGAAACTCTGCAAATTGGAAGGCCATGTTTCACATAATGATTGTTTTTGTCAATGATAGACACACAGTTCAGAAAATTCATTAATGCATTCTGTCACCTCGATTCACACAATTTGCTGAATATCTTGACCACACCGACAACCTACACACACACACAAAATGATGAAAATATCAACAACAAAAACTTCACTGGATAATTTTTTCTGATGCATGGTCACATAACAGCGACACGTGCACATACATACCACACAGGCGTGTTGCATATACACAAGCTCATATATGCAGTCACACATATGCACAAACTCTCTCCCAACCCCTCTCTCTCTCTCTCTCTCTCACACACACACACACACACACACAAACAAACACACACACACATGCATGCACGCACACACATATACACATACGCGCTTGTGTGTATGTACATGCAGGTACAGTCATATGTTACTCATTTATATGTTACTCATAAGTATATGAAAACAAAATGAATAAAAGCTATAGGGCCTGCAGTATGTAACTGGCGTTTTACAGCTGAATCCAAGAGAAAATCGTTTTGGTTTACAGCTAGAAGGCAATCAACTAACGACGCATACCACCACCACCACCACCACCATTACCATTATTCCCCCCCTCCTTCCATATATCCATCCCTTCCTCACCATTCATCCACCCATACCCTTACCACACAGTACTACACACACACACACACACACACACACACACACACACACAAACACACACTTAGATGTGATCCATCTCCATCGTGTGTGTGTGTGTGTTGTGTCTTTCTGTCTGTCCATCCGTCTGTCTACGTATTTGTCTGTGGTCAGTGCGATCATTCAGCGAAAGCTCGGTGGCTCCAGGTAACTGAAATGCGCAGATGAATTTTCATAACAAAACAGCATTTGGGCAAGTAAATATTTAGGCCTGTGCTATCACCAGTGATGCGGAGCCCTTGGACAGTTCCAAGCTTTTGCCGAATGGCTTGATCACAGAGATGTCGTGTTTTTCTTTTCATGAAAAGACAAACACCACACCACCGTGATCAACCCATTTGGCAAAAGCTTGGAACTATCTTGGTGGCGGTCAGTGCATATGAATTTTCTGCACATATATATATATATATATACTGCTGTTTTATATATATATGTGTGTGTGTGTGTGTGTGTGTGTATGTGTGTGTGTGTTCTCTTTCGTACTCAAGTAATGAGCAATATCAAGCCAAAACTTTGTTAGATGTCATATCTGTGGCAGGCCATATCAAGCCAAAACTTTGTTAGATGTCATGTCTGTGGCAGGCCATATCAAGCCAAAACTTTGTTGGATGTCATATTTGTGGCAGGCCATATCAAGCCAAAACTTTGTTAGATGTCATATCTGTGGCAGGCCATATCAAGCCAAAACTTTGTTAGATGTCATATCTGTGGCAGGCCATATCAAGCCAAAACTTTGTTAGATGTCATATCTGTGGCAGGCCATATCAAGCCAAAACTTTGTTGGATGTCATATCTGTGGGAGGCCATTCACAGACAGGAAGTAGAGGAATACCAACACCGGATACTGCTGCTTCATTGAATAAGTTTTTCTTCTCCTCTCTACTGTGCCTAAAGCAGTAGTTTGGCTATATCATGTCTGTCTATTAGTTGAGGCAGTTCTTTGTTCCGAGGTTCATTGATAACGGTTTTTGCGAATGTAACCGTTTTTAAGCCCTCCTCTAAAATAAGAGTATTCTGTCCTTGGGCATGGATGAGGCAACAAAGGTTTGCATGCTGGATATTTACATGACGACAAGGTAACTGCCCTTGACAAAATTCGCACTCATTTTGATGAGCAAATGAAATCGTACAGAGAGAGAGAGGGAAACAGAATTGTTCCGTGCCATGTGACGAGGCGTGCTCTAACAAGGTCCGAATTTCACACAGACTAATTCATGGGAACGAGCTACTTGGACAATACAATGTCTTGCCACTACTTTTGCAATGGATTTTGAAAAGAGGATATTTTAGGCGTTTCCTTTGGAGAGAAAAAAAAAGAAAAGAAAAGAACAAGAAAAGCAGCTTAGGAAGGGAAGCGGTGATTTTAGGTCGAAGGTTGGCCAACTCGGGAAAAAGGCCCATTGACGGTGAAGAAAGACCCACTGATCACAGGGAAGGACCTGTTGACAACAGGAAAAACTGTAACCTGTGCTATTCTTCAGAGGGCACATAAGACTCGAGGCGAAAGCTTGGCCGTGTCTGGGGTTGTGCTGTTTTCACCTGTCAGCAGAACAGCACCGAGTGAGGCTGCAGGTTGCACACAACAGTTGCTTGATGGTGGTGTCTTCTGCTGGTGGGCTCTGAAGTGGGCTGGTGCATTCATGGGGGCTGAAGGTTCATATTGTGTCACGTCCAATGGCCATCACACAATGACATATGCAGGGAGCAGTTATGTCCCTTGACTCTTAATGTAGTGCCCTGTGTGTGACTGCACCCTAGGTGAACAAAGCGCAGGCTTCCAACGGAGGTGAAGGTGGTGAAGATGAAGGTTGTAGAACAAGTGTCTGGGAGTGATGGTGGTGAAGATGACGGGAACAGGATGGATGTAGAAGAACTAGTGTCTGGGGGTGAAGATAATGGAGATGATGTGTACGGGACAGTTGTAGAAGCAGTGTCTGGAGGTGAAGTGGTGAAGATGATGGCTGTAGAAAAACTCGTGCCAGGGGTGAAAGTTGTAGAACTAGTGCCAGGGGGTGAAACTTGTAGACCAAGTGTCTGGGGATGAAGGTTGTGGAAGAACTAGTGCCTGGGGGTGAAGGTTGTAGAAGAACTAATGTCTGGGGGTGAAGGTTGTAGAAGAACTAGTGCCTGGGGGTGAAGGTTATGGAAAAACTAGTGTCTGGGGGTGAAGGATGTAGAAGAACTAGTGTCTGGGGATGAAGGTTGTAGAAGAACTAGTGTCTGGGGATGAAGATTGTAGAAGAACTACTGTCTGGGGGGTGGAGGTTGTAGAAGAACTAGTGTCTAGGGATGAAGGTTGTAGAAGAACTAGTGTCTGGGGATGAAGGTTGTAGAAGAACTAGTGTCTGGGGATGAAGATTGTAGAAGAACTAGTGTCTGGGGGGTGGAGGTTGTAGAAGAACTAGTGTCTGGGGGTGAAGGTTGTAGAAGAACTAGTGTCTGGGGGTGAAGGTTGTAGAAGAACTAGTGTCTGGGGGTGAGGGTTGTAGAAGAACTAGTGTCTGGGGATGAAGATTGTAGAAGAACTAGTGTCTTGGGGTGAAGGTTGTAGAAGAACTAGTGTCTGGGGGTGAAGGTTGTAGAAGAACTAGTGTCTGGGGGTGAAGGTTGTAGAAGAACTAGTGTCTGGGGGTGAAGGTTGAAGAAGAACTAGTGTCTGGGAATGAAGGTTGTAGAAGAACTAGTGTCTGTGGATGAAGGTTGTAGAAGAACTAGTGTCTGGGGATGAAGGTTGTAGACGAACTAGTGTCTGGGGATGAAGGTTGAAGAAGAACTAGTGTCTGGGGATGAAGGTTGTAGAAGAACTAGTGTCTGGGGATGAAGTTTGTAGAAGAACTAGTGTCTGGGGGTGAAGGTTGTAGAAGAACTAGTATCTGGGGGTGAAGGTTGTAGAACTAGTGTCTGGGGGTGAAGGTTGTAGAAGAACTAGTGTCTGGGGGTGAAGGTTGTAGAAGAACTAGTGTCTGGGGGTGAAGGTTGTAGAAGAACTAGTGTCTGGGGGTGAAGGTTGTAGAAGAACTAGTGTCTGGGAATGAAGGTTGTAGAAGAACTAGTGTCTGGGGATGAAGGTTGTAGAAGAACTAGTGTCTGGGGATGAAGGTTGTAGAAGAACTAGTGTCTGGGGATGAAGGTTGAAGACGAACTAGTGTCTGGGGATGAAGGTTGTAGACGAACTAGTGTCTGGGGATGAAGGTTGTAGAAGAACTAGTGTCTGGGGATGAAGGTTGTAGAAGAGCTAGTATCTGGGGGTGAAGGTTGTAGAACTAGTGTCTGGGGGTGAAGGTTGTAGAAGAACTAGAGTCTGGGGGTGAAGGTTGTAGAAGAACTAGTGTCTGGGGGTGAAGGTTGTAGAAGAACTAGTGTCTGGGGGTGAAGGTTGTAGAAGAACTAGTGTCTGGGGTGAAGGTTGAAGAAGAACTAGTGTCTGGCGGTGAAGGTTGTAGAAGAACTAGTGTCTGGGGTTGAAGGTTGTAGAAGAACTAGTGTCTGGAGGTGAAAGTTGTAAAAGAACTAGTGTTTGGGGGTGAAAGTTGTAAAAGAACTAGTGTCTGGGGGTGAAGGTTGTAAAAGAACTAGTGTCTGGGGGTGAAGGTTGTAGAAGAACTAGTGTCTGGGGTTGAAGGTTGTAGAAGAACTAGTGTCTGGGGGTGAAGGTTGTAAAAGAAGTAGTGTCTGGGGATGAAGGTTGTAGAAGAACTAGTGTCTGGGGGTGAAGGTTGTGGAAGAACTAGTATCTGGGGGTGAAGGTTATAGAAGAACTAGTGTCTGGGGGTGAAGGTTGTAGAAGAACTAGTGTCTGGGGGTGAAGGTTGTAGAAGAACTAGTGTCTGGGGGTGAAGGTTGTAGAAGAACTAGTGTCTGGGGGTGAAGGTTGTGGAAGAACTAGTGCCTGGGGGTGAAGGTTGTAGAAGAACTAGTGTCTTGGGGTGAAGGTAATGCGGACAGGCTGGTCGGGCGTCATGACTGTGTTGAGGACGGGCTCCACTTCGTCATGGTGGTAGGACAGCTGAAATTTCTGTACCAGCTGCACACAGTAACCACAGGAAGACATTGCATCGGTTAGTATGGATGTACAGACAGTCTGGTATCATCCATCCTATTTTCATAAATCAGGTAAGGATGAGAAGAATAAATTATTCAGTGGAATGTTATTAATGTTGTAACATGTATGAGATAGGTTCAAGTGGAAAACAAGCACGGATATACGTTGTTAAATGTATAAAATGGGTTAAATTTTAAAACTAACATTGATATATGAACGTACTGTCTTCATATTTTCAGCTTAATTTAGTGAAATTTGCTTTTGTTTTATTTTTCTATGCGAAGTATTTTTCATTTATGATTTGCTAATGCAATCTCTCCAAATAACAATTTCTCACCTTAGCTAGCAGAATGTGAAGTTCCTGTTCTGCAAATCGTCGTCCTGAAAGAGAATTATCAAATGTAGTTAAAAACAACAATAACAACGACAAAACAGCACGAGTTCTCATGGTATAGTAGTGAAAAGAAGACGCCAGAAACACACTTAGAAAAGACAAAAGAAAAAAAAAGTTCACATCACAAGACATTGAATGATCTATTTAATCTACTTGATGAATATACACTATACCATGATTTTTTTTAGGAACTTTCTAATTTCAGATTGAAAGAAAATACGGCGAAGTAAAACACAATCAAGTATAACCTTAAAAACATGGGTAATTTTTTTTCTTTTTTAGTGTCAAATGGCACATAAAAATCAATCTCCCCTCTGTTGAGCAAAGGTACATCAACTACTGTCTGTCATGTCATAAGAAGATAACTTAGGCCAAGGATGATGGTGGTTTATCGCTGAAGAGCGCTAGTGGAAAACAACCTAGTCGAAAAAAATACAACCTTTGCACTCGTACATGAAGGTGATGACATCTGGCAGAGACGTAGAGGAAATTTCCTTCACGTCTCTGCGTCTGGAAATGTGTAGTTAGACTCCACAGGTGATGATACCTGAAAATTTGTGGTTAGACTCCACAATTGATGATATCCGGAAAGGTGTGGTTGGAGCCCACAGCAAATGCAAAACAACACTATCATTTGCACGCGCGCACGCACGCACCTACCCCACCCCCCTTCCCGCACACACACACACACACACACACACACACACACACACACACACACACAACGTCAGACAACAACTGCAAAGCCACATCAGTCGCTGACCTATGCACATTCGAGCACCGTGTCCCCAGACGAGGTTGGACAAAGACTTGAGCTTGGGGTCCATGTTGCCCTCACGTAGCCATCGGCTGGGCTGGAATGTCTCGGGTTCCGGAAACAGTTGGGCATCACGGAACATGCCGAACAGGTTGGCTTGCACGTGACTCTGGAACCATCGTTTGAAGCAGACATTTTCTATGTATGCTCCCTGGCTTGATGCATAGAACAGACTGGGGGTTTCTTTCTTGATTATTCTCCCTTCGTTGTCGTTTGTTTTTGTTTTGTTTTTACATAATCTTTAATCAACTAATTGGAGAACTGACAGGCGCGCAAAAAAGAGTTCAGTTATTAACGAAATATGATTCTAATATCAATACAAATATCCCTGTCCTTCACTGGATTTCACACTGAAGTTTAGTCTACCGACGGTGTCGCTATATCGGTTAGAATAACATTGGTCGACTATCAACATTTGTAAAATTTGACCAGATTTAATGCATGGAGTGTTAACGTTTAACACAAAGCGTGTGAGCAGTGACGATGTTGATAATATTCAGGGCTTAAAATCCTCCTCGGATCCGAGAAATTCCTCGGGAAGCCAAAAAATTCCTCGGGGAAAAAAAATCGATTTCCTCGGGGGAAAGAAACCCGATCTAAAACGCCCCAAACGCGTCCGCATTCGCATATGGTTCTGATTCGTATTCGGTTCAAAGTCGCAAACAGCCATTTCGCACCGGTAGCTTTAGGCGCCTAATCTATCAAGATGGCGACTGTGAGAATCATCGAACGTGGAGAGAAGTTTGACGAAAGCGGGATCAAAAACAAATGGAGGTGGGAGTGGACTTTAAAGTCCGTGAAAGTGAGGTCAGATCCCGATGAATTCGAGCGGATCGGTCAACATATTCGAAAGGTTGACGTGCCAGGCAGTGCAAGATGTGTACTGTGCACCACAGACATCGTCTACACTTTCCGCGGGATCGTCGCACTGAAAGAGCATCTTGTCACAAAGAGACACCGCGATCGCAGCTTTCCCCTGCAGACAAGGGGAAGGGAAAGAATATTTCTGCAGCTTGGCTGTGCTTGTCGTAAGAGGCGACAGAACCAGCCCCTCTCAGATTGCTTAGTTCCACATTCCAAACGTGAGTTTTGAATTTTGATAACTGTGTCTCCACCAATAACCATTTTGTTTTGTCTTGATAACCTGTTGGTCTTTTTTATGCTCTTTTCACATGAAATGTGTTGATATAAATATCATTTTAGATTTAGATGTTTGTCTTGTCTTTGACAGTGGATTGAATATCTGTATGGATGTACCTTTCCTGCATTAAATCTTGCACTTTTTCTGTGCAATTTTTTTCCCAAAAATAGGGCTCAGAATGAGCCAGAGTGCACAGATTTTGTTCTAGATTTTCAAAATTTTCTGGGGGGGCATGCCCCCAGACCCCCCTAGCAGGGCGTGCCTGCTTTGCAGGCACGCATTCGTGGCTTCGCCACTTCAGAAATTTTCCTCTGATTTTTGGATAGACCATTTTAAGCCCTGAATATTCAATGCATAGAGTATATACGGTAACTGGTTTCATAACCTTAACTGCAGGGATTGTTAACATTTGATGCAGAAAGTGTTGGCAAGAATTTTCTTGATGATAATGAATGGAATGAGTGTCAGCAGTGACGATATTGGTAACATTTTATGCAGGTATTATCAACAGTAACTATGGAACTTAATGCAGGGTGAGTTAGCAGTGACTGTGTTGGTGATATGTAATGCAATGAATGTTAACAGTTACTATTTTGATGGAAAGAATATGCCTGCAGTTGTTGTTGTTGTTGTTGTACCCTGGCTAAAAGACTCCAGGGATCATCCGAACAGCCAAAGTACTTGAACACTATGGTACAAATGCATCAGCTGGGGATGAGAACATTACATGTGTGACCATTTGTGAATACCCCGCCACGTAGGCAGCCATAATACGACTTCGGGGAATTTTGGAGACTGATAATGTTATGCTAGGAGCTTGTCACAACTGAAGACAATGCCCGCATAACTATGCAGAGCATAACAACATTTTGATGTAGCCTTGGTGTTCTAGCCTATGTCAATTGGCCTGACACAGCCTTAAGCCAAGGCGGTATGCCTGCAGTCACGTAAGAGACTGGGTTGAGAGTGTTAGTAATGAGTTTGGTAACTGGGAGCACGTCACGTTGTTTGATTGGTTATACAATGAGTTCACAGTATCAATGGTAAAAGTGCCACTGAAAAAAAAGGAAAGATCGGCTAGCAGTTAGCTACAGAAGGCCCAAAACTTTCCGTGAAATCAATGTGATCTAGTTTGAAGAGACAAGGAAATTAAATCAACTGACCCCTGCAGGAATGTTGTATCCCGCCACCTCGATGTCTGTGGGTAGAATACGGCTCGTTGCATATGTGATGGGATACATTCTGTAAAGATAAAAAAAAAACACGTCACACAGACATGTATGTAATTCTCTCTCTCTCTCTCTCTCTCTCTCTCTCTCTCTCTCTGTTTAAACTGAGTTTGTTAGTTAATGTCATCGACCAAACCTGAACACATGCATAATCTGTCTTGATTTTTGTATGGATTTAAAATGAGAGATGTTGTGACATCTTGAAAGGTACATGAATACATTACATCATCGTCAGCATGTATTTTGAATCTGTTATATATCTTCACTCAGTTATATCATCACATACCCCTTCATGATGGGCTCGGGCTTAATATGAATGAGATATCTTGAGTCTGTCTGTCTGTCTGTCTCTCTCTCTCTCTCTCTCTCTCTCTCTCTTTCACACACACACACACACACACACACACACACACACACACACACAGACACACACACATTCTATGGCAGTTATACTGTAGAAAAGTTACGTCTCTAAGTCTTTTGTGTTGTTTTTGCTGTTACATTGCCCGTGTCTCCTCAGTAATACTGCCTCCATTCTCCTAACAGCATTTGCGATCTCCGTAAGTCCTTGGTTGTGTTTCCATGCACACCTTCCCTGGGTTAGCACTGCTTTGCAAGAACCCACGAATGTTCTGCTGATTGTTTGCCCTGACCGAGTGGACACATGGCATCATCCGATTTTCTGTTTTCCTAGGCCTGAATTCGAGGGCAGGAGGTTATATACAGACCTGGAGATGAAACTCATCCAAAGAGGTGCCTTGTGTCATGTTTAATCCTGCTCAGGCTTCTTTGGATGGCGTTTTCCCACATAGTCCACTGTCTCTGTTGGCCTTGCTGGATGCCTTCTGGGTTTTCTTGGAATCTTCTCCTTTCTTCAGCTCCTGTATTACCATGTCTCTCTCTTGACTTGCCCTTTTGCCTATGATCATCAGTTCATTCCTGTTGACTCCAGCCTCTGTCTGTTGATTTGTATGCGTCCTGTTATTTCCATGATCTTGAGGTTTTCCTTTGCCATGTCTGCTGCCTCCTGAACTTTCTATTTTCTGCCAGTCCAAAGACTGGACTGGATCGACCTCATAACCTTGTCTCCCTGGTCCTCGGGTATGGTCAGTAACCTTACTATTTCAATACTTATCCTTCTGTTTTTACCGAATAAAACGATTTTACTTAAAAAGTGGACCCGTAATGGGATACTTCCAGAATTGAACCACACCTCCGCTTATATCAGGCACATCCTTTTCATAACTTCACAACTTCCCATGTACGCATGTACACTAAACTCAGAATTAAAGTGTCAAAGCCATAATGTTTTTTTTAACTTGAATTTTCAGAAAGAACACGAAACGATTTGTCTTAGATAGTTTTAAAAAGGATGTATCATGCTGCAGTATTGTCTGCTTCAATGGGCTTCATATAATAGAAGTAGCTTGAAGTGAAAGGCATATCTCGGTCTGTGGAAAATCAGTCAGTCATTTGACTAGACTAGTATTCAATGTACTGGACCACACTTATTCCGGTGAGTGACCAGCTATACCAAATATTGGAACATTCCACTGTCCCCATTACAAGTCAAAATGGGTATTTCAAGTACACAAACACTGTTTGCATATCATCACTCACAACCCTGCCAACCCCCCTCTACGTCAGTGGCTGCAACAACAGCAACCAGCTTTACATGAAAGCAACAAGATGAAACAAGCCATGCCAGAGCTCCCCATAGTAGGAGAAAGAAATTCAAATAGTCTACGAAACATCCTGATGCCTTCCATGCTTCCTCCACAAGAACCATCCACTGACAACCCTGGAAGCCACAGATGTATTCGAAAACGCTGTGTCATCTGTAAGGAGCATGTAGTAGAGACAAGTCAGTTCACCAGTGATGTTAGTGGCGAGACATTCACCATTCGCCATGAGATGTCCTGCAGCACAAGAAACATCGTGTACCTGCTCTACTGCACCAAATGCAAGGGAGCTCAATACGTAGGAGAAACACGCAACTCGCTCAAACAACGCTTTTACTTACATAGGTCACACATCCAGAACAATACAGGCACCCACGTCACACATCATTTCAACATGCACAACCACTCACTTCAAGACATGGGTTGTATGCCAATTGAAAAACAGTACATAGACAGTGACATTCATAGAGACCTCAGGGAAAAATTCTGGATTCGTAAACTACAAACAAAGCACCCACATGGCCTGAACACACATGACTAACTATTAGTGACACGCACCGAGTTCCCTTGCATTTGATAGTGACTCAGTTGTTCCCTCTGGTACAACTAACAAAGTGAAAACCTGAGAGAGAGAGAGAGAGAGAGAGAGAGAGGCAGAGACAGACAGAGAGAGAGAGAGTGAGAGAGAGAGAGAGAGAGGGCCGTCAGTATATTGGTGGGGGTGGGGAGTGACAAAATAATAACAACAGGATGGTGTGTTAGACTTTGCATCACTTGGTGATGACATTACTGTCATGACGCAAGTTTTCTTTTAGCATCGACCTGATGATGTCACTCCACTTTTGACGTGACTATACACAGTCTGTCGTCCTTGAAAAAGAGCAGCCGCTCGAAATATTGGATTATATTTGTTTACATTGCTTGTTTGCCTTTTACTTCAATTGTGTCTCTCTCTCTCTCTCTCTCTCTCTCTCTCTATATATATATATATATATATATATATATATATATATATACACAAAACAATAGTCCAAAAATCGCTGGCACCGCACACATCTGGAGTCTTCAGAGAAGAAGGAATGACAAAAAACAACAAAGAAAACTCGACCACTTTAAGGAAGCTATAGATCAATATTATTACTGTAAATAATTTCGGCTCCTCTGCGAAGCCTTCTTCAGTACCTTCACGTCACTTCTGTAGAAACGTAGTTCTAGCACTACGTCAATGTTCAAAAAGATGTCAACTCTCTCTCTCTCTCTCTCTCTCTCTATCTGTCGCTTTACATGTTTAAGGCACACATCACATCCGAAATCCATTCCTTCGCCCGGTCTTCACCATGAAGTGGAAATCCTTTCTTGAATTGAGACCATTGAAAATTGTGCCAAGGTTGCACTGGTACCAAATCTCCTTGCGAAGTAGATCTTCATCATCATCTGCAGCGTCAAATGCGGTGATCTTGAGGAATGGGAGGTTCTTGTCTTTTGGACGGGGAATCTGGTTCACATGGGCAGCAAGTCTACACTTTTTGGTTTTCCCCAGATTGATGTCCGACTTGTGGTTGGCCCAACGGAGTTTTAAATTGTTGGTAGAGCCCACATACACTTCAGTTTCATGGAGAGAGCAGGAGATGGCATACAACACTCTTGGTGTCTCGCAAGTGATGTGTTTAGAGATGTTGATTATTCTGCCATCGAACAAAGACCTCAGACTCCTGGTAATAATGACATGTTTGCATGTATCACAACGGTCTTTGCAAGGGAAGAAGCCAGGTTCTTCCTTAGGACCGTGCTGTCGGAATCTTTGGGGGACAGTGGGCTTGTAAATTTCCCCAATGTTCTTCCTTCTCCTGTCTGCCGAGATCAACATCTTCTTGGGAAAGATTTCTTCGTTCTTCTTGTTGGCATAGAGAATTTTCAAATTTTCATTGATGATTTTTCCTTTGCTGGGCACTCTCGGGTCAAATGTTGTAACCCAAGCCAGTTTCTTCGTCTGCTTCTTGCGAGGTTGACGAAGAAGTGTTTCTCTATTCTTGCTGGCTCCCTTAATGAGACGTGAATGGGCTACATCCCACTTCCAACCTGACACACACAGATAGTTGGAATACTCTTGTATCCTAGCTGCCAGTTTGTCATCGTCACTGCAGATCATGCGGAGTCGTATTCCAATACCTTCAATGAGGCCCTTGAAGACTCCTGGAGAATGGCAACTACCAGGATGAAGATAAGAGTGGCAATGTTTGCTGTTTACGTCTGTGTTGATCTTGCCCTCGTGAAGTTTCAGTTTCACGTCCAAATACTCCACTTCAGTACCATGTGTTACTGTCCATTTGATGGATGGAGGATGAAGGGTTTGGAGTTCAGCTTGAAACTGATCAACTGTGGAGGCAAATGGAAGTACAGCAAATCCATCGTCTCTAAATCTGTTCCAGTCCAGTTTCTTGACATCTTCATCTGGACTCGGATGTAGAAAAGAAAGGAGTGGAACTGATGTTGTAGAAACAAGCTTGTGGTCTAGCTCTCCCATGAAAACATCTACATAATCACAGGAATGACAGGGT
This sequence comes from Conus ventricosus, assembly GCA_018398815.1. NCBI lineage: Eukaryota > Metazoa > Mollusca > Gastropoda > Neogastropoda > Conidae > Conus > Conus ventricosus. Next base: position 18,019,848 of record CM031600.1, on the reverse strand, counting down.
CCCATGGCTGTACCACGGTTGGGCTTGGCATAGATTATTTTGCTTTCGCCGTCTTCATATTTGCAGAAATTGTTGTTCAATGCAATGTCAAGCCCTTCCATGATACAGCGTGTGGGGATGTCAAGAGGCGATGGGATCTTTTGCAGCATCTTCTTTGTAGCAGGAACTCCCATTACGTTGTTGACGTTGGGATAGAGAGCAACTACGTCACAGATTGCTAGTGTTGCTGATGGTGGAAGTGGGCTGTACTTCGAGTTTATCCTCTCTATCTTCTGTAGAAACTCTTTAGTGTCCATGATCTGATATGGTAGATGTTGCGTCAGGTGTTGAATAGCCTTCTGGACAAGCTTAGAAAGTGGCTGTACTGGAGTGCCAGATCCTGTCAGCAGGAGTCTAATAGGATAAGGCTGTTGCTTGTGGGTCTTGGTGAGAGGTTTGCATTTTCCTGCTTTTGGGTTCTGGATGTCTGTGACATAGTTTGCTATGTCACTTGAGATGGCGCCTTTCGATACCCACTTCTTAGCCCATGACTTTATTTTTGCTGTCACCTGTTCAGATGGATTTTGGTCGAGTACATCGTAATATATATATATATATATATATATATATATATATATATATATATATATACAACAAACTAATAAATTCCAAGGATAAGTACCGAGCACCGTTCCAGCAACTTACAGAGCAGCTTGGTGTTGCAATGACTGCAAGAAATATTGAATTATAAACAAAGCTTGCTCTTATGTCTTAGATTGAAGAAATAGGGGGAGATGCGCATTCATATCTGCAGTGGTAGATGATTCTGCCTATTCTGCCTAACTAACAATATGTGCTAGGTGCTCGGTACTTATCCTTTGAATTTATTAGTTTGTTGTATTTTAGTCCCTTGTGGATTCATTCCAAGAACTGGCCCTCAGTACTTGTGTCTTAGAGGATATCTTTTTATATTTTCTACTTTTCACAAGAAAATGTAGCTTGTTTTGCTCTTTTATGATTTTCTTTTGCTTCTTAGATGGCACCTTTGGTTGGTTTTTTGAAAACTCAACAAACATACTACGGTATTGCACACCAGCCTTTTCTGGGATTGCATTCTTCTTAAAACTGAAAAGGCAGAGGAGTCAAATTACCACTTTCCGCGGTCACTGAGGAGAAACAACCAAGTTTCGAAATATCGGTATATGACCAGGAGTTATATGTTAGTGAGTTTCCCTCCCTCCCATAGAAAACGGTATGGATGGGCTGGACCAATATGGGAAGAGGCCAAATATTGGTACAAGGAGACAAGGACACACACACACGCACACACACACACACAGAGGGGGATGGGGATGGAAGAGCGATGTAGAGAGAAAGGGAGAGAGAGAGAGGGGTGGCTGGGAGAAGGATGGACGGTGGAAGAATGGTTGGAAGGACAAACCGATGTGGTGAGAGATTCCATTGTTGTGGGGGAAACCAACAGAATCGTGGGGTCCCAAAAAATGTGAGCTTTGTAATTACCGAAAAGTCTCCTTGAGAACAGCTTTTACGAATGGCATCCGGGATAGATCATCTGGGGTGATCTCCCGTCCCCCTGGGACAGCGGCGTTCACTTCTGACAACATCTGGCTCTGTGCCTCAGGGTTGCGCGCCAAACAGTACAGACACCATGTCATCACTGTGGAAGTCTGCAATCATCATCGTCATCAACATCATCGTCATCGTCATCATCAACGTGATCATCATGATCAACATCACCACCACCACCACTACCATCATCATCACCCTACCACCACCACCACCACCACCACCATTATCATCATCATCATTATCGTTACCGTCACTATCATCATCGTCAACAGCATTTACTTTCGGTACCATCTTGTTCTGTGCTTCAGGGTTGAGCGCCAAATACACCATATTATCATGTGGTTGTCTGCAAACACCACCATCATCATCAGTATCATCATCATCATCCTCACCTTCACCACCAACAACATTAACAACACCAAATTATTTGGGTGTAGCATAGTCATAAAATGAGGTACACTGTACCGTACAGGTTTGGTCATTGTACTACCAAGGAACAGAGACTAACACATCGTAGGAAACACGTTAGAAAAAAAATATCACTCCCAGTCAATGCCACCCAAAAAAACATCATCATTGCTGACATCAAAAGGCTGCCTGCAGCATGCATAAATATAGATTACTGTTCCAGTATTCCTGAGGATAGAATGTGCTTCCTTAAAGCATAGATATACGGGAAAATCTTAGCCGTGGTGAGCCTGGAAATTCTATCCGAAGAACAATAAAGAACTTCACTGACCTATGGCATCGGCCAAAACAATTCACCATGAATCATCTGTTAAATTAAAAGTCAGTCGTAGCTATGCCAATAGGCCATGAATGTTTGTGCGAAACGTAGGTCCCGTGGCAAGCACAATCGTCTTTAGAAACCATAAGATCTCCGATGCACGATTCGATTCTAATCTGAAAATTTTCCCCCTCTCTCCATAAGATCTTGGCCGGTGGTTCCAACACTCGTTTTTGCAGTGCAACAATAGAGGGCTGTGTGTGTGTGTGTGTGTGTGTGTGTGTGTGTGCGTGCGTGCGTGCGTGCGTGCGTGCGTGCGTGCGTGCGTGCGTGCGTGCGTGCGTGCGTGCGTGCGTGCGTGCGTGCATGCGTGTGTGTGTATGTGTGTGTCTGTGTGTGTGCGTGCGTGCGTGCGTGCGTGCGCGCGCGTTCGTGACCCCGAGCAGAACCACAATAATACAACAGAAGAATAAGGTGGTCTCGCTGGAACTGAACGCATGCAACATTCTGCAAGGCACTGACATTTACCCTACGCTTCAAGACTGGACACCCTTCAACACATTTACGACGGGACGCTCTACAATAGAGCATTTTATCACAAAACACTCAACCACAAAACGGTCTATCACAAGAATACAACAAAACATTCCAAAACCAGACACTCTAGGACAAAACATTCTAGTACGAACTCTCAAGGGCAAAACATGCTAACACAAGACACTCAACATTCTAGTACATGACACTCTACGATAAAATAATCTAACACATGACACTCGACAACAAATCATTCTAACACGAGACACTCTGTGACACAATATTCTACCTCAGGATATTCTACGAGGAAGCATTCCATTACAAGACACTTGACGACAAAACGATCTGCTACAAGACACTAACAACGATTTATTCTAGCTCAAAACATTCAACTACAAATCGCTCAATAATGAACCATCCTAGTACATGACACTCTACGATAAAGCAGTCTAGCGGAAGAGGCTCTCCAACAAAGCACTGTATCTCTAGGCACGCCATGACAAATCATTCCAGCACAAGATATACTATGACAAAACATTCTACAGTTTACGGCAATTCATTGCAAAACAAACACCCTATGACAAAACATTTTACAACAGGGCATTTCCAATCCGTTCCAGCTCAAGACGCTTTATGACAATCCATTCCACCACAAGACTCTAAACACTTTTCATTCCAGCACAAAACACTACGATAATCCATTCCACCACAAGACTCTTAACACAATCCATTCCAGCACAGCACACTATACACAACCCATTCCAGCACAAGACACTTTACGACAATACATTCCAGCACAATACGCTTTACGACAATCCATTCCAGACAAGACACTTTACGACAATCCATTCCAGTACAAGACACTTTACGACAATCCATTCCAGTACAAGACACTTGACGACAATCCATTCCAGCACAAGACACTTGACGACAATCCATTCCAGCACAAGGCACTTTACTACGACAAATCATTCCAGCACAAAACACTGACGGTTTCCACGGCTGCCATGAGGAGGTCCACAGCGATTCCCGTGACATCTTTGGAAGACAGATTCTGATTGGCAAGAAGGTCGCTCAGGAATGCTGACGTGTTGCCCGTTTCGCCCCTCTTGAGTGCGTCCAGTTTCTGATGACAGTTCAACAGTTTTCAAGAACCTTTTTTGCCTACACAAACAGGCAATGAATCCTCCGACATCAGCAGAACCCGGTATCTTCCCATCAGCCTACTAACGATACGCCATACTCAAGGCTTCTGATCACACGTAATAAAAGCCGACAACACTCCCTACCTCACTCTGTCATACATCAAAATGTTTCAAAGTGTAGAAATATCTGATGCTCCGTGGCGAGAATGTATCCGATCTGTTCTACATTAATTGGAAATGAATCACATCTGGAAAAATAAGTCAACCCTAAGTATCAGGAGAAAAAAACAAACCATGCTATTACAAAGACATTAGAATCTAATTCATAGGCTTCTGGAAACAAACAAAAATACTATGTAGCGCTTCTGGACCATACTTTTACAATAAGATTGGTGAAGACTTTCGACAAGAACCATACGCGATAAACGTTAAAAACTTCAAACAGAGATGCCATCTCAGTTGACTCCGCGTCGGTGCTTATGATCTACCAATAGAAAGGAACAAATACACGAACACTACAAGAGAAGACAGAAAATGCAAACCATGTGGTATAGTCAGAAAATGACACTCATTTTCTGGACAGTTGTTCCAGATACACACTGCTGGAACGGAAAGCTAACAGAGCATCCACAAAAGATATACCCGACCCAAACTTGCAAAAAGGATGCCCGAGAGAAGTGTTTCGCAATGACGATCTACAAAGCCATTTCGCAAAATATGTTCATGATCGCATTAGCCTGAAAAGACAATAAGGGCTCCCTGAATGGGCCCAGGTAAATTATGGTCTTATCCGTTAATCATGGTTTCTCATGGTATATGTTGTGTCTATAAACCCTTAAGGATTCTCGTGATAATTAAAATCTGCAGCAGAGTCCGAGTCTGAGCTACACACACACAGCCAGAGACAGAAACAGACAGATATGCAGACAGACAAAAGAAGGAAAGGGGGGGGGGGGGGGGGGGGGGGACGGAGGGGAATCATTTACCCTGTCCACAAACGTCTGCCCGATCTCCATGACCTGGTCGGAGTGGAACTGGTACTGCTCCCATGTGTTGGTGCGAAAGAGCTTGTAGATGGGCAAGTTGTACATGAGGGGCTGCATCAATTGGAAGTAGCTCCGGAGATGGTAGATGAAGTCCTGTGCTTGCTGTGCTGGGCTGGAATCCAGGCATCCAATGCGTTCTTCGAACAGGAATGTTCCGATCGCTGCACATTCAAATACATACAAATAGAACAGACTATTCGCGCCGGCAAAATGGCAATTAAGCAGAACAATGACCAAGCGCCGTACAGAGCTAAGAACTATCAAATAACACTAAGAACACACACGCAGCATGCTACTATTCCAAAGCACTCCCACAATGAGGCATTATCAAATCCTACACTAGCCACTATACTCCAGTGGTAACTGTCAGTGGCAGTGGCTGGTAGGTTACATGTTTGAACGCTATCAATGGAATGTATAAGTAGGATTCATCGGCCTGGCTGGTTGTTCCCCAGAGTTGGTGAGTGTGCTATGATCTCCAACTGGAAGACTTGAAACACACAGACCAAAGTCATCCATGCACTTCACGATTCAGTTGCTCAAATTTCCTGGTCAACTATGCATGTGTCACTGTCCCTCGGACCTAGTTGAGACCGAGATAGATAATGTAACGGAAGCGCAGTGTACAGCCCTGCCATGTAGTGTCAAAATATAGCGGGACTCCATGACGTCATGGGACTCCATGACATCATCATTATTGTGATTACCGGCCAACTGATCATCTAAAAATAGTACTCCAGTTCTGTGACCTTTCACCCCCCTTGTCTCTTGGTGACCTTCATCTCGGACTTCCCTCCACATCTAGACCAATGCTGAGGTCATGTTCCAGTTGTCTATGTCGGCAGGCTCATGAGCACTGTCCATAATGAAGTAACTCGTGCTGTCTCTCTCTCTCTCTCTCTCTCTCTCTCTCTGGAGTGGAGTGGGTGGGCGGGCGGGTGCTCACTAGCCCTCGTTTCTGCAAGTAAGTAGGTGTTGCTATAATCAACGGGGAGCTTGATAAGTTGTTTGGTTGTTAGCCGCTATGCTGCATCAGAGCAGGCATCACTGAACATCCAGCAACACGACATGCAGCTGTAGATCAGTGTCTCCTCTCCTGGAAGACAGCCTCGTTATGCTGATGGTTTCCTATGGATCGCAGACTCTGGGACCACAACAGAACGAGCCTTGATGTGGCTATGTATGGGGGAGCCAGAAAGCGTAGCATGAGAGTAATGTCACTTAGGGGGGGGGGGGGGGGGGGGGGGGGGGCATAGAGCACAAAATAGCAGGGGAAAAAAACACAGTGTCACCAACGAAACAGAGAAGGACAGGACAGACCACCACCATATCCCTCAATAGTAGATCTAAGTGGTACAGCAAAACAAAAACAAGAAAGAAAGAAGCTACACAACACAATGCAACACAGCACAATGCAACACAGCACAATGCAACATAACACAAAGCGACATAAAACAAAGCAGCACAAAGCAATACAACACAGCACATTGCAAAATAACACACAATGCAAACAAAGACCAAAGCAGTACAACACAATGTAACGCAACACAATGTAACGCAATACAATGTAACACAACACAACGTAACACAACAGAATACAACACAACACAGCGTAACACTACGCAAAGCAAAACAAGACCCCGTAGCGCCATGAAATGTAATGCAGTGCAACACAATGTAACACACCAATGCAACACGTCACAATGTAACGCAACACAATGTAACACTTTAAAGCAACGCATCACAATGTAACGCAACACAATATAACACAACAACAATGCAACACAACACAAAGTAACGCCACACAATGCAGCACAACAAAACATAACGCCACACCACGCAGTACAACACAACACAACACAAACAAAGCCACGCATCACAAAAATGTAACACAACAACAACAACATAACACAACACAGCACAACCCAACAGTACAGCAACACTGAGAGGAAGCAGGGAAAAGCTGATGCTCACACTCCATGGCCCACTTGAAGATCTCCTGTTCCAGACCTTGCACCTCGCCCTGGCTGTCCCGGACGGTGTGCACGTGCTGGCAGAACTCCTCGGCCACAGTGGCCATGGGCTGGCAGAACTCGGACACCGCCTGCAGCTTCAGCATGTGCCTGCTGACGGCGCTGCGCTGCCGGTGCCACTCCTCGCCTTGTCTGGAAGGAAGGAAGCAAAGAAGTCGTGTGTGTGGGGGTGGGGATGTGGGGGGGGGGGGGGGGGCAGAATCAGCCGAACCATCCCCACACTTTGGCTTGTACAACGTAAAAATAAAAAATAAAAATAAAAACAAAGACAGACAAACAAACAAAATCGCTGTCGTTCATATGTTAAGAAAAATTATCCCACTACATTTATGTCACTTTTTCACTTTTATGTCACAGTCCTCTCTCTCTCTCTCTCTCTCTCTCTCTCTCCCTCCACCTCCACTCCACCCCCTCCACACTAAATACTGCCATCTCTCTTCCCCTCTCTCTCTCTCTCTCTCTCTCTCTCTCTCTCTCTCTCTCTCTCTCTCTCTCTCTCTGCTTCCTCCTGCCTACCTGCGGGTATTAGAATTCTCTGGCCGATTCGGCTTGCCGACTGCAAGGAGCTTTTAAAAAAGAGTAAGAGGAGTAGTCATCATTTTGAATTCGGAGATTGCTTTTGTCCAAATAGGCCCGTCACGAGGAGACGCGTTTCCTAAGGGAAGAAAATGAACGCTCCCTCCCCTACCCCCCCCTCCCCTCCCCACCTTGAGATAGAGATGAAGCAGGAGTACCACTGTTAACCGTTCACTGTAGCCTCGTGTCCATTCCCCATCCATTGGGCGCCCGATTTGAGGAGAGAAGTGATTGTTCGTCCTTCGTTTTCATTGTCTTGAATGTTGTTTGTCTTGCCTGACGAAGACCAAAGAGGTCGAAACGCGTCGTTTTATGTCTTGTGATTTGTTTGTCTCTTTCGTTCGGCCGGATAGCAGTTTTTCTATTGAGTTTGCTTCCTTCTGCATACAGTCGCCGCACTTTGAAACTTAACATTCACAGTATATTGAAAAAAACAAACAAACAAACAAACAAACAAACATTTTTACCCATCCGCCATAGTCGGACAGAAGGGTGAGCTTTTTTGTTTTTTGTATTCTTTCGTTTTCTTTCTCTTCTTTTTTCTTTCTTTCTTCCTTTCTTTCTTTTATGGAAGGTTTAATATCATTCTCAACTTATGATAAGCCCACAAACAGTGAGAACAGGAAGTTTACGATGATGTGCGGAACGGGGGTAGGGCCTAGGGGAGCACGGGCCAATCTTAAGAGGGACGAGGTACACACACAAAAAAAAAGACAGAAAAAAAAGCGCCACTCACGAGTTGACCAGGCCCATGTCCAGCCCCCTCTGCTGGCGGTAGTAGGCCATGGGCTCCATCTCCCTGCGGTTGGGGAACCTGCCCTCCGCCCTCATCACCTTGGCGTACTCGGCAGGGTCCGAAATGACCACCATCTGCACCGGCCCCAGCTGCTCCTTGTACACCGGCCCGTACTGCAGGGAGCGAGAGCGGTAGGCCTGCAAAGGATGGAGGAGAGGTGGGGTGGCGGTGGTGGTAAGAATGACGTCACGTGGCATGCCATATCAGGAAGTGACGTGTCGCTTGGTGAGCAGTGTGATGTGGTGGTGCGCGGTGTGTGATGTGGCAAGTGATGTGGATGT
>CM031600.1:17951141-18006141 GCA_018398815.1 Conus ventricosus | reverse complement strand
GAAGCCATTTCCACCCAGCGAATATGAATAAAGTAGACATCTGTACTCATTTTGGAACTAATAGAGTCCTCGTATATGCCACACAGGGCTAAAGAAAACCATATGAGTTTATCATTTCCGGTGAGTCGAACAGCTGATGCTGCGTTGAAAATAGGAAACATCGTGCATAGATTTCTTTTCTTCTTTGCACATGCTTGCATAGGCTTATGTCTCTTGCAACGAACCCTTTGGTTTAATGAAGAATGAATCACAGGGGTGATCGCTATTTCTTTCATCATGTATGCGTTAGGGTAGGTTTACGTATGTCATTGTTCCGGACCGGAAATCATATTGTATTTTAATTCCGTTTCGTTTAAACCTCTCTCAAAACACCTCTACAAGTTGCTGTTTTTCGTTTTCTTTTCTTTTTTTTTCTTTTAAGATCACAGCCAGCAGCCTCAGTCATAGGATATTAAATCGAATACTGATTAGAATTCTAACAAATAATTAAGTAGTATATGTAATCACCAAGAAGTTCCATGTGGAAGTCTTGATAGAAAAAGACATGGCATTTTGTGAATTTTTTTTTAAAGGACTGCGCTGTGTAGTGAGCAAGGGATACGTATCAGCTACGTTCATTTTCATAAAATGAAGAACGCACTTGTAAACACACTGATACTTGGATTTAGCCCTTGAAGCGAAGACGAAGCGATGTGTTGGCGATTCAAATCAACGTTTCGTCAATTGCTGTGGGCTACTCTACGGCACATTTCATGAATTCCTCCCTAGGGTAGTGAACGGTAGGGAAGTCTTCTTATCTTCAGGAAGAAGGGCATCGCAAGTCTTGGAAACTATAGAAATAAAACTACATTTGGTTCCAGTGGCCTCTCTCTCTCTCTCTCTCTCTCTCTCTCTCTCTCTCTCTCTTAATCTTTAAAGATTTATTTGACCCTTTTCCACTTCGTTTTACGTGGGGTTCTTTAAGTCTGAAAATTAAAAAAAAAAAAACTCAGCTATGGCGATGATGCACTTTTGGGAAGTGATCAAGATATGGCACCGGAAATGGGACACACACACACACACACACACACACACACACACACGCACACACACACACACACACACACACAACACAATGAGAGAGAGAGAGAGAGAGAGAGAGAGAGAGAGAGAGAGAGAGAGAGAGAGAGAGAGAGAGAGCTCTTACCTTCTTGTTCTGTCAGAGAAGTTTGGCGAAGATTAAATTTCCGTTTGTATTTTTTTTTTAAGAATCTATGAAACCGTTTTCCAGCACTTTGGTAAAATTTTCACAGCGCAATAATTTCCCTTTTCTAAAGATGATATTAAGTGAGTAATAAAGAAAAAGAAATGGTGAACCCTACGTTTATGACTGTCTTGAATTTTTGTCCGGAAAGAGAGAAAAGTTCTAAGTCCTACCCTAACTATCAAGGCTATCTCAGACGACCGATGGGCCCGCAAGCGCCGAGCACTAGCCAGCTGGGACTTTTATAGTGCCCTGTCTGACGTCATATTGACAGTGGGGTGTCTCTCCGCCTTGGCAACCGTTATTCTATCAGCTAGCTTCACCAGGAATGGAGCGAGGGATTTGTTTCGGTTTCCTTTGGGGATTTACCCGGGTGCTAACAACGCCCTCACCGCCGTCAGAAAAAACAGTTTATGCGTTACCTCTTTGTTCGACCTAGTTTGTTTCCTCGAATGCTCGTCTTTAGTTCCTTTGGGTTTTCTAGACCGTGACAAAATGGCGCAGGATTACTGATGAAGATGTCACTGTAGCTCATCTATGCTACTACTACTACTACTACTACTATCGTGACAAAATGGTACAGGATTACCGATGAAGATGTCACGACAACTCATCTGTACTACTACTACTGTCGTGACAAAATGGTACAGGATATATTGATGAAGACGTCACGATATTTCATCTGTACTACTACTACTACTACTACTACTACTCGACCTCTCTCTCTCTCTCTCTCTCTCTCTCTCTCTCTCTCTCTCTCTCTCTCACTTTTTCTTTCACACACATACTGAAGAACAGTCAAATATCTGATCATCTCAAAGAAACAATAAGCTGTTCGCTTATAAACAAGCTGGACTGAAAAAAAAAGAAAGAAAAAGAAGAAACCTTTAAGGACGAGCAACCGACCATCAAAGTTCCGTGTCTTGTTAAATGCTCGCCCTGTGACGAACAAGTCAAGATTGGTACGCTCACTCACGATGGCTCTGCGAGTAAGCAACTGATCACCAAAGTTCCGAGTCTTGTTAAATGCAGATGTTCAGGTGTCCTCTCCATCTCCAAAGCTGAACTACAGAATAAGTTAGATAAACTTTATGAGTACTGCAAGGAATGGCACTTTACGCGTTTTCCAACAAAACTTTTCCTAAAGTGTTGCTTCTCTTCGAATATGAGACGGAAAAATCATACAGCTCACAATACAGCGAAACACACCGGGGTTCTTTGACTTAGAATGGTAAATCTAAGAATCCTGCAAGGACATCTTGCGAAGCAAACACACAAATCAATGGCTCCCGTGAGAAAGGAACTGCTGTCGTCAATAGGTGGGCTTAGTAAATGGTGTCCTGCGTATGCTTGATCAGAACTGACATCACTGAACATCAAAATGTGACTCGTCGGTAGTTCAGTGTCTCCTCTGGTGGGTTGCCTCATGACGACTTGATATCGATTGCTACCTGTAGACTGCCGGTGCCGTGTCGGGGGTTAGGCGGGACAGGCCATGGTGTGGCTGGGGACGGAGAGCCGCGATGAGCAGTGTGTCTGGAATATTTGTGCTTTTTTCTGTTTCCAGAAATCTGGGTATATGTAAACTCTTATTGTTTTTGTTGTTGTTTTGTTTGTTTTGTTTTTTTGTTTTTGTTTGTTTGGTTTTTGTTTTTACACGGCATATTTCGTTCTCACGATCACACACACACACAACACACACACACACACACACACACACACACACACACACACACACCCTTGTCCATTGAAATGTCAGTATTGCATAATTACATCGTTTGTGAAAATGAAAAAAAAAAGACAGAAAGAAAGAAAAATATAGATGATTATTCTAACATCTTGTGCTTAGTTAAGCACTTCATGTGACAACTTAATGTTTAATTTGGCGTAGCTGGTCATATTAAAGTTAACATTGATTGTAAAGGCTTCACATTTCATCCTGTCGATATTCATTCCTGCCTGATTATGCTATTGACTGACTTTCGCCGCCTGATTGGTGAATTGGTCTCACTGACTTCAGTCTTTTCATCTGGCTACCTATGCGCAGCAGTTATCGAGCAATTTTTGTTTGTAGTCCACAGATGTGTGTGTGTGTGTGTGTGTGTGTGTGTGTGTGTGTGCGTGCGTGCGTGCGTGCGTGCGTGCGTGCGTGCGTGCGTGCGTGCGTGCGTGCGTGTGTGTGTGTGTGTGTGTGTGTGTGAGAGAGAGAGAGAGAGAGAGAGAGAGAGAGAGAGAGAGAGAGAGAGAGAGAGAGAGAGAGAGGGAGGGAGAGAGAGAGAGATAGAGAGAGAGAGAGAGAAAGAGATCGACAGACAGACAGACAGACAGAGCATATGCATGTGTGTGTTTATGTACGCATGTGAGTTTGTACACTGAGCCGTTTATGTAACCTACTTTTCATCCGGTATAATTACAAAGTTATTATGTATAAGTAAGACTGTGTTAATATTTGTTCGTGCCCTGTCTCTCCAGATATTCCCTATGACTCGTGTACACTTGGTGACAAAGAGGCTTTTTAAAAACAATCTTGTAACAGTTTGTTAACAGCTGTGCGCCCTCAGTGTCCGTGTCCACTGCGTGCCCATACACTTCTCCACCACGATCTACTGTGCTAGGAAAAAGGCATACGGAAGAAACTTGGCAGATGAATGGAGGCAGTTAATGTATGAAGCGACTGTGAAATAAACCGTATTAGCAATTTTGATAACTTTGAAATGATAATGATAATGAAGACAGCAGAAGTAGTATCGGTTGTTGCTGTTGTTAGGTGGGTTTTTTTTTTTTTTAAATAAATTCAGAATAGTAAAATGAAAATGCATTGATCAAACACACTTCTTTAAAGTTTAAACTGCTTAATAAAGATCGAAGCCTCTTCAGTCAAATCGAATGACATCAAATGAAACCACATCAAAAGGACTGAGACAAACTAGATATCAACCTGTCTATCAAATCTTCATCGTAGTGAGTAAGCACAGTGTTGTGATGTATGATGAGAGACGTTTATATTGCTGTCTGACTTAGTGCACAGTGTTGTGATGTATGATGAGAGACGTTTATATTACTGTATGACTTGGTGCACAGTGTTGTGATGTATGATGATGAGAGGCGTGTATATTGCTGTCTGACTTGGTGCAGTGTTGTGATGTATGATGATGAGGCGTGTATATTGCTGTCTGACTTGGTGCACAGTGTTGTGTATGTATGATGATGAGGCGTGTATATTGCTGTCTGACTTGGTGCACAGTGTTGTGATGTATCTTTCTTTCTGCGTACGCAGGCTGATACTCCTGCGGACACTGCCTGTTTAGACAGGCAGTGGAGTTTTGTGTGTATGGCCGTTTTTTGTTTTTTTTATCCCGCCATTAAGGCAGCCATGCACCATTTTCGGGGAAGGTGCATGCTATGTGTACTGTGTCATCCACACCAACGGCCAAACTGGCCATCTCTTCCGAAAGTTGGTGATGGGATTTCACGTGTGTGCAAGATGTTGTGGGCTGTCTGACTTGGTGCAGTGTTGTGATGTGTGATGATGGCAGGCGGAACGGAAGATAACACACAGTCAGTGACAAAACTCTTCGTAGCAAACTCATAATAGCATGCCAAAGAGAAAACAAAGGGTGGGGGGCGGGGAGAAAGGAAAAACGCACGAAAATGGCGTAGCAGTAGTTCAATGTCTTTTTTCCCGCCATTAAGGCAGCCATACTCCAACTTTGGGGAAGTTTATTTCATCTCCCTCTCAGTGCTCTGGCACCGTGGCTTGGCTGATACGCCGTGGCTCAGAAGAGGAGGTGCAGCCTGTAGGTTTGTCCAATGGACTGGACGGAACGCAAACTCCGTATGTTTTGCCTGTCAACAACTTCCGGTGGGCTTCGAAGGAAGAGTTCAGGGAAAGGGAGGTAATGCGACCTCCATGTTTTGCCTATAAACAATTTTCAGAGGGCTTTGCTTTGTTGTTTTAGTTACCTGACCTGTGCGCCCCATCATGGGCGAGGGCTACACAGGTGAACTAAGACATCATGCGGTTCGGTCAACACAACACATTCCACATGAGCAGCTTTGGCAGTGTGTTCAGAAGAAAATAAGAGCATCGTGAAAAAGTCAATAGAAATATGTTTATATTAAGATACATTAATTTACATATGAAGAAAATGCCTGCTTATAACAGAGTATATCAAAATGTGTGTGTGTGTGCGCGCGTGTGTGTGTGTGTGTGTGTGTGTACTATAAGGACCTAGTACCTACGCTGATATAGAGAAGAACGGTTATGAGGAATATATATATATATATATATATATATATATATATATATATATATATATATATATATATATATAAAAAACAGTCAAAGTAGATAAAAATCCAAACAAACAAGATAAAAATATCCCAAATTTTCGGCTATATTTGCCTTCGTCAGGGGTACAGACTGTGACAGTAAAAAGCTCGCATTCTCCACCCTCAGATCCTGAACACAAATCACAAATGTATACAGTAGGGAAAAGGCACATGAATTAAAATGTTTTAACTTAAAATAAAACGTTGAGTATAAAACATTTCATCAATAGGAAACTTAAAATTAGGATAGGGGTGAAGGGTGAGGGTGCCAAAAGGTGCGGATTGACAAAAGGTTGACCATAATTTTGATTGCCACCACAGACCACGATCTTGACATATGCAGCGTGAGAGAGCGTGAGAGAGAGAGAGCGTGCAGGGGGGGGGGGGGGGTTGGAAGGGGAGGGGGAATTCCACGTTCGGAAAAGCAGCAAAAGAAAAACTTCCACCATGTGCCTGTTTCATGGGGATGTTGAAAAGGAGACCACGCACGGGAACCATTATTGTTCTGAGCTCACGTCAGTGTGTATATATATATATATATGAAGTGTGTGTGTGTGTGTGTGTGTGTGTGAGTGAGTGCGCGCGCGCGCGCGCGTTAAAGGAATTGAGTACGCTGTAGTCGAGCTGTGTGTCTATACAACGTAAAAGTTTGTTTTATCTTGTAATATTTGCCATTTTACTATTGTGAAAACATGCTCCCTGTGTGAGTGTGAATCGAAGATGAACATATCACACACACACACGCACGCACGCACGCACGCACACACACACACACAGAGAAACAGACAGACAGACAGACAGGCAGGCAGGCAGACAAACAGACAGACAGACAGAGACGCTTTAGCGTGTGGGGGATGGTGGAAAAGTGTAGGGCTCGAAGAACAGGAGAAAAGGAGGGGGGGGGGGGGGGGGGGGGGGGGGGGAGGGAGCGGGAATCGTGCCGAATCTCAGAACACAGTTCTAATCCATCTTGTGACTAAGGAGTATGGGAGGAGCATCACGTTCTGGCTGACGTCAGCAGACAGAGAGACAGGTGCGCGTGCTCCGAGGCTCAGCACGACCTGCTGCGAGGGTGATGTGCCCTGGGTTGGAGCGCTGTCGGCCTGTCGTCATTTGACCCCAATACGTCTCTGACCTCCGCCTCTCCCCCTAATCTCAAGGCCGTGCCTTGCTACTCTGAGCTTTAACGTGACACCCGCTATGATCACACGGCCGACACTGGGGAAAAATGGGTGAAGATGACCAGTCCAACACGCACACTGATAATAATAATACGACATGTTTCTCTCTGTCTCTCTGTGTCTGTGTCTCTGTCTGTCTGTGTCTCTGTCTCTCACACATGCATATACGTACGCAAGCACACGCACGCACGCACGCGCGCGCGCGCACACACACACACACACACGCGCAGAGAGAGAGAGAGAGAGAGAGAGAGAGAGAGAGAGAGAGGAGGGGGGGAGGGGGGGGGGGGGGGGGCAAACGTGTGTCTGCAAGCTGTGCGTTGTTCTTAGTTAAGCCGGCAGCCAAGTTCATTCATAATCTGTAATTATCATGGAGACTTTTTGATCACCTGCATAAAGATGTTGCCTCTCCACATTTGTGCGCGTATTTCTCAACACTGTAAGGTCTACGTCTTCGCTCGGAGAGCTACATTAGTCTCAAATAAAACAAAAGAATAAGATACAAGACTTGCTTTCTCTGCTCAAACACTATTTCTGGAACAGCACCTCAGTGGGGGGGGGGGGGGGGGGGGGGGGGGGGGGGGGGGGGGGGGGGGGTGGGGGGGGGGTCTGGGGGGGGGGGGGGGTCCCCAGCGTTTGGTCTTTCAGGTTCTGCCAAAGAGGTCTCTCCGTTCTGTTCTTGCTGATAGAACGTTGTGTGTCCCTAAACTCCACTCCGTGCAGGGAAGCGTTGTTAGACAGTGAGTAGCCTAAACATGCATTTCTACTGCTGCTCGTACTCTGAATTCATCGTCCTTTCTCTATCTGTCACAGTCCTTTTACTCCCAATCTTTAGAAATCAAAAGATCAAAACACAGTTAATTTCCCAGCGATTGTTTTCCCTTCAAATTACTCTGTTCTCTCCATTCACTGCGTCTGCTTTGTTGTTTTTCAGATCTGTTTCAGTCTATCACGTGAATTAGTGTGTGTGCGCGCGCGCGCGGTGTGGTGTGTGTGTGTGTGTGTGTCTGTGTGCGTGTGTGTGTGTGTGTGTGTGCGCGCGCGTGCGTGTACGTGCATGCGTGCGTGCGTGCGCGCGTGTCCATGTGACTCTCCCTCTTTCTCTCTCTCTCTCTGTGCGTGTGTGTGTGCGCGTGTGTGTGTGTGTGTGTGTGTGTGTGTGTGTGTGTGTGTGTGTGCGCGCGCGCACGCGCGTGTGTGTGTGTGTGTGTAACGCAGAGAGTCTCGGCTGTGTGGACAGGGTGCGCGTAGATGTGTGTGTGGGGGAACGTAGAAGGGGCGAAAGGGAAGGGGGCGGAGGGCAGTGTGAGGGACGGGTGGGAGCCAGGGTGTCGGAGGGAGAGAGAGGAGGGGGTGGGAATGGGTGGGATAGCGGTTGAAAGAAGGAAATCACGATTCACCCATTCCTATTTCACACTAAAATGTATCTGCGAGGTGATTTCGACCTGACCCACTTTGTCCCGTCTGTGTTGTGGGTATCGGTTCGCCCTGAATCAGATGTGCTTATGAATCAACGTGAATCAGACTGCCGTTTCGTGAAGAACATTAATTTCCTTGTTTAAAGCGCATAAGACACATGTATGTGTGGTCATTCGTACAAACACATTGTGCTTGCTCACAGCATGCAGGCATGCGCGCACTCACTCACAAACACACTCACACACACACACACACACGCACGCACGCACGCACGCACACACACACACACACACACACACACACACATGTCCAACAATCACATCAGCGTTTGGACTAAAACTCTACAGGCACCGAACAGGCATGTGATAGATTTTGTCCTCTTGCAATGCTGAAGTGAGAGGGAGGAGGGGGAAGAGTTCTTTGTTCACGCCACGCCCAACTTAAAAGATGAGAGAAAGTGTCCTTTGGGTCATAATGCCACCGTTTAATTTGTTGCTATAATAGGACAATTCACCCTGTGAGGGCGAAATGATAAAGGGCGAATCCCCGGGATCCTCACGTCAGTTCTCTGCGAGACGGCATAGCAGGGAGTGCCGTGGGAGAGGTGGCAGATCTCTCTTGAGGGACGCTGCTGTGAGAGCTCAGTGTCAGGAGGCGCAGCGAACCTTCCAGCCGTATGGGTGACGGCGGGTCTAGCTTGTGTCACCGTGGGACGGCTCCTAGAGATGTAGGGTGATCGGCGAAGGCGTGCTGCTTCACTACAGCTACCGGGCCTGGAGTACCATGCTTTTGAGGGCTGGGCATAGTGGACACCCCTCCTGGGCTTGGGCTGAAAAAACTGCCCTCTTGGCCGTAGTCTACGTGGACCATAGAAGACTCGTGCAGAGCTACGCAACTATCGTCCTACTCTCCTTGTGAGGCGACCTCACGCAGCTCAGGACCATTGACACCCGAGCATGAAGAAGGGCCGTCCAGTGGTCCTGAAGATGGGTCTTTTGGGAGACAGTGGTGAAGAAAACTGCCCCGAACGTTGGCCGACCAACACTGCGAAGTGAACCAGAGTTCATGCGGAACTAGAGCTGAGAGAGCAAGAGATGACAACCCCCATCCGGAACCAGACCCAGATTACTGCCTATGACCACACCTGCCACGAAAAACAGACTTCAGTCTGTGAGTGTTCCCTGTCCTTACGGGCCTCTGGACAATAGATAATCTCAGCCTCGACATATTAAGATCCTCGCGTTCGAAGACGGCCGTGGGTGGTGGGAGTCAGGATATGTGGGATGTACAGGCCTGTGAATTGGCGCAGGTGTGTGCCAGTCTATATTCCACTGATGCAGGTGTGTGCCAGTATATATTCCACTGATATTGCCAAGTGTTTTGATCTATGGACGAGTGGAATAGAACTTAGGCTTCACAATCATTGCTTCTATTTGTTATGAGTCGGCCGAATATTCTTCAGTCCCAACAGCAAGTTAAGGGTTATTTTGCTCATGCTTGAGATCAGTTCCCGTGGACTCTACATGTGTTTGAACTCCAGTGCGTGTGTGTTTCCACGTTAGGTGTTGGAAGTAAGAGAGTCAATTGGTGAACGATTTGCACGTGCAGGAGGATGTTGGACAACAGATAATAAAAGTTACACTCCTAAGAGACGAATGTCCCTAAGGACTTTATAACGCCACTTCAAATTTGGACTCAGAAGCGTGTTAGGGGTTTCAGTCTCAGCTGACTTGACCACAATAGGAGGGCGAGACCTCTTGGGCTGAACAATTATAGAGAATCTGTCGCCGCTATCGAACTTTACAGGTGAATTCTTTCAAGAAGACTTGTTCCCAACAAATGATCTGCGCTTAATGGGCAGTGGTTCGAGTATTTGAGTATAACTGGTTTAGGGTGGTGCCATGGGTACGCAATTCAAGTGTGAGAGTGTGTGCATGCGTTTTGTGCGTGTCCTGGCTATCAAAAAAAAAACAGAAGAAGACACAAGCATGCGCACGCACGCACACCACACACACACACACATAGGGGGACTGTACAAAGTTTGAATTAAAACCTGTATTACACAAGAACAAAAACTGCCTGGTACATTTCAAGCTGACAGGCAAAGTACACTTGTTCTGTACAATCACACGAACAAACTGTTGATGAAATATTTACAGTGGCATTTAGGATAGACTGATCTCTAAACTCGCTTGACATTGTGGGGACCTTTCATCAAAATAATGTCACCTAAACAGACTATAAACTGGTCACCATGATAAACTGACTGGTCACTCTTTAAAGTGAATCTTGTGTTTTTCTCACACAAATGTAAGAATTATTTGAAAACTTTCTCTCTCCCAGAATTACATTAAAAGAAAAAAAACAAAACAAAAAACAACTCTAAATCAGTCATGACATACTGAATGATTATTTACAAACATCAACAACATACTTAAAAGAAAAATTATTATGCCTCCGAACGAAACAAACCGCAAATTACAAGGCAATTTGTTTATTTGTTTCTTTCGTTCGGCATCACAGTAATTTTTCTTTTCAATTTGTATCCATTTCTGCCTGCAGTCACCTCACTTTGAAACTCTCAACAATACGTGTCACACAATACCATAAATGACTCTCTCTCTCTCAATTATCTTTTATCTCCGTATTTGTCCCATATATTGTGATTTATCCTTTCTATGGTATGGATTCTACCATTGAGACACTGCTGTCTTTAACCAGTCCAGCAGAGTGAAGCGGGGTCTCATCTTTTGAAGCAGGCCAGATGTAAACTTATTCAGGTGACAGACCCCTGCTGGACACTGTCATTGGTCAGTTATTTGTGTCTTCAACAAGGACCCTTTGCTGCATTCAGGACAGGTCCATTCTTTCACTGATAGCAGAAACATGTTTTTTTTTCATTTCCTTGACAATATTTGACAAGCATCTCAATGGATGCAGTTCGCCCAACAATCTTCTCACTTTAGGCAGTAGCTTGTTTAATTTAAAATGTTCATTTCAGCTTGCCTGTAGTTTGACACCCGAAACAAATGGGCACTCACCACAAAGTAATTTCTCTTGGATAATGATTTGGCCAAGAAACCTTAAATGTGTCTCATTTTTCTCAGACGACAGAGATGTAGTGGGGCAGGTTGAAACTAAAGCTATCATATCTGTGTCCTTTGGTTTCCCATTGTGAACCTGTCATTTTACACTGGTGCAGCGTCTTTCCCTTGGTCCAGTAACCAAGACTGTAGAATGTCATCTCCATCATGCAGTTGCTTGTCTTGCTTTTCAGGATCGTGAGAGATACAGACACTCACAGACAATATACACACGACACGCACATAACCACACACTACCATATACATATGTGCACATTATCTTATACATGCACATAAAACACATACCCAAGTCTGTGCTATGAATGTACATTGCCATTTGAATGGTTGCAGCTTTGAGAAGGGAAACTGGGAGCAAGCTGCTAACACATGGGTGGTGGGGGGGGGGGGGGGGGAAGGTGGGGTGGTGGGGGGAGTGCTGGGCCAGTCTGGAGTGGACTGACCCTCTGTTCACATCCTCTGACCATAGTCGCTCATGACTGACCCTCTGTTCACATCCTCTGATCATAGTCGCTCATGACTGACCCTCTGTTCACATCCTCTGATCATAGTCGCTCATCTTTTCAAACACATCGTTTGACAGTCTCCAGCTTGACTTTTAACTGGATGCCGAATCTAGCCACAAACCTGGGTTCGTCACTTACCCGCAGCTTTGATACAGCACTCTGCAGAACAGTTTGCAGCAGTAAATGCTTCCACATGACAGCCACGATCGATCACAAATCATGACCTGCGCTCTGATGAAGCATCCAAACAGACCTCTTCTATCTGTAGAATTCACGCTGATATGCCTTCTTTCACTTGTCCGTAACCTTCATGGTGCACCTTTGTCACAGTGTACAACACTGAATCAAAGTGATTTCCACTCTTCATCCATGCAAGAAAACTCATTAAATCATCTTTGGTGTGCATCATGCAGACGATTAAAAGGGTGTGACTAGCACACAACCCAAGCTTCTAATTTGAATAAATGTACATGGACAGTTTGGGTGTATGACTGTACATGCCCTGTACAGGCTTTGATCTGTGAACAACAGTATAAAAAGTGTTCTTGGCCTGTCCAACTACAGCATGAGCCATCATGTCCTTTGGCTTAAGACATTCATGCTGAAAAGATTTCAATCATACTATTCAATATGTTTGTCTATACATACCTGGCATGATGCTTGATTCTTCATGCTACGAGTAGTCCATCGGTTGAAAAATGCAGTGATGCTTAAACTTCAATGTTCGGCTTCATGCAAAGTTGCGCTTTATGAAAGAACGTTTCACAGCAAGTTGATGCTCAGTCTTACATTAAAAAGTCATAACAGTCCTGCAGGAGGCCAGCTGCAAGTGGGAACAGATTGTTAGTGCTTCCACATAAATAAAATACAACACTACTGTGTGTCAGGCACAATCTGTCACAGGCTTTGGGTCATTTTGAGAAGGGAGACTTTGCACATAGAGCATGTACTACATTACAGAAGAGCAGAGGTCAACATTGCTAACTAATTCATTCACCAGATGTAAAAGACATGTAGCAAATGTACATTTAAAGACACAATAGCCAATGCGCAGGCAAAGTGTCAGTCAAACACATTTCACAAGACAGCCACCATAGTATGTCAGACTACAAAAGTTCAGTTCAAGGCAGTGGTGAGGCTGTGTTACCTGTGTGAAAAATGACGTTTATTGCAAACTACCAAACACCCACTCAGGTACTATTCTTTCTTGATGCATTCTAGTCTAATTCACAGATAATGATGATAATAATAAATAATTTCATTTATACAGACCTGATAAAAACGAAGATATCCCTATAGTACAAGGTAAAAAAACAAACCGAGAATGGAGAAAAAGGCTATATAGAGTGAACAAAGCAACGATTGCATATATACATATATAATATTTAATGTAACAGAACACACACACACAAACGCTCACATGCACATGCACTCACACAATCGAAACCACAGAAAAGTATGAATATATTTCCTAACATCACACACACACACAAACACACACATACACATTATCACTCTTCTCTCTCTCTCTCTCTGACACACACACATACACACAAATGCTTTCAAGCATCATAACCATGCACACACACACACACACACACACACACACACACACACACACACACACACACACACAAACTGTCCTCAAAACACAAGTTTCATCTTCCCCCCCTTTTCCCCTCATACCCCACCAGCCCACCTCCAATGCCATCAGCACCAAGCAGTCTAAAGGGTAAAATAACAGAACAGCTTGTAATTTGTGAACGCAAGCGTAACTCAGGAGAACTACGATGAGAGCAACTATTGGAAGAGAAGGGTTTCACCAGGCTCAAAAGGGTGGGGGGAATTCCCTCCCTTGGAGGAAACCTGATGACTAAAGGGCCTGTACCCCTAATGACTACTGCTTCCTACACAGACTCCTAGCCCACTAGTAGCCACTACCACCAGTCGCATTCTAATCCATCTGACCGCATAGGGCCCTGTCACCACACAGTAGATGGAAAATACTGCAGTCCTGAAAACAACAAAGACAAACTCTCTACACCATTCATTACACGATCGCTGAACTACTGCTGTCCTTGAAGTAGATAATAGTAGGCCGTGCCCTGGGCACCAGGCGTTCCCCTTCATTGATCATTCCCACTTTACAAAAATAAGAATCTCTAAATGTAAATAAATAAATACATATACACAAGTGCACACACACACACACACACATATATGTATGTATGTATATGGTGCAACCAAACATACTTATTAAAAAGCCCTATGGCCAAGGAGACCCTGTACAATGGATAGCTAGAGTCCACATCTAGTCACCAGCTCATAACCAAGAAATGGTATGTTGTGATTTGCGATGGAAGGAAACACAAGTGATAAAGACTTTCCAGAACAGAGACAGGAGAATGAGCCATAAAGACTGGGGAAAAAACAATGGACAGAGCTAGAGAGATGATTTCCTTTGTTAAAGAAAGGTAGAGTTAAAAGAGATTAGAGTTAAAAGAGATTAACAGAAATTAGAAGCATAACATTTCTATACGGTGAGAATTCATTTTTTTTAATTTAAAAAATTTTTAAAATTTTTTTAAAAACCCACAAAACCAACAACAAACAAAAAGAAAAGAAAAACAGGCACCCCACCACTACTAGTACTAGTTTGAGGTGAGAGAGTGGGTGGAAGATGAATGAGTCAGACAGGTGTTGGGGAAATGAACCATCAACGTGCACAAATGCCATGGTTGCAAGTTTGTAACTGATGCCTGCTTACATGGAAATAACATTTGAAATAATATATACATAGCAACAATTTTACCTCCCTTGGTTCAAGTACCCCTCCTGTCATTTTTACAACAATAAGAAAGTAACACAATGAAACAAGAAGATATACGCTAACAAATAAACAGACAGACTTTCACATTTGGTGAACCAATTTAGAACTCCAATTTCAGCAATATGAAGTGCTCACACGATACATTGATCCAGTGAATCACAATTGGATATGTGGGCATATACACATAACATAGACTGCTCTTTTCTGTTTCGCAGAAACCTGATAGGAAACGCAAAGAAATAAAAGTATTAAAACAAACAACTGTCACAAATCAAACATTTTGTCAGCAGTATCAAAAGTAACAAAAACGAATGACATGGAAAACAAAAAATAATTACAATAACATAAGCATTTTATCTGAGTATTCATTTTCAATGTTGTGGTACTTTGTAAACTATTCATCAAATGGGTGCTAGTAAATGTCAGTCTTTACTGTTATCATTTCCACTGGGAAAAAAAAAACAGAGAGAGAGAGAGAGAGAGAGAGAGAGAGAGAGAGAGAGAGAAAGAGAGAGAGAGAGAGAGAGACTATCCTGTGTGTGTGTTCATCCCTGTGTGATGACCGAGAGATGGCAATATAAAATGTCTGTGAGACTGAGAGAAAGCATGGTGTGTATCTCTGTGTGTATGGCAAAGGTAGCGAGCTGGTGTATGTGGTCAAGATGGCACTGATACAAAGTGATATGTTTTCACAATCTGCTTGTTTGTGTTGTTGTGTGTTAACCTGCTTTCTGGAATGATCGTTGGTGTTCTAGAATGGTCACAAGGATCTACTTCATTTTCCAGCATAAAAGAACTGTAAGCTGACATCCACCTCTCTCCCATCTGCGCATCAGTATTTCTGACAGACACATCAACAAAAAGAGAGATCACTGGCCACAAAAAGAGACAGACATACACAAATAACAAAGACTGCTTGCTTTTCCGTTCTTCCACAAGCATCTGATGACAGCCACCAGCACCAGACAGAGCCATGTAACAGTCATGCTTCACAGTTGTTAGAACTACCCATTTGTGTCAACTGTCAGGGAAAAAGCAAGGAAAGGTATGACATTCTAGTCAATACACAATGTAATAAGGAAACGTGTGCGTGTTCTGGACAATAGAAGCGCATTAACCCTAAAATTAAAACTTCCACTTCTCCCACAATCTTGAGCTGCTCATTGTGTCTCTGATACCTTTCTGATTGCCCAGTGACTCTTACTCCATTTTTTTTTTCCACTGCAGAGTTTACCCACTCACAGGAACGTGCAGTATGCAAGATCCACCAGCCTGCTTGCTACTCACATCACTGTTGCTGTAAACAACCCCCCCCCCCCCCCCCCCCCCCCCCCCCCCAAGACACACTCACTGGAGCTCAACCCTACTCAAATTCCACCCGCAGTGAACTCAAACTCCCCGATGGACAGACACCTGGCCACGACCACAGTCCATGCCGCACACCTGCCATTCCACCGCATGCAACTCCACTGGGTCGCTCTGACCCCTCATCATACTCTATCTTGTCCTGATGAACTACAGGTGGGGTGGGTGGGGGGGGATGGATAGGGGATAGAGTGCAGGAGCAGCTTCGTGGGGGAGAGAGGCCGAGGGAGGGAGAGGTGGTAGTGAGGAGACTAAGACTCACTGAAAGGGAAAGATGGCAGGAACAAAATCCAAGCCAACAGGAAGCAGTGAGA
Source organism: Conus ventricosus (assembly GCA_018398815.1). Lineage (NCBI taxonomy): Eukaryota > Metazoa > Mollusca > Gastropoda > Neogastropoda > Conidae > Conus > Conus ventricosus. The sequence goes on along the minus strand of CM031600.1, from coordinate 17,989,850 downwards.
GGAGATGGTTGGAGAGGTTCTTGGCAGGTAACGAGGGAGAGTCTGAGGAATGACATGGGCCAGTGATGTCAACAAACGAAACTGGAGACAGGAGTTGCTGTCAACCACTTAAGATTTCAAAGTCAAACCATGCTGGAAACAAGAGCTGCTGTCAACAAACCAGGCAATCAAAGTGTACAGGCTTCAAAAGATCTTTATCACTTTTTCCCCACAATGAAAGCATTCATCATCATCAAAACGGTGATAATTAAACTGAAAATGAAAGGCAATTATCATGATGATAAACGCTACAGGGGATGTGAAATCGGTAATTAACACAATCATTTTCACATAAAAACTGTCTTTTAAAAATTTTTTCTTTTACTGGTTTTGATGTTAAGATGTCAAATAATAATAATAATAATAATAATGAATACTTATATAGCGCCTATTCTCGGCTAGAGGCCAAGCTCTAAGCGCTTTACAATCAACACTCGTTTACACAACGGGCTGCCTACCTGGGTAGTGCCGACTGAAGAGCTGCCAGCTGGCGCTTCATTCAGTCGTTTCCCGTGTCATCCAGTCAGTATCGTTCAATATCGATCACTCATTTTCCTTACTTCCTTCATTCTTTCCATTTCTCACGCAGGGTGCATGCTATGTGTAACGTGTCATCCATACCAACGGCCAAACTGGCCTACTCTTCCGAAAGTTGGCGATGGGATTTTACGTGTGTGCAAGATGTTATGCATGCGTTCACACACGGAACCTCGGTTTCTAGTCTCATTCGAAGGACTGTAATAATGAGTCTAAAGGAAAGAAACTATTTGATGACCCTAGTCAGCTGTGAACAATGAAAACGGTCAATGGTGGCAGTTTGTACCTTGGCACAGCAGCCGTTAAGACACCACAGCTGGCCCGAGCATGTCAGGATACATGCTCTTTAGTCATCGATTGCCGTTTCCATGATCATGATTATCTGCTTCCAACAAAGCACAATGGAGAAAGGCAGACACAGAAAAGGGAACAGAGGAAGGAGAGGAAGTGCGGGTGGTGGGTGGAAAACTCAGGGTTCCAGCGGACAGTGGCAGGTGGTGGGGAAGCAGTCACTGAAACAGAAGCGCCAACTTGGCTCTCTAAGCTCTCTAACCACATCTCTGCTCTGCTGTCCCAGCCTGAAATAATATGAGTCACTTCTGATAGGGTGAAAAGTTAAAAACCCAAGTATGCAGAGAAGGAGATAATACTCCACCACTTCACTCCAAAGATTTAACAGATCTGAATCGCAGTTAGTCACCATATGTTACACAATTCTTTTTTTCCATTGAAAAATACATGTAAGTGGGGGAAAAAAATCAACATTTCTATTTCGGTGGGAAAAAATATATGGCACATCTGCATTATCACCAGCCCTAACCATTACTTACCTCCCCCCCCCCCCCCCCCCCCCCCCCCCCCCCCCCCCCCTTGGAACAGAAGAAAGAAAAAAAATCTAAGTAAAGCGTACCAAAAAACTGTGTATTGGATGTGAGAAATAGTTGACAGTTCATAGCAAGCAGCAGAGAGAACTTATGTTGGACTATTTTGTTGGCAGCCGAAACGACCAGCAGCAATGTAATGCCCCAAGAAATCTCCAGAGAAAAATTGCTTCAGAGTTTCAAGACACAGAACCCTAAACACCAGACAATCATAGCAAAACATAGATACCTCTGCAGAGCTTAATCTAGGATTTTTCAGAAAGGGGGGCAGTCCCCCCCTCATATCAGAAAAAGGGGGGCATTCCCCCCCCCCCCCCCCCACCCCTCCCCCAGGGCCACTTCTTCAGCCAATCGTCTTGAAACCGGTGTTCCCTTGCACTGGCACTCTTTTCGGGCTGCTTCTCCGAGCTTTTGGATGTAGTCGCAGTTTCTTCATGATCTTCTCCACCCTCGCATGGCACAGAATCTTTTTTTTTCACTTTTCTTCCACGAAAGTCGAAGTCAAATAGGGTGGGTGCACGCTTCATTTTGGAAAATATCCAATATGGCGTCCTAAACTCTTGCAACTTCTCGTCGGTGATCGAGAAGGAGGAGATGAACGCCGCCGATTGGTTGATTTACACTAACAGCCAATGAAATATCAAGAAATCGTTCGCTCCTGCTCAGTTCTAGTTTCAGTTTTTCAAGCAGACGACAAACGAGCGCCCGCAACTATCAGTGAACAGGGCGGGCAGTCCTGTAACTGTGCGGGAGTCTGCCCGCGTTAAGACTCGATAATTGCGGGAAGGAACAGATTTTCGGGGGATTGTACAAATCCCGCGCTCTAGAGTAAGCTCTGCCTGTGTATTTAGATCAATTAATTATGAGTGAAGATGGAACACACCCTGATATTTTCAACATAAAAAACAGCTTCAACACATCTTAGTTTTAATATCAATGCTAAAACGCCCAGTCCAATGCTGTGTGATCATAAACAGTTAAGACTTAAGATGAAAAACCACCACTTACAAAGCTTGTCTGTGAAAACTTCCTAAGGGGAGAGAGAGAGAAAAGAGAGAGAGAGAGAGAGAGAGAGAGAGAGTGAGAGTGAGAGAGAGAGAGGCAGAGAGACAGACAGAAAGAAAGAGAGACAGAGGGAAGTACAGAGATATAGAAGGAATGATAAGAGGAATCTGAATTTCTTCTCATTCTTGGACTGCAAGACGCTTTGGAATACAGAACGCACCCCACTGATTTTAGGGGAAATAAATCTAAAACATTCATAAGACCCTTTAATTTCATGGCATACAGAACAGCAATTAGCACTTTGGATGCCTCAGAATACAAGAGCTGTAAATGTGGCCAGACCTGGGCAAATACAGCTGAAACATTGTACGGTGTAATATGCTGAAGTGATGTGCGAACTGCATGATCAAAGCTTTGAGCTGTGTTGACAACGTCCTGATCATGACTAGTGCTCAAGTGTGCAAGCTAACTCACACAACTGGATACCAGGACTTTTATGTCATGTGTAAGGCGATTCTCAGTAAAAGACAACCTCATAAGAATTTAAAAAAACAACAAAAACAAAGAAAGACACAAACAAATACACAAATCTGGATATTACAGAGTTTAAATCTGTTGCAAATGTGGAATTTACCCGTTGAAATATCCCAAAAAGAAATTCCACCCAGTAAATTCTAAGTGGGCATTCTAACTGGAATTCATGACTGCGTGTGTGGGACATAATTCAAGTTCTCCTTTTCCCCAAAAACAAGTCCAAATTTCCTATTGATAAAACAGAAATGTATCCAGATACAATAAAAATAAATAAAATTTTCATTTATACATGAAATTCTCCGAAGCGCAATTTCTTCCCATTATCTAGTGCAGGAAAAAAAAACTGAAGTTAAATCTGAGCATACACTGGTAACAAAAAAATATTTACAAACAGGAATCATATCATGTGTTGGCCTCAAAACAATTTCCTCTAACGGAGCAAAATGAAAACAAATATCTAAACCCAAAGAGACAATTCCCCACTGTGTGTGTGTGTGTGTGTGTGTGTGAGAGAGAGAGAAAGAGAGAGAGAGAGAGAGAGAGAGAGAGAGAGAGAGAGAGAGAGAGAGAGAGAGAGAGAGAGAGAGAAGATAATGTTGCTTATAGCCCAGCCGAGAGAGAGAGAGAGTGTGAATGCGTGTGTATGTGTACATGTGGAGTGCATGTATATGAAAGTGCATGTGTGTGTATAAACGCATGGTCATGTGTGAAATGTATAAAATCTGTTCATAAATGTGCGCATCCATGCATGAACAACAGCAACCCAACTGAATCCCTCACAAAGCAACTTCACAATCAATCTCCATGTGCTCATTATCACACAAACTAATATCAGCATCAACAAGATAGCATCACAATCTGAGAAATATGATGGGTTTGCCACTTCTTCACATTGTAATTTCTAAACACACCAAAAACAAACCAACCAACCAAATCTCGACCAATGTTTTCAAAAAGGATCAAGTTCATGCACCCAAATCTCGACCAATGTTTTCAAAAGGATCAAGTTCATGCACAACAATTTAGATGACACTGGATTCATTGTGAGGCTGGCAGAAAGTGTACAGTATTTACTAGTTTCTCGACTCAATCTAGATTTTAAGAAAGAAAAACAACAAAATCAATCAATGAACTAACAGGCAAAAAACTTTTAACAATTGCAGAGGTGTCGACCTTCTGGAACCCAAACAGTGGAGCTAGTGCATACAGTGGGATGACTGGCTCTAAGGCATGGTAACATAAGCGCTTGAACTGATCAATGAAGGATTCAGGGGAGGAGACAGAGTGAGAAAGAGAGAGAAAACAAGACGCCACCACCACACCTGTTCTTCAAGCATATGCGGTTTCTTGTCTCTGTTTGAGAATCTTTTTTCTTCATACTTACCTGCCCAACCAAATGCCTTATCCCCACTTGGTATGGAACATCACTAAACATCGGAGTGAAAAAAAACAAAACAAAAAAGGGAGCTAACTCATTTATTTTACCAAGCCTGCCAGAGTGATTGCCCTTGATTTGCTTGCAACATTGCACCTTGATCATATGAGTTCTGTTTTCTCCATTTCCTTGGCAAAAGAACACACCTCTCTTGACTCTTAGTCTTGAGTTTCCCTTCTGTTATGGATTCCCAGAGTCTTTTTGTATCGACTTTTGCTGTGTCATTGACACATAGTGTGGAGTCTGGTTACACTCCACTTTCGGACTGAATGTTTTGGAGCCTTCCTTTGCACTATTTTGTTTTTGTACAGAAATATTAAGTCTGTAATGTGCACCAGCCGCCGTGGCGAAGTGGTTAGCGTCGGGGACTCCCGGCTGGGAAGTCGTGGGTTTGAATCCCATTAGAGTCATGTGGGTTTTCTGCCCAGACCGGCTCCTACCCAGAGTTGAGTTTGCTGCGGACTCAACTGGGAAGACTGGGACCACACAGTCGAGTTTCATCCACGTAATGGATGCATTTCTGAGAGTGTTGCTCAAATTTCCTGACCAACACTGCAGGTGCCTGTATCTCTCGGGCCTGGCTGACATCGGGATATATTATGAAAGGAAGCGTAGAGTACAGCCCTGTCATGTAGTCTCAGACCGAAATAGAAATCCGTAGCATCATCTTAATCATCCTCATTCTCATCGATCAGCTAAAAAAAAAAGGGCTCAAATTCTGTGGCCCTTCATGCCCTGCTCTCATGGTGACCTCAATTTCGATGTCCTCTCCACATCTGTGGCCTTGGTTTGGTTCCGTCGGGGTCACCGGTATCGGCGAGTCCATGGGGGCTGTCGTTGGACGGACGTGGTGGCGCCCTCCGGAGGGAGAGCTCACTCACGCCGGCTCCGCGACTAAGCAATTATTGTCGTCAGTAGGGGGCTTAGTAGGTGGTGTCCTGCGTATGTTAGATCAGAACAGGCGCCACTGAACACCACCGAAGTGACTCGGCAGCAGTGCAGTGTCTCCTCCGGTGGGTTGCCTCTAAACGACTTGACATTGACTGCTCCCTGTGGATTGCCAGTGCCGACCGGGCTGTGGCTGTGGACGGGGTGTCAGAATGAGCGGCGTGGGTGCACTGCCTCTGAGGTGGCGCTGAGGTTGGGACAGCAAAAAAAAAAAAAAAAAAGTCTGTAACGTGCCATTTTCGAACAGATTGGAACTCTTTTGCACAATATTGATTATTCATTACTTTAAGTATGGGATTTGCTACTATCCCTTTTAGGACCAAGTGTTTTGTGGTGCGCTCTTATACAATATTCAATTTGTACCAGGTGTGCAGTCCAGTGGCATGACACTTTCGACTGACAGTTTTGTGGCATGCACTCATACACAATGCTGATCATGAACGGAAGTAGAGGATCTGGTTCAATGCCACTTTTGGTCCGAGGACTGTGTGGTGCACTCTTACACAATACTGATTCTGTACCAAATGCGAGATCCACTGGCATGCTGCTTTGGACTGGATTTTTTGCAGCACACGCATGTACAATATGGATGATGTACAGATGGATGGATCTGGCACTATGCCTCTCCTGGTCCGATCATTTTGTAGCACATTCCTACACAGTATCGACTCTGTACTGAAAAGTTAAATTTGGTGGCATGCCACTTTGGACTGGGTATTTCATGGTACTCACGCACAATACTGACTATGTACAGAAGAATGGGATCTGATACTATGCCACTTTTGGTACAAGTATTTTGTGGCACACTCCTGCACAATATCTATTGTGCACCAAAGTGTGAGATCCACTGCCAAGCCACCTCTGGACTGGGCGTTTTGTGGCACGTTCTTACACAATTTTGATTATGTACACAAGTATTGGATCTGTAAATATGCTTGTTCTGGAGTGTTTATTATGTGAGTGTGGATATGGAGTAGCTATCTAAAGTTCATTACCAGGGTGTGTGGATTATGGTATACAGAGCTGCCAACCCCAAAATTTCTTCCCAGTACTATTCCTGGCTTTTCACAGTATTTTTCACCATCTGACAGTATTTTCCTACCGGAATTAAATTTCACGCGGCGTTTTGATTTCTTTTTTAACCAACTTATTTTGTATGCACTTTTCTTTTTATAATTAATAGTGATTAAAAACTATTAGCATAAGAGATTGATCAAGACTTACTCTGACAATAACATACAATTTACTTACTTAGTCTACTTCTGCTAGAAAAAAATACTACTACTATCACACACACATACACAAATTGAGACACAGAGACATATATATACACGAACATTTCAAACCACCACAGTGACAATACACATACACACATATGTATACGAAGAAAGAAAGAGCAGACATTCAGAAAACCAATGTGCTTCTTCTGCCGCTCAGTGCTTACACGACGCTTAGGGTTCGCGACGCTTAGGGTTCGCGGGCTTTCTTTCACTCGAGTCAGCACATGGTCCATCAGACCTATCACGTAACTGAGTGGAGCTTTTGTTTCCACATTCGGAAGAGGGGGGTGGGGGGGGGGAGGGAGGTTGGCAAGCAGGGGGGTAGGATGGGCATACTACTTGCCATCCTCCCCCTCCCCGCCCCCCCCCCCACCTCTCCCCTCCCTCCTGCTAGCCACAGCAGTTGCTGCCTCAGCTGCTAAGGGCCAATCCTTAATAACACATGTCGTCTGCCACAGGGGTGGGGAGAGAGAGGGAGGTTGGCAAGCAGGGGGGTATGACGAGCATACTAAAAATAGCCACAGCAGTTAAGTCGCTGCCTGGGACATGTCGTCTGCTACAGGGAGAGCTTAACAGTAAAAGGACAGATGGAATTTCCTGCCCTGCTAGTGGTCTGCTAAGGCGAGAGCTACACAGTAAAAGGAATCAAGGATGGATGGAATTTTTTTTTCAGCTAGGGCCTACCTAGTCTATCAACTATATGTGGCTGGCAGAGGCCTTTTTCTTCTGTCTCCTTGTAGGATCCCTTTTAGCACTACAAATCTGCTGCCTCGGTAAAGCAACAAATGGCCGTACCATTTGCGCAAGTTCGTCACCGTATTATTTTGGCTCGACCGTATCACCGTATTTTTGTAAACTCGCCGTGACAAAATACGGCCGGAACGTACTGGTTGGCAGCTCTGGGTATAGTCAGATCTTGTTTATGTTATTTCCATAGCCTGCTATTTCATGACTGTTTTATGACCCACTTTGGACATTATGGTCCATGTAGGAAAGTGTTTGTCTCTCTTTCTTGCTAGGTCTTCTCTTTTTCTGATTTTAGGAATGCTTTATTTTCTTACTCGACTCTTGGTTGATTGAAACTTATGAAGGAGAGTGGGGATTATGCCTTAAGCCTCCAAACTATCAAAGAGACCTTGGTGCTGTTTTGGGTTTTTTAATGCCGAGTTCTTGGTTGGAAATCTGTACACACGGCTGTTCAGAGCAAGTTACTTAGTTTTGAGTCGCAGGGGAGTTTACAGCTGCAGAGACCAAGCTGTGAATGCAGGTCAGGGAAAGGGGTGTTTTCTGCAGGCCGCTCCCCACCAGCCAGCTAACCGCACTGTATTCGGCCAACTGAATGTCATCTGTGCATAGCTGGTCTGGCAGCAATGTGTTCGGCATGGTTGAGCGGCCATTACAAATGGGGCTGTAGGTTTGATAATTAGTTATTGTCATGAAAAATGTAATATATCTGCACTATTGAGATGACTGAATTGGCGAATTCCCAACAATTCTTTTAATACCAAACTCGACTGGGTTTATTTTCTTGTAGATAAAATAGATGCCGCATGAAAGCTTGTACGCAAGTGGTCAGGCAATATTAGAACAATGACAACAAACACAATATTGTGCAAAAATGACGTCATCACTTTCTGGGAAGTTAATTTTCCATCGTTAAGTAGTACACAAGTTTGATACATGCCTCTGCTCAGACTACAGAAACAAAAATATTGGATTACAAATGTGTAAAGCCTTGTTTGTTTGCCCTTTCACTAAGTGTCTCAATAAGGACGGAAATGTAAAGCTGTGTACAGACAAATTCTGATGTGAGCTTTTTTTGAGATGGATAATCTCTCAAGTGAGCTTGATCCCACCCTTTTCATCATTCACGCATTTGTCTGGACAGGTATGAAGAAAAGGAATTTTACTAGTAAAGTCGTTTTATAATATACTTACCTGTCTAAACACAAGGATGCCCTACCCCCTCCTAGCTTGGCTGGAAATGGGACAAAAACTGAACTCCTTTGATCTGGGTGCAATGGTGTGAGCTTACTAAGGGTGATCCCTCTGGCAGGCTTGGTGAAACAGAGGTGAGTTAGTTTCCCGCTCTCCCAATTTTTGGGGGGGAGAGTGGCAGGTGGGGTGTGCGAGTCCTGACGTTTGATGATGTGCCATGCCAAGTGGAGGTAACACATTTGTTTGGACAGGCAAGTATATCATAAAACTCCTTCCGTTACAAACTATCTCTTCCTTGACCTTGATGTTCTTACAATAATGATCGCTTGGCCCTACTCTCTTTGCAAAACATTTTGAAATTCAGGATTTCTATTTTCACCAAAATGGTGATTCTCAAATAAGGAAATAAAAAATAAGAAAATTTGAAAAAAAAAGAAAAATGAAGGACTGACAGCAATACGGTATCGGATTCCATTTCATTAATATCATTACCACCTATTTTTCCCCTGCAACACAAAAATTAAACTGACGTACCATTCCTATAGTTCTGTGTACACAAGCATTTTTCACCAACATTGCCAAATCAGGAGTCAGGTGGAGTAGGCATGGCTGGGTGAGGAGTGCGATGATGATGGGTTTGCTCAGAATCACTTCCCATTCATATTTTCAATTAAACTTTGATTTAGCTGATTTAGCATAAAATCATGCAAATAAAACAAACTGAGTTATCCAGCAGGTGGATAAAAATGTCGTGAGACAAAAATAGCGAACATTGCGAACATAAATTTCACTGTTTCTTTTATGCCGACTGCTTCCTTTGAACATCAAAGTAACAGTGTTTCACACCACATATTTGAAATGTTGATAGACATAAACACAAATTTTTTTTTTTTTTTTAATTCCCGAAGTGTGATCACACAGGGTGTTTATGCTCAGAAGGTATGAGAACAAAAGTTCTCACTGCTTATTGACTGTTGAGAATCTCCTCAATATCACCAGCCGCCGTGGCGAAGTGGTTAGCGTCGCGGACTCCCGGCTGGGAGGTCGTGGGTTCGAATCCCATCAGAGTCATGTGGGTTTTTTCTGCCCCGACCGGCTCCTACCCAGAGTTGAGTTTGCTGCGGACTCAGTTGGGAAGACTGGGACCACACAGTCGAGTCTCATCCACTTAATGGATGCGTTTCTGAGAGTGTTGCTCAAATTTCATGACCAACACTGCAGGTGCCTGTATCTCTCAGGCCTGGTTGACGCCAGGATATATTATGAAAGGAAGCGTAGAGTACAGCCCTGTCATGTAGTCTCAGACCGAAATGGAAATCCGTAGCATCATCTTAATCATCCTCATTCCCATTGATCAGCATTAAAAAAAAATGTCTCAAATTCTGTGGCCCTTCATGCCCTGCTCTCATGGTGACCTCAGTTTCGATGTCCTCTCCGCGTCTGTGGCCTTGGTTTGCTTCCGTCGGGGTCACTTGTATCGGCGAGTCCATGGGGGCTGTCGTTGGACGGATGTGGTGGCGCCCTCCGGAGGGAGAGCTCACTCACGCCGGCTCCGCGACTAAGCAATTATTGTCGTCAGTAGGGGGCTTAGTAGGTGGTGTCCTGCGTATGTTAGATCAGAACAGGCGCCACTGAACACCACCGAAGTGACTCGGCAGCAGTGCAGTGTCTCCTCCGGTGGGTTGCCTTACGACGACTTGACATTGACTGCTCCATGTGGATTGCTGATGCCGGGGCTGCGGCGGGGCCAGCCGGGCTATGGCTGTGGACGGGGTGTCGGAATGAGCGGTGTGGGTGCACTGCCTCTGAGGTAGCGCAGAGGTTGGGACAGCAAAAAAAAAAAAAATCTCCTCAATATGCCCACAATTCGTTTAAATGAATTACATAACATACTTCATTTTGTATCATTCCTGGGTGGGTGGAATGAAGAGTGGGCAGTTCAGCTTCTGACTGGAAGTATTTCTACCCCCTCATGTTTCAACTTACAAATGTGGGTTTAAAAACGTATTTTTGATATACATAGTCGACAACGCCCAAACAACATCATTTGGGCTTTATTCTGCAACACTTTTAGCCACCAAACCCCAAATTTCTACAAAGAAATTTGATTCTCTAGATTTTTTTCACAAGTTTAGGGATTTAGGGAATAATTTCTAAATCTGGGAAATTCCAGAAAAATCTGGGAGGGTTGGCAGCTATGTACGACACATTGCTAACTTTTCTCTTACTTATTCTAATTGTACTCTTCTGGATAACATCACCATCATGACAGATTTCTCTGTGTGTGTAATTAGCAGGTTTCCCTGAGAAGATCTTTTCACTTGTTTGTCAATCTAAGACTTATCAGAGAGAATGGGTGGATTCCACCAGTACAGTCAGTTTCCAAGTCTCAGTCGCACAACTTCTTGAGCACTGCAAAACTATTCTTACTAGTTCTTAACATAATAATATATATTTCAATCTTTCCTGTCCATCATACCTATAGCTTAATCCCTCAAAACTTTCCCAAAGTATTCTGAAGGTTTGAATTAAAAAAAAAAAAGTCGTGTCACTTTCTTTTTTTAAATGAAGTAAAATCCTGATTTGAGAGCAAACCAAGTTGTTTTCAGTGAACAGTGGCAAAAGTCACCTCTAAAACCATCAAGTCTGCACTGCAACAAAACAAGCCTCCCTGTTAGCAAACCAGTGGACAGGAGTGTCTTTGTAGAGAAAACCACCGACAGACAGTATCAGAACTAACAGCAGTGCAGCTAAAAATCCCTCTAACTGTGTCTTATACTCCCAGCGCTACAAGTGACGCTGTGGCTGATGTACCAATGGAATATTTCTTTACACCTTGCCAGCCACAGACAATCAAAATGGACAGTCTAATGATACTTGGTCGGTCTAATTGTACTAGGTCAGGCTGAACATGTACAAAGTGCATCACAGACAATCACAAAGCCAGATGTGTTCGTTTCATAAACATGAAAATATGGACAGATCTAGCATGGACCCTTTGGGGCATAAAAACCCAACGTCATCCTTTCCCTTGGGATGTGGCGCCTCAATAATTGACTGGTCTCACAAACCTTCCTTTCATCTTGCTTTATAAACTCATCTGCTGTGCATTAATCATACATTCAACAATCTAAATGTGCAGTCTTCATATGGACAAGTACTGCAGTCTTCTATCACACAGGTATAAGCTGAATACTCTCCCACATACCTGGAAAACCTCACAATTCAACAGCTCAGAAGCGACAAAACTAACATCAGGACTGTTTACACGACCCAAAAGCAAACCTACTCGGGTTCTTTCGTTTTGATTTTTTGTGTGGCTTGGAAGAAGCAGATACAGTTGCATTTGCTGATGCATCCTCCTCTGTCCTCGGCGCGTCAGAGGCAATGCTGTCATTCTCCACCAAAGCTCCATCCTTCACCACTGGCAGTGACACACCCTCCCCTGCAACCACCAACATTAAAATTCTTTAGTAGGCAATTATATGCTTCGACAGGTCTGAATGACAAATCTATGAAAGTATACATTCTAAAGAGACAAAAAGTGTGTAAAACACTGGAGAATGTGGCCCGATACCTGATTCTTGTAGGCTTAACTGTATACCCACCTTGTGCCCATGGCTTTTCCTCTTTTGTTCCACTTTCTTTGACTCTGCTGTTCTTAATTTTTCATCTTTCCTTTCTGTTGTCCACTATTTTTCTCTCCATCTGTGACCGATTCATCCATCTTTGTCCTATCAAATTTCTACATTTCTTAAATGTGTCTTATGCACAGAATGCCCTCTGCATGACAGCACCCTACGTCAACACAGCACAGGCTTCCAAGGGTGGTGCCGCACTGTTCCTGGCTGTGGACAGTACTTCTGTGGGTCCCAAATGCACCTTGAGATGCATTTTTTTCTGTCTCCTCTTCATCCATATGACCATCCCGGTAAAGTAATCAACCACCAAAGCCCTCTCCGACACCTGCCACATTCACATTTATTTCCCACGTTGTGTGAACTATGAATATTATGGCCATACACAATGAAATGGTTACTTATGAAATAAAGCACAAACTTACTCACTTGTCAAATTTCATACCAAAACACATGCTTCTTTCCATCACAGGGAACCTTTTAAATTGTTGAAACTGAACTGCTCCCATAGCATACTGATTAAACCCCTTTCCTATATGAACTGTGATCATGCGCTGTACCTGACTCAACAATTCTGCATCTTAAACTAAAGAACAAAGACAACAACTTTTTACACACCAGCTACCATGGCGGTGGCCAGTGTCCCGGACTCCCAGCTGTGAGGTCACAGGTTCAATTCGTATCAGACCCATTTATTAGTTGAGTTTGCTATGCGTTCAGTTGGGAAGACAGGGACCACACAGACGAGTTTCATCCACTTCATGGATGCATCTCCGAGAGCATTGCTCAAATTTCCTGGCCAACACAGCAGGTGTCTGTATCGCTCGGACCTGGTTGACGCTTGGATATATTATGAAAGTAAGCATAGAGTACAGCCCTGTCATGCTTCTCAGAGCAGAATAGAAATCCATAGATATCATCTTCATCATCCTCATCTTCATCAATCATCATCAAAAAGAAATGTCTCAAATTCTGTGGCCCTACATGCTCTGCTCTCATGGTAACCTCAGTTTCGATTGCCTTTCCAAGTCTATGGCCTTGGTTTGATTCTGTCAGGGTCACCAGTATTGGCTTACTCATGGACACTGTTGCTGAATGGACATGGTGGCACCCTCCAGAGGGAGAGCTCACTCATGCAGGCTCTGCAACTAAGCAATCATTGTTGTCAGTAGTGGGCTTATGTTGGATCAGAACAGGCACCACTGAACACCACCGAAGTGAATCAGCAGCAGTGCAGTGTCTCCTCTTGTGGGCTGCCTCCTGACAACGTGACACTGACTGCTCCCTGTGGATTACCAGTGCCAGGCTATGGCTGCGGATGAGGGAAGTCAGAATGAGCAGCTTGGGTGCAATACCACGGAGGTGGCACAGAAGATGGGACGGCAAAAAAACCCCAACTGTTTCATCATGCAACTGTAAGTTTGTCCAGTGAAGAACTGCCATGTTACTAACAAATCCTGTGGAAAGACTAACCTCCAGCACCTTGTCTGTAAACACTGAAGTCTTCCCATTCCCCTTCATCCTCGGAGGCAGTGAGAGAGTGAGGCTGGTGCAGAACTTCTATGTAAGGAATGACAGTCATGCAGCGTAGCATGTCATTTCCATCTGCGGGTAGCGGCACACGGTCCAGCGTGCGTGGGTGCTTCTTTCTGAACCAACTGGAGCAACAAATCAAAATGACCCAGTTAACAGAGAGGGAGAGAGGTAATGTTGCTTACAGCCCAGCCGACCACAAAGGGCCATATCTGGGCCATCACCATGTTGAAGTCAACTCTCAAGCCATACTTTAAAAAAAATAATTTTTTAAAAAGACACATCCAAACAACTTATTAAAACACACTTTTGAAAAACACACTGGAAATTTCATTAAAATCTTTCTTCCATAAAATCTTAGATCTGATGGAAATTGTTGATCTTTAAAAATTGAAAATGATTACATCAAGCCAGACATCTCTAAGCAGGGTTCCATGGAGTCTGCGGTAAAATGTTTATGTCTGACATCATGCAAGCCCCAACACTCTGTATGTTTCATTGTGAGTGGTACACATAATGATATGGAATGCACCACAGAGCTTCTTCACCTTTCAAAAGATAAGAATGAGTGTAAAAGGAGAGGCCTGTGAGCCAAGGGCACAAGCCTGTCACTTCTCTACGGCCGCCTCTGAACATGGTAAACTCTTTCAGTTTTGGACAGATTTGGAGGAGTATTTCTTTTTCCATCTGAGACTTCCATTCCTCTTGCCACAGGTCTCTGACATAAGCCAGAGCTCTGGCTTTTTGATTGGTGTGAGGACAGAGAATCTGCTCAACTCTTTTTTGTGGCATTCTTGGTGAACTGGTAAGTAGTAGTAGTAGTAGTAGTAGTAGTCGTAGTAATAATAATAATAATAATAATAATGGGGATTTATATAGCGCCTTCCACGGCACAAGGCGCTTTACAAAGGCAGAAAAAATACAAATTGCAAATGTAGAGAAAATGCATTGAAAAACGGCTCAGAAAATGAAAACAAAGGCTCTCTTCCATTCTCTCCCACGCGCACACACACTCTCACGCACAGACACACAATACACAAGAGCCGCAACAAGCACAAAACTATTAAGCGATCCACAAAAACAACAAGAGTCAATCAACTATCCGTAATGACTGTCTTCTTAGTATTGTTTGAAAAGGTGGGTTTTCAGGGAGGTTTTGAAGGAAGAAAAGGTTGAGAATGTCTTAAGTCATAGGGGAGTTTATTCCAGAGTTTGGGAGCTGCGTATGAGAAAGCTCGTTCGCCATGCTGTTTACGATGGGACGGTAACTGGGAAGCGGAAGGTCCTGGTGTCAATGGAGGAGCGGAGCGTTCGTGATGGGACATATACTTGAAGGAGATCGGAAAGATAGGCAGATGCATCGCCAGTGAAAATCTTGAAGCAAAGACAACAACATTTGTATTTAATTCTTTCTTCAACGGGGAGCCAGTGCAACTTTTTCAGGAGAGGGCTGCAGGGTTGGGTCCTAGGAGATTTGCAAATGAGACGGGCTGCAGAGTTCTGTACAGATTGAAGGGGTTGGATGACAGTTGAGGGACAGCCAAGGAGAACACAGTTGCAGTAATCTAGCCTTGAGAGGATGTAGGATGAAACGAGAGTTTTTGTGGCGTCTTCAGTGAGATAGGGTCGAATAGCAGCAATTCGTTTAAGTTCCATGTAAGCTAACTGACAGGTTTTTGTGACATGCTGTTTCATTGAGAGGTCACTATCAAGGAGAACACCAAGGTCGCGAACAGTGTTTGAAAATTCAATAGTGCTGGAACCTAATGTCAAAGAAGAAGGGAGTAGATCAGGGCCATGATGTGACTGCTTTGAAAAACGGATGGCTTCAGTCTTCTCACAGTTTAATTTAAGCTTATTTGCTGACATCCAGGTCTCAATATCAGAAGTACAAGATTGAAGAGTAGAAACAAGGGGTGAGTAGTCATCGATGACAGAGGAATGGAGCAGCTGAGTATCATCTGCAAACATTTCGTGTGAAACGGAATGGCCGTGGATGACATTTGACAATGGAGTGGTGTACAAAATAAAAAGGACAGGTCCCAGCACGGATCCCTGAGGTACGCCAAACTGGAGGTCAGATTCATCAGAACGGTGGTCACCTACCTGAATGAACTGTTTCCTGTCTAGAAGATAAGAACGAAACCAATTTAAAGCTGTTTCCCTGATGCCACATGTGTATTTCAAACGAGAGAGAAGGATTTCATGGTCTATGGTGTCAAAGGCTGCCGAAAGATTAGCAAGAAAGGACAAATTTTGTTTTCGTCTGAGGAATTTAGAATATCATTGAGAATACGAAGGATGGTGGTCTCCGTGCTGTGGCCAGGGCGATAGGCTGACTGATGTGGTGTGAGGAGGTTGTTTGAGGCCAGATGGTCAGAGAGCTGTTGAAGAATGACTTTCTCAAGAATTTTGGATAGGAAAGGAAGATTTGAGATGGGTCTGTAGTTTTTAAGAACGTTGGGATCAAGACTGCTTTCTTGAGTAGAGGTTTAACAAGGGCGGTCTTAAAGTCAGTGGGAACTGTGCCAGAAGACAGAGACTCGTTAAGAATTTTGGTGATGGAAAGGAAGGAGAGAGTCAAGGTGTTCAAAGAGGAGTGGGGTGGGAATAGGGTCAAGGTCACAGGATGTTTCGCAGACTGTGTGATGATTTACGAACAGTCTGCTCAGACACTGGCAAGAACTCACAGAGTGTGGTACCGTTAAAAACAACAGAGTGATCTGAAGTATCTGAGGATGGGGAGAAAGCGTTTCGAATTGTCTGAATTTTGTGAGCGAAAAACTGAGAAAACAAACCAGGAAGCTGTGACGGCTCATGAGTGGACGGCATTACAACACTTGCAGCCTTACCCAACATGCTAGTGACAGTTCAAAACAGTTCTTTACACGAGGATGCTGCTGCAACTTTGGAGGAATAGAATGCAGTTTTGGGCTTGATGGACAAACTGTACGACTTTCTGTTTAGCAGCATCATAAATTTGCTTGTGTATTGTCAGTCTAGTTTGACACCCAGCGCCGCTCGGCTCGACGTCGCTCGCGTTTCAATTTTCGCAGCTCAGGTGCAATTGAGTTGTACCACGGAGCCGGGCGGCGCCAGTGTGCCATCTGCTGACGTACAGGCGCATGTTTATCCAAGACTTTTCTAAGACCAATGTTCAGATCAGTAAGTGTTACGTCGGGCGTGATAATGTTAGCGATGTCATGAGAAAAATCAGCAGGTCAATCTTATGAATGGCACGAACACATTTGAATTGAGGTGCCGACTTTTGCTTTGGAACACTGAGATGGCACACATAGACTATAGTGATCAGACATCAAATCATAACAACACTTGCAGAATGCAAAAGACTGTCAGTGTCACGAAAAATCACAAGATCAAGAATGTGACCACTTGCTGATAAGTGGTTCATCAATGGCCTGAGAAAGGCCACACGTCTCTAAGAGTTTCTGAACCTCCTAACTCTGGGGGCACTCAAGTCGTCGTAATGAACATTAAAGTTACCGATGATCAAGAGATCGCCGTCACGCGTGGCGGCAAAATCAAGGAAATCAGGGAACTCTTCGTAGAATCTTGAGTCAAGCAGTTTGTTCCTGGCTCAAAAGCCTAGGCCTTGCGGCCTACGTACGTCTCCTCTTTGTCAAATACTTTTTTGTTTAAAGTACAGGTGTTGAATGCGCAATTGTCATTTTGTTACACTATGCCTAATAAGGCATTTAATCATCAAAATGATTGAAAGTTCTTATACTTTGGAATTACATCCAAAAGATTCTTGAACTTGTTTGTGTCTTCTGCAAATTCTTGAACTTGTTTGTGTCTTCTGCAAATTTTATGTTAGTAGCGAGTTCATTCCATAAAGGGGCTACTCTGTGTGAAAAGGAAAATTTTCTTTTGTTTGTACGACAGTGCTGAATAAATATCTTTCCTTCTGCATTTCTTGTGATATTATGTTGTGAAAGAGAAAAGAGTGAGTCAACACAAACATTATCAAATCCATTAAATATTTTATGTCTGTATAAGGTCACCTCTTGTCCTTCTGCCTTTTAGTGATAAACCACTTCATTGCCTTGATCGTCCACATGACCATGAACCCAAGTGAAAGCTATGCTGTATCCATCACATTTCAGAGAGATGTATGTACAGATCGAACAATTTCAGCAGCTGAGGGTGCTTGAGACAACGCCAGCAATGGCCTCCAAAGCAGATAGGGAGTCAGACAGAATGAGGAAATCTTTTTGCTAGCGATTTTGAGACCATTTCAAGAGCCAGGACCAAGGCTGTCAACTCAGCATGCAGATGGTGATGTCTGTGTGAATGCGTTCAGAACATCTCTGAGAGAGAGAGAGAGAGGTTGCATCAAATGCTGCAAGGGCAACCCCCTCTTCAGAATTGAAACCATTGGTAACAATTCTTCTGAAGGATGAAAATTTGGAACAGAGTTCAGTGGAAAATTACTTATTTGCTAATGAGTTGGTGATGTCTTTATAAGGCCAAATCAACCTGGATCCCCAAGGTGAATAAAGTCCATACTGGGACATCAGGAAATTTGGACGAATCACATACAACACCTAGGTTTATGTCAGCTCTGTTCAAATGGGGAGGACAGCGAATTTCCAAGAGTGGAATAGAACTAGGGTGGTCTTCAGATTTCTTCAGGAATGTTGGATGAAACACGCAGTCATAAGAAGGGTTTTGGGGTTCAGAAAAAAGAATTAAACAGTAGTTCAAAGAAAGTTTCAGTCCATGGCTAGAGAGAGATGGTTTTCCGGCCTCAGCATACAGACTATGAACAGGGTTGTGCAGAATGGACCCAAACAGAATCGAAGCCCTTGATAATGAATGGGATCTCGACTTTTCAAGTAGGAAGGTCTGGCAGAACCATACACCACACAACTGTTGTCCAGTTTAGAGCAGATCAGAGCCCTGTGAAAATGGAGAAGGCTTTTCCTATCAGCACCCCTATCCCCATGTGCCACAACTCTTAGAATGTTCGCTGCTTTCTGACATGAAGTTTCCAAGTACTGGATGTGACTTTTAGAATTTAGTTTTAGACCAAAGATAACACCCAGAAATGTGGTGTTCCTTCACAGCTGGGCTCCAAACTTGGTTCTACCAGCCTGGGGTCAGATGTCACCCTTACACTTATTGTTGCTGGCCTGGTTCTCTTCCCCTCCTGTTTTACTTTGTGCTGAACTGATGGCTAAGGCGAATCACAGGCTTGCTGGCGACGCTGCTGCTATAATAAGTGCTGCCGACATGTAAGATTTTGTGCTCACGGAAAAAAACAAACTGCTTGATTTTGGAACATTCTTTCTGGTGACGATACAACGCATTTGACAGCTGATAAACAGAAGGAAAAATAGTTACATGTAGAATATGCTTTGACTTGAAAATGCGAAACACAACTTGGCTTTCTTCTAAGTGTGTGCTGTCTGTGTAAATACGTGTCATTTTGTAAGCAAGTGTTTCAAATAAAGAAACAAATTTATTTTGAGCAAAAAAATGTCCTGAGATCGACATCAACAAAGCTCAATTTATTGAGTTGAAAAGCTTGTGATTTTATGATCACATCTCTTTTGAAACTTGTGAGAAAGCCTCATCATCTCTGTTGTGAAATGGCTGACCAAAGAAGATTGGCTTGATTACTAAAGGGAAATGTGTTGGACTGGTTAGCGATAAACAACTGACATCTTCGAGTTCTGAATTTTAAGTCAATGGAGCAGAGTCAAGATCAATTCACAAATGGGCTGAATACTTTTATTCTCTCCCCCTTACCCTCTTCTCTATTATGATATAACAAAAATTTCACATTTGATTTAGCAATTTTGTATTTCCAAATTTAGCAGACTTACCACACTAAATGTGGGGAAATCATACAGGTAAATAAGTCTACATCCTATAAGCTTTACATGGCAACCTTGACTCATCTATTCTTATTAACTTTAGCCAGAATCAAACACATTTTACAACTGAGTACATGTTTATTGGATACTGATTTACTTCCCTTTCATAAAGCAATCCAGCTACCAACATACTGAGCATCAATAATGTTTAAAAAAAAATGCTAAGATAAATACATGTAAAAAAAAAAAAAAAGAACCCTGCAAATTTTGAATTTGAGGAGAAGACCTACTAAGTCACAAAATTTAGCTAAATAGAACACAGATAATTATACTGCTTCTTCATATTTCAAGACATGATATACCTCATGATGTCATACAACACAAATGAATTCTTGAGGAATTATTAAAACTCACAAGTCAAGCTCTGAGCAAACACCCTGAAGGATCTCCCAAGGTGTGCATGCATGTGTGTGTGTGTGTGTGTGTGTGTGTGTGTGTGTGTGTGTGTGTGTGTGTGTGTGTGTGTGTGCATGTGTGTCTGTGTCAGTTCAAAAACGAGATCTTGCACATGAACATACATAAGTGAATGAGAAAAAATACATGCATGCAAAAAACTTACTCATGATGCTTGATTTCTTTTATAGAGAATCGTTCAACTGCACTGTATTTCAGCATGCCTGCACAAAGATAGCATCTTCACACAATGACTGAATGCCTTTCACATTGGAAACCACTATGCTGTAACTTTTAGCTAGAATGCAAAACAGAATTTGTCAAGTTGTTACACAAATATTCATGCTAATACTTTTGATTATCTTGTTTTAATTGCAAATGAAGTTTCAACAGCTGAAGCCTAAACATGATAGAATATCTCAAACACTGTGCCCAATCAGACAGAATTAGGAAGCACAGGCAACTGACTTTACATAGAATTTATGACATGAATATGCCCAGAAGTAAGCGGGCTGCTCCCCACCTCTTCACCGAAGACCAGGCATGCCTACCCCAAAATTTGCTTTCAGGGACAATACAGACAGAAATCTGGGACAAATCCGTAAAATCAGGGACAGAACAGTGTCAAGATAGAAACATGTCTTGCAGAAGGCAAACGAAACTCCTTTCCGCCCTTGTTGTAGACAAGGCCACTTTTCCGAGAATTCTTTTTTGAAGACACAACCTCACTTCACGGTCGTTTTCTTCTTCTTTTCACTCCTTTCTGACCCATCCGAAGAGTCAGAATCTGATTCTGTTTCAACATCATGTCTCCTCTTCGACGCCATGTTCTGATTTGAAAGTGAAAGCGAGGTGGTTGTTTTTTGTTGTTGTTTTTGGCGCGCATGCGTATTACGTCTACTCACTCTAGCAGACGATATTCTTGGCTCAGTTCTGTGCAGCACAATAAGAACGGCTGCCGCTTTTAAACTTCCGATTTTTTTTTTTTTCGGGACGCCCGATTTTTTTTCCCAGGACGCGTGTTGCAAATCCGGGATTTCCGGGACAGTGGCTTCTAAAATCAACTTTCCGGAACAAATGCCGGATGGTCAGGGACGGTAGGCATGCCTGGAAGACCCTACTCCCTGCCATCACCATCACCATTCCTTATGTCAGCATTGTTACTGAAACACTCAGCAAAAACATCAGAGGAAAAAAACAACAACTGCCAGTCCATCCCCAGCCCTGTAATACCCAAACTTGTTGCCCCTAAAAGAGGAGACAGACAACCTTGCCCTATTGGGGGATGATCTGCCGAATAAACTATGAAGACTACGATCAGGAACAGTTCTAGGTGGGAGAAACAGAGAGAAACCTATGAAAGAAAATCAAACAACATCACAAGGACTCATCACCAATGAGGACACGACATCAGTCCTCTCAGAATAATGCATTGATCTGAACTGTGAAAGCAAATAGTTCCAGTGTGGGATAAAGGAATACAACTATGCTGCTGCCACAAGCCCACACCTATTAGGGGAAGGGGAGATAAACCTTACCTGCCTCTTACTTTTCCCTGACAATAAATCTCCAGTTAGTTTCAAAGTGAGGTGACAACAGGCGGAAATAAAAACAAACTTTAAAAGGAATTTAAAGCAAATCCTCCAGTTAACAGGGACAAACAAATCACAAGACTAAACACGACGTGTTTCGACCTCTTAGGTCTTCTTCAGGCAAGATAAACAACGTTCAGGACAATGAAAAAGAAGAACAAGCAATCACTTATCTTCTCAAATTTGGCGCAAGACAGGACATAATGCAGAGAAAAAAAGAGGAAGGAAAAAAAAATGGAACATATGAAGTACACACACACACACACACACACACACAGTGGCTGACTAGAACCAATTTATGGTCATAATAACCTACGGCTGGACTAACAGAAATGTATGCACATATATACATATCACAAATACGTAGTCGCGCAAACGAGCACACACACACACACTGGTAAATCCCATCAGATTTAACATCTGTAGCTTCATGAAAATTACCATTTAACAAATCTGCCATGAGAGAATCCACGCTGTCAGGAATAGTGAATTTTCCTCTGCCAATGTTCTCAAACAGTTTGTAGATGTTGTCTCCCTCAAAGGGTACAGGCTGGTGGTCATGTTATATCTGGATCAATAACAGAAAGCAGCAAAATAACGTATATAAAAAACACACAAAACATGAACGTAACACAAAAAGCATTGTACATTTAAACTGTCGTATACTTTATGCCTTATGTAAACAATTCTCCCAGGCATCCAGTTTTGGTTTGTTGGTTGGTTGTTCTTTTAATGTACCAGAATTTCCGGACTTCAAGACCACTGGTTTTCCTCAGACTGTGACTATGATGTCCCACAGTCTGAGGTGCCCTACATGACTGAATTCTGGCACCCAGCTATGATGGTCTTGTACACAAGACCTGCAATCATGATACGAGTCAGTGTCTACAAAGTTCAAAGTATTGACCATCCAGTGTGCGCTTCAGTCCAGTGCATATACCACAGCATATTTTTTGGTCTGGGCCTAAAGTATGGCCATGTTTACATGATCTTGAATGTCAGGTAGCCAATTGCAAAACTGCCGTTCTGTATGCAGTAACATTACTGCCTCATATTTCTAGTGACAAATAAAACAGATTTAAAGCAGTTTTATTATAAGACTTTTGGTCCCTTCTGATTCTCTTTACACTCTTGAAGCCATTGCTGCTTATCCTCCTAAGCCCAGACCTATTTTCCCAAAAACTGCAATGGTGTACTTTTCAACCACAATAAGCATATTTTCTGTAAATTGTGTGGACACACTTTCCAAATTTTTGTGAAAAATAAGGGGGGGGGGGGGGGGGGGGGGGGGGGGGGGGGGGGGGGGGTAGGTGGAGTGGCGCTCTTTACCCTAAACCTGCTATTTCTGTACTTTTCAACAACAATGAGCGTACCTACAAAATGCATATACACATCTTCCAAATCCTTGTAAAAGCTGGGGGTGGGGTGGGATTTCGATTTTATCTACAGGCTTCACACAGCAGAGGTTAGACAGTTGAGGGATACCCGATCTTATTAAGATCGGGTATCCCTCAACTGTCTCAAGTTATGGTACCTACCACAGTTCAAAAGATTTGTCCTCATATAAATTACTTTCACTTGTTTCAGAACTTATTCATCAGCATTTTTCTGGCAAAAATTCAGGCTCTCTCACAAAGCATGAGCAGACCTGAAAATGATAACCAAGCACACATGTGCATACAAACATCAGTCTGGAGGGTCAGCGTCACATGTACAAAACGCTTCAGACCCAGCAGTTAAAAACAAATAACCACAAAAACAAAGAGACTGACTAATGAAGCTGACCACTTACAGTGTCACCCCTGACGACCAAACATCCACTTTAAAACCAGGAAAGGTTTCCAGGCCATTGGCAATCTCTGGTGGTTGGAATGCAGGAGATCCCTGGCTTGTACGACATGTGTCATCGTCAGCGAACATGTCTAAGGCCTGCCACAAAACACGCAAGTCAGCAATGGTTGGTCTCATACTGGATTACAACGCCGGCAGACTTGAGCCATTGCCCCCCCCCCCCCCCCCCCCCCCCCCCCCCCGCCCCCACCTCCCCCAAAGAGAAAGAACATCCTCCCTTGACACTGGTTTTACTGGTCTTTTATGAAGGGTTCAGGCACACTGAAAGGTCATCTGGTTAGTCTGAAGCATTTCTTCACTTATCAACCTAGGAATCTCACATCTGAGCCATCTGTAAATTCTGACAGACAGAAACACGCATACATACATGTATATACACAGAAAGATTTGCTTCTATACAGACATACACACATCCAGACAAACAAACACACACACACACACACACACACCACCACACACACACACACACACACACACACGGGAGAAACATATAGAAAAAAAACATCCTTGCACACATCCAGAAAGAAATCATTTTTTCTTCTCCTCAGGTCACCCAGGGCGCAGGATATTAGCAATAAAAATAACAAAATGTAAAGACACCAAAAAAAGTACAGTATAACAAGAAAGAAAGACAAATACAGATTAAAATATCAATTTACTGAGAAAACACTTAATAATGAATGAGGATATCTTTCAGATTCCAAAACCTATCAAAAACCATCATGGGGCTGTGAGAATCACAATGACTGAAACAATTAACTCTTAAGTTCAGCCTTTTCCATCGTACCTCTGCCACTCCTAGATCAGTGATTTTAAGAACTTCATCCTGGGTGATAAGTAGATTGCCTGGTTTGATGTCTTTATGTACAATGCCTTTGCTGTGCAGATATTCCAGTCCCTCTATCAGCTGGCAGAAGTATCTGAAAGCAAAATCCAGAAAACATTACAGGCATCTCTTTCATGGCATCAAAGCACTCTAATAACTGCAAAGCACACACAAAATAGTGACACTCTTTTGAAATACAGCAACAGCAAAAGCTTTAAAAGCAACAACAGCAAGATAATGGAGGAAAAAAGACATTTGTACCATCATTCACAATTTATTGTTTCAATTTCATTAGGACCTCACAGTGTGTTGATTAGCTCATAGTTATTCATTACACGACATCTGCTAAGCCAAAAGGAGATAATGTGCATGGGGTTACAGGTAAGTAAATATGTAAGTACAGACATAAGAAAAAAACCCTGGAAAGGTCTCATGAATAAGATTCATAAACCCAACTAGCCATCAGGTCTTGAATGCCAAAGTAATATGGTCTGTGCCATTACTATACGTAGGTCAGGTGTGTGTGTGAGTATGATTGTGTGTGTGTGTGTGTGTGTGTGTGTGTGTGTGTGTGTGTGTGTGTGTGTGTGTGTGTGTGTGTGTTGTTGTTGTTGTGCTTTGTATTCGGTGGGGTTGGGTTGGGTTGGGTTGGGTTGCTGCCTCCGTTCTGTTGAAATACACACACCAAGCATACAACTGATGAACGTAAACCAACCAGGCCAAAGCTGGGGAATCTAGGGTCGGAAAAAACCACAAATGAAGTGCTTGGTCACTGAACTGAACACAGCCTTGATGACAGACGAGGACATCACATAGGACACCTGCTGTGTTGCTACTAGGCAAAATGAATGGACATTCTCAGTGGCTGCATACTCTCAGTGCTCTTCTGTTTCAGTGGGTCATTCAGTGGCAAGCTGTTCCTACATGTATTCATGATATCCTGGCAGTACCTCACAAAACCTGGATGGTGGTAGGCATATTTAAGTCAACTAATAAGTGAAGCATGAAAATTCAGTGCTGCTCACGAAAAGACCAAACCTAGGAACATCATACCTGGCACACCAGATAAGAGGCTCTATGCAAATACTTGTGATTTTGAAATGGTTCACTCAAAAATACAAGGGGCATGCTAAAAGTGATGGTACTGGAATGGGGCAGGGGATATTACAGTGCATGGTTACAGCAACTGCATGCCGGTTTTCCCCAGATGAAATGAAAAGAAATGCATTGTTCTCACCGACTGACAACTCTTTAGTTGTTCTGACCACTCACCAAGGTGCTCTAAAAATTCAAGTTTTACACTTGATATTTGCATAAGAAAATAAAGACCTATTAATACTATCCAGCCGAGAGCGGCACGATGGCATGATTCCCTGCTGCCGCACCCTCGCGCACAGCACTCATTCCCTGCCGACGCACATATTTGGCCACTTTTTAATTTATTTTTACGGTAGCTAGACAACAACTGACGGTCTTGTGTTAGGTGTCACAGGAAAGAACAAACACTTAACTAATCGAACATAGTAATTTCAAATCATTTACTTTCAATGTGTACACACGACTGTGCATTGAAAAACATGTCTGAAAAGTAGAAAAAATGCTTTGTTTGCATTCTATTCCGTTCTTTTACAACACCAAATCGGAAGATGAAGGGATGTCTGCATCTTCAAACAATTCACTTTCCTATTCTCTTTCAAAGTTTTCTATCTCTCTATCACTCCCCTCATCACCAGATCCACTTTGTAATACGATTTCAAGCGCTTCATTGAGCGAGAAATCAGTACCACCCCTTCGCCTGACCGACATTTTTTCTGGCACAGGAAATACGTGTCGCGCGCCGCATGGCAGTGCCGCCAGTTTCTTTGTTTCAAAGCTCCTGGGGTCAGCCAAGTTCACAATAGGCCACTGAAAGTATGGTCTACAACTCGTTCCAACATCCCCAAGACTAGTTACAGAGCTTATTTCCCTTGGATCATTTCATGGAAAGTGTAGGAATTTTTTATGTTCCCATCGTCTTGATTGTGGACGACACAGCAGAATGTACTGCTGTCTGTCCGTCATCCGGACTTGGACGACTCGGCTCAAGGAAGAGAAATCCTGTCATCAACTTTTGGACGACTCGGCTGGTAAAGGTTAAAGGTCTCTTGAGATGTTTAACTTAGCTGGCCACTGTCTCTACTGGAGTCATTTATGAGTAAATATGCTTTGATTTTCATTCTTGTGTGATTTGAAACAATCATAACATTGTTAATTATGTCAATGTCATTTTAAACAATCATAATATTGTTAATTATTTCCATGTCATCTCTCCCACAATCACAACGGCGTATTATTCTTTGAATGGTGGAATGGACTGACATGCACACAAGACATTTTTTTCATGCATGTCTTCTAGCACAAAAGTTTTACCTAAAATCTTATCCAAATTTGAAGAATGGGACTAAGTTTGCACAGAAAAATAAAATCTCTTTGAACCTGGTTAACTTGGATGGAAATCAACACCTGGACTTTCAAACCAGTCTAATGCCTTGATCACTCGGCTAACTAGACTCCTGTACCTAACTGATACCCTAGATACATCTAAATAATAACTACACATGCTTTTTAACTCTGTCATAAACTCATCTTTCTCTCAGTTACATACATTTATCTGTTTGAAACATGAGTGTAGATGTGTAGTCACGCATGACACTTGGAACTTGCAGAAGAACACAAGATGCGTGAAAACATCATTCATCATATTATCAAACAATGTTAATCTGTAAATTATTTATCTGTGTTTGAAGTCTCAATTTCATTAATTATATTTTAACCTGATGCTTAGTGCTGAAGTAGCTTGAAACACCCTTTATCCTAGGGACTCATCAGCCACAAAGTCCATGGCCATTTATCATTGTCTTCTTCTTTCATCTATCCCATAGAAAGAAATCTATTTGATGGTTTCATTTCACCTGGTGTTTTACTGTTCAGTTTTTCAGCCAGTTTGCTGCCATCTTCAAAAAATGCCATGCTTCATGGCTTCTTTGTTTGGTTTGTGGAGGGAAAACAAAACGTAACACAAAAAAAATGCATTGCACTTGCAGTTTGCAGTATTACTGTTTTCAGGATGGCTTTTGCCCTTCGATTGCCTTCACGGTGTTCAGATTGAAATAATAGTTTCTAGCGTCTAAAATTTTAAGAATTCTGCAGGGTCAGTTGTTTGAAGATCACAATAAGCTGACCTGTGTTAAAACTTAATTATAGTTGCCACAAAACAAAACATAGAAACAAACAAAAAACGAAACAGAAAAGAACTCTCTAGAAGTGCATTTTCTTCCTATGATCTGGAACTATGATGCAGCAAAAAAGTCAAAATTCTTGCAGTTTTCATACCTGCATCCACCAATGGTAATGCTAAAGAGGGTGCAAAAGAAAGGAAGCAAAAAAAACAAAAAACAAAAACAAAACAAAACAAAAAAACATCACATAAGTCAAGAAGAATAAAACAGATTGGTCATAGAAAAACCCATCGCAAACTGAAAGAGAAAGGTAGCCACTGTCTGGGAGTGGGAATCGTTAGTGATGAACATAACTGTGTTAGCTGTAGACTGTTTCCACAGGAAAAGGCTCTCAACAGGCTTATGCTATACTTACCCATGAGCTTGCCATATTGGAAATCGTTTCTCAGGAACACTCTCAAGCATCTCTTGTAATTCACTCACACAATATTCTATGACCATATACCTGCAAAAGATACGCATCAGTCACAAATTTTTTTCACCATGCAAAATAAATCTGCAGACGGTAAACAAATATCATTCAAACACACAAGCACACATACACACACACCACACACACACGCACACACACACACACACGCGCACGCGCACACACACACACACACACACACACATACACACACACACACACACACACACATATCGAACATTTGCAAACCAAAAAAATGGGTGCCTTGAAACACTTTTACCCTTCAGTTACTTCGTTAACAAAAAGTCAGAAGTAATGAAACACCATGCAAGCCGTCAACAAAATGACCTGTTTCCATACATGTGTGTGCGTGTGTGTGTGTGTGTGTGTGGTGTGTGTGTGTGTGTGTGTGTGTGTGTGACTGTGTGTGTGTGTGTGTGTGTGTGTGTGTGTGTGTGTGTGTGTGTGTGTGTGTGTGTGTGTGTGTGTTGCTGGCGATGATTTAGTTTCTCTTTTCTCATTATATAAAAAGAAAAAAAAAGAACAAACACACACACACTTGCCATACTATTCATGTTTAAAGATCTAGAGATGATGTATTGTGGACTGTATCACAGAATGTGCTACACTTTGTCTAAGTAATACACAACACCATGTGAGAGGGACCAGCAGGGGTTCCACTGACTTTTTAGTTTTTGCGTCAAGAAACGCACGCCTCCGCAAAAATTGCGTCAGCGCTGAAAAAAATGCGTAACAAAGTAAACTGTACTCACTCCCGTCACCTACCGAAAAATGCAAACATGTTTGATTGTCTCTTTGCCATTTTTGCTAAGTAAGCCCGCGAAAACAAGCCGGGTTAGTCAACCTTGATATTATTCCTACACGCTGTGACCAGGGTAAAGTTCCCATCAATGGGCGCACTCTGGCATCCAGAATCACGTGGGATGATCGTGTGTGCGTGGGAAGTCATAACGTATTCCGATTGGAAGATGGCACCATCGCAGACGCGGGAAAGATTCCATTTTATTTCGAGGGGAGAAAGGATGAGGCGTTTTGGAACATTCTTGATCTAGCAAAAAGTCAGCGAGTGCCACAGAGTAAAATGTGCACGCAGTATCACTAATTGGCGGTGTCAAGCAGTCTGCTGTAGGTCTGTGCCGTGTTTTGCCCCTCTGACATAGGCTTGCGGTTGAGAACAGGGTCCTGGGAAAATTGCGTCGCTAAACGCACGGCCGCGAAAAAAATGCGTAGGAAGGCAGAAAAACGCAATAATTACGCAAAATTTTGCAATAAATGGAACCCCTGGACCAGCATAAGAAATTCTGTTTTTGCTGCATTTTAACACCATCACATTAAAAAATGACCTCTCTCAGAGCAGTGCTATATAATGGGATTTTGTTTCCACGCTCTGATTTTTACATTCAGATGCAGAACAGTAAATACAGTACCAAGTTAATCATGAACTTTTGGGACAAAGAAGAAAGGCAGAATGAGAGGGTGTGAGCTGTGACAAAGACAAAACAAAATAAAACACAGAAAAACTGCAACACTTGCATTTTTTGCTTTTCCTCGTTATATAGAACCTCAATCAGCTGAATAACATTCTTGTGACGCAGTCTCTTGAGCAACTGAATTTCCCTGTGAAAACATAAAAATGTTACAATTAGGTTTCCTTCCTTCATGAAAAAATAACTGGCAAGTCATGCACTATGCACACACATACTAGCATCACTTACACAAGTTCATAAGCAAAAGTAGCGCACAGAACTACACGAAATAATATTCTCTCTCTCCCTCTCCCCCCCCAACACACACACACACACAAGATTTCCAGTACATTAAGAACACAATTACATATATATAGCAACAAAAATAAGAAGCAAACATGCCTGCATGCAAGATTTTCTATGCATGGATCAGCATAGCAAATCTCGGTTTAAAGTCTTGTCCAAAGGACTAGGTCAGAGCTGGAGTTTACACAGGTGTTCACACCCAACAGAATATCTTTTCAACTGTAGTTCACACCTAGTTGTCTCAAGCTGGAATCAAACACAGGCCTTGGAACAAGAGTTTGCTGCCATACCCATCACACCAAGTAGGTACTCCACAAAACTGCACAGATTTATCTATGAACATGTATATGAAAATCTTGGTCTAGCTTTCATCTGATGAATAAAATGCAAAATATTTACTTTCTTTTTTAGATCAAGAGCACCATCTGATAATATAAATGCAGTGTTCCATGACTTTTTCTCATTATTTTATTTTTAAATCCTGGAAACAAAAAAGTGTTTAAAATTAAAGTTTTTCATTCCGTACAAAGTGACATAAAAGCTTTATAATTTTATTCAACAGCTCATAAAACCACCTTCTTCATTTGTTCTTTTTAAACCTCAATCAATTTACTATCACTCAAAAAGCTTATAAATGATAAAGTTGTGATGTCAAAAGTGTTAAGCTTTACTGGTGTACCTCATGAACTGTTACTTGGTGTTTGCAATTGCCAATCTGCCTTTACTTGCAGCACACTACGTTAGCTCAAACAGTATTTGGCGTCTGTCTGTCCTCTGTCTTGGCCATGGCACCATCCTCATGAAAGGCAAATTAAAAGAACTATACATGTATACACACACACACAGATACTGACAGACACAGACACAAACACACATGTCCTTGCGGATTTTCATCCCTAGTTACTGGCTCCCATAGACTTGTCTTTTCCACCTTTTGATTCTCAGGCAAATTTTAGTGTACCGTGCTATTCATGCACACACACACACACACACACACACAATTTTATGTTATTTTATTTTACTTTTTAACATGCGCGCTGGTGACCTACTCGTTTTTGAGTGAACCAGTATTTTAGGAAGAAGAAGAAGAAGATAAATTAATGCAAGCCTTGATAAAGCGGCTGAGCAAAGATTTTACGCCAAATGAATGAAGACGAAGATGAAAAATGAACTTTGGTAACATTTGTTTTCGGACATACATAGATAACAATCACATCTTAATAAATTATAAAACAAAACTATTGAAATAATATGATAATTGGCACTCAAACTTCTGAAACTGAGTATGTACAAGCAGCACCTTTGCACATTCTGTTCACCATTGGGTATTTTTCGGAGCTTTTTTCGTTTCAGTATCTTTACTGCTCGACGAACCAATGTCTCAGTGTCCAACACTTCTTTGACTTTTCCATACGACCCCTCACCAAGCAAATCGCCCATCAGATATTTTCCTATCAACTTGGCACGTCTCCTTCGAGGTTGATACACTATGTCTTTGGAGTCCACCCGGTGAATGAACAGGGGATCGTCGTCGTTCATAAAATCGGAGGGATCAATGTGGCCCATATCTTCAACTAGATCGTCATTACCAGGAGGTGCTGCATCATCCATTATGTTGTCCTCGTCCATCATGTGAAAGAAGTGTACGTTTTCTTGTGAAAATCCTCATTACGGGTGTGCGTTCACCAGAGGAAGTTCCACCATCTTAGCTTCGCTTCAAAACGAGGCTGTTGCTTGCACCTAAATCAAAATGGATGTACAGCCCAATAAGCAGTTTCCGTTTCTTGGAATGCATCGCTTCGGCATTTTAACCAAAAAATGCCACAGACGTAAATGTAAAAATACCTACATAGACACACCCACACACTCTCCAACCCTCCACAACCCATTCATGTACGTGAAAGTATCGATTAATATCAATTAAAATAAATATATATCATACGCTTGAGCATCTGTGTGAACATTTTCACTAATTGAAATCAAATGGGTAAACAGCACGGGTAAACTTTGTGTGTTCGTTGTTCTCGACTGTGTTTGATTGTGTTCGCTTTAGTCGAACTTTGGTAACTTTACTGACACATAATATATGACTTTGAGCCCATATTATGATTGTTGTTTCCACGGAAACGAAATGAAATAAGTGAAACTAGTTTCCGATTAAATGAAACTGGTTCAAGTTCGGTAAAAGGAGCGACTGTTTCACATCACAATCAAAGCTTCAACAAGCTTTAAAGTACCCTCTGTGTTTCAAAATCGACACATCAATCAAGAAGTTTGAACATTATTTGTACGGAATGGGGTTTGTTCCACAAACTGACCACCAGCCACTCAGTTACTGGGACAAAACAAAAACAAACAAAAAAACTAAAAACGGCAGACTCATCCGTTGGGGCATCCAACTGCAGGAATAGCCCTGCGGGTGATTCCAGGAAAAGACAACAATGGAGCAGACTATCTAAGTCGAAGAGTAGTAGTAGTAGTAGCAGTAGTACTAATGGTAGGGGCTGACTTCCTCTTCTTCTTCTTCTTCCTAAAATACTGGTTCACTCAAAAACGAGTAGGTCACCAGCGCGCATGTTAAAAAGTAAAATAAAATAACATAAAATAAAATAGTGCGACTCTGACTGTTGGCCCCTGGAGCAAATTTGGCAACAAGGGGTCGCACTCGATATTCAAGAAGTTAAAAGCCCAGGTAACAGTAAAATATCTGGGGAAGTAAAAATAGAAAATCGTCAATATGCAGATCTCAAAACTGTCGTATCAATTTGTTTTTTAAATGAGATTGCATTTGTGGCAATCTTGATGGCACCCGGCAGTGAGTTCCACAGCCGTACAGAACTGGGATAAAAAGAATGTAAGTGGCTGTCAATATTTGATGCAGGTATGGTATAACATTGACCGCCACTCCTTGTGCTACTTTTATTCAATACTAGTTGTTCCATTGGAATATCAATTACTTTAGCTCTGCCTTTGAAGAAGATATGTTAAGTTTGATAAAAGCTCTTCTCTCTTCTAAGGGTTTCCATTCTAATTTCCTCTGTTCTTCCTAGTACATTCCCCTTTTCTCTGATGTGGTTCCCTGTTACGAACCGTGCTGCTCTCTTCTGAATCTGTTCGAGGTTATCAATGTCCTTTGGATGGTAAGGATCCAAACTGAGCAACCATATTCCAGTACTGGTCTAACAGTGTTTTGTAGCAGTCGTCTTTAACCTTTTTGGGGCAGTCATTGATATTCCTGCATAAGAAAGCTAAGATGTTATTTGCTTTCTTACATACTAAATTGTAATGTTCTTTCCATTTGAGACGACTATCTATAATCACGCCTAATATTTTGTAGCATTAGTTTCTTTAAGAATAGTATTATGGATAGAATAATCTGATCTAATTGGTGAGCGTTTGTTACATATACCAACACTTGGCACTTTTGGGGATGAAATTCCATTTTCCAAGTTCTTTCCCACTCTTGTAAAGCGTTTAGATCTTCTTGTAGAATGCGTGTATCATTCTTGCTTCTGATTGTTCTATATACTAAGCTGTCATCTGCAAAAAGCCTTATAGTAGTTCCAGGAGAGAGATTTCTACTTATGTCATTTATATAAATTAAGAAAAACATGGGCCCCAGAACAGTTCCCTGTGGTACACCTGACAAGACTGGTTTACAATGGATGACGACCCTTCCACAACAACTTTCTGCGTTCTCCCAACGAGGAATGATCTAGCCCATTTTAGCAAAGAACCGCCAATGCCGATGTGTTCTAATTTAAGCAGCAGGCCCTCATGGTCAACCTTATCAAAGGCTTTAGAAAAGTCTAATAAAATTACATCTATTTGCTGTCTGTTGTTAAACAGTTATTAAAATCATTGACAGTTGTTATAAGTTGAGTCTCACAACTCCTTCGCTGTCTAAAACCATGCTGGGCGTTATTTAAGAAGTCATATTTGTCAAGATGGTCCATTATGCTACTATATATTATGTGTTCAAGTAGTTTAGCTGATATGGATGTAAGAGATACAGGTCTATAGTTCTCTGCTTTTGTTTTGTCACCCTTTTGAATAAGGGAACAATGCTCGCATCTCGCCCACTCATCAGGTATTACTCCCTGGTCCAGTGAAGCTTGGTAAAGTAGTTGGTATACCTCACTCAATTCATTGGCACATAATTTTAAGAGCTTGCCTGGAACGCCATCGGGACCAGTAGCTTTGTTTTCATTGATGTTGGTCAGTAACTTAAATACTCCTGCTTTGTTTACTTTGATGTTTTGCATTTCAGGGAGTTTATCATCATCCTTTAGTCTAACGTTAATTAAAGGTTTGGGATTGAGAAAACTGAACAAAACTGTTTGTTTAGTAAATTTGCTTTCCCTTCAGGGTCCTGTATTAGGTTATTCTGGTTGTTTCTCAGGTCTGGAATCCAATGTTGTCCTGTCTCTTACTCCTTATGTAAGACCATAATTTCTTGTTTTGATGATCACCTTCTGAAATCATCGAATTAACATATATTGGAGTGAGCAAGCCCACATTCTCTCTGACACCTTCTCTTAATATGTTTATACCTAACCCGTAATCTTTCTGAATTAGGATGTAGTTTCAATTTCTTAAGAAACGATGTTTCCTTCTCAACAAACGTTTAGTTTTTGTAGTAATCCATGGCTGGTGGTTCTTGCTTGAAGTTATTTTAGTAGGTATGTTGTCATCCATAATAAATTCCAAGTTAGTTTTTATACACTTCCAAAGGTCACTGACATTATCTTTAACACTAGGGACCTCAAAAAAAAGACGACTGAAATCATGAGTATCCCTGCGCAATTTTGGTAAATCTGCTTGGTTCCAGAGTCTGATGGTACGTTTAGGGGCTTTTCTTCGAAAGGGTTGGAAGTTGCTTTCTAAGAGAATTATGTCATGATCACCCAGGCCTACAATTAATTCTGATTGCCTAAAGCGCCTGGACAATTGGTAAAAAATAAATCAGGAATGCCTTACCACGAGTTGGTGCTTCAACTGACTGCACTAATCCAAGGTCTTTGGTGGTATCAAAAAACTGAGTATTAATATTTTTACTGTATTGATTACAAGTATGGATCTTCACCCCAATCAATATCTGGTAAGTTAAAGTCTCCACCATCCATAATATTGCCTTCCTATTGGCCAAAACAATGTTAGAAATGTCTCTGCAAATAGACGAACATACATTTTCATCGAGTCTGGAGGTCTGTAAATGATCAACAATGACAGGGCTTTTATTCTTAAAATTAATCCTACAAAATAAACTTTCACTATTTTTGCCTTGATATAAAAAACTCACTGGCTAAGTTCTTCCTAATGGCAATCAAGACTCCCCCACCTCTTTTTCAAGTCTGTCCTTTCTATTAATATCAAATCCTCCATTAGAAGTTCACTACTGGATGTTCCAGTTTCTAGCCAAGTTTCTGTTCCAATTACAACATCAATGTTTTTTTCGGTGACTAAATTACTGAGTTCTTCCTTTTTCTTGATAAGAGATTGAAAATTTACGACTATGCATTTAAGTTTATCTTTTTCTTCTTATGATTTGGGGTTCAGTTGCACTTTATGATTTGGGATTTTATTTTAGTTTTAGAATCAGGGGTGGATGCAACTTAGGACAAAATTTCAAGTTTTTCTTTTGGGGATCGGTCTGGTGAGATAGGGTCAAAACGGTTGCTTTCTGAGCTGCAGTCTTCAATAGAATCTTCAAAAAGTCTCGAACGAAAGTTTGGAAGCCCGCAGGTAAAACAAGTCCAAGATATATCACTATTGCATAATGCTTCATAAACTGCTGAATTCATTAACATACATTTAGTGTGATACCATGTATTGCAGACGTCACAGGCAACTGCTTTATGTTTCCATGTGACTCTCAAATTGCAAACTCCGCATGGATATTTTACTTTGGTGGACGGACCAGGATTGAGTTCAATGTCTCCCGATAGCAGGATAAGGCTTAAAAGCCATGATTTAACTCCTCTATGTCTAACTCTTGTGTTTAGGCAGCCAACATCTACAGAAAGACGAATCAGCCGCACTAAACTTCAGTCGAGGCTGTACAGCCTATATATGCCTCATCCTTTCATATCGTAGTTTAAACTGGTATATTTTGGATTGCGCATTTATTTTCCATCGTAATCATAAAATTCTGTGATTAACTCCCTTGATAGAGAGTCCGTTGACAATGAGAATGTGAGTCTAGTTTTTGCTTATGTCAACGATTGTCAGTAATAGTTGAACTAGAAAGTCACGGTTAACGGAATATTAGCGCATCTGTACATTGAATCGGTATAGCTGTTGTGGTACAACTGTAGCTGCATGGGGCAGGAGGTAGTGTAGTTTCGGAGAGCTGCTGGAATACAGCGTGGCTGCGTTTGGTGGGACTGGGTGGTGTCTTCCACAAAGTAGTGTAGTGTGATGTTTACTCCTTTTTTTCTGTGGGAAGTTTGAGCCTTCTCACATTAATCGTGGTGCTATTGGGATATGTTCTTCTGTGTTGTTGGCGGGATGCCAACGGTTATGAAGTATGCGGGTTTCACTCGTTTAGTTCCTAATGGAACATGGTTCAGTTACTTGCCTCATACTTTCCGTACTTGAAGAGATCATGTACATTTCGTTTAGGGTTAGTGATACTGCTAATTGCAGACGGGTGAATGGGCGTTATTAGCAAGGTAATTAGTTATGAGTTAGTCATCCACAAAACCCGTCTGGAACAGGGTTCCAGTTTGTTCCAGATTCTCTATTGTAGTTTCCTGATAGCAGGCGGTGAAGTTAGCACAGCATCAGCACAGCATCAGCAGGAGATGCTTGATGGGGAAATTCTATATGCAGAACTGTTGACCACTTCAAAAAGAAAAAAAACAAAACGAGACATGTGATACTTTCAAAGCTTAAAAAACACTTGTCTGTCATCAGCACCATATGGTTTACAGTACTTGTTGTGTGTATACCTGTGTTTATAGTTGTGCAATTGTTGTGAGCATAAGTTCTTTCTAAAAAAAAATTCACCACATGTTGTGATTTGAAGAGGACGGAAGCAAGAGTGGATACAAGTTCAAAACAAAAGAGTTTAAAAAAAAAAAAAAAACACGACAAAAACAATTTAGCAAATAAAGTCAACCGAAGACCCCATTTTGACAGGGAGGTGTCCCTAAGAGAAGTGTACAGATCTCTGTCTCTCTGTGTGTCTCTCTCTCTGTCTCTGTCTCTCTGTCTGTCTGTCTGTCTGTCTGTCTGTCTCTCTCTCTCTCTCTCTCTGTAGTTTCTGATGACTGGTCCATCACTTGAAGACCCTGCTGGTTAGTTAGCTGTCCACGTAGCTGCGTCGTAGCCTGGATTCTTGATTCTGTGCTGAGCCAGTTTTTGTGGACGTAACACGGTCCCAGGATCTGTGGAGATTACAGAGCCTTGTTTGTATATGAGTGGCTAGGCGTCCGATTTGACGAGTCCTCATGCCCTCTGACTTTCAGGAAAAATGTGATGTTTCAGCCAGCAAAAGTAAGACTAACATAAAAGCATTGCCTTTACTTTTCAGTCTCCTCTTTAGTTCTTCTCTCCGGTTTTGAGTTTATCTTAATAAGCGGGATAACACTATGACACAGTGAGAAACCGTTAAATAATTGAAGAAAAATAACTCATCAAAGTAGTCAAATACTCAAGTAGGGTAATTAGGTACTAGAATACACTTAGTCCAAGTAGGCCCTACACATGTAAATTAGAGTCAGCTACTTTAAAGCATCATGACAAATAACGGTATTCATAAATCATCTTGACAGATTTTTACAAAATATTGGCATAAAGTTATACTTTTAAACTATAAGGCATAAACAAAATCACATAGGCTGATCACAAGACTTCAAAACCGCCACCACAGGAACAGCATCAGAGCCAGTTATTTGTGGGATTTTCTGGCTCCTACCTAGAGATGAGTTTGCTATGGGCTCAGTCGGTAAGACTGGGGCCATAAAGTCGAGTTTCATCCACTTAATGGATGCGTCTTTGACAGTATTGACCTGACCAACACTGCAGGTGTCAGCATCTCTCGGAACTGGTTGACGCTGGCTGTGACCGTAAGCGTAGAGTATAGCGCTGTCTGCACTTTCAGATCAAAAAAGGAACTCGTTACATACAGTGATCTTGATAATCTTCATCCTCATCGATCAGAGAAAAAAAATTGAAGGGAAAACATGTTTAAAATTCTGTGGCCCTTCATGCCCTGCTCTCATGGTGACCTTAGTTTCGATTTCCTTTATACGCCAGTGCCCTTGGTTGAGTTCGTGTCGACGCCGTCAATATCGGCAAGGTCATGAGGACTGTCGTTGGACAGACGTGGTGATGCCCTTCGGAGAGAGCGAGCTCACTCATGCTGGCTCAACGACAAAGTGATTTTTATTGTCAGTGGGGGGTTGTTGAGTGATGTCCTGCATGTGTTGGATCGGAGTAGGCACTACTGAACACCACCGAAGTGACTTGTCAGCAGGGCAGTGTCTCCTGTGGTGGGTTGCCTCATGACGACTTGACGTTGACTGCTCTTTGTGGATTGCTGGTGACGGGGCTGGGGCAGGGTAAGCCAGGCTATGGCTGTGGATGAGGAACCGAAATGAACGGTGTGGTTGCAATGCCGCTGAGGTAACCTGGAAGACCATGGAAAAAAGTCAGGGCGTACAATCCTTTTGGGGTAATGTTACGACCTAACAACTAAACGTGAACATAAAGATGCCATCGATTTAATTTTTCCCGACTTCACTTTTTTATTTAAAAAACAACACGGAAAAACCATTTTCTCAAACTCACAACCTTTATTTATTTAAAGGGATAAAGCAACATTCAAACACGACCCCTCCCCCCTTCCCCCATTCTTTTTATCCCCCACCCCCTATTCTATATGTGTGAT
>CM031600.1:17721141-17946141 GCA_018398815.1 Conus ventricosus | reverse complement strand
TTGCCAACGATGGGGCTAAGCGAGACAAGCCATGTTGTGGTTGTGGACGGTAAGCCGAAATGACGGCACGGGTGCAATATATCACTGATGAGACAGCAACATGATGATAGAGTCTAGTAATAATCAGGAAATAAAAAAGATAATACATGAACGAATAATAATTTTTTTTAAACACGAAAAAAGTAGATTAAAAAAGAAAATCGAAAGAGGTTTTAATAAATGGTAACAACAACAACAATGATAATGATGATGATAATAATGATGATGATGACGTTGAGTTGACGATGATAATATTACCACAGCCTGTATTCCAGTACCTCTGCCCTGTATTCGGGGTCAGCTCACCATGAACGCGTTCAACGATTCTTGCCCAGTCAACAATGATTATAAAAATCACACTATCTTATCGTCCTCCGGCCTCTCAGAAAGGCCGTGCCGCAAGCTAAGTGTAAACCCAATGAACCCGTTTGTTATCAAAGAGAGATTATTGGACTGACCGGACCAGAACAATAGCTTCATTATCTAACTTTCCGTAGATTACTGTGAGTTCATGGCTTAAAATGAAATCTATCACATCTTCCCATCTGTGACATCAAATGTGTGATAAATTGTTGATCATAACATATTTTCTACACACATCTCTACACACAATGTACTGTTGTTATGTTTCTACCTTGGCTCATCCGCCAATAGCTAGGATTCATCGGGGTTCGGGGTAGTGTAACAGTTGGAGCATTGACCCCAACAGGTCGAGGTCAAACCGTTTGTTCATACAGCAAGCAAGATTCTGACGTGCAACTAAACATAACTGTGGACAGAGAGAGAGAGAGAGAGAGAGAGAGGAGAGAGAACGAACGAACGAACGAACGAAATTATATTTAACCAGGGTAATGAGATAAGCAAATTGCGATGCTTTTTTTTCCACCCAGCTCTGGAGGAGAGAGAGAGAGAGAGAGGAGAGAGAGGAGAGAGAGAGAGAGAGAGAGAGAGAGAGAGTTAGTTTCTTAATGGTGTGGTACATCTGGACTCAATTCAAACCATCTGAGCTACTTTGCAAGTCTTGGCTCTGGTTTGTTTCTTTGAAAACTGCTCGCCTTTCTACATGTGCTCAGGTGGACAGTCGCCACTTACGACACCCCATTCTCCTCGTGTCCTGTGCAAGAGGCTAGAGTTCGGGGTTACAAGAAAGGTTAAGTAATAACAACGCAGTTTGGATAGAAGAAAATCGCTCTGGCTCTGTGAAAAAAAAATTGAATGTGAAAAACACGATTTTATCCTGGAATTTGGGGTCAGTAATGTAGTTCAATGCCATAAGTCAGCAAGGATAAAGGAATTATGCATGGCTTGTAGACTTACACCATTGGTAGGGCACAAGGGTTTGGGAGTGAAAAGTCTGGCAGATGATAGGAACATGAAGGGTCATGTGGATCGTGGTGTAATATAAACAGAAGCAGATTTTGCATCTGCGTAGAGTCAGGCACAATATGGTCAAGGGCTGGACTGTGCGATGTACATGTTTTGGTATGGCTGATCTTCTGAAAGAGCCAGTGCAGCTTTGAGTGAATAGAGAATATAATTATAGCTTTGGCCTAATCTTAACCGTGAACACGACCACGGGGGGTCCCGCTGGTCAGACACGCCGCCCCCCCCCCCCTTCCCCCCGGCCCCTGGCGGTGGATCACGCCTCCCTCCACGTTTGGTCGACCCCCCCGCTTTCTGTCACAAAACCAACACCCCCACCCCCCCAAATGCTCGCACGGGCAACTCGCGCGCACGCCGCGCGCGTCACACACCCCCCACACACACACACACACACACCAAACCCCAACCCCAACCACACACACAAAAAATTGGATTTTTAATCCTAGTACCAGTGAAAAAAAAAAGTGAGACTACAGCATTTGAAAAAAATGAAAAAAGCATTTAATAACTTATGATAATCTAGAGGGAGCATGGGGGTGGAGGGGGGTTACAGGGGGGCCCATTTGATGAGTGAGTGTGTGACTGTTTACCTTTTTGCTGTCTTTGACGCTTGTCTCGTCGAATTTCTTCCCTTTTGCACAATTGTTCATGATCTTTCCCCTATATTACTGTTTGATATGTAATTTTTATCAAATTACCCCCCCCAAACCTTTTTTTTTGTTTGTTTGTTTTTTTTTTAAATCTTTCCTAGGGTATGGTAACGCTTGGGCGGGAAAAAGGGAAAAGGTGACAAAAGAGTCCCTGGAGGGGGGTGGCCACGTTTGTGTCGTAGACATTAAAAGGGGATGACAGCAGAGGGAAAGAGTTGATGGTGGTTCACGCGCTCAGTGATTAAAGTGCCCCAACCATCATTTTCCCCTCTGCGTCATTCCTGTTGAAGTGTTACGACCGAAACGTCGGCCATCCCCTCCAGGTACTTTTTTGTCATTTTTCCCTTTTCTATTTAAAAACGGTACAGCGTCATCTTTTTTTTGTGCTTAGGGATGTTTAGATTAAGAGCAGAAAAAGACCCAAATGTTTGATTATGTTGATGTGTGATGATGTGGTGAGCTGCTGCTGCTGTGCTGCTGTGTGTGTGTGGATGATGGAAACAAAACACGCCTACGTAAAGTGTTAAAAAATTGATTTAAGGTAACAAAATACATTCTGTTCATCAAATTATCACTCGCTGATTATTTTGTAACTGCCTTCCCTCTGGGTCTTTGTTTAACTAGGTTGACAAAAACGAACAAAACAACAACAAAAAACCATTTATAATATTGCCCCCTTTACGTTCTTACGTTTTTTAACAACCTGAGACAATGTTGTGTGTTGACCTGTAAATCGAAGCTTTCGTTATTTGATATTTTCTAAAATGATACATTGATGCTGTTTTTTTTTTGTGAAAGGTCACAGTGGGGATGGGCAAAGAAGAAAGAAATCCATCGTCTCAGAATGGGGTTTCCTCACCTGTACTAAAAAAAACCGAAGTAGATAGATAGCAGAAAGATGCAGATAGAGGGTTCGTTTGATAGATGATTGTTTGATGGAATGAAGGGAGAATACTTATTACATTTGATACGCGGAGAGGGATGTAGTAGATTGCGATAAAAGATGCTGACAGATTGTTGACTAACTGACAGAAGACGAATGGTTAGATAGACGACACACAAAGATGGTAGATAGAGAATTTTTGCAGTTGGAAGAAGAAGACGTTTGACAAATTAAATGACAGAAAGACAGACATGGTAGATAGAAGCGCAAACAGCAGACAGCAAACAGCGAGATAGTAGAAGACATAAGATTGACGACAGTAAAAACAAAAAGACACTATTCTGTTGGTATTTTCAAATGTTACTGCACTTCTAATCAGTTTTTTAAGCTATGAGAACCCATTCGTTCACAGAGCAGGAGCGCTAACTCATATACTAAAAAAAAACGAGGGGAACGTATGTAAGTCCTTTTTGGGGGCGAGTTCCCTGTTTGCAAAGACTGTTCATTGGCCGCACCCCACGGGGGCGATTTGTGGAACTAGAATTTTTTTTCCAGCATAGAGGGAAAATGGGCACAAAATCGATGGGGAAATTGGGTTTAAAGTTTTTAAAAGTTTTAGTCTGATCTTATGTATAAAAACAAAGAAAAAAAGAGGTGTTTTTAAATTTAAATGTCGGTGAGCTCAGCCTGCACACACGGCAAAAATGGCGACTCTGTTTTCTTTTTGTTTCACACCCGGTGTTCAGTTTCCTTTGTGACCGAGCACAGGATATGAAAAAAATTTCAGTTTGGTTCTCGTCCTGACATTATTTGCTAGGGGCATGGACAAATGACCAAAAACAAGTGTTATTGGTAAGGTCGTCAGGGGTTGTTTTATTTGCTTTTTCCCCGTCCATTTTTCAGTAGGGCCTAGATGTGACAAAAAGGTTCAGTGCCCGTATCAAGCCCCTATGTGGCAAAAGGGCCTTTGTGGGGCCCAGCTTCGAGCTGCACCCGTAAAACACAGCCCACAAAGAACTTACTGCCCTTGAACACCAGTGGGGGGAAAAGCTGTGTCATGGACGGCAGACTGGGGAC
The DNA here is from genome assembly GCA_018398815.1 of Conus ventricosus. Classification (NCBI taxonomy): domain Eukaryota; kingdom Metazoa; phylum Mollusca; class Gastropoda; order Neogastropoda; family Conidae; genus Conus; species Conus ventricosus. The sequence continues at coordinate 17,942,109 of CM031600.1, read as the reverse complement.
ACGATGTTCGTCAACAAAGGGAGAAATGAGTTCACTTAAAAAAACGTCTGTTACTGAGTCATGTCTTGAGAAAAGCCTCCAGAGAAGGAGGGAAGGACCCCGAGGAGAGAGAGAGAGAGCACGGATGACGGTCTTTTTAACATGCGGTACGGCCAACATCGATGCGCGCGGCACGCACGCAGCACGCACGCCACACACACACCAACACACCACACACACACAAACACACCCACACACACCACACACAACACCAAACACCACAGCACACACAGCACACACACACACACACACACACAAAACCAACACACACCACACACACAAAACCAATTTTTGAAGAAAAAAAAAAAAAAGGGAAGAAATAAGGAATATAGCCTCGAATCGAGACTTTTTCCCTGCAAATCTTTCGATTGCAAGATTGAATCGGATTTTAATTTTATGTTGCACTTATCAAATGCGTGCGGGGATATTATAACACCCCAACACACACATCACACCCCAAACACCACCAACACACACACACACACACACACACCACACACACACACCCCACGCACGCACGCAGCACGGCACGCACGCACGACGCAGCACTCTCTTCTCTCTCTCTCCTCTCTCCCCTCTCTCTTCTCTGTACTGGGGTGTGTGGTGTGTATGTGTGTGTGTGTGTGTGTGTGTGTGTGTGTGTGTGTGTGTGTGTGTGTGTGTGTGTGTGTGTGTGCAGAAGTGCTAGTGAACGTGTGGGTGTGTTTTGGGGTTTGTGAAGATGAACATACTGATTGTAGTGTAATTAGTGTGTATGTATTGGGGGACTTTGCATGTGGTATGTTTGCGCGTGCGCGTTGTGTGGGCGTGTATGATTTGCCCTTTTTGGGAAATTGTTGCTGAAAAAACATGGATCATACAATTCCATTCGAATCACCCGTAACCCGCCCGAGAAAAGGGGAAAGAAAGACAAGAAAAGACAAAATTCTTTATTTACGAGGATATAGAAAAAGCACAAACGTGCTTTTTTCATCGTCCTCCCCCTGGGGGGACTACAACATGCATGAAATAAATTTAATGTAAGAAATAAAAGAAGAAGCAAAGCGGTAGTAATCAAGAGGAACATAAATGAAAATAAAAGATAATGAAACAAAAAAAAAATAAGAATAATATAAAAAAACAAACCAAAAAAATATAAAAAAAAATAAAATAAAAAAAAAATGAGAAAAAATAATAATGAAGGGGAAAGGGGAGGGGGTAGGGAGTGAGGGGGGGTGGGGAAAATGTAAGTGTACAAAAAGAAAGTTGGCTGTATGAAAACAGAATTTGAAGTGAATATGAAAAGTGGTACTTTTTTTTGAACACAAAAATACCGACGTTTGCAGCAAGAGGGGGGGAGAGAGAGAAGAGAGAGGGGGGGGAGAGGGAGGAGAGAGGGAGAGGAGAGAGAGAGAGAAGGGAGGAAGGGAGGAGGAGAGAGAGCAAGGGCACCCATGCTTTCTTTTTCGAAAGGCATGAAAATACGTGAACGTTTTTAAGCAAAGTGAGATGACATTGGGGGGGGGGGGGGGGGGGGGGGGGGGGGGGGGGGAGGGAAAAAAGAAAAAAAAAAGGGGAGAGAGAGAGAGGAAGAGGGAGAGGGGAGAGAGGAGGGAAAGGGAGAGGGGGAAAGCATGGATGTAAGTTTTTGAAAGGGAAGATAAAAGTACAATAATTACCCTGTAAAAAAATCGACAGTTAAATGAACTGACAAAATATGTAGGGAAATTCGGAACTCACCGCACACATGAAGACAGAGCAAAGAAGAGGAGAGAGGGGGGGAACAGAGAAAAGGAGGAGAGAGTGAGAGAGGGGAGAGAGGAGGAGGAAGGGAGAGGAGAAGAGGAGAGAGAGAGAGAGAGAGAGGAGAGAGAGTGAAAAAAGGGGACAACATAAAACCCATTTTCTAAGATTAATCCATATCCAAAATATTTTATACCCCCACCAATTATGCATCAAAAACCCACACACACACACCACACACACCCCCAACACACACACACACACCCCCCCCCTTTAAAATTTTATATTTTTATATATATATATAATTATCTCCATCAAATATATACCACATACATGTACATACATACATGCACGCACACACATACAATCATGGCACCGTACATAATTTACAACATAATACAACATACAAAAAATTTACTTTTCACACACACTGGTGAGATATTATATATTATATATAATATATATATTTTAATATTAAAAATTTTTATATATATATTAAAAGATCTTGATTTTTAAAAAAAAAATTTTTTTTAGAAAAGACAAATTGGTAAGTAATAAAAATGGGTGATTTATTTTTTGGTTTACTGGTTTAAATTATGTTTTTTTTTATTTTATTTTTATTAGTTCTTTTTTTTTTTTTTACCGAAAAGATGGGTAAGGTAAGTTTTTTAAAAGTTGTGGTACAAGGGGATTTTTTTTGATTTTTTCTGGAAGGGAGTTCCACAAAGAGGTTTCCCGGTACGTTAGACTTGATTTAAATAGGTAAATTCTGGGGATTGGGATTGGATTTTGTGGGGTTTCCGACGAGCTTTTGAAAAATGTCTCTTTAAAAGTTGTTGGGCATTCCGGTCAGAATTTGTGCATCATTACCCCTTTTTTTGTATTTGGTTCGGGTGAATGGAAGAATGGAGATTTTTATAATCAGAGCTTTCGGGCTAGTTTTCTTCAGAAGGATTATTTTGAGCGCTCGTTTTGTAGGTGAACAATGGTTTTAGTGTGTTTGCACTTGCAAAATCCATATAGTCGATGCAAATCAACAGGACTGATTGAGCATGGAAAAAAAAAGTTTTGTAAAGAAGGTCAAGAAAGTGTTTGATTTTGGTGAGTGTAGACTTTCTGGGAGAGTTTTTGCATAGAAACGTTATGGGGGTTCCAGCTGAGACTTTGTCAATATTAGTCCTAATATTTATGATGAGTGACTTGTTAAAAAAGTCATTTTGAGGTGTTAGGAGGGAAATCATTGGTGGCTTTGTCTTTTTTGCCTATTGTAATGTACTGATTTTTTTTTTTTTGGGGTAAAGTAAAATATGTTTTGTTCGGTCCATTTTAAAAGGTCGTTGGTTTTCTCTTGCAAATGTTTTAAAAAAGACTGGAAGGATCTTATGGTGGTGTGAATTGGGGGTGTCTCTGCAAAGGGTCGCATGTGATTCAATTAGGGGTAGGTCTTAATGTAGTTTGGAAAAGAGTAGGGGGCCTAAAATGGAGCCTTTGTGGAACGCCATACTTAAGAGTTGTTATAGAAGAGACAGCCTTTCCCCGTAAGACGCATTGTTGTTTTTTGTGATGTTGATTTTAAAAGGATAAGGGCGGATTTTAAAAGACCGTATTCTCCAGTTTTCAAATAGGAGATTGTGGTAAATGAATCAAATTTTTTTTAAAAATAAAGGGAATAAGACACCACAATATCTGTTTTTATTAATATTTTTTAAAGCACAATCTAAAAGATTGTTAATGCAGAATGGCGGAAGTTTTGTCTGAAACCAGACTGCCGGGAGGAGAAATCGTATTTGTTAAAGTGATGAAGGTGGTTTTTTTAAAATGTTTTTTCTAAAAAGGTTTGGAAAGGATGAAAAGATTGTATTGGTCTGTATTTTAAAGGATCGTTTACACCAGATTTTGAATGGGTAAAATTTTTGCTTTTTTGAAGCATTGGGAAAATAACTTTTTCTATGCACAGATTAAAAGATATACGAAAAGTGTCGTTATAACTGGAGCCGAGAGTTGAGTTTTTTCCTCTACCATTAGTCCAGTGTTCCTGTGTTTAGATGAAGAGGTACTGTCACCTCGTGCACAGTTTGAGGGATGTGTAGTTCAGCTGTTTTTTTTGTCGTGACAAAATTGATGGAGTTCTTAAGTTTTTAGAGCTTGAATGTCAGTGTAACACTGTTTGGAGGGGTAGGATGAGGTTAATTTGTTCAGCAGAAATCCTTTGTAACGTTGTTTTTAAAGAAAAAATGTTGTTGTTAAGCGGGTTTATTGCTTGCCAAACCAGTTTTGGATTTTTTTTGGGAAAGTTAAAAACTCGCGTAGTATTTGTTTTTTCCCTGCGCTTTGAGGTTTTTGCTTCTTAGTGTTGATTCTTCTTCATAGCATGTTCTTTAAAAGGTTCAAAGGTGCAGCCTCCTGTATTTTTCGTGTACCACGGTGGTTGGGAATATGCTTTATTGATTGTTTTTACGGAGCATGTTTTTATAGTTTTTGTAAAAATTTCGACCCAAAAAGTCAATCGCTGAATTGGATCGCAATATTGATACTGTATTAAATTTCTGAGTTCTTTAAAATCAAGAAAAAAAGTTTTGTTCGTTAAATTTTGGAAGAAACGATAGGTTTTTGGTTTTGGGGCCGGGTTTTTGGGATTTTCCCCCTGTTTAGACCATGTAAAAAAACCTGGGTAATGCCCTAGAAGAGAAGACTGGTACAAAAGCTTCTAGTATGTTTTTTTCATTTGGTTAGATAGGGTCAATGATTGTCTTTGAAGTTGGTGTTACTCTGGTGGTTTTTTGATAATTGTTTTAAATTCAACACACTTTTTTTGGGCCCCATTGGTGTTTTTTTCAAAAGATTAATTGAAGTCACGAGAAAAACCAATCTTTTTTTTTTAAAGGAAACTGCGCCCTTTTAGTAACAAATTTTATCAGCCCAGCTGTTCTTTTGCTGGGTTCCGATTGCAAAACCCGTTTAAAAAAGGATCGGATTTGTTCGTGTATTTGTATCCCACTGTTCTAGTCATGTGTTTAGGTGGGAAAGTTTTTGAATTTGAGAGTTCACGACATACACTAGGCCTGTCTCTTTGTCTTTAGTAGGGTCTTTTCGAACGATATTATAACCTGGGACTGCTACATCTTTATCACTATGTAGGTTTTTTGTCTTGATTCGGAGAGCCCAGAAAATGGAAAAGGTTTTGGTGGTTCGATATCAGGGTCGAGATTCAGAGATCTTACTGACTGCATATTGAATTTTTAAATGGCAAAATTTTCAGTCCCTCTTCGATGGCCTGAGTTCTGGTTTGTGGTCATTTTTTGTCCCGAGTGCACAAAAAAAGGAAAAAAAAAAAAAGAAAAAGGGGGAAAAAAAGGGCAGTATAAAAAAGTAAAATAAAAAAATGAAAACAAAACAAAACAACAACAAAAAACAGCAAAAATAACAACAAAAAAAACCCCCAAAAAACAATCAAAACAAACTGGTAGATTAGGACCACAGCAGTGGGTTTGGAAATTTGGGACTGAGAATGCACTTAAATTTAATGTGATCAACTAATTGCGTCAGGGGGTACAGGGCGAAGGAGGGAGAGAGAGGAGAGGGAGAGGGAGAAGAGGAGAGAGAGAGAGAGAGAATTTAAGACTGAGAAAAGGGAAAGGGTAGGTGGGAGGAGGAGGGGGGGGGAAAGGAGTGAGGGGGGGGGGGGGGGGGGCAGAAAATTTAGGGGGGAGGACGGGAAGGGAAAACGATTGAATCAAAAGCACGTCCGTACGGGACATAACGTTTTTTGGTTGGGATGCATTCCGAGATTATTGTGAGCTTTTGTGTGCCCGTTAAAGTAAACAAATACACAGGGAGCAAAAATGACAAAGTAGACGGAAGACCTTAATAGGCTAAATCTGTGACAACGGGGTCAACATTTTACCCTGTAACGACATCCTTTTATCGAGCAACGGAGGGGAAAAAATATTTTATGCGAGTAAAAACTTCTTGTTCACAAGATAAAGTAAAACAATAGCGGCCTTGTCGCTGTTTCCCGGAAATACGAAAGACAGTGGCAGCAGTGGTCAGAGTTGCGGGGGGAAGGAAATCCTTGTAGGATCCTCTTTATTTTTTTTGTTATGAACAATACAAAAACAACAAATTTTTGGAAGAAAGAGGATGGATCAACGAAAGGATCCTGGGTGCCTCGGCCCCTTGACTATTTTTTATAAAGCGCCTACTTTAGCGGAATTTTGCGATGGTCACCACGTGTCACGCGCCCCTGGGGGGGGGGGGGGGGGTGGGGGAGAGAGGGGAGGAGAGGAAGAGAGAGGAGAGAGAGGAGAAAAGAGGAGAGGGGATGGGGGAGAGAGGGAGAGAGAGAATTCTTTATTCCGAGGATAAAAGATAAGCACTGAGTGCTTTTTTACATCCGTTCTCCCCTGAGTGGGGCAACAATGCAAAAAAGATGAGGTAACCAAAGCAAGCATCCAAAAAATGACTGAACTAAATCGATCGGAATTTAAAAAAAAAATAATCACAAAAAAGTGAAATAAAAAAATAAAAAAAAAAAAGAAAAAAAAGGGAGAGGAGAGAAGAGGGGGAAAGGGGGAGAGAGGGGGAGAGAGAGAGGGAGAGGGGGAGGGGAGAAAGAGGCGGGGGGTGCGGGAAAGAGATGTTAGAACAATTGCAATCAAAAAATTTCCCAAAAAAAATACAAAGACAAACGATTTTGAAGCCCGGGGGAAAAAAAAAAAAGCACAAATGGGGGGGGGGGGGGGGGTGCATAAATGATAGCCCGTCACCCCGGGGGGGGGGGGGGGGGGGGATATGTATAATATAAAACAAGTCATTCCAGCAGAACCGCGCGCGCGCGCGCGCGCGGCCCGAGAGAGAGAGAGAGAGAAGAGAGGGGAGAGGGAGAGAGAGAGAGAGAGAGAATCGCACAAGAATTTGGGATATTAATTTAAAGACAAAAAGGCGGGGGAAGTAGGAAAACACACCACACACCAACAAAACACCACACACGTAAAAAGTGGCAGCGAGAAGTCAAAAAAGTGGCGCCCGGGAAAAATCACCACCAGAGGACACGGGCCTTCGCTGTACACTTGGGGGCCGTGGTACAACATGTTTGACTTTCGTGGGCCTACATCTGGTATTAACCAAGCAGAGAAATACGTTAGTGTAGTTTTGGCGGAAAAACTCAAACGTTGACTCGTTTTCCTCTTGGTGACTATTTAGGGGGTTTTTTTTGATGGAGTTTAAGATTCGAAAAGGGGGGAAATTTTTAAGAGGGTGCATTTCCGGACAGATTTTTTAAAATTTTGGGGAAAATTTTGTGATTTTTTTTTTGATTGTTAGTACTTTTCAGGGATAATTTTATTTTATGCTTTTTCCCCCTTTCATTTTTTTTCATTTTGGATATACTAAATTTTAAAAGTTCCAAGGGAATTGTTTGTAAAGTTAGTTAAAATTTATTTGGAAAAAAATTTTTATTTAATCCTTTTTTCAACTTCCAATTATTTTTTTTATCCCAAAAATTAAAATAAAAAAAAAAAGGGGAAAATAGCTAAAAGGAAAATTTTTCCATGGAATTGGGTCCCGAATTTCCTTTTACCCGGGAGTAAATTAGTTACCAAATTTAACTTGGGTTTTTTACCCCCCCCAAAGTTTAAAACGAATTGTTTTGTAAAAAACCCCACCAAAATTTTAATTTTTTTTCCCCATTCACCCTTTAAAAGGGGGAAAAATAAAAGGGGAAAGTTTTATGAAAAATAGGGTCCTTTTCCTCTTTCCACTAACATTCCGACAATCATCCTGTGCCTGAAATTCATTTGAACTTGCTTACAGTTTTTCCTTTTTACTTTTAGGCCCACCAAAAGATTTTTTTTAAAAGAATGCTGTGTTAAAACCCGACAAATCCCCAAAAATTTTTTAAATTTCAAAATGGAAAATTTTTTAACCCCATTCAATTTCTGGGAAAAGGGATGCAACTTTTAACCCCCCGAAACGTTTTTGAAAAAATAATTGACTTTCTTTTAAAATCAAAAAAAATTTGGGGGAAAATTTTTTATGTACAGGAAAACAAAAAAAATGGAAAAAAAAAAAATTTCAAAAAAAAAATCCCTTAAAGAAAATGAAAAATTTCTTGAGAAAAAAAGGCAAAAAATTTCCAAAAAGAAAAATTTCCAAAAAGGATTGCGGAAAAATGAGGAAAAATAAAAATTCAAAATTTAAAAAATTAAAAAAAATGAAAAAATTTTCTTTCCACTTGTTCAAAATTTAAAAAAAAACAATTTGAAATTTTTTTAAAAAAAAGATTTGTACTTATTTGATCCCTTTCAAAGCTTTCTTGGCGAAAAAACCCCGCGAACGTTAAAAAAAAAAAACATTTGGCCCCCCGTCCCTTAAATTTGTAAACAGCAAACAAGGAAAAATAAAAAAACAGGGGGAATTACAAAAGAAAAAAAAATCTTTGAAAAATTAAAAAAAATTTTTTTTTAAAAAGGGGCGGGAAAAAAAATTTAAAATAAATTTTAAATTCACAAAAAGGAAAACCAGTATTTCGTTTGGGGGAAATTTTAATCTAAATGAAATTAAAAAGTTTGGAACACATTTAAAAAAACAATAAAAAGGGGTTGCTTCAATTTGACAATAAAATACAAACATTTTAAAAATTTTGGGGAAAATTTTTTTTTGACTTTTTGGCATAAAAAGGGGGCAAACGCCTTGCAAAAAAAAAACGGAACGTGGGGAAAAAAAACAATTTTTTAAAAATAGGGCCCAAAAAAAAGGAAAAATTCCAACCCCAATTCAAATGGGGGTTTTCCCCCTTCGAATTTCCCCAAAATTTTTTATTTTTTTTTATCCCCAAATTTTTTAAAAACAATTCATTTTTGGAAAAAATTTTTAAAGGACAAATGAAAAAAAGAAAAAAACCCCAAATATTAAAAATTTCAAAAAAAAGTTTTTAAAAATGTCAGTGAAAATGTAAATGGTTTTTTTTCCTTTCCCCAAAAAAAAAAAATTTTTTTAAGTGGTTACGATCCGGCCAATTCCATTTGTTTCGTTTTAAATATGAAAAGGAAATTTTTGGGGGTTAAAGGTAATTATCTTGGAATAAATTTATTTAAATTTTATAAAAACCAAAAAATTTAATTCCAAAAATTTGCAAACACTTGGGGACTTGAAACTTACCACACAAAAATTTTTTCGTAAGAAAAAGTCGGGTATTTTTTGCCCCTCGTTAATCCTATGAAATTTTTAAAACGCCCCTTGGGGGGCCCCCAAAATTTAAAGAATTGGAATCCACCTGGAACTTCTTTTATTCAAATTTCTTTAAAGAGTTTTTAAAAACAAAAATAGGAAATGTTTAAAATCAAGGGGTTTAAAAACCCCCAAAATTCTTTTAATTCATTTTTTTTTTGATTTTAAAATTTGAAAAAAAACCTTTCCCCAAAGCCCTTTCTAAAAATTGGGAAAAAAAGTGCCCCCCTTTGTTGATTATCAAAGCAAAAAAAAGCCCATCCTTAAAACACTTTAGTCATTTAAAATTAAATCCCCAAAAAAGTTTTTAAATGGGAATAAAATAAAACAGGGATTTAAAAATTTTTAAAAAAAAAAGCTTTCTTTTTTCAGAAAAACAAATTAAATTCTTTTAAATGTTTTTTTACCAAATTTTTCCTAAAAAATTTCCCCTTATGTTGTTTTAAACCCAAAAACCCCAAAAAGTTTGTCCAAATTTTGGGAAAATTTAAATTTTTTAATATTTTTTTTTATCTTGAAAGGGTCTTTTTTTTTGGGGGGTTTTTTTTAACCCAAGAGGCTGATCCTAAAAAAAAGCACCCAATTGAAATTCGAAATACCATTTAATTCCTTTAGTTTTAAAGAATGTTTTAAATTTTTCCTCAAAAGGAAAAAATAAACTTATGTCTCAACGTAAAATTTTAAAATTTTAAATTTTTTGATTCAAAAAACTAAAAAATCCCCTTGGGGGTTCCCCAACCTAATTTTTTTAACCTTAAAACAAAAATTGATAAGAATTTTTTTTTGGGGGGAACCCTTAATTCTCTTAAATTAAACCCAAGAGGGTCTTTACAAATTTGGGGAGAGGAAGTATGGTTTTTTTTTAAAAAAAAACAGAGTTTTTTGGAATTTTCAAAATTTTTTAATAGTTTTATTTCCTTTTTTTTTTTGATCTTGTTTTTATGTAAAAATTTTTTTTTCAAAAAGAATAAAAAACTTTTTTCAATTAACAAAAAACTCAAAATTAATCTTCATTACCCCAAAAAAAATTGTCAATACTTAAGGGCTTTTAAAAGCAAAAACACAACACCAAAAATCACGAAAAAAATTTCTAAAAGAATAACAGTGAAAAACAAAACCCTTTTTTAAAAAAAAATTAAAATAAGGAAAAGGTTGGTGGTTTTATTTAGGCCAATTAAAATTGGGAAAAGTGGGTTGTTTTATTTTTAAATATTCATTTGTTGTTTTTTGATTCGGGGGGGCCCGCAACCAAAAATTTAAGTGGATTTAATTCGTTTGGCAGGGGTTTTTAGAAATTTAAATTTTAAAATTATTTTTATCTTAAAACAAACTTTTTTTTGATCCCCTTTGTTGTATTCTAACCAAAAAAGGGAGAAACTTGAAAAGGGGGTCAAAATGTTTTAGGGACAATTTTTCCAATTACAAATTTTAGGGGGGTTGGAGCAGATCAAATAAATCCCAATCAAAGAAAAGGGTAAAAATTCTGAAAGGGTCGGGGGCGTTTAATTTTTAAAAACTGTGAAATTTTTTTGTGGGTTAGGACTTCCAACAAGTTTTTCCTGTTTCCCGGGAGGTTGAACCCTTTCAAGGGGGGGCTTTTTTTGATTTGAAAACAAATTTTGTTTTCTTTTTTTGTTGGGCCTTTTTGTAAAAAAGGATTTATTTTTTGAGGGGAAAGACTTAAATTCGTATTTTTTTTGGGGGCATTCGCCTTTCCTTGTTTACAGTATTTACAGGTCTTTTCCCTTTTTTTTTTTTTTTTAGGGGGGGGGGGGGGGGGGGGGGGGGGGGGGGGGGGGGGGGGGGGGGGGGGGGGGGGGGGGGGGGGGGGGGGGGGGGTGAAACGCATCATGTGAATTTAGTTCGTCATTTTACGGGTATTCGCCCTTGAGAGAGAGAGAGAGAAGAGAGAGAGGAAGAGGGAGACGCGTCTGATCGATTCTCGTTCCATTGGCTGTTTGATTTCAAAAGATTACTTGAGCAGAGTAAACATCTTTTTCATTTAGGAAATGCGTCCATCTAGTAAAAATTTATCAGTCAGCTGACTCTTTCTGCTGGGTTCCGATTGCAAAACCCGATTAAAATGGATCGTGATTTGTTCAGTGTGATTTGTATCCACACTGCTTCTCGTCATGCTGTTCTAGGTGGGAAAGTCTCTTGAAGTGAGAGATTCACTGACATACACTAGAAGACCTGTCTCTTTGTCTTTAGTAGGGTCTTTTCGAACGATATTATAACCTGGGACTGCTACATCTTTATCACTAATGTAGGTATTTAGTCTTGATTCGGAGAGACCCAGAACATGGAATGGCTTTTGGTGGTTCGATATCAGGGTCGAGATATCAGAGATCTTACTGACTGCACTATGATATTTAAATGGCAAATTCTCAGTCATCTCTCGATGGCCATGAGTTCTGGTTGTGGTCATTTTATGTCCTGAGTGCACAAGTAAAAGGAAAAACAAAAAAGAAAGGGGAAGAAAGGGCACGTATAAAAAAGTAAAATAAATAATGAAAACAACAACACACAACAACAACAACAAACAGCAACAATAACAACAACAACAAAAAACAAGAAAAATCAATCAAACAAACTGGTAGATTAGGTACCACAGCAGTGGTTCGGAAATAGGTGACGAGAATGCACTTACAATTTAATGTGCACTCAACTAATTGCTGTCAGGTTGTACAGGACGAGAGAGAGAGAGAGAGAGAGAGAGAGAGAGAAGGAGAGAGAGAGAGAGAGAGAGAGAGAATTTAAGACTGAGAAAAGGGAAAAGGGTAGGTGAGGAGGAGGAGGCGGGGGAAACGGAGTGAGGGGGAGGGGGGGGGGGGGCAGAAAATGAGGAGGGAGGAACGGAACTGATATCGATTGAATCAAATGCACGTACCTGTACGGGTACATAACGTTTTTCTGGACATGGGATGCATTCCGCAGATTATTGTGAGCTATAGTGTGCCAGTTAACGTAAACAACATACACAGGGAGCAAACTGACAAAGTAGACGGGAGACAATTCAATAGGCTACAACTCATGCTGACAACGGGGTCAACATTGACCGTGTAACTGACGATCCTTCATCGAAGCAACGGATGGGAACAACATATATATATGCGAGTAAATAAACTTACTTGTTCAAAAGATAACGTAAAAAAAATAGAGGGCCTTGTCGCTAGTTTCGGAAATACAGAAAGCAGTGGCAGACAGTGCGTCAGAGTTGCGGAGGAAGGAAACCCTTTGTCAGGACTCCTCTTCTATTATTATTTTTTTTGAACAATAACAACAAAAAACAAATTCATTGGAAGAAAGAGGATGGACTCAACGACACAGACCCCTGGGTGCCTCGGCTCTCCTCCTGACTATATGCTATAATAGACAGCCTACTTTAGACGGACATTTTGCGATGGTACACCCACAGTGTCCACTGCGCGTAGGGGGGGGGGGGAGAAAAGAGAGAGAGAGGAGAGAGAGAGAGAGGAAGAGAGGGGGAGAGAGAAGGAAGAGAGAGAGAGAGAGGGGAGAGAGAATTCTTTTTTCACGGGGATAATAGATAAGCACTGATGTGCTTTTTTACATCCAGTTCTCGCCCTTAGAGGGTAACAATGCAAAATAAGATGAGGTAACAAAGCAAGCATCCCAAAAAATGACTAGAACTACAATACGATACGGAATTTAAAAAATAATAATCACAAAAAAGTGAAATAAAAAAATAAAAAAAAAGAAAATATAGGGGAGAGAGGAGAGAGAGAGAAAAGAGAGAGAAGAGAGGAGAGAGAGAGAGAGAGAGAGGGGAGGGGGAGAAAGAGGCGAGAGTGGGTGCGGGAAAGAGCTGTTTAGAAAATCTGACAATCAAAAAATTTCCCAAAAAGAAAAAGACAATCGATTTTGAAGCACCAGGGGAAAAATGAAAATAAAGCACAAATGGAGGGGGGGGGGGGTGCATAATGATAGCCCAGTCACCACGGGGGTAGGGGGGGGGGGGATTATGTATAGATAATAAATCAAGGGCATTCCAGCAGAACCGCGCGCGCGCGCGCGCGCGCGCGCGCCGGGGAGAGAGAAGAGAGAGAGAGAGGAGAGAGAGAAGAGGAGAGAGAGAGAGGGAATCGCACAAAATATGAGGATATTAACATAATGACAAGAAGGCAGGAGGAAGTAGGAAACACAAACACACACACACACACACCACACACACACACACGTCAAAACAAGTGGCGCGAGAACGTCAAACAAGTGGCAGCCGGGAAAATATCCACCAACCAAGGACCACGGACCCTTCGCTGTACACAGTGGCCGTGGTACAACATGTTTTGACTTTCAGTGGGCCTACATCCTGGTATTAAACCAAAACAGGAAATACGTTAGTGTAGTTTTGGCGGAAATCTCAACCTTTTGACTCTTTTTTTTCCTTTTTTTTTCCTTTCCCCCTTTGGACTTTTTTAGGGGGTTTTTTCATTTTTTTGATGTTTTTAGTTAAGCATTCGCAAACGGGGGGACAGGATCAATCTCCTTTTTTTTGGGAAAAGGTGCATTCCCTGTGAACAGTTTTTTTTTTCCCATTCTTGCATAATTTAATTTATTGTTTTTTCCCGTATTTAGTGATACTTTGTTTTGTATTGTTAGTTACTTTTCAGTGGTTTTTAAATATTTTAAAATTAAACGTTTTTTTTACCCTTCATTTCATTTTTTTTTTTATCTATTAATAGAAGGCTTTTTGCTAAGGTTTTTAAATTTTTTCCGGGGGAAAGGTCGATTCCCTTTTTTCAAAACCAGTAAAAAATCAACTTTTAAAAACCTCTATCTAAAAAGGTCAAAAAAAACTTTATTAGCTTTGCAAATCACGGGAAGTCAGAAAAATTTTTAAAACATTTTGCTTCCTAATTATTTTTTTTTCCCCCCCACAATTACCCCAAAAAACTTTAAATTTAATTGAAGAAAAAATAAATGGGGCCCATATATGCCCCGTGAAAAAGGGAAAAATATCTCCATGTCCCATTTCCCTTTGGCTCCCCCTTGACTTTTTCCGGGAAATTGCACTCATGTGCAGTCAGTTTCAAGTTGCCCATAAGGGTTTTTTAAACCCAGTGTTTCTGTTAACCTTCCCCCCGGGGCCCCAAAACGTTGTAATACAAAATTGGTTTAAAGGTTCTGTTTTTTTCGGGACCAATACCCAAATTTTTTAAATCACTGGTGTTTTAAAAAACCCCCCCAATTCACCATTCGGGGGAAAAGGGGATGAAAATAAAAACCCCCGCAACCCGTTTTTTTAAAAATTTTTTAAAACATAGGGGGATTTCCTTTTTTTAAAATTTAAAACGATGGCCCAGTTTTAAACCGAAACCCCCAGAAAACCCCTAAAACATAAAACCTAGTCCCAAACGACTTATCTTTTCCTATCCCCTAAAACTAGCTTTTAATCGGGTACTGGCTGACACTTGAGATACATTAAATAGTGCCATCCCTTTTAAAAATTTTTTCTCTTGAATTTTTGAGCCCCTTTTAACAAATGATTTTTCCCATGACAAATTTCCCCAAAATATTTTTTTAAATTTGCTAACGGGAAAAAAATTTTTTCATATCTACTCAGTTCTTTAACATGAGCATAAAAAATTTTGGAGAATCAAAATTCGATACGTTATATTTATCTTCAAAAAAGCATTTCCCCCTTTTGTTTGAAAAAAAGAATCAATTCCGACTGAAAATTTCCTGTAAAATAAAAAAAACTTTTGGGTTTAATGTCTGGGGGAAATTAAATTATGTAAACAGGAAAACAAAAAAAAATTAGAAAAAACAAAAAATTTCAAAAGAGAAAAAAAAAAAAATTAAAAAAAGGAAAAAAACGGGAAAAAACTTTTTTTGGAAAAAAAAAAGCGAAAAATTTAACCAAAATAAAAATTTTTTTGCACAAAAAAAAACGGCAAATTTAAATTGGTGGGCCTGTATGTCAAAATGGGGGAAAATAAAAACAAAAAAAGAAATTAAAAAAATTTTTGGAACCTTTAAAAACAATGAAAAAGGGAAGTTAGTTTTTCCACTTTGTCCATAAAAATTAAAAAAAACCAATCTTTTTCCCCGGTCAAATTTTTGAAAAATCTAAAAGCATTTCCCTGATTTAAAAATTTTTCCCTTAAAACGGTAGCTTTTAAACCCAGTTTAAACCGGGGACAAGAAAAAAAAAGGGAAACGTGAAGAAAAGAAAAACTTTCTTAAATTAGCCAAAAAACCCAACAGAAAATCACAACTAAATTCTGCAAAAAACATTGCAGGAAGTAAAAATGGGGGTATTTTTAAAATCTAAAAAAAAAAGAAATTTGGGGAATTAAAAGGCATTTAAAAATAAAATTTTAAGTCCTTTTTTTCCCCCCCAAAATATCATAAAAATTTCTACTTTTTTTTTTTCCTTTTTAAAATGTTTGGAAGGGGCCCAAAATGCCCCTAATTGGGGGAAACCCACCTAAATTTTAAAATTTTCCTACCCTTAAAAAAAAAAAAACCCACATGTGTTATAAACAGTTTTAGGCCCCAATTTCTTTTAACTCAAAACCCCGGGGGTAAACTGAAAAAAAAGGGATAGTGTTAAAAAAGGCAAATTTCCCATAAATTCCCAATAAAAACTGAATCTTTCCATAAACCAAAGCTGTTTTCCAAAGGGCGGGCAGATCTAAAAAGGGGGAGCACTTAAAAAAAACTTAAAACACACGTAAACACTCAATTTGCACGTGAAAGAAACGCCCCCCGTATTTTTTTTGGGACATTGAAAACCCCCTTTTAAGAACAAGTGGGGCCCAAAAAGGGCCTAATGAAAAAAAATAAAGAAATCGGAATCGGGTGGGAAATTTTTAAAATTTTTAAATTTCCAAGATTTTTTAAAAGGTAGGCACATTCCAAAAAAAAAGGGGGAAAAACGTTTCCCAAACCCCAAGCCCCTTAAAAAGGGGTTTTTAAACCCCCAAAGGGTTCTTTAATTTTCCCCAATATTATTTAATTTTTTAAATCTCTGACCTCCCCCAAAAAGGTTTTTTAAAAATTTTTCTGGGGGTCAATTTGCTGATGATATTATCCCTTTTGGGAAACAAAAGGACAAGGGAAAAAAAAATTAAACCATAAAGGGGAATCTTTAAAATTACATAAAAATTTAAAGTATAACTTGAATTAAATAAGTCAGTGTTTTTTTAAAAGGGAAAAAATGGTCTTCTTTTTTCCCCCAAAAAAAAATTTTAATATGATTTTTTTTTTAATTTGCGGGTTCCCCAAAATCCAGGACAACTTCCTACTTTCACGTTGGATGGAATTTTTTTAAAACTATGCAAAAAAGGGGAAAAAATTTTTGGGGGGGTTTTTTATTTTAAGTGGGTTAAGTTTTTTTGGAAACGTCTTATTGAATTTTTTTTTAAACAAAGCAAGAAAGAGTTTTAAATTTTCCTAAAAAAAAATTAGCAAAAAAAATTTTGGGGGGCCCAGGATTAAAAAAAATTCGTTACCCAAAACTTGGGAAACCTCCCCTTTAAATTCCCTCAAGGAAAAACTTATGCAGGAAAGTATTTTTAAAATGTTTCCTCAAAAACCTGTTAAAAAAAATTTCAGAGTACTGTTTGCAAAGCTTATATAAAACCCCCTTTTGGGGTTTCCCACAAATACTTCAACCCTTAGGGACGTATCATGAGGAAAGGAAATTTTTAAACCTCTTGCGAACTTCGGAAAGTTTTTATTTTCAAAATTTATCTTAAAGAGTTTTTCAAAAACCCCCTTTTTTAGCTCAGAAGAATTTTGGGAAAAAATTCAGAGGGGTTTTGGGAAAAAAACTTGCCCAAAATTACAACCCAACAAGATCTATTTACCCCCCTTTTTTCCCCTCCGATTTTCAAAAAGGATACTAAAATAGTAAAAACAACGGGGGCCCCAAAAGCCCCCATTTTCACCTTTCCCAAAATTTGGGAACAAAGAAAAAGCCTCCTTTGTTTTTGTTTATTAACAGATGTATAAAAAAAAGATTGTCCACATACCTTAAAAAACATTTTTTAAACCCCCAAATTTAGAAAAAGAAAATTAAATTCACCCATTTAAAAATTGTTTCCCCAGATGGCCAGTACTAGAAAATTGGTTTAAAACCCCGGGGAGCCTTCAAAAATCCCTAGTTTCAAAATAGAAAAGCTCTTCTATCTTGGTAGACATTTTATCAATTTTTTAGTGCCGAATTAATTGCTTTTACTTAAAGGGCGTTAGATTTCATCCTAAAATTTTCCAAAAATTTAAAATTCCCCAAAATTTTGATAGGGGTTGAAAATTCCAAAGCAGCAATTTCCCCCCGAATTTAAGGGGCCCGCTGGTTTCCCTTTAATTCTCTTGATTTGGTATTAGGAAAAATCTTCCCCCATTCATCTTTTTTATTTCCCTTTTAAAGGCATTACTGGGTTTCTTTTTTTTGGGAAAACCCCCCTCATTTTTGGGATTGTAAACCCCAAAGAGCCGGTAGATTTTAATAGCCAAAAAAAGCCCCTCAAAAAAGTTAAAAAACCAATTTTCAAAATTAAAAATTTCCCTTTTTTTTTGAAAGAATGTTTTTTTTAAATTTTTTTAAATTTAACGTCAAGAGAAAAAGGTAAAAAATTTTCGATGAAACTCAACGGAAAAATAAAAAAATTTAAAACACAACTGTGTAAAGGGTTTTTGGGGGGGTACAAGGGGGGAAAACGTACAAACAAGCCCCTTTTTCCCCCCGTCTAGGGAGATTGAAAGCTTAACCATAATTTCGTTTTAAAAGCAATTTAAAACAAAATATTGTCAAAAGTTTAAAAAGTTGTTTGGGGGAAAAATTAAGTATCAAATCCAAATTTATAAATTTAAAGCCCAAGAGCAAGAGAACCCTCTTACAAATTCGGGGGATTGTTTGGGTTTCGTTTATGGATCCCACTTCCTTTTTCCTTTCCCAAGTTTTTTAAAAAAGTTCTTATGTTTTTTGAGTCAATTTTCAAAAGTTTGTTAAGTATTCAATTTGGGCCCTTTTTCTTTTGATCTTGTCTTACTCCGTTACTTTAAATTTTTTTTTTTGATCAAATGGAAGAGGGGTAGAGGGGAAAGGGGGGGGGGGGTGGGGGGGGGGGGGGGGGGGAAAGTGATATTCAGAAATTTAAAATATTTAATTAAAAACTCAATCCCCTTACAATTTTTCATTCACCCACATATAAAACTGTTTTGGGAAACCTGTTTGTGGAAAAGGGCAAAAAAACCCACACAAAAACCACACACACACCACACACAAAATTCTCACGTAAGACGGAAAATTACAAACAAATAACATGTGCATTTTTAAGTACAAAACGCTTTTCCCAAACAGTCTTTAAAAAAAAAGGCAAAGAAGGTGGTGGTGGTTGGTGGTGGATTTATGGCGCAGTAAAGGAAAAATGGAAAATAAGATGGTTTAACAAATGGTTTTTGAAGGTTGATATGCATTGGTGTTGTTTGGTTGATTCAGAGAGCGAGTTCCATTGACAGGGACCTGAATATGTTAAAGTGGATTTGAATAAGTCAGTTCTAGGAACAGGGATTTGGGTAGAGTCCTTGAGGAATTAATTGGAAATCTATGAACTAATGTTGAGGGTGCCTTCCCAGACACAATCTTGTGCATTATGATCCCTTTGTTGTATTCTAATCTCAGACTTAATGGGAGAACTTGAATCTTTTTATAGTCCGAGTCCAGAGGACTACTGCTTTTTAGGACTAATTTGAGTGCCCACTTGTGTAGGCTTAGCAATGGTTTGAGGGTGTTAGCGCTAGCAGAGTCCCATAGAGTAAGATCCATAGTCTATGTATGATTGAATATGAGACTGGAAAAAGAGCTTGCGTGAATGCAGGTCGAGGAAGCGTTTGATTTTGGAGAGTTGATAAACTTTCTGTGAAACTTTTTTGCCCAGTGAGGTTATGTGAGCTTGCCAACTAATGTTGTTATCAATTGTTATTCCTGGCACTTTGAGGTATGTAACCTGTTCAACGCGGGTTCATTTTTAAGATGTACAGGAGGAAACTTAATAGTGAGATTTTGTCTTCTTTTTTTGTTGTTGCCTGGTTATGATAAGCAAGGATTTAGTTTTTTGAGGGTGAAACGACATGTGATTTAATTCAGTCCATTTTATGAGGTCATTCGCACTTTCAGTTCACGTGATTTAGTTCAGTCCATTTTACGAGGTCATTCGCACTTTTTTTTTTTTTTTTAGGGTGAAGCGACATCATGTGATTTAGTTCAGTCCATTTTACGAGGTCATTCGCACTTGAGAGAGAGAGAGAGAGAGAGAGAGAGAGAGAGAGAGAGAGACGCGCGCGCGCACACACACACACACACACACACACGCACGCACGCACGCACGCACGCACGCACGCGCGCGCACACACACACACACACACACACACACACACACACACACACACACACACACACCAAATAGCGACAGATTAAGATGAGAGAAAAAAGACTGAGACAGAGGCACAAAAAGAGCGAGTGAGGAGGCTGAAAGGTGAAGGGAGAGAGAGAGAGAGAGAGAGAGACAGACAGACAGACAGAGGAGGCGGCATAGAGAGAGAGAGAGAGAGAGAGAGAGAGAGGGTGGGGGTGGGGGGGGGGGGGTGGAGAGTTGAGGGGGGGGGGGGGGGGAGAGGGGAGGCCGGAAAGATAGGGGAAAAAAACCGACCGAGAGATGGGAAGAATCAGCGAGAACCCCAGAGAGTAGTTTTTACTTCTCAAAACGAAAACGGATGCGCACACGTAGGCTACTGTGTAAGCTTACTTGCGGGTCCACGGCACAACATTATGTTGCTAGTCTGTAAAACACGGTCACTTTCGCCCGCTATTGACATTGTTTTACGAGTGACCTTGTCAAGGACCGAGCTCGCTCGACCGTAGTAAACAAGTAGTGAAGCACCCCCATAAGTAGGGGGAGGTATTATAGAGCAGAATGAAGAACGTTTCGGAAACGTTCGTCGTGAAGTGGCGAGCACTCGACCAAACCATGTGGTACACTGGACTGCGGACTTTGACACGTGAACCCAGCACAGTAGCGATGACAATGCGTAATACAATAATAGTGGTCAGAGCCGAGAGTGAAGTGTCCGGAAATCACCAGTAGGGGCACGTGGGTCCGGGAACCTTTGTCCCCGTGTTGACTGATTTACGCACGAAAGTTGTTGGCTGTTAAACCCGATGCTTACAACGACGTCACGTTTATTTATCGTGAAGTTATGTGACCAGAGGTTTCGTATCACGTGTCACAATAGTCTTCGGATACCTCCCTGGCAGTGTGACCCTTATCATTAGGCACCTTATTTCTTTCTGAAGAAAAAAAAAAGTCCATACAGCACAGAATATTACCTACAGGCGCTTGATTTCTTTCAGATTAATAAACATTCACGCCATACGGTAGCACACATACAAAACATCACATATTACATCGTAGCACATACCGATACATTTACAAACTTGCGAACATCAGGCGCGCGCGTGGGTGCACACACACACACACACACACACACACACTGACTCTGTTTAGAATTGTCAGCTGACAAACTTGGGGCTGAGATCCTCATGTCTTGGTCCACCTGTCAATTTCCGTTGTAAGATCCAAGGATCATAATTATGCGCAGGAGGTGTTCTTTAATGCACCAAGGTATTTAATTAAAAAGTTGCAATGCATAGATTGCAAGGCAGTCAGATTGGCTCTATAAGTTCTATTTCACGTTAATGCAACGTATTATGAAGCTTGGGTCTTGCCCCTTGATGAGTATAGAAACCTGGCCCGCGCTAAATATTTCACGTTAGATGAAGTTGCAAAGTGAGGCGACTGCAGGCGGAAATCTAAACAAATTTGAAAAATAGTTTATAAGGCTCTTTCGAAAAACGTAGACAAACGAATCACAAGACAAAACACGACCCGTTTCGACCTCTTAGGTCTTCTTCAGGCAAGATACACAACACTCAGGACAACAAAAATGAACTGAACAAGCAATCACTTATTTTCATCCAATTCGGGCAAGATGGGCGGAGCGTCATAAATCATTTTTCAAATACTTCACGTTGTTCAGCTGTTCAGAATTCAAGAAAGGATAAACTTGCTTTACAGTCAGAAGATTACTTTCCAAAGTGTGCAAAATCTATTGAATAAAATATGACAATTCGAAATATTCTTCAAAATCATGAAAAGACGCTGATACTAACCTCCAAAGCATTGTTGAATGTTTTTGTATTTTTCCCATCGCATAC
The DNA here is from genome assembly GCA_018398815.1 of Conus ventricosus. Taxonomy (NCBI): domain Eukaryota; kingdom Metazoa; phylum Mollusca; class Gastropoda; order Neogastropoda; family Conidae; genus Conus; species Conus ventricosus. Next base: position 17,920,874 of record CM031600.1, on the reverse strand, counting down.
TGGCATTCAGCACGTTTTGACTGTAAATATACTAATCTCCAAAAGACTGTCAGCAACAAGATGTCTTTTGTCTAGTTTCATGGCAGCAGTTATTACGTACATCACCTTAAAGTTCTCATGGATAGGTTCTCTCTTAAATCACAATGCTGGGCGTGGTTTTGTTATTCCCTTTGTGTCGTTTGCTAACAAAGTTGAGAAATCCTTTCATCTTAGAAAAAGGTGTTCTATTTTTACAGTGAACGGTGGCAGTATTGATGGCGCCTAACCTTCTTACTATACTTACAGAATTATTTTCTGTGTAGGTTCTAAGTCTGTACTCCAGGAACTAGAATCAACAGCAATAAATACCAGGGCTGAGATTATCACCGAAAGAAAGCATCGTGTCCATCTTCTAATATCAAGAGGCACAACAGTTGATTTTTGCTGTGTTCCGTCTCACTGCTGGATCTCCGGGAACGGGTGGGCTGACCGGGCTGCTTGAAAGAGAAGAAGAAAGTCCGATGAATCGATCGAAATTGATATTCTCCTTTGCCTGTACGAAGAGTACAGACTTGAAAAAAAAAAAAAAGGAGAGAGAGAGAGAGAGAGAGAGAGAGAGAGAGAGAGAGAGAGAAAAGAAAAAAAGGAGGAAAAAAGCCTACCTTGAAAACGTTGACCGAGTCTATCAATATTCAATTCTTTCCCAAATACACTCACCTATTTCTTTTTTTTTTCTCTCTCTCTTCTTTACGTAGGTCGATTTTATTGGTTGCGTCAGATCTTCAATCCTATTGCCACGGTGAATCCCACAGTCTTCTCGAGGTCTCGACGGCTGCCCAAAAGCTGCACCTGAACATTCTGGCTAGGTGTGACGCCGTAGAACATCATGGGATGGGCAGTGCTGGAGGATGTGTTCTGGGGTCTGAAAAACAGCGTCACACCAGAGACGTAGAGTTCACGTCTCTGGTCACACAGACATTCGTCTGTGTTGGCTGTCTTAATTCGGCTGAGGTAGCTCAACAGTTGGCTGTGGCTGGTTCTTAGTCTAAGGTTACTCTACAGCTGTTAATTTTGTGCATGTGATAACTTCTGGGAAACGTACGCCTGGATGGCATTTTGGAGAGACGTTGGGAACAGTATCTAGAAGCCCTCCGCAACAACTGAGTCCTTCACCTCCATTATTATCGTAACTAGTGTACCGACCACCTCCCGTTGATCAACCCAGTCTTCCATGTTGTACAGGGGGGATGAGCCTCACCACCTGCTCTCTCTGTTGTGCACTGGTGTGAAATTCTGTATACACAATATATCGGTCAGAGAATCTTGGAATGTTTTCCACTCTAGGCACAAGGTACTGTTGGTAGGCACAAGGTACTGTTGGTAGGCACAAGGTACTGTTGGTAGGCACAAGGTACTGTTGGTAGGCACAAGGTATTGTTGGTAGGCGCAACGGGCCGTTGGTAACGATGAGGCCAAGAGTATAATTCTCTCTTGTCTATTTTTTCACGATCCGCTGTAGACCATGGTCGTGGATGATGCTGACAGTCTTGTGAGGGAGATCTGAGAGGACATGTGGGGTTTCAGGGTCATTGTCGGCTAGTTCCAACTTGGGAAATTCAGGTCGCCGCCTATCATGGTGTGAGCATTGTGAATAGCAGATGCTAGGATGGCTGATAGTTCCAGATGGAGAAGGCTTTCCTTTCCGGCAACATGTGGTTGGTAATAAGATCATGGCTCCTGCACGTTGATTCCGGTATTTCCTGTACACTGTATATACGTCTTACAGATCCGCTGGCAACATTTCAGTATCGGTTTACTGGAGCCTAGCCATGTAGCGGGTGGGTGTTGATGTGTGATTTAGTTTTTAAGATGGGATTCACGTAAGTTAGCACAAGATAGTGTTGAGAGATCGGGAAGAGTTGATGCTGACCAGTCTACTGTTCTGTTTCTGACAGGAACAACCAAACAACAACATAAGAGTAGTTACTTTAAAGAGATGAACATTCTCCATCATGCTCTGTGCCTCAATGACCTTTTTTGGTAAGACGGCATACAACGATTATTTCCTTTCATTGTAATGACGTGTTAGTGATTTAGAGGATACACTAATAGGTATGTGTATTTAGTGTAGACTCTTGATCATACATTTTTATTGTTAATGCGTGCGCGCGCAACACGGGCGCGTGTGTGTGTGTGTGCGAGCACACACACACACGTGTGTGTGTAGTTGTAGTAGTACTTTAATTTTACGTCTTTTCACAAACTATGTGATATTAGACAAGAAAGGAGAGATAGACAGCAAATAGAGGGAGAATGATAGAGTTTGTTCATGTTGCTTACAAGTGTGTGTGTGTGTGTGTGTGTGTGTGTGTGTGTGTGTGTGTGTGTGTGTGTGTGTGTGTGTGTGTAGGTACGGGGTGGGGCTGGGAGTGAGCGGAGGGTGGTGTACATAACATCAGAAAACAATCAGACAGACAAACGAATAAACAAACCAACCTACACACACTAACAATATCAGATTAAAGCAAATACCTGACTGGACTACAAATCAAGCAGAAAGTAACTTTCAAAGCAAAAATCAATATCAGAAAAAATATCTGTCACAGACATGCCTGCTAAATGTGGCAGAAATGCCTTGAGAGGCATACATTCGAACAAAACATGATCTCTTGTCAATTTTATTTCCCCACATATGCATTTTGTTGCAGAGCTATATTTAGTTCTAAAATCATCCAGTTTCAATCGATGAAATATTGAAACAAAGTTTCTGTATTGATGCATATCATAAATGTGCAGACGTGTGTGTGTGTGTGTGTGTGTGTGTGTGTGTGTGTGTGTGTGTGTGTGTGTGTGTGTGTGTGTGTGTGTGTGTGTGTGAGTGTTATTTTTTTAGCTGCGATAGGTAATGTTTTTACAGATGCATTCCTAATGTTTTTACATATACATTCCTCTATGATATATCTTTCTATTGACAATGTATTTTGGCAAATATCATGGGCACGTGGAAGGTGTGTGCATGTGCATATTTCATGTTTTCTTTTCAAATTTTGTTTTGGCGGACCTTATCCGTGTAACAATTACTGTGATGATTTGAAAGCTTTTGTGTTGTTTTGTTTGCATTGAGATAGAGGGAGCATAAATGCTTAACTATGAATCTGACAGAGCTCTGGTTGGTATTCTGGCTATAACACAATGTACCTCTTATATAACAGCAGTGTTTAATATTCAGTGTGTGTGTGAATGAATGTGTGAGTGAGTGATGTGTGTGTGGTGTTGTGTGGTGTGTGTGTGTGTGTGTGTGTGTGTGTGTGTGTGTGTGTGTGTGTGTGTGTGCGTGCGCGCGCGTGCGTGTGCGTGTGCGTGTGAAGAACAAAGCTAAAATGATATCCAGAATTTTAAGCATGACAAGTAACAGGTCATTTTCTTTGCTTGTCTAACTAATCTGTGTGGATTTCACAGCTGTACGCTGCTAATTGAAACCTGTGGATTTCACAGCTGTACGCTGCTAATTGAAACCTGTGTATTTCACAGCTGTACGCTGCTAATTGAAACCTGTGGATTTCACAGCTGTACGCTGCTAATTGAAACCTGTGGATTTCACAGCTGTACGCTGGTAATTGAAACCTTGATAAGTTCATACGTGACACGCATAAACCTGAGTCAGTAATTCTGAGCGATAAGATTCAGCCTATCTGTGAACAAGTTTGGAGTAGCACTTGAAACATGTAGAATACTGTTATGTAGTTCTAAGTAGGTACATGCATGACATCATTGACCAATATACTAGTTACAATATGAGTGATCGTTTTGATCTTTCTTGAAGATAGGCTATCAGACTTTGAAGTGATATCTATGATTACACAAGCTATTCGTATTAAAATATCTCAGTGAGTAGGGGGAAAAAAATCACAAGGTGATTCAGTCAGTGGCAAGAATAAAGAGAGGAACTATTACGTATGTGTTTACCTCAAATTTTTCACGCACATGGGATTTTCAATCTCCCAGAACTTGCTCTGCAAATATATTAATCCTGCAAGGCTCAGTAGGTGATAAAGGATGACATTAATGAATTTTTTTTTCATGGCAGACATGGTGAAGTTCAAGTATGAGCCAGGCTGGAGTTACGAATACCACTATGAGGCTGAGACAAGGACTACCATGGCTGGAGCAGCTAAAGACGTAGCCACCATCACCATCAGTGCCACAGCTAAGATAGAGGTTCTGGAGCCATGTGAGATGGCTTTACGGGTAAGCGGTCAGTTTGAGACGTTCCTGTTATTTGGAAGCAGTCACTGTCTTGTTTAGAATCAGAACTGACAGTACCCCCCCCCCCCCATCCCTCCCCCCATAATATTAAAGGAAACGGTGATGCTCACGGATTGAACAGTTCAGATGTTCAGTGCCAAATAAATCTTGGTTATAACACTGAATGAATTAGGTTATACGGACGTGATTAGCACGGAAGAATGTTTGAAAAAGAATTATGCGTAAGTTATTTCATTTTCCTGTCAACATTGATAAATATGTATGTCACAACCGTCAAATTTAAAATACATGTTAATTCGTTCGTTCATGTTTGAGCATGAGTATTTATGGATATGAAATTTCTAGAAATACAATATAAAGCCCTAGAAAATAGTGTAGACCCGCCAGTCACTTCACAAACCATATGTGTCAGGATAGCTTCCTCTATATGTATGTTTACTTAGTCGTTTTCTATGCAGATGTTTAGATCTATTTCTTGGGAAGAGTCCCAGTTAAAAGTCATTGTAGTGTTGGCAGATTAGATCAGAGGAGGTTTGGTAGCCTAACCGCCGAGAGGAGTAGTTTTAGGACTATCCGGAGTCCCTGGAGGCTAAACTAGGTTTAGCAAGGGAAATCTTTGTATTCTTTGTTGTAAACTTAGGCTTAGTTTCTCAAAAAAGTGAGAGGAACTGTCTAGGTTGTGTTGTTTAGCCTAGGATTATCTGTAGATTCTAGTAGTGGAATCTGAATCCAGACTGGGCAATTGTCTATGTAAATTGTCTCAAGAGGTGGTGTGCTATCCTGTGGTACGTGGGTTGTGCTGTCCTGTGCTACGCGGGTTGTGCTATCCTGCGCTACGCGGGTTGTGCTATCGTGTGCTACGCGGGCTGTGCTGCCCTGTGTCGCGCTGGGCTATTCTGCGCTGAGCTGTTACGTGCTAGGGTACAGCATCCTTAGTCGCTGCGTCTGGGCGGCCCATATCGTTCTGCTCTGGAAGTCCCTAGATCCCATTCTACATCTCTTTTTGTACCCCATTCCACCTACCATCTTTCCCATACCCTTCTCCCTTCCCTGCCGAAGGACTACGACCATGTAGCCAACAAGTTTCGAAGATTTACGTCTGGAGAATAAAGGGTCAGAGAAGTGGTTTTTGATGGGGTGGGCTCCAAGTTGTATATAATATTTTGTTACTGCAAGTTGAGCGACCGGAGGGGTGAACGTTTGCCGTGGGGTGAAAGATTGATTAACTTTTGCTACGTCAAACTTTGACTGTGTGGGGTGAGCATCAGAGAAGTTTACTTTCGCAACTGCAACTGCAAGGTGGATTTATGATCTGCTTTTGAGGTGAGCGACAGAGAGATGCTTCATCTACATTGGGATGGGTAGCTGGGTGAGCTTCGTATTATCCATCTACCAGGGAGAACAACATTGAACTGCATTAACGTTGGGTTAGCGTCAGTGGATTCTTCGTTTGCGTGGGATAGCATCAGTGTTGGTCCTCGCTGTGTAGATCTACTGGATGAACATTTGAACCCTGAAGAGGAGAAGACTGATATCGTGGTTTTCATTATAGATGCTATCCTGGGGAAAAGAAAGGTATTCTAATATTTCCTGGACAGTTCGAGGAGGAACTTTGTGAAGGAACTATAAAATTAATTTAGTGACCTAATTAGCTTAAGGGTCATAGGACTGGGTTGAGCGAATGTGTATGAGTGTGTGTTAGAGTAGATATATGATTGATAGAGTGCAAGGCGTGTAGGAGTAGAGTAATATTGAAATTTGATGTTATGGGTGAATGAATAAATGTTTGTTTGACTGGTCATTGGCCCGTGTCGTTGTTGATATTCAAATGTACATCAATATTTATGTTCAGGGTTAAGGGGGCATATCTTATCTAATATCGTTTGTTTCTTTTCTTGACTGTCCATCTCTAACTCCACAGGGTTTCTTTCTTCTCACTCCTATAAGTCTCATCTATTGCCTCCAAACGATCTCCCTCTTCGAATCACTCTCTGATAATGTATCCATTTTGTTCTTACTTAATTTCTGTTGCGGTCAGCTGGGCTATAAGCAACATCATCTTACCTTTACTTAATTTATGCTCTCTCGACCAGCCACCGTGGCGAAGTGGTTAGCGTCACGGACTCCTGGTTGGGAGGTCATAAGTTCAAATCCCATCAGAAGTCATGTGGGTTTTTCTGCCCCAACCGGCTCCTACCCAGAGTTGAGTTGCTGCGGACTCAGTCGAGTTTCATCCACTTAATGGATGCGTTTCTGAGAGTGATGCTCAAATTTCCTGACCAACACTGCAGGTGCCTGTATCTCTCGGGTCTGGTTGACGCCAGGATATATTATGAAAGGAAGCGTAGAGTACAACCCTGTCATGTAGTCTCAGACCGAAATGGAAATCCGTAGCATCATCTTAATCATCCTCATTCTCATCGATCAGCATTAAAAAAAATGTCTCAAATTCTGTGGCCCTTCATGCCCTGCTCTCATGGTGACCTACATTTCGATGGCCTCTCCACGCCTGTGGCCTTAGTTTGGTTCCGTCGGGGTCACCTGTATCGGCGAGTCCATGGGGTTGTCGTTGGACGGACGTGGTGGCGCCCTCCGGAGGGAGAGCTCACTCACGCCGGCTCCACTATTAAGCAATTATTGTAGTCAGTAGGGGGCTTAGTAGGTGGTGTCCTGCGTATGTTAGATCAGAGCAGGCGCCACTGAACACCACCGAACTGATTTGGCAGCAGTGCAGTGTCTCCTCCGGTGGGTTGCCTCTTGACGACTTGACATTGACTGCTCCCTGTGGATTGCCGGTGCCGGGGCTGCGGCGGGGCCAACCGGGCTGTGACTGTGGATGGGGTGTCGGAATGAGCGGCGTGGGTGCACTGTCTCTGAGGTGGCATAGAGGTTGGGACAGCAAAAAAAAAAACAAAAAAAAATGCTCTCTCTCTCTCTCTCTCTCTCTCTCTTCTCTCTCTCTCTCTCTTCTCATCCAAACCTAAAGGAGTTCCTCTCATCTACGTCTGGTGGTCGTAAAGAAGAAACAGTTCTATGCTGGCTGCACCCCGGCCATTCGTACTTTACCCATTCATTTTAAAGAGTGAAGAAGCTCCATGGTGCATTCCATGTCATGTGCCACTCACAATGAAACATGTTCTTTTAGAGTGTTGGGACTTGCAGCTGCTGGCGTGCACACGCTGTCTCTTTCTCATAGTGCAGTGAAAGGAATGGAAAATCGCCGGGCGTAGGGCCTTATGGAAAGCCAAGCAGAGCTCAGAGCAGTCGGCTTTATTGCGAGTGGTCAGCAAATTTGCAACATAAGTACAGGCCATCGCAAATGTTACCGCTGTGATAAAAATCATCATGCTTCCACATGCAGATTCAAACAGTACAAATACCATTGCAAAGGTCATCTCAGTTGATGTGCCGCAACAAGGCCAAGTTCCTTGATGCACGAACGTCAGAGGAAGAAGGAGAGGGGAATGAAGGAGAGACTATAGGCATTTTTTCACACCAGTTCTTCAGTGAAGACAGGCAAGGAACTGTGTATGGTAACATTGGTGATCAACCCAGTTCCATTAAAAATGGAAATCAACACACACTCTGGAAAACTAGACGTTTTCCAGAGTGTGTGTTGATTTCCATTTTAAATGGAACTGGGTTGATCACCAATGTTACCATACACAGTTCCTTGCCTGTCTTCACTGAAGAACTGGTGTGAAAAAATCCCAACAGAATTTCACTCGGGAGGAATTGAAGGGGACACTAGTAAATCTGATCACTTACTCAGGGGAGAAGCTTTCACTCCTGGGTGGCTGTTTTGTAGCTGTGGAACACAAAGAGGAAAGGCATAATCTGGAACTCATGGTAGCTGATGTCAACAACCAGCCAGTAATCATTGGAACGGACTGGCTCAGCAAAGTCAAGATTGACCGGAAAACGGTCGTCCTCACCAGAAGTGCATCATTACATCAGGAGCTAGATAAGCACAAGGTAGTCTTTGAGAAGGGCTTAGGGAAGATGGAGAAGTTCAAAGCCAAACTGCACCTGAAGCCTAACGTAACACCCAAGTTTGTGAAAGCCAGGCCTGTCCATTTGCATTTTATCCAAAGGTAGAAGCATCCCAGAAGAATTTGAACAAGACAGAATGTTAGAGAAAGTCACTCACAGTGACTATGGTTCACCCATCATTGTTCCAAAGAAAACAGGTGAAGTGAGGATCTGTGGGGACCATGAGGTCACCTTCAACCGATCACTGGATGTTGACTAGCACCCAAAGCCCAGTGACCTGTTTGCCACTCTGGCAAGAGGCAATTTTTTTCCAAGCTTGATCTCACCTAGGCTTATCACCAAATGGAAATGGATGAAGCGTCCCATTACTACCCACAAAGGACTGTACCAATACCACAGACTTCCATTTGGAGTTTCGTCAGCACCAACACTCTTCCAGAGAACTATAGAACAGATCCTGCAGGGGATTGTAGGAGTTGTAGTCTAAATTGACGATACTGAACTGACAGGAGCTACAGTTGAGGAACACTTAGAATGGCTGGACCAAGTTTTGCAAAGACCGGCATGACCTGTGACTGAAGAATTCAAAGTGTAATTTTTGAAAGATGGGGTTGAGTACCTGGGTCACATCATTGACAAAGATTGATTCCAGCCAGTGCCAGAAAGGGTGAAGGCAGTCACTGACATACAAAGACCCACAAATGTCAGTGAACTGAAGTCCTTGCTGAGGACATTATATCACTATGCAAAGTTCTGCCCAACTTCTCAGTAGTGCATGATCCACTCCATGATTTACTCCAGGACAAGAGTACATAGTACTTGACTCAAAAATGTCAAGTAGCCTTCAGCGAGCCAAGCAGTAGTTGACATCTGCTGATGTCCTGACCTATTATGATATCAACCTGTCAATCAGGCTGGAGTGTGACACATCATCAGTGGGGTTAGGTGCAGTCATTAGTCATGAGATGCCAGATGGGACACAGATTGAGAAGGAGGCATTAGGTCTGGTGTTTGGCGTCTAAAAATTTAAGGACTTCTTTTATGGTCATCAGTTTACACTTGTCACAGACCACAAACTTCTCCTCACCATCCCGGGACCAAAGAAGGGAGGATCAACACTAGCTGCAGCCTGAATGCAACATTGGGCACTTATTTTGGCAGCTGACTAAAACCAGCTACTCTTCAAGTCCAGAGAGGAATATAAGAATGCAGATATCTTATCTAAAAGGTCAGAGATGAATGTAAAAATGCAGATATCTTATCTAGATAACCTTTTGAGGGAGAAGCCATGACTGCCAGCGATAGACCTATCTTCCAAAATCAGCTGCACAAATGGTCTACCAATAACATCACAACAGATTGCTGAAGCAACGAGAAAAGATCCTGTCATGTCCAAAGTCCTGTCCCACACCTTGAAAGGATGGCCCATTCAGAGCAGTGATAGAGACTTGCAGCCCTAGCTCACCAGATGACATAGAAGAGAAGGTTTTACCCTGGGGCCTGTGGGTCATAGTACCACTTACATTTTGCAAGAGGCTACTGGAAAAACTTAACGAACACGATCCATAAATCTACCAGACGAAGGCCCTTTCATGCAGCTATGTTTGGTGGCTGAACACAAACGCTGACATTTAGGGAATGGTGAAGTCTTGCCATGACTGCAAAAGAGTACAATAATCCACCAACACCAACACTCCAACCATGGTCATAGCCAATGTGTCTTACCATCCTGAGGCCGGACCAGGAAGCAACCATGTGCCGAAGAGAATGCAGAGAAGCAGCAACATGACCAAGACTCCAAGCAGTTACACAAGTTCCAGCCTGGAGATCATGTTGCTATGTAGCAGTTCTGGGGTTCTTAGAAATTGACTCCAGGCATCAATTCATAGTCCAAAGCCTGGGTCCTGCTGGGGATATGGTGAATGTCAAAAACAGAATCATCCATGTACAATGACACATTCTCATTCTGCCAGTAGGCCCACTAATCTGATTCCAGAGGTTCCTAATCCGGCATTCTTCTAAACCTGTGTAGTCAAGTGGTCGAGTGGTGTTGGGTCAGTTGGCTCATTCACTCAATGGAACAGTTCAGTGACTAGAAGGTGATAGGTGTTTATTCATCTTCACTACAACACACACAACAGGGAGCAAGCCGCTTAAGACACTGCGTGCAGCCTCTTCGATGTCGTCGGGTCTACGCCAGGCTTCAAATTGCCCGGTTTCCGTTCGTCAATCCTTTTTGTTCTTTCACGGACCACAACTTCCGGTTTTGTGGCTATGCGCACAGACGATGATAAATTTACATCTGTATGCACCCTATAACACACACCCCTTGCTTTTGAACGCAGTGTCCCCATTGCTCCCAAAGATATCCTTTTGCTAATGTCGAAATTAGTTTCCGACCCAACCCAAACAGGTTAACATTAGCAACAAATGATAGAAAATTTACATTGGGAGTAGACTAATAGTTAGCCTCAGCTCCCAAAGTACAGTCAGTAAAGTATGGAGAACATTTACGGGATTTGTTATGGGTGAACAGGTACTCGATATCTCTTTGTATTAAGTGATAGCAAAACTATTACCTTCAACAAGTCCATGTACGCCTATCTTGATAAACTAACCATTACTTGCTTCCCTTAACTCTCTTGACAAGTGCGTGCCTGCTAGCGCCCGGTAAAACATGCGACAACAATGGGCGCTGCCATGTTTTCTGATAGAAAAGGAAGTGGGAAGGCACCATGTCCAGAACACTGGTGGAGGTCGCCTGTGTCCACCGTCAGCCCCAGCGTGTCCCCATTGTAATACACCATCTGTGGCGGGTCGTCCTGCAAGAGCTGGGTGTGGACAAAGGTCAGGGCAGTCTGTGGATCACGGAAGGACAGAGCGGCCAGTGAAGAGTCAGGCGTGGTGAATATCTTCCCCTCCTGCTTCTGCTGCTGTTGCTGCAAGCGCTGATGAGCCTGACCACTGACACGGTGGTTGCTCTGGAAGTCAGTGCGAGCACGTCCACTTCTGTTCTTCAACCCGGGACGATGCAGAGTGGATTCTAGACTGATGGTGGGCTGAATGATGGCCGCGGTGGTGGGGACCGTTTCTGAGGCAGGCTGGGAAGACTCCACGCTGATGGTGACGGGCATGGACAGCAGCTGGGAGACGGTGGCGTTGGTCAGCTGGTCCCTGGTGATCTCCACCCCTCCTTCCCTGAACTGACCGCCGTCCTCCTCTTGACCTCCCGCCTGCGACCTGTATTTGCCCTCTGCGTCATCGTCGGAGTTGTAAGTCCTGAGCAGCTGGGCGATCTTCCGTCGGGGAACCACCCCTCCTCCGGCACCTCCATGTAGTGCCGCACGATGTGGGCGCGCAGTAACGGCTTGGTGGTGTACTTGCGGCTGCAGCCGTCGATGGGGCAGTAGAAGACCATCTTGTCCGCCTCCCTGTGCTTGTTGAGGTGGACATACAGGCTGCTTCTGGCCGTGAAACTGCTGTCGCAGCCTTCTAAAGGGCAGGTGAAGGGCTTGACACCTGTATGCGTGATGAGATGACCCTTCAGGTGCTCTGGCCTCATGCTCTTGTCACACTGGTCACATTTGTACTTGCGTAGGTTCAGGTGTTTGGCGCTGTGTCGCTTCAGCTTGCTGGCTGTGGTGAAAGCCCAGGTACAGCCATCTCTGGAACACTTAAAAGGTCTCTCCCCTGTGTGTTGCATGGTGTGAATCTTTAGCTTCGACCGTTTGGTGAAAGTCTTCCCACATCCACGCTCTGGACAAACAAGCTTTTCTCGCCGTCTTCCTTTGGGCCAGTGGTCCGTCCACTACAGCGCTAGTCACCACAGGCAACAGGATGTACTGATCTTGAATGGTGACTTGTGTTTTTGGGCATCGGCCAGTCAGGTCAGGATATGCAGCCTTGTTGTCTGCCCCCACTGCTTGGCTGGACGCAGTAGAGGCAGCTAGTTTCCCGCCCCCCCTTTGATTTTGCGGCTGTTCATCTTGTTTCTTCTTGCGGCAGAATCTCGCAATGTGACCCCGCTTGCCGCAGTAGAAGCACTTGGGAGCTGGGTTGGATGGCCCTCTGTCTCTGGGTCTTGGCATTGTCATCCCAGTGATGGTGACCTGCATTGTCTTGACAGTATCTTTCAGGGCAGCTATTTCTTTCTTCAGCTCTTCCAGTTCTGATGGGGGTTTAGGAGGATGAAGTGCTGGTACTGGGTGGGGTTTTCTGAAGGGTCTTCATCTTCTCTGCTCCACCTCAGCGCCTCTTCTCTAATAGTTGAAAAAGTGGTGATAGCGTCCCTCTCACTTGTCGCCTCAGTTCCCGTTTCAGAGGAGTTGATGTAAGTCCCTCGATAAATCTATCCCTCAACATCTCGTCAGGCACACTGCCTGCTCTTCTGGAAATTATTTGTGCCGCTAGTGTACGAAGTCCTTGGGAGAATTTAAGAACAGTCTGCCCGGGGTGTTGCTGCTTCCCATGGAATGTAGACATCAGGCTTGTCAAGGGCCTACTGTCCCCAAACACCTTCTTGATGATGTTCAGCACCTTGTCGGACTTGTCCTTTTCTTCGTCTGGCACGCTCAGGATTTCGCAGCGTGCTTTCCCATGGAGGTGGCGGATGATGAATTCTACCGCCATGTTGTCTGGCATAGTGTAGGCCTTGAGGACGCGTTGTGCTTCCTCGATGAACTCCTCCGCTGGTCCGTCAGCAGGGTCTCCAGAGTAGCAAGGCAGCTCCGGGGGTGCCCACCATCGGGAGTTAGGCCGTTCATCTTCCATCCTGCTGTGTGTTGTTGTAGGGTCACTCTTGTTCCAATCCTGTCGGTTGACGCCACGTGTAGTCAAGTAGTCGAGTGGTGTTGGGTCAGTTGGCTCATTCACTCAATGGAACAGTTCAGTGACTAGAAGGTGATAGGTGTTTATTCATCTTCACTACAACACACACAGCAGGGAGCAAGCCGCTTAAGACACTGCGTGCAGCCTCTTCGATGTTGTCGGGTCTACGCCAGGCTTCAAATTGCCCGGTTTCCGTTCGTCAATCCTTTTTGTTCTTTCACGGACCACGACTTCCGGTTTTGTGGCTATGCGCACGGATGATGTTAAATTTACATCTGTATGCACCCTATAACACCTGATTCCTCAGAGATAATGTCACATGTGCACATCACTGAAGGACCCACTCCATCTGCCAGCAATCAATGAAGGTCATCCGGATCTAGACTGATGGTACACCCACAGCAAAGGGTTGGTCTAAAAAATTGCCCTCGCAGCTGTAGTCAGCAAGGACTCTTTTCAGAGACCCATGCAGCGTTCTAGAAACTTTCATCCTGCACCTTCTTTAATGCGACCTCATGCAGCACAGGACCAGTGCCATTCAAGCATGAAGAAGGCTGCCTTGCAGCCCTGAATAAAGGCCTTTTTGGGGATGGGGGAAGACCTACAGTCGGCTGACCAGTGCTGCAAAGTGGACACAGGTCACATGGAACCAGAACTGAGTGCTGGTTAATAGTTCAACAGGACAAAAGAAGAGGACCCAGACACCAGTCTGGCATGAAAAGCTGAGCAAGCGATGACAGCTACCATCTGGAACTAAGCCCAAGACTCCTGCCAACAACCAGACTGACTGACTGAGATGTAGTGTTGTTGGGGCCCTGGAAGCGAAATAAAAGGGAAGAAACTCAAGTTAGTTCCCTTGGTGTTTTCTTTGGCTGGCTGTGGACCCTTTGTTCCTGAACCTACCACCCCACCATCACATTTAACTTGAGATTATATGATTTTGGTTAGGAAATGGATGGATTAAGAAGTTGGAAACTAGACTGCATTTAAAAAACGCTCAGCTTCAGGCTTTTGAATGATGGATGGCAATTTTGGTTTGCTCACGTTCAAGATTTGATTTGTATAGACAGCTCAGTCCATTAAATTATATTCCAACCTATTTATCATCTAAAATGGATAGTCATTTGAAGTACATAATGACAAAGTTTAGATCTGGATTGTCTGATATTAGGATCCATTGGTATTGCTATCATAAAGAGTGATCAGAGTTTGAACTTGTTTGTCCATTGTGTAAAGAGGCACAAGACATTCAGGTTCATTTTGTGTTTTTCTGTCCTGCTCTGGTGACACATAGAAACCAGTTTATCCCATCAAAATATCACAACACACTTCTGCATTTACACTTATTTTACTTGTGATTTCTGCTTGCAAAGCCATAATCAAAGTATCTGCCATCTATTCATTACTAATATTACAATGATTACTTATATAGTGCCTATTCTTGGCTAGAGACCAAGCTCTAAGTGCTTTACAATCCACACTCATTTACGCAACGGGCTGCCTACCTGGGTAGTGCCGACCGAAGAGCTGCCAGCTGGCGCTTCATTCAGTCATTTCCCATGTCATCCAGTCCATATAATTCCATATCATCCACCCAATTTCCTTACTTCCTTCATTCTTTCCAGTCCTTATACAGGGTGCATGCTATGTGTAATGTGTCATCCATACCAGTGGCCAAACTGGCCTGCACTTCCGAAAGTTGATGAGATTTTACATGTGTGCAAGATGTTATGCGTGTGTTCACACATGGAACCTCGGTTTATAGTCTCATTTGAAGGACTGTATGGGAAATGGAGTCAGAACCAGTGTCAACTCCGAGGGAAAAATCCCCCTGTACCGAAATGGCCCGGCGGAGATTCGAACCCGCACCTCGGGATCACCAAGATTACGAGTCTGGCGCTCTGCCAACTGAGCTATTCCGGCCCCCTATTCCGGCTTTATTTACACAAAACGTTTCAAATCTGGTTCATTTACTGTACCTGATTCACAATGTTCTCTTTTTCTTTGTTTCAAATGTACGATTCATGACTGATAGTATATCATCTTCCTTTTAATTATATTGGATGTATGGATTTCATGTGTGTGTGTGTGTGTGTGTGTGTGTGTGTGTGTGTGTGTGTGTGTGTGACCCCTTCATGAAGGGCTATGGCCTTTTTTTTTTATGATGAAGTGTTCATATCCACATCCATCTCTCTCTGGCTCTCTCTTTCTTGCTCTCTCTCTCTCTCTCTCTCTCTCTCTCTCTCTCTCTCTCTCTCTCTCTCTCTCCATATATTGAACAATGCATTGTGTGTGTAATTACATTCTTCAAAATTTTGGTATTTCGTGAATTCTTTATCCATGACTTACAACTTTGTTGTTATGTTTTTGTACTTAAATATTTTCCCACTCTTGATGACTCGTTATATAACAATCATTTGATGCTTAATCCCCTTTTCCCTGATTGCTACAAATGCATTTGTTCTCTCTCAGTCTCTCTCTTGTTACAATGTCCAGTTTTCTTGTGATGTTATCATATTTCACTGCATTATTTATTTACAGTTGTAGATTTAGTTGACAATGCACAGAATGTTGCACATGAATCTTCTCCCGTCCTTTTTTTCACCTCCTCTCAGTTTAGGAATGACCACATTTAAGAACTATGTAAATCAGTATAATTAGAGTGTGCACTGAAAGCGTTGAATTCATGTTCAATATATGTTTTCTTTGTTTGAAAAGAGGCTAATATTTGAATTTATGGCAGTTAATTTTTGGTATTTGTATTAGTTTCAAGAGCAACAAAACACCTTGAAAAGGCTGAATGAATACTGCTGTTGTAGTTAACAAATTCTCTCTTTTTTGTTTGTGAATTTCTGTTATAATCATCATCACAGATTCAAAAACCTTTGTATCCCAAAGCATTTTAATCTGTTGTATTCTTTGTTTGCAGCTGACAGATGTGGTTGTCAAAAGATCTCATGAAGAGAACCCCAAACGCATGATTGATGTGTACGACATGTCCCGTGCCAGAAATGCCTTGGAGAGTCAGTCTCTGCACTTTGCTTTCTATGATGGTAAAGTGGGCGACCTGTGCCCAGACCGTCAGGAAGAATTGTGGGCTCTCAACGTCAAACGAGGCATCTTGTCATCCTTCCAGAACTCCATGCATCAGATGGAACGAGAGGAGCATGTGCAAGAGGTATTTTTGAATTCTAATCATTTTCCACTATCTTTCACTTTTTTCATGCTAACTGCATTTGATATCAAGTTCTTACAGAAGTGTCATGACTATTTAAGCAAGTAAGATAATCAAAAGCCAGTTGAAAAAAATTATGAAGAGGGATTTCAAAATGCTGTGTACTCTGTGATTAAGCCTTTACAGAGGGACACAGCTATACACCTGTGAGGGATGACACGAATTGTGCAGAGTGGCAGATGGTGCTCCCTACAGCAGTACTGGATACTGTACATTTTTTGTCTAGAAAGGAAAATTGTGGTGAAGTGCAGCAGAAGTGCATGTTTGTCTTGTGCAGTTTGCACACCATGTTATGCCATGCTGCACAATTTTTACAGCTTCATGGAACAGATGTAATCCCTCCTAAATGAAGTTGTTTTGACACTAGTCATATATACAGCAGTCATCCAGTTTAAGAACAGTTGACTAGAAAAGCAAAATGAAATTGCTCACTGAAAGTTATCCCCCCTCCCTTCACAACTTCTAGCAGAGTGAGCTGCCTTGTGATACTTAGTGAACGTCCGTTTTCTGAAGCCTTTGTGAGAAGGAACTAAGCATAAGCAGAGCAAATCAAGAGTTTACTTATTTAACTTGTGTGGTACTTTACAGAAAAGGTTTTCCCATGAAGGTAGAAGGGATAATATCTTGTGCTGTCACTGTCAACAGAAAGAAAGTCTTTCAATAGGTGAAATACTTCATTCTCACAGTTGACAGGCCATATGTGTGAAAGGCAGTTGCGAACTTAGAGACCCCCCAAATGAAACGTCATCGGAATCAATGGTTCAAAGTAGAAAATTCGGTCACTGAACGATGCGTGGCCTAGCGTTAAGCTTAGTCAGCTCAGCAGACGACAAAAGTGACCGACGTATGTTGTTAGGAGGCTGCCCTACTCGCTTTGTTACTGTTCAAACTTGAAAAGGGATGGGTTCGGTCCAAAGTGTAGCAGACCTACGATGTTACGGCACCCAACTTACGATGTTGAAGGCAGTCTTTTCTCACTTTATGTCTGACTTCACCAAAATTTGAAGGGGTCCCTGGGGACCCCTTACACGGACACCCAGTGCGTCCCGTAGAGTTTTAATGCGTACTGTACGCAATTTTTTGCGTTTTCAGAAGCCCTGCAAGAGACTCAAGGTTACTTTTGGATTTGACTATATGGTTCTCAAATGGTTCACATCATACCTTTCTGACAGGACACAGACGGTAATCGTTAATGGTGCTGAATCACCCCCTTCTCCTCTTCTGTATGGTGTTCCCCTGGGCTCTGTCCTTGGACCAGTTCTTTTTACCCTTTATTCTCAGCCCTTATCTGACGTTATTTCTGCCCATGGCTGTGACTTCCACAAATTCGCAGATGACACTGAACTCTCTAAGAGCGCAACCACCAGCGATTTTCAAGGTGCTCAATCAGATATTACCGCATGTTTTAGGGACGTAAAAGTCTGGATGACCAGCAACAAACTCAAGCTGAATAGTGACAAAACCGAGATCATGGCTGTTGGTACCTCCTCTCGTGTCAAGAGGTTAAAGCTGAGTCGGCAGAAATTGATGGTGTTGTTTTACCATTCAAAGAGTCAGTGAAATATTTAGGTGTCAGCATTGATCAAACGCTCTCTATGCAGAACCAAATATCGAATGTTTGTCGTGCATGCTTCTTGGAACTGCGACGTATTGCTTCTATCCGGTCTTACCTCTCCACACAGGCAACAATCAGACTCATCACCGCCATGGTAATGTCCCGAGTAGACTACTGTAACTCTGTGTTAGCAGGACTTCCTTCAGAACAGCTTGCATGATTACAAAGGGTGCAGAACTGTGCAGCTCGGCTTGTGCTCAAAAAGCGTAAAAACGAGCATATTACACCTTTGTTGCGTGAACTCCACTGGCTTCCCATCAAATATCGATGGCAGTTCAAAATTGCAGTCTTTGCCTATCGTTACTTTGATGGGACACTCCCACAGTATCTTTCTGCTTCTCTGTCCACCTATCAAACTTCTCGGTCTCTTCGATCATCTTCTCAAAAACTTCTGAAAATTCCTAGGCGCTCGTTGAAGACAGTCGGTGAGAGAGCATTTAGCTTTAGTGCGCCCACTCTTTGGAATTCTCTTCCTGACAGCATACGTGACCTGCCTTCATTATCTAAATTCAAGTCAGAGTTAAAAACATACTTCTTTAGGAAAGCCTTCTTCAACCATTAATGCTGTGTCTGTTATTCTGACCTGACTTTATATGTACTGCATGCAAAACTGTATTGTTTACGCTTGAACCAATGAACTTGATAAGTGCGCCTGTGTCGGTGTGTGTGTGTGTGTGTGGAACACATGTTAGTGCGAGTGTTTGAGTGTGTGTTGAGCGCAATGAGTTGATCCCAAGAATTGCGCTATATAAAATCTATACATTATTATTATTATTATTACTAATACTACTACTACTACCACTGCTACTACTACTACCACCACTATTACTGCTACTACTAGTTATCAAGGATAATTAAAAACAAGATGGATGTACCAGCCTATGCGTGGTTTCATCTGCAAATGATAATAATGATCATAAGATTTATTGTGATAATAGTAAAAATAATAGTTACCAATGATAATCAAAAACAAGATGAATGTACCAGCCAACATGTCATTTTATCATGTGAATAATGATAATGGTAATAACAATGATAAACATTTGTTAAGTTCTTTCATACTTGACAGGGAGTTTGATCAAGTGCTTTACGATAAACATCATACTCAAAAGTACCCCAGACACACTACTATTAGTGCGTGGAGGCTGTCCTAAGTACACAGCAGCAGCAACTACGATGCATCAAATCAGTGACTTTGTCAATTTTGTCGGCTATACCACAGAAGTATTCTATTTCATTGATTAGATTTCTTTCAAAGGTGGTTTCACGTTGTGATGGTGTGGAGGGGTAAGGGGTGTGCAGGTGAAGACAGGCAGATGGATAAGTGCAGGAACCAAGGGACAGCAGCCGGTCAAGAAGACAGTGGACGAAGCAGATTTTTTTCTCCTTTTATTTGTGTAACCCAGGTTCCTAAAGCGCACAGACCCAGACCACAAATAACCAAAACTCTGACTGTACGATTATACTCCAACTTTTATTAACAATTTAAATAGACAAAATCCAAACAACAATATTAACCTAAAACATGGGCTGATTCAATTTTA
The DNA here is from genome assembly GCA_018398815.1 of Conus ventricosus. NCBI lineage: Eukaryota > Metazoa > Mollusca > Gastropoda > Neogastropoda > Conidae > Conus > Conus ventricosus. The sequence goes on along the minus strand of CM031600.1, from coordinate 17,901,415 downwards.
AGGTGATAAGTGACAAAAGAACTTGAGGTGGTGACAGAGAGAAGGAACGAGTGGGCAACTCAACAGGGGCACTGCAAAAGAATACAAACATAAAAAATCTGCACGGGACTATGTGCGAAAAACACAAATAATAACAATGGCCAAACCAAAAGCCATCAAAGACCTTCAGCAAACATCTCAATTGGGAAACACGCAATGAGGGACAATGCATCACTAATAAAATAGTAGTGATCTTATCAAATTCAAATCCACTTGACCCTGGTTATGGTAATGCCAAACACACTTTGATCCGATCCAATGTTAAACTGAATACAGTGAGTTGCATACCAACATATACTGACAGCTATTCGCTATCAAATTGGCCACCTGACCATGGCGGCAAATCTGCTTGCATCCTTTATCAGTCATCCAACTGAACCACTAGACAGCAAGCCAGATCAATCATTCCTCTCCCACTAGTCCCTGGTTTCCAACAGATGTCCCCATAAAACTGATTTCATACAACCATAGCCATTTTGATTTAAATCAGTCTCTAAGTTGACACTAATAAAGTAATTTTAAGGATAACAGTAATCCTTGAAAGCAAGTATTTTTTCTTTTCAACTGAGAAAGCAAAAATAAACATCCTCTGAAATTCAAGGAAAACTTCTCCAAACTTAACACATGTACCATGATTAAAACACAAAGAACCGTGTACCAAACTTAACACATGTGCAATGATTAAAACACAAAGAACCATGTACCAAACTTAGCACATGTGCAATGATTAAAACACAAAGAACCATGTACCAAACTTAGCACATGTACCATGATTAAAACACAAGGAACCATGTACCAACTTAACACATGTGCCATGATTAATACACAAAGAACCATGTACCAACTTAACACATGTGCCATGATAAAACACAAAGAATCATGAGATGTAGACATTTCCTCTACCAAAACCATGTGATGTGACAAACACTATTTTACTGCAAGAACAAAGGAAAATGAGATTTATTTAGGACCATGTGGTCTAAAACACAATCTCTCAAAATTGTTTCCGAAACAATGTGGTGTGAACCACATTCTAGAGCAACAGTGAATAATAAATAACCTGAACTCACCTTCAAATAATACAACCAGGTTTAAACTGAAATCAACATGTGGGCCTAAAATTCTAACAACTGAAAATATAACAGCTAAAGCCAAGTGCAATTCTTATAAGGAAAATCCACCAAAAACCAATGCCATCCAGTTGACAGCACAAAAAATATATGGCAATTCTAAAGGAAAAGAATCAATTAGTATCTTTTAAAGCATACTTTTAATACTTAGAGTAACTAACCTGGATTAGCACCCCAAAACCACACACCGTTTCCCCAACCTGTCTGACTCAACACATGTAATTGCAGGAAGTGATCAGTCAGCAGGAAGTAGACAAACAGGCAAAAATAAAGGTGTCTTAATACTAAAATCGGCTAAATAACAAGACATATAGAACAATAATACTAGTGGGAAGCAGTAGATGTCTTTACCTCAAAATATTACAATCACTAATGAAAATTTTTTTTATTATTTCTTTTAACATACTAAAATTGCCTAAAACCTTAGTAACCTGTGAATTCTGACAGGTTACATTCACCCCTCCTAGGGAGAATTCCTCTACTCAAAATGTTCCTAGGAACATTTCAAATACGACATAGCTCAATATGTATCCAACACTCCAACTACCAAATCAACACCAAATCAAAAGAACAAAATATCAACACAACACAAGATAACATGAAGGTGACAACTGGAAGTCACGATCAACGCAAACAACATAATGATCAGGAAATACCCAGTTGGAAAAGAAAAAGAAAAAACTGGTCACTCCAATGCACAAAACTTTAAACATACAGTGGAGCATGCTAAGAAAAAAAATCGTCCAATGACTGAACGCAGAAGTCAACTCCTGAGAACCTGAAAACATAGAAATGGTACCACTAGCTGTCATCAGTGTGCACTGAATGACTTCCCCATCCCAAGTTAAGTTTTCCACCTAGCCTCCCCAGCTTGGTGACTCTGGAACTGTGACATGGGTCAAACCCTGCGTCAGAGTGCCAATTGTGTATGTAGACTGTGCCCACTGATCTCCACCACAAGAGCCTTGACCAGAAAGCTGGTGTCTCTTGAGTTTGGAGTTCTCTGCAAAAGCCTTGCCACATTCAGCACAAACATGGACACGAGGGCCGTGGGTATGTAGGTGTTTCTGCATGTCAGAGTTGCCACAGAACATTTTGTTGCAGTCCTTGTGGGGACATGGCACCGTTCTGGGTACATCGTCGGGAGGCTTCCGTGGCTTTTTCCTTGCAAACTCTGCTAGTTGCTTAGGATCACTAAGATCTAAACCAGGTATGCCACCCGGAGGTAATTTTCTGCCAGTCACATACTCTGTGAAGTCTGCATCTGAGTCTCCTGCCACAGAATCCTCATCTGCCTTGCTGTCATCTGCGCCTGAGGCCCACATTGTCACGGGAAATTCACCTCCCAAAGTCTTGATCTGAACCCGTTTTTGTCCCCATTTTTTGGGTGGGGTCGAATCCAGTCCATAGTCACTCAGTCCTTGTATGGCAGATGTACCGATCAGATTCCTTGACTTGCCACCTTTTTCCCTCCCTCCTTTTCCCTTTTTAGTTGGGATAGTTTCTTCAGTGCAAATTTTGATTTTGGGAGCAGGCACGGGAATACTGTCCGCATACACAAGTGTGTCTCCAACAACCTCTTTGCGAGTCTGTAACACTATTTCCTCAACTGCAGGCTCAGGTAAAGGTTGCAGAGCTATCATAGGTTGAACTGAAATTTCTTCTGTTTTAACAACTGCTTCTACTGGCATTTCAACTGGAATTGCTTCAACCTGCACCTCTGCAATTCCCACTTCGGAGCCTATCACCGACTCCACCTTGTCTATCCTATCCAATGATTCCCTATCTTGGTCGTCAGAAGCAGGCGTATCCCCACTTTCTGTTGATTCTTGCCCTGGGCAAGAGATCTTTTTCAGGGTCCGAGGCTTTGGCCTCGGTTTCCAGGGTTTGCCCTGAGCTGCAAGTCTCCTACGGAGCTCCCTGTTCTCCGCCTCCAGTGATGCCTCCAGTCGCTCCATTCTACTCAGCAGAGCAGAACGCTGGTCTCTACTCAGAGCCCCTGACCTCTGGAAACTCTCTGCCGCTGTTGTCATCCCCAATGATGCCTCCAGTTGCTCCAGCCTACTCTGTAGAGCAGCAAACTGGTCTGCACTCTCTGCCGCTGTCCTCTTCCCCTCTATCTCAAACACCCCCCTCAGTCCCAGTCACATCACCCTCAAGTTGATCAGCCATGTCTCAAAACTAATAACATTGCCTAACAAATTTTACCTATATCTAATAATAATCCCGGACGAGCTTTGCCTATCTAATAATAATCCCGGACGAGCCCCCACTTTTTGTAACCCAGGTTCCTAAAGCGCACAGACCCAGACCACAAATAACCAAAACTCTGACTGTACGATTATACTCCAACTTTTATTAACAATTTAAATAGACAAAATCCAAACAACAATATTAACCTAAAACATGGGCTGATTCAATTTTAAGGTGATAAGTGACAAAAGAACTTGAGGTGGTGACAGAGAGAAGGAACGAGTGGGCAACTCAACAGGGGCACTGCAAAAGAATACAAACATAAAAAATCTGCACGGGACTATGTGCGAAAAACACAAATAATAACAATGGCCAAACCAAAAGCCATCAAAGACCTTCAGCAAACATCTCAATTGGGAAACACGCAATGAGGGACAATGCATCACTAATAAAATAGTAGTGATCTTATCAAATTCAAATCCACTTGACCCTGGTTATGGTAATGCCAAACACACTTTGATCCGATCCAATGTTAAACTGAATACAGTGAGTTGCATACCAACATATACTGACAGCTATTCGCTATCAAATTGGCCACCTGACCATGGCGGCAAATCTGCTTGCATCCTTTATCAGTCATCCAACTGAACCACTAGACAGCAAGCCAGATCAATCATTCCTCTCCCACTAGTCCCTGGTTTCCAACAGATGTCCCCATAAAACTGATTTCATACAACCATAGCCATTTTGATTTAAATCAGTCTCTAAGTTGACACTAATAAAATAATTTTAAGGATAACAGTAATCCTTGAAAGCAAGTATTTTTTCTTTTCAACTGAGAAAGCAAAAATAAACATCCTCTGAAATTCAAGGAAAACTTCTCCAAACTTAACACATGTACCATGATTAAAACACAAAGAACCGTGTACCAAACTTAACACATGTGCAATGATTAAAACACAAAGAACCATGTACCAAACTTAGCACATGTGCAATGATTAAAACACAAAGAACCATGTACCAAACTTAGCACATGTACCATGATTAAAACACAAGGAACCATGTACCAACTTAACACATGTGCCATGATTAATACACAAAGAACCATGTACCAACTTAACACATGTGCCATGATAAAACACAAAGAATCATGAGATGTAGACATTTCCTCTACCAAAACCATGTGATGTGACAAACACTATTTTACTGCAAGAACAAAGGAAAATGAGATTTATTTAGGACCATGTGGTCTAAAACACAATCTCTCAAAATTGTTTCCGAAACAATGTGGTGTGAACCACATTCTAGAGCAACAGTGAATAATAAATAACCTGAACTCACCTTCAAATAATACAACCAGGTTTAAACTGAAATCAACATGTGGGCCTAAAATTCTAACAACTGAAAATATAACAGCTAAAGCCAAGTGCAATTCTTATAAGGAAAATCCACCAAAAACCAATGCCATCCAGTTGACAGCACAAAAAATATAATGGCAATTCTAAAGGAAAAGAATCAATTAGTATCTTTTAAAGCATACTTTTAATACTTAGAGTAACTAACCTGGATTAGCACCCCAAAACCACACACCGTTTCCCCAACCTGTCTGACTCAACACATGTAATTGCAGGAAGTGATCAGTCAGCAGGAAGTAGACAAACAGGCAAAAATAAAGGTGTCTTAATACTAAAATCGGCTAAATAACAAGACATATAGAACAATAATACTAGTGGGAAGCAGTAGATGTCTTTACCTCAAAATATTACAATCACTAATGAAAATTTTTTTTATTATTTCTTTTAACATACTAAAATTGCCTAAAACCTTAGTAACCTGTGAATTCTGACAGGTTACATTTGCCTTCCATAATAAGCTCAAACCAGGAACGCAGCCCTGGGAGCAATCTCTCTCGCACAGCACTCAGCGCACTGAGCACTCTCTCTGCCTCTCACGCCAGTCGCTCACATCAGGGAACACTGATCCATTCTCACACAACGCTCTACTTTTGTAAGAATGTACCGGGCCGCAGAGCCAGCAACACGAGGCCGGAACCAACAGAATTTTGTGTTTTCTATGGCAGCTTCAGTGTTGTCTGGCTCGCTGTCCGTTCAAACTATTAACACATATTTACTATCGATAAAAAACCTCAGAACACAAGGAATAAAATGCAGTAAGTCACATTTGACAATTTTGTTCCTGTACTAAATCATTGCTGATTAATGTCCCAGAGTGAAGCCACTTTTAACGCGTTTGCGTCATATTTTCCTCTATTTCAATAAAAGATACTGAAGAGCGTGAAATAATTTTACAATGAATGAATAGCTGGCATTTCGCTCTTTTCATACATATAAACTTCATTTTCCGAGACAGTGTCTAAGTGGAGAATTCTGTTGTTAAAAATTACTAGAAAACACAGCTGACTTTTCACTTTGCCGGGCCGTCAGCGCCTACTTTTGACACAATTTTCAACTGAAAAATACTCTGTTGAAACGGTCTGTTAAATAATAAATTCTACACATTTTCAGTTGTATTCATAACAGAAATGGAGTCATAAGCAAGATTTCGATCGGGAAGTCCGAATTTCGTAGAATGATAATTTGGATCAAAACTCCGACAATGAACGAGGAAGGCAACTTGCTCAAGTGAACCGGCGTCATCAGTCATTTCGTATAGTCGCAAGCCTGTGCGGAAAAGATCCTAAGCATGCGATATACGAAATGAGAGCTCATGGACATTACTTTTAACATGCATCTTCAGATTCTTCGGTTTTCCTCTTACTTTTTGTAAAATCAAGAATTATTCAATGTTCATTCGACAGACAATTGAAAATGGCGCCAAGATTGCTCGTGCAAAATCCCAGTTTAGAGAAAATATGGGCTTCTCAGCCCAGTACAGTTGTAATGAATAAAATACATTAATTTTTGTGACTTTAGCGACGTACATACAACTATGTAGGTTCTGAGGTATTCATGATTTATAAAGAATTTACACAATAAAAAAATGAGATTCGACCAAGGGAAGTAAGGGGAAGATAACTCTCGAACAAAACATTTTCATCCACGAAAGGTAACCAAAAGAAATATATACACTGTTAGCACTCGGCTACAACATGATGAATAATTATTTGGCAATGTCCATGTGTGTCTAAGTGTTGTAAATAATGTCATCAGAGTTCATGGCCAGCATAATGGATGAATTATGAGCTAATTTTTTTCCCTGAAAGAATTTTCAATCATTTTTGTGCTTTTAACAGGCAGAAGTGGATATTTGGATGGAGAACAAGGGTGAAAAGTGTCTGGGGAGATGGTGTGGGGGTTGAAAACTTTCTGAAAATGCTGATTTCCCTGAGAGTGTAAGTAAATGTTTTTGGATAAACTATAAACCTGTAAATAATAAACAAGTAGGGTAACTCTAATAACACAAGCAAGAGCTACCCTACTTGTTTGTTATTTACTGTTTGATGTTCCTTGCCTCATTTCATATTTAGTTTTATATAAATCTGTAAATCATTCACGGTAAAGTATTTACTTCCACAAACAAGGAAAATGCTGACTTCAGGACAGAAAGAGATGAACTATGTTTTATTTCTTTTGTGCAGAGTCTTCAGTCCTTGCCTCTGATGAAAAGCAGCCATGAATGCACTCAGGACATTGGTAAAGAGGCTGGCATTGTACAGCGCAGCACGTGTCATGAGATGCATGTGTTCCGCCCCTTCTCCAAGGGCAACAGTGGGGCAGTCACCGAGGCCTCTCACACCCTTACATTCCGCACCAAGGCAGCAGGTGTCCGCTCGTCCAAAGGTACAGTGTCAGTACTATGATGGACTGAAAACAGCAATCTGTTTTTCAAACAGTGGGACTGAAAACAGCAATTTTTTTTAAAACAGTGTTAATACTAGGACTGAGAGAAAACAGGAATTATTTTTTGTGGCTGATGCTTCTTGTTAGGTCCCATGGCAATTAACTGTTCTCTTTCGTCCTCCCCATCTTCCTTCCCCCTGATCAGCATGCTTTCTCTTTCACATTCTTCCCACATACATGCAACACATGACACAAAGATGTTATATTGCGCTTAGGTCCACTCCACGAGGAGTGACAATATAATTTGTCAGTTCTGCATAAGATAAGATAAGATAATGTTGCTTATAGCCCAGCCGACCGCAGAGGGCCACATCAGGGCTGTCACCACGTTAAAATCAACTCACCAGTCATTTGAAAAAAAAAAAAAAAAAACCACAAAAAAACAAACAAAAAAAACCCCCCAACTTTCACACATCGCATTAAATGACATCGTCTAGAAACGCACCAGAAATTGCATTAAAAATCTTTCTTCCGTAAAATCTTAAATCAGATGAAAAATGTTAATCTCTTTCAAAAACCCAAGGATCACATCAGGCGGGACATCCCTGAACAGGATCTTCATGGACTCCGCTGTAAAATGTTTGTGTCTCACATCATGCAAGTCCCAACACTCTAAAAGAACATGTTTCATTGTGAGTGGCGCATGACATGGAATACACCACGGAGCTTCTTCACTCTTTAAAAGGTAAGAATGGGTAAAATACGAATGGCCGGTGTGCAGCCGGCACAGAACCGTTTCCTCTTTACGACTTCCCGATGAAGATGGGAGGAAGTCCTTAAGGTTTGGACGGATCTGAAAGAGTTTGTTATTCGTCTGTGTGTTCCAATCCTCCTGCCAGAGGTCTCTCACATAATCGTTAATTTTAGGTTTCACATCTGAGCAGGGGATATAAATGTTGGACAGTTTCTCTCTTGTGGCGTTCTTGGCTAAACGATCAACCATTTCGTTCCCGCCGATGCCAACATGACCAGGAACCCAAGCAAGAGTAATGTTGTAACCGTCCGCCTTCAACTTGCTAAAAAGTTAAAAAAAAAAGTAAAAGTTCTGGATGCTGAAGGTTGCGGCCAGCTATGGCCTCCAAAGCTGACAGCGAATCCGACAGAACCAGAAAGTCCCTCTTCGAAGAATGTGAGATTATCTTCAAAGCCAGAACCAGAGCAGTAAGTTCAGCAGAATAGACAGAAGCATCTGAATGGATATGTTCCAACAGTATCTGAGAAGGAGCCCCAGGGCAGTAGGCTGCACAGGCCACTCCATCTTCAGACTTGGAACCGTCAGTGAAAACTTTTTGACAGGATGGGAATTTCGAACAGAGCTCAGCATACAATGCCTTGTACGCCAGAGAGCTGGTAGACTCCTTACGAAAAGCTGCAAGATCGAAACGAATCTCTGGTGTGAAAAAGGTCCACGGAGGTTGATCCGGAAACTTGGAAAAATCCGACACAACTCCTAGGTCTAGACCTGCATTCCGCACGTGAGGCTGCATACGAAGACCAAACGGCGGAATACATTTCGGGTTGTTTTCAAACTTACTTTGGAACGGAGGGTCAAAGACACAGTCATAGGCAGGATTCTGCGGTTCTGAGAACAGTCGGATATAATAATTCAAAGACAGTTTCAGCCTGCGGTTGGACAGTGAAGGTTCACCCGCCTCTGCGTACAGGCTGTACACAGGGGTGGTGCGGAACGCTCCAAGACAGAGACGAAGCCCTTGATGGTGGATAGGTCCAAGAGTTTGAGGTAAGACGATCTTGCGGAGCCGTAGACAGCACAACCGTAGCCAGTTTGGAAGGGACCAGGCCTGTAGAGTCAGCAAAGTTTTTCTTATCACCCCCCCTCGGTGTGCGCTACGACCCGCAGAATTTTCATGTTTTCGGGAAACATTTTGAGGTGTTTGATGTGGCTGAGAAAGTTAATTTCGGCAAAATGACCCCCAAAATTTGGCCCTTTAACAAGCGGAAGGGAATTTCCCTACTTGAAGTTCGGGGATCGGGAAAAAACTGCAGAAATTAGGGAAAATAAATACACTCTCTTTGTTAAAAAAGGGTGAAACCTTTTCATCTGCCCACCGAGGGATTTAACCCCAAAAGCGGGAAAGCCTGCGCGGGAACACTGGGGTACAGTTTCCATTGCGTAAAAAGCGAAATCATCCACAAACAATGAGCAGTCGAACCTGCGAACGATTAAACAATGTTTTTGTTTTTAATATAAAGAGGGCAGAGACAACAGTACCCCCCTGGGGAACCCCCAAACCCCCTGCTCGTGGACATCAAGAGAGTGGTGCCAACCCGACCTAAAACTGTTGTTCTGCCAAAAAATTTCGAATGAAAAGCGAAGAGCCCCTCAAAACCCAATCGGGAGATATAAAGTATCCCCGACTCCAGAGTACAAAGGGCCTTTCCCCAAAATCGAAGAAAATTCCCATGCATGCTTCTGTTCAAAAAAGCTTTCAAGTGTAATTCCAGCAATCAAATGGTCAACGTAGCCGATTTTGCGGGAAACCCAAATTTCTTTCGCCAAAGGCCATCGGTTTTCAATTTTCCACATGCCTACATTGACCTTTTTTCCATCAATTTAAAAAAACACTGGTCAAAAACATGGGGCATAATTTAAGGTTTGAAAAACTTTTCCAGGTTTGGGATGGAATAATGAGGCTTTTCGCCAAAAGGGGGAAAAAAACCTTATCCCCCACTGGTTGTAGACCTGTAGCAGTATTTTCAGACCTTTTTGCGGGAAAAAGTTTTTAACAGTTGATAAAGAATTTCATCAACCTGAGAGGAAACGCGCAAGAAAGTAAGGGAATTTTGCCGTTAACGTGAAAGGAAAATTTTAGCTTCCATGTTTGGGGACGAAAAGTTGCAGGTTTTTCTTAGGGGTTTTTTTTTTACAAAAGGGGTGATTTGTTAGAAGAGGAGGAATTCTTTTTTAATGGTAGAACAAGCAATTACAACTGCTTTTTCTTCTCCGTTATAAAATGTCCGAAAAATTGAGATGGTTCACAGTGGGACAGGTGTTCTTCCCTTTATTTTTTTAATGATTTTCCCCACTTTTTTTTTGGAATTTCGATGTCACCTGGGGCAAAAATTCTCCAGGACCCGTTACTGATTTTAAAATGTGCTTTATTTGGGACAGAGTTTTTGATGGGGTCGACGTTGGACCCAAGGTCGTTGGTACACCTACCCGACCGTTTTTAAACTTTTGAAATTTGTTTGGGATCGAATCAAAACCCGGGTTTTTTGGGTTTTTAATTTTTCGAAGACACGAAAACAAGCTTTACACACTTAATCACGTGTTAGTCGTGATTCTCTGGGTCCGACTCTGAAAAAAAATCAGTTCCTTGAATCTTTTAAAAAAGTTGCGCAAATAAATCCCAGTTTTTCTTTTTTATAATTTTAAAGTTGAAACAAGACTTTCAGTTTTTACAGGGGTTTTGAAGGACAGGAAAGTCACTTTCCCTGCAGATCGTCTGGACAGACCACTCTATCCAGGGCCACGAGGGTCACAAACCGACAACTAAACACAAAGTAACCCCGTGGAAAGTGGGGGTAATTGCAGATCTGTCGCAACAACACAAATCTAAATCCAAAGGGCATCCTCAATTTGCAGACCTCTGGGTGACGTACTTTACACTACCCCAAAAGGATTGTGACCGTTTAAAATCACCCCAAAAGCAAAAAAAGGGGCGAGGAAGTTCTTCATCAACCCCACCAGGGCCCGACAAAACCGGGACAGAAGGGGGGAGAAAAGGGGGCAATCGTCACAGTCGGGGAAAGGGCTCCCCGCAGCTACGCCTGGAGGAGTAACAAAAACAGGGCTAAAACAACAAAATTTTGTGTAGGGGAAGGGCAACACCGCCCGACAGTCCCAACGTGGATGGTTGTGCAGGTTTTGAAAGAATATTAAAGCCAGAAAGAGTAAAGGTCTTCTGGCTTTGAATTTGAGTTTCCTGAAGAGCCACGACGGAAGGTTTTAGAGATTGACACAGAAGCTGCAACTCCTCGAAGTTTGAATTTAGTCCACGGATATTCCAATGGAATATTGTACTATCCATGGTGCAGAGGACGAAAAGGAGAGAGATCAGGTCATCTCCTCCTCAACATCTGCGGTTAAGGGTGTAAATTTGTTGCTTAATTTCACTGGACTGTGATCTTCAGACCTGCTGGCAGACTTGCCAACAGGCGAAGAAGGTCTGGATTTGGGAGATGGTGGAGGTTTCTTCCTCATCTCCACCATCTCCACGCTGGATTGAACTCCCTTGCCCGCATGGGCACTGACTGAGGAGTTCGAGGTGGGGGTGCTGGTTTTTTAATCTGCCCAGCAGCAGATGTTGTAGACTGCTGGGCAGTCTGAGGGGTGGCGGATTTTTTGCCTCCACCAGGGGCATTCCCTTTGGGTTGGGAGGTGGTGGACCTGCTTCCACCAGAGTTGGCAGTTCTTCCTTGCAGTGTCTTGGAAAAGATAAATTCATCAGTCTGGCAGCAGACTGACCGAGTGGAAACTTTCTTTACGGCCGAAGCATATGAAGATGCTGTGGGCGTCTGACTGCCCACAACCGGTTTGCGGGCCTCAAAAAAGGAGATTTTCTTTTCAGTTTTTATATCGTTGGATAGTGGATTCCTGAATCCAAAGAGGGCAGTTTCGTGAAGAGGAGGGATGGTCACCACCGCAGTCAGCACAATGTGCCGGATCATGACACGGCCCATCATGGGTTGCCTTGCAGCAAACACCGCACACCTTCCTGCCCAGAACAGCGGTCTCTGACATGTCCAAACCTCTGGCACCTGAAGCATCTCAACGGTGACGGGACATACAGCTGAACACGGACGTTCAGGTAGCCAACTTTGATGACCGGAGGCAGCACAGGGTTGCAGAAGGTCAGAAAGAGGGTGTTGGTGGCCACTCTCTCTGCACCTTTCTTGACTGTCACCCTGCGCACCTCCGTCACACCCTGGGACACCAGTTCCGTTTTTTATTTCTGCCTCTGAGACACCTGCTAATTCTCGGCAGCGAATCACACCTTTTGACGAATTCAATTGCTTATGGGAGTCACCTTGATCTCCCTGTCCACTAGTTTTGTTGCCCTCAACAGCTGTTCAGATTGTTTTTGTGATTTACATTGAATGAGAAATGAGCCATTCCTCAACCTTTTGATAGACCGAGGGTCACCTGCCAAACCTTGAAAGCCCTTTTGTATGGCAAAAGGGCTCAGAGCTGAAAGGGGTCTTTCCTGCTCCGTCCCCTCCATCACGAGCCAGGAAGCCCAGAAACCTGTCCTCTGTCTTACCTCACTATCGGAATCACTGTCTGTTTGAAAATCCCCTGAAATAGGGGATGCTGCCTTCCTCTTCCTTTTGGGGGGAATGTTTTTTGAAAAAGCCATATTTTGTTTGTTATGCTTCATCTCCCCCTTACCCACCCACCTTGGAGTCCAACTAAGGGGCCAGGGCCAAGAAACCAATGTCTTGACCCCTTCCAGGCTTCGGGAGAGATATACGACAAACAGAAACTACCAACCCTATCCCCCCTGATCATGCTCAACTCCCGGAACAGAGAGCTGAGCACTGCAGGGTTAGCTTGGCCAGCAGGGAAACTGCCAGCCCCAAAAAGGGGAGCCGATTAGTACACCCGGGCCAAAGTGTACTTCCTGTCTAGGAGAGGTCCGAGCCAAAGTGATGTGTTGTCATGCCCCGAGCTGCCGCTGCTGTTGCTGGTCCTATCCTAAAGCTATGCGATGTGAATTGTGATGCTGGGTAGCGGCAAAATGCCAGTGTGAGGCGCAGTTGAGTGTTGAATACTGATCTGGTGACGGGGCTCCGGGGGCCTTGAGGAATAGGGGTCCAGGAGCTCGGCCCCTGTCTGCTAAATAATCTGTCATGGCCTGTATAGGGCACTCCCCCTCTGTCCCCTTCTGTATGTCTAGAGAGAAAGTCTGACCTTTGCTGTGTTTGTAATGGTGAAATGTGACTGTCATGTGCGACTGCTGAATTGTGACTTTATGTACCCCAAGGAGGTTGGGTTTTTTGTCCGTAGCCGAGAGTACCGTTATTTCGCCAATGCGTAGGAAGGCATGAAAGGCTAGTAGGTACATAGCTTTGAATAAAATGCACTCTTTCATGTTGATGCATGTATGACGTAGGGCGGAAACTAAGTTCTTCAACATACCTTTATCAAGTGGTAGCCTTGTGTCGCATGCTGGTTGCCGCTTGTGGTATGAAGCGAGCATCTTCTGTATGAAAAAGGCTGCTGTTGGGTCTGGTAGGGATCTAATCTTGTGAAAGTAACTAATTGCCTAGATGTGTGCTGACACCGTTGCCGGCTTGAAACTTTTTTGAACCAGGTCTGCAATGAATAACGCAACTGTACCTGCTTCTAAGGGGAGACTAGCAGATAACCGGGCTTCTGTAGCGAAATCTAGGAACCGGCCCCAGCTACGCCTGTATGCATTCTGGGTTGAAGGTGCGAGGGATGTTTGTAAGAGATCTTGAGCTGTCGCTATGAGTGTGGCAACTCGGGCAGTGGCGGCACTGGCGTGGGAAGCTTGTTGGCAGAAGGTGCCAGCCTTCTGAATTCCTGTACCTGCAACCGGGACAGTGAGTCTGCCAATATATTCTTGTTACCAGGTACATGATATGCTTTAAACAGGATATTGAACCGAAGACATGTTAATCAGGAATTATTTTTTTAACATTGGTGTTTGTTCAAGTTTCATACTTCTTTGCAGTATGTTTCAAAACACTTTTTTCAGAGCGTACTGAAATGTATGCAAGCAAGCATGCCTACAAGGAAAGTTGACAGTGATGGTGATGATGATCTCTGCAACAGTAAGGACTGATGCTATTTAGATAAGTTTAATTTTGATACCGGACTATTGATGGGAGGGATGTTCATCTGAATTATGGAAATTCTTTACTCATTATAAGCTAAAAACCCTTTTTTGAGTAACATATGCAGGCCAGATATACATTTCGCTTCGAGTCAGGTTGGGTACTGGCAAGAACAGTCTGACCATCTTACATTAGGATTGGCAATAAGGTGAAGTGAGTTGTTGGATGGTCTGCCTTGTGATGTAAATGATAACGCTGTGCAGGCCCATTCTCATTGGCTTGCCTGTATGAACTCTCTCTCTCTCTCTCTCTCTCTCTCTCTCTCTCTTTTTTAAAAAGCATTTTTGTTAACTTTTTAATGGTTGTTTTTTGTTACAGTGGAGTAGAAAAAAAGACAAAAAACAAATATACAAACAAACATCACCTCCCTACCTACCCTCCCACATACAAACTTTCACCCGTTCCCTCCCACCTCTGTCTCTCTTAGCTTGCTCCCATATATTGGTTTTATCAGCAGTTAGTTTGTATTATGAATTCTAATGGCAGTCATTTTTGTATACAATTAGTGCAGTCTGTAAAATGTTTGTTAATGCAACTGTGTACCATAACTGAGTGCGGCATATTTGGGTAACTTTCATTTTATAAAAGATGATTTTATAGGCAGGTTTAGATGCAGCCAATTGTGAGTTTGGGTCTTAGAAAATCCCTTACCTTTCATCATGTGTGTGAGACTATAAAAGAGAACTGTCCAGTGAATGTGGAGTGAGAGGCAACATGCAACACCACATGCATTCCTTAGTCTTTTCACAGGATTGTGCTTAAAATCATGCAGAAATTCTTCTTGTGCTTGTTTTGGGAGGTTGGGGTGGTTGGGGAATGTAGCACCCCAGTTATGCATATTGTTGACACTCCAGTCCATACCCTTGGCCATATTTTGATGTGATTGATAGCATTCTGGTTTACACTTTCACGTAATTACTCATACACAACCATGTCACAGGGCCAGTCAGCAGACGTACCACCTTGCTTTTTGAGCACAAACAAGGAACGAGCAAAGGGGCATCAGACTTCCTGGAGGTGAAGGACAAACTGGAAGAAATTTGTGACATCACCAAAGTGGACATCCGGCCACAGGTAGGCTGCGGCCAGAAGAACGAATGCTGCACCTTTCTATTTTTTGTGCACCTTCCATAAAGCATTCAGCTGAGAACATTTATTGATGATTTTAGAGTCCAGAAGAAAGTGGCGTCATGTGTGGGTGGAGGGGCAAGAGAATGAGGATTAATGTTGTCTGACAGTGATTGTCGTGTGTAGTGGACAGTGTATAGACTGTCAATTTGTGGCATACTTTGGGGGCAATTGATAGGTTTGGAGGAAATTATGATGCAATCAAAGTTCTGACATTTAGTTTTTTACTCTGTCAGCATGAACATTCCTGACTGGCACATAACAATTTCATACAAGCTTTCTGATCGAAATCTAAAAATTTAGGAAATTCTGAATGTAGACAGTTGCACCATAATGATATTTTAAGCCTGTATAGCACTGTTGGCTCATTTCTCTGTCAAAAATAAATCGATCAGAACAGATTTTTCACTGATGTAAAAAATATGTCTCAGGCCAGTACTCAGCAAGTGCAAGGTGCTGGAAGAAGATTAGGAAAGAAAGGTTTCAACATTGCTGAAGTCTTTGAAATGCTTCATACAGAAGGTTAGGACTTGATGACATCTGTGATGTGATAGTTCCATTTATTCTGATGAGGGAGGTGACAAATTAGACAATGTATGGCTCTGTCCCAGAAATTGTTGGTATACTGATTGGGTAAGGCATTGTTCATGCTGAATAAGACAGAGGCACATGTTTGGACAGGTAGGCATAAGAAAAAAATCTTTTTTTTTCCGTGCTTTATCATTAGAACAATGATTCTGGATGTCATTTTAATGTTTGCAGGTGCCTCGTGTATTTGCTGAACTGGTACATATGATGCGAAGTCTGGACTACTCTGATCTGCAAGACCTCAGCAGACAAATAGAGCGAAACGGGATTTGCCCAGACAATGCCCAGAAGAGCAGGTAGGCCAAAATGTTCATGTACTTAAAAAAGAACTTTATATTTATTGATAATTTTATGAATGAGGTCAATAACTGAATTTACAGTGTGGCTTAATTTCACTCAGAGTGAGTGACATTTTTTGATTGATTGGTTGTGCAGAGCAATTTTAATTTTTAAGAAGAAAGTATAGGTAAATAATCTTCTAGTAATTGCTAACCAATGTTGTGTTCATTCACTGTCATTATAGGGGTAGAGGATTAAGCCTCTCTTGATTTATGATGAAGATCATGCCGCCACAGAACAGGCAAACCAGGTGTTACGGCGTAAGGGGTACAGTCATAGACTGCTACCGCTGCAAGTGCTTCAGAAGTGTGTCACTGTGGGATTCATCTGCCCTGGTCCCCTCTCTCCCACATGTAAGTGTGCTTTGGGCTGAAATAGAGAGACTCCCTCCTTTGACAGTCCATGATGGGGGTTAGGACTGCACAGACCTGGGTGTGGTTGTGTCTAGGGAATTCAGAGCGAGCTGCGTGAGAGGTGTGAGAGGGGCATGGAGGATGAGTTACCAAAACCAAATAAAACAGGCACCTGTGAGGTGGTTACCTTATATTTTGTAGAACCTTTCTATATAAGTAAGATTCTGTTATTTTTCTACACAGCGCCACATGCTTTGATAGGAACAGATGAAAAAAAATCCACAACAAAACATGAAAATGTGAAGACTTACCACACTCGAGACCATCAGAACATTTGTTTTTATTTTAAATAATCATTTCAAGTATGCACAAGCTGGAACAGTTATAATAGAATATTTGCATACCATTAAGCCATTTTCCGACTGCAATGACTTACAGGGAAGCAGTGGTATATTGGTTGAATGGAAAGATGGAGTAATGCAAAAACATTTTAAAAGAGAACAAAATTGGAGAGAGAGAGAGAGACAGACAGAGAGAGAGATGGAGAGAGAGAGAGAGAATTGTAGATTCTGTTTATATACAAACATATTTCAATATTCAGATGTCTTGCTTTGTAAGTACTATTCATACTCCTATGTTTCCTGGTGCTTCAGTTATTTTCTGTTGTTTTTTCCTAAGAAGTGCAATGACCTTTGTGACCTCATTTGCAGAAAGCTTTTCCTGGATGCTCTCCCCATGGTTGCCACTGGGGCCTCCTTGCGCCTGATGGCAAATCTTCTGATATCAGAGGAGGTCAAGGACATTCAGGGAACGTTGTGGCTGACGTCCCTGGCCTTCATTTCCAACCCAACCAAAGACATGATTTCAGCTCTAGAGGTAGGTTGGTGCAACTTGACAATAACGTTAAAGGGAAAAGGGTATGACAGAGCAGGCAGCAATGGTCAGGATGATGGATGGATATGCATGCAGCTAAACATGCCAACATGTTTATCGCTTATCTCCCTTGAATGGAGAGCATTTGTCCACCAAAAATCCATAAAATGTAATTTTCTCCCATAAAGCACAGATATCTTTTTATTGAAAAAGAAAAACCCGGCATGATTTATGAATGACATTCACATTAATAATTAACTTTGCAAAGGTTTTGCGATGATAAGCATTTATCTGTATGCTTTACATGGTAATAACAGACGAAAAGTCAACAACATGCTGAAAAACACATACGATCATATGAATATAAAATCTTCCAGTCCCCGTGTACAGTACTCCAAACCAAAAGGCAAATCACAGCAAACATCAAGTACTGGCAGACAATCACATATGCAGACCATGCAACTACATCACCAGAACAACAAGAACGGAAGGGGGAGGGTACTTGATGTTTGCAATGATTTTGCATTTTGGGGTCAGGAAGTCAGAAGAATCAATTCCACGAAGATAATGGAAAAAAGCACTCAATAAGTCTTTTTTGGGGGGTGGGGGTGGGGAAGAGGTCATTTTTACTTTATAACTGTAAATGGCTGATAAGAGTGGGATTAACAGCTGGTGCAAATTATTATGACAGACTGGATTAGAATATGTTCTTTTGTTGTGATAGAGTTTTTTTTTGTTGTTGTCTGTTCCTTCTTTCCTCTTGTAGTGTGTTCCTTGTTCTCTAAAGGCAGGTTGTT
Organism: Conus ventricosus; assembly: GCA_018398815.1. Classification (NCBI taxonomy): domain Eukaryota; kingdom Metazoa; phylum Mollusca; class Gastropoda; order Neogastropoda; family Conidae; genus Conus; species Conus ventricosus. Next base: position 17,883,230 of record CM031600.1, on the reverse strand, counting down.
ATGTGTGCAGCCCCTTTTGCGTGATGGGAAAAGACAGCAGGATGCCATGCTGGCTGTCTCCTCCCTGGTGAACAACTACTGCGAGCAGCACGAAGCCTGCGCACAGCAAGAGGAGGTCCTGCAGGTTCTGGACACATTGACCGACATCCTAGGACCTGAGTGTCGTGTGGATGACAACAATTTCAGGCAGGTGAGAACACAGTGCTGGGAAGCACTAATGGAGGACAGTCTATTGGTATCCCTGTCAGTAAATGTAGCAGCATGAATGTATCTACATACTACACATTAGTATAGTAGTAAACCCAGATGTCATTGAAATATTAAAATCAGCAAGTGAATGTCCATAGATAATGAAACACACAGACTGTGCATGGTGAGCGAGCAATTGTTTTAGACAAAGGGAGAAAAACCAGACAAAAAAGTGGGGGAAAAAAGAATGGAGGCCCCATTAAAAAAAGAAAAGAAAAGAAAGTCAAAGAAAAAAAAAGAAAAAGTGGGAAAAGGCTGGAGAATGGAGAACCACACACAACAAAATTTCTGCCAGGAAGCCCCATGTGTGTTCTTTTATTTCTTTGTGTGTTTGTCTTTCTCTCAGCAACATTGTGCGAACACCTACAGAATCAATTTTAATGAAAGGTGGTGGGAAGATTAAATATATCCCAAGTGCACACCTGTTAAATGTTGGTGCGGATTTTTACTTCACACATAATCATACAATGTTTTTTGTCGGTGATTTCAACCCATTTTAGATAGACTGCTTTAACCCTTTCAGCACTGAGTGTGAAGGCTGCACTGAACGGCCATTGCAGCTGCTGTGCACTGCTGGAAACGGCCTGCCCAAGCAACTTGCTGAGACTTCGTCAGGCTCTAACTTTGAAGAGCTATTGCTCAAAAATGAATAAACTCATCTTTGTCATGTGTTTTTTATGAGGCAGAGACAGTAAATTAGACATTTTTAAACTGATATTTGTCATTTTCAAACTTTGTGTGTGTGTGTGTGTGTGTGTGTGTGTATGTGTGTGTGTGTGTGTGTGTGTGTGTGTGTGTGTGTGTGTGTGTTTGAATACTTCCATACATCATTGTCAGAAGTGAAAGGGGAATCTGCAGTTTGACTTAATTCCTCTTCTGAGTCGCTTTCGGCAACAAATTGTCCATCAGGTGCATTATCACTTATTACTAGCTGCCAGCCTCACTTGAGCAAAACTCTTTGTGACAACCATGAAGTGCTTATATGACTTGTCATTTTTGCACTGAGAAAGTCGCTTAAAAAGACAAGTTCTGCCGGCCAGCTTGCCGTGAAATGACTTGCACAATTTGAATTGAAGTGACCTTTCTCCAGCTGCTGAAAAAGGGCTTTCTTGGTCCCTGACATTGAAGATTGGGGAACATTTGTTCACTTGTTTATTGCAGATCCTTACCTACAGTTGTCTGCTGTGTTGTCACTAATCGGTGCCTATAATGCTGAAAGAGTTAAATGCATTACAATTGTCATTAAAAGCACTGTAGTATTTCAAAGATGCAATTACAGTTATATGACTATGTCATATAACTGTACAATTTTTTTTTTCATCGTGATTTCAACTCATTTTACATAGACTACCTTAAATGCGTTGTGATTAGTGTTATCGTAGAGCGCAGAAATATTTTTAAAAAGCAGAAACAATCACATAAATGGAAGTTTAGTACTAGATGTATACACTTCGCAGATGAATTCATTGATTTCTATCAATATGGGTAAGTTATATTTCTTATTTTTCTAAATGATGGTCATAAGAATGTGTAATTTTGTGCCAGGTACTACTCACACTGAGAGCAATTGGCAACATTGGTCGTTCTGAGGTTGCTAGCCTCCGTCTGGAAAAGTGTTTCACTCAGAGTGACCTCCCCATGGATGTAAGGATTGCTGCTCTTGATGCCTATCGTCGAATGCCGTGCTCTGCTGATGTAAGTGCCCTTTTCATCTGGAGACTTAGCTTTAGTGTTTAGCTTTGTGGCTTAGTTTGGTTTGGCTGGTGGTTGGGATTTTATACTGTTCTTTGAAATCTGTATTTTAAGTGCTTTCTTTTAGAATTCTTGTGATTTCTTTTGATAATATGTGAAAATGATTCCTAAATTATTTGTACACCAGTGGTGTACAACTGAAAATGCTTGTGAATGAGATTCATTAATGTATTCGTTTGGAATGCTATACTTTTAAAATGCCTTTGCAAATCTTGAAGAAAGGTCTGTGTCATTTTTTCCCTTGTGCGTTTGAGAAATGGAAGTTATCCATGATCATGCATTTAATTAATTTGGTTATCCTTTGAAGTCATTGTTTTCGCAGTTATTTGTTTGTTAGCATTATTTTTGGTCCCAAAGGGGAAATTTGAGAGGGTATGAAAATGCGTTTTTTGTATTGCAGAGAAATGATGTGATGGAGTTCTTCCTACGTCACAAGGAAGACTCTGAACTACGCATCGCTGCATATCTAACAGTGATGCAGTGTCCCTCAGACAATGTGCTGACTCAAGTGCGACAAGCATTACTTGATGAGGAAGTAAACCAGGTGAGTGACTGTTATTGTAACATCATTTTGACTGCTACTTACTCTGTAGGCTTAAAGGTATGTACGTGTCTAAATACATCATGGTTATATGTCTTATACTACTCAATTGAAATCTTCTGGGAGGCTTTACAAAATGAAAAAAATCTGTGTTTTTCATACTTACCTGTCCTTGAAATGATTCATGCCTTACCAATAAGGATTCCGAAAGTATCTTAAAAAAAAGAAGACAAAACTGGAGGGAAGCTAATCCAAGCTTCCTGTTACTACACTCCAGAGTGATCTCCTTTGCCAAGTCAATCTCATCTGGTTTTGAACAGTTTACTTGAGTTTTCCTTTTATTCCTTGGTTTATGAACATGCTTTTACCACTCTCTTTATTTCAACTTGAGTTATAAAACCTTGCAAGAGGCCTTGCAGCACTTAACACATTGTCTGTTATGGCTCCATACTACTTTGTGGTGTCTTCGTTGTCTTCTTTGTTATCCACTCTCTTTTCATCTGCTGTTCGCACTCACTTATGTCGCATTTGTTCATTTTGGTATTTTTTCGCCGACTCTTGCAAGGCATGAGTTTAATGTACAAAATGGCTTCCTTTTTCTGCTATGTAGTGTTGGTGAGAGCTAGAGTTCTACAACATAGGGGATGTTTTGGATTCAGCTCACAATTTAACCCATTAATGTTGGGTCCATTCGAATCTTGTCCTTTAGTTTGGTCCATGAGTCAACTGATGTTCCTCTCTGTGCAGAATTCGTAAATGATACCTAGGTGTGTTGAAACTAGGCAGCTCCCTCAACTCTCCCCACTCGCCGCTTTTGTCCTCTGAGCATCTGCGAAATTGTACTGAGTTGGGAAGGCATTGTGTACTTTCGTTTGGGAAGTGTCGTTCTGTGTGCAATGCTTGTGAGTCGAAGCATAGACTAACAATGCTGAACATTTTGATTTTGAGAGCGATGTTGATATTTTGGATAATTTCTCTTTTTTTCTCCATTACAGAGTCTCTTGCTTGTTCTGGTATGAATATGCGTGTTTGGTTATTCAAGAGATGCTTCCATGCTCACATTCTCCAGTGGAAGTTGAGTTTCTTTGAAGATTTGACTTTTAACTTTGTTTTCTGCTTAGTCTTGGGGAAAAAAAGAAAAAAGTAAACAGAGACGGAAAAAAAGCAAAAAATGAAAGGTTTGAAAAGGTCCTGTCTTACCCAGGTTTTTCAGGCAATCTGCTCTAAGCATAAATGGTTTTGGGAGAGTCACCCCTTTTGATTTTTTCAGTTAAGCACTTTCAAAAGCACTTTCTTACTATCTAGAACGTTTGTGCTTTCCACATTTTTGGGGTCTATATATTATCTTTCCAGGAGCTGTGTTTCTCATCCGTCATACCATTTTGAAACTTGGTATCTTCTTAAATCAGGATTATCAGACATTTTTTTATTTGACAGAGGATTCTGCTGCTTCTTACGTACCTTGTTTCTTTTTCTTCACAGTGCTCTTCCTGCCTTTTTTCTCCGTCTTAGAGAGATATTCTCTTGGAGGGAATGTTTTTTTGAATGCTGGAAAGGATTCATAGAACTACTGAATATAATGTGTTTTGTTTTGGTGAGTATACCCTTTTTCAGTTTATATACCCATACACACACCACACAGACACACTCTGTAATTTGTTCTCATGCCTTTGATTGATTTATGTTAACAGGTGGGCTCTTTCGTATGGACTCATCTGACCAATCTGCTTGAGACAGATAGCCCCCACAAACAGGCCATTCGGGATATCCTTGAGAATGAACTGTTGCAAAAGGGATTCAACAAGGACCGATCGCAAGTTTTCCCATAACACGGAGATCTCCTACTTTTCAGAGAGGTTCAATCTGGGTGGTACCTTTGAAAGCAACACAATCTGGTCATCCAGTTCCTTCATTCCCAGGTTGGTCTTCAAGCACAACTCTGGGATGAAAACAACTCCACTCAAGTATTAACTCATTGATTGATAAAATGACTGACTGGTATACAAATGATGAAAATGAAAGAAAAGCATATTTTGAAATAGTCGTTTGAAGGGGTGACTATATTACCTTAAATAAATGTCTTTGTTCTCTGGTTGGTCCGACTCATGAATGCAATTTTTTTAAAGAGGATTCTGGTTTTCTTTTTATCATCTAATGTTACTGTGTTTAGTCTTCCTTACATCTGCCATGCTGAGTCTGATGTTGCTATATTTCATATTCTACAGGTCTGCCATGCTGAATCTGACTGTGGACATGTTTGGTCACTCTGTGAATCTGCTGGAGTTGGGAGGCAGAGTACAAGGACTTGAGTATCTCCTGCAAGCATATTTCAGTCCTGACACCCCTGGCAAGGAAGGGGGATATGGCCAAACTGACGCCATTAAAAATTCAAAGTTGGTCCGCACTAAAGCAAATGTAAGCACATTTTTCCATCTTTGAGGCAATAATGTTGTGATTTTCACTTTATGAGAGCGCTGTGTTATCTATATTCTTTTCTTGTCTCTGTGGTTATGCGTTTCATGTTGTTGGGCTTTATCATTTCAATTGAATCTTATTTTTTTTATGCCATGTTATCACAGTCTCTTTTAAATGAATCATTTGTGGTAGAAAAGGATTTATGATTTTGGTTCACTTGCAAGCGAAAGAAAACTATTCTGAATTTTGCAGTGGAAAGGCACCAACCTGCAAAATATTCTGTTTGAGCCTTTTAAATGCGTTCTAATTCTGTACTCACCACTCTGTAGTCGTCCTGTCCAAAGGGGAACTGCTTGATAAATGCTCTTGTCCGTAAAAAAGATAGCAGTCTAAATTAATGGTTCATACTTTTTTTTCAGACAGCAGCATCCATTCAAAAGGATAGTATGGAGTTAGTCAGGTTTAGTATGGTTCCAGTACTCGTTGCAAAATTTTGTTTCACAGAAAATAGCTGTGCTTGTTGGCTTTTCTGTTTTCATGACAGCATGGTAGTATTTGATCATTTTCCTCTGTTTAGTTTAGCCTTTTTCCTGACAAAAAGAAGCATTTTCTTTACTTCCTTCCTAAAATTCTTTTTACTTCCTTTTTTTTAAGTTTGTAGATTTACTTGTGTTAACATATTCTCTCTGTGTGTACAGCGGCATTAGAGTGCTAAAATATTGATTCCGATATAACTTTCATCTGGCAAGTGTCTCTTTGTCTCTCTTTCAGTTACTCTCTGTCTGTCTGCGCCCCCCCCCCCCCCCCCACCCCTCCAGCCTCCCTCCCTCAACATACATGCATATGATACTGTTTAAAATTTGAACATTAGCAGCATCTCTAACAATGACTTGTTCACAAAAGCGCAAGTGCTGGTGATGTAATTGTGGACTAGAGGACAGGACCCTTTCTGCACATCTGTCTGCAGAAGTAAAGTTCAAATCTAAGCACCAACCATCCTTTTACCACGGAGCCATGGTGACACCCCACTCCTCTTCTTCTCTCGTTTATAGACAATGTTAATAGCGTAATTTAATCTGATGGCATCAGTTGTTGTAATGAAAATGTGACTCTTAATTGTGTCCAGACTTGGGTTCAGAGGACTAAACCCTTAATGGCTTTTTCCTGACCAATTTTTTTTCCCCTACATTTATGATTGAAAAATATAGAGAGGGGAAGAGAAAAACAATGATGATGTCTTTAAGGTTACAGCAGTGCATGTATATTTTCACTTAGTTGAATTTAACTCTTCTTTGCAGATGTTACTGTCATTGTAGTTGTATGCAATCATTGCTCCAAATTGTGTATGAAATTCCAATACAAAGACAAAAGGCACATCACTCATATGTGTGAAGCCAAAAAGAGACTCGCATAAATCTAAACTGTAGAATTAATTAATTTCTACTTGTGGAGAAGTCCCTCCCTCTCATTGTGTTGGTGTTACATGGAATGTTCACTGTAACGCACACCCAGATATATGTATTGTCTATGCCACTGCTGTAGGCAAGAGTAGGGTACATGCAAAAGCATGTCATAAACTAATCTAAAACAAATTATTCTAGAATTCTTGAAAACTATGACGCATCCCTGAAACTGTTGAAAAGTTGTGTGGTTCGAAGTTTCAATACAGAAGTTTGAATAAAGAATAAAAAAGTTTCAATAAGAAAACAACATTGAAACTGAAAATCCCATGTCATAGGTATGCTATGCATGCTTTCATCTTCTAATGAACACTATTTCTGTTGATAGTTTACTAATCTTACTTATGAGCACATGCATGTTTGTATCCAGGATTCTACAGCCACAACATGGTGTACATTAGTTAGATGACTGATTTGACTGATGTGTTTATTTGAGAAGACCCTCCATACAAAGAGAGATAAAGTCAGTGACTGTTGTGATGCCAGTGTGGGCAACTTCCACTGCAATCCAGTGTTACACTTTCATCATCATTTGCTGTGAAGCCCACAGATATGCACAACACTTTCATGTAGTTATCGTAAAATCAGGATTATCAGATCAGTTAAAACATGGACAGATTATTTGCTCTGAACAACGGACAGAATTAGGTCAAAGCATTGAATGTAACAGCTCATGTCAGTTAATCATTTAAACACAAATCAAGTTTTTAAAAGTTCCATCCATTGTCATCAGAGCTTGTGCATGATAAGTTTGATGATTGTTCATTCACTCATTACAAGAGTCTTATGGAAAGAAACGAATCAGAATTAGTAACTTCAAACTGAAGTCATGACTCGTTCATACTTATGCTTAAAAAAAGAAGGAATAAAGCCTTAGACGAATGCCACTAACCACCAGAAATTTGAAAACAACAGTACTTTCCTTTAAGTTAAGAAAATCATTCCCTGTTTGAAAGAAACAAATGCTCCATGCACTTTAAAGGAATTTTGCAATAGGCAGTTCAGTTACTTCATCTTCTGATAAAAACGTTCTTTGTTTGTTCTGCTTTTGCCTGTTTGTATGTCTGTTTAGCACTTACTTAGCTGAAAAGTTTGCATGGTATTGTCATGCCTATATTGCAATTAAAATATGCATTCATCATCAAAAGCACATGCACTGATGGGGTAAAGCAGTTTCTTGGTTGTCCGAATGTGAAACAATTTCTTGTTTTCACTGAAGCCATACATCCTAGGTCTTAATTTTGAGTTGAATCCTGTGCCATTTTTATCATCACAGAGTATCTCAGATACAGTTTTAACTGACATTTTTCATGATCAGAGCAATGATCATGATGAAAGCAGCAATGATAAAGACAATAATCGTGTAAATGATGTCAGCAAAAAAAGGTGACGAAGGTAATATTTGTAATATGTTTTGTATTGAATTTGTGTTTCAATACAGTTTGGCAAAGTGAAAGACGATTTAAGGGGCCAGATGTACCTGCGAATATTTGGTAACGAGCTGTCATATGGTCTGATGGATGGAAGCAGCATAAAGAACATGAGACAGAACAAAGCGGACTCCTTCTTTGAGGACCTGACGAAGAAACTGATGACGGAGGGTGAAGTGTCATTCTCCAAGAGTGCTGTGCTCTTTGACACCACCATCATTATCCCACAGGTCAGTCTGATCTCTGTTCTTTCTTCTTTTATGCTAACACCCTTTTTTGATCTGAGTTATCATCTTATTACTGGTAACACCAAACTTAGACTTGTAATTTTAGTTCTTGAGATAAAGGGAGTGAATATTTCTGACCACTCAGTTGAGTAACAAATTCCTTTTGATGTAACTTAATACTTTTGTAGCTAAAGAGGACGAGTTGCAAATTCTGGTGATAAATTTTTTAGTTCAGACACTGAATCTTTGCTTTAATACACCAGAGTTGTGCTTCAGTCTTTGGTGCTGATGCTGAGATTTCATACAAAAGTACAGCTTTTCCTCTTTGTGCTCATCGTTCACATTCCCCTTTCCTCCTTATCCCGTCTTCTCTTGCAGGGCTCATGATCCAGCTCTGTCCTAAGGGGTGGGCTACCCTTTATCAGGTATGAAAGGTATTTTAACCCTCAATTCACATGTTCAAAGGGTACCAAGATTTTACTGTTTGAGACACAGAGAGAGAGAGAGGATGCACTGGAAAGTGAAAGAGATACAGAGAGGTAGGAGTATGGTCGGGCAGAGAGTTTTGTTTTGTTTTGTTGCTATGGTGTTCTTGCTCTGCTTTATCTGTCCAGCTGGTTATCACTTTTTTTTTTGTTGTTAATCCTATGTATCTGCATTTTGATTTAGCTTTTCATGATGCCACGGTCAAGGTCATTTCACAGGAATATATATGTGAGCTGTTCTTGTTATCTTCTCTTTATTTTTTTCAATGTTGCTGTTGCATCTTCCCCAAGAATATAATGCAATGTATGTTTCTCTTTTTCAGTGGCTGGTTTTGCCTTTGAATTTGACGGTCAATGGGACAGCCGCCTTGGACCTCCAAGCTTCTCAGAAAATGGACTTCAAGAAGATCAATGCTAAATCCAAGGCCTTTGAAGTGGCTGCCATGCTTCAGCCCAGGTACTTTATTACTTTTTGCATACTTTGTCATCATTTTGAAAACTGTCAGGTACTTTATTACATGTTGCATACTTTGTCATCATTTTGAAAACTGTCAGGTAGAGAACAGGAAAATGCAGCTTCTAACTCACTTTCGCCCTCAACCAGTTTTCGGGCGAAAGTGACCTAGAAGCTGCATTTTCCTGTTCTCTGACAAGTAAGACTTCAATAACCAAAAAATAACGATTATCTACAAACTTTTCAGAGAGTAACGTAGGGGAAAGCAGCAGTGGCTGAACATACCCCATGGTGTAACGTAGGGGGAAAGCAGCAGCCGCTGAACGCACCCCATATACAAACAGTGGGGCAGGTATCCGATTACTTACTACGTGTTCAGACATACCGAGACGTCTCTAGACGTTGTCTAGACATGACGATCTCGCGATGGGCCGATGTCACAGCCAGCCAATTAGCAGGGGGCTTACAATGCGGCGCTCACATGACCAGGTTAACCAACACATCATTCTCCCACTGGCTGCCGAACGAGCAGGATGCGTTTACTGTGCTTTCTACTGTGCTTGGGTGTGTTATTTTAAAATGGCTAAAACGTTTTCGGGCGAAAGTGACCTAGAAGCCGCATTTTCCTGTTCTCTGACAAGTAACCAAAAAATAATGATTATCTACAAACAAACATACTGTGTAGGGTTGTCTGTTGGCATAAAATCCACACACTTATCCCAGCATGTCTTCCACTGAAAGCCAGTTTTGGCCTGCATTATATTTTTATAAGTTTACAAAACTTTGCATAACAGACAGACAGACAAACTCGAGGCAGCAGCAGGGCTACAGAAACCCAACATTAGGCTGACACCCAGTCACTTAAATATTTAACAGCAAGAAATAATGTTGCCGGTCAAACCAAAAATAAATAGGTAGAAATATATTACAGAACTTGGTTTGACATATATTCTTTCTGCTGCTGGCGCAAAGCTAATTAGTTTTGCACACAGCCTACACACGGTGTCAGCTGGCGGCACAGAACCGCTACCTACACTCTGTCACGCGGGCCCGCCCCGTGGCTAATTACAGGTATGCACGAACCACTATACCTGTTGCTGCCTACACCACCTGATACGCCCTGTAATTAGGCCTGCGCGCACAGCGTAGCACACAGTCAATTAGTTGTCAATGCCAACAACCAAACAATGCCACATACCTTGTTGTACATTCTATGTTGACAGCATGTGTCTTGTTATTTTCTCTGTTGGTGTGTGCGTTAACTATACTGGTAAACAAACGGGTGAGTTGAAATGGTAAATAGATATTTGAAAAAAGATCTTACCTGTTATTTCCATTCTCAGCGTGAGCAGGGTTATTTTACTTCCAAGCTGGCTTCATGGCGGGATTCTCTCGAAGTGCAGATTTTATTTTGGCGGTTAGAGAGACAGCTTCAGAAATTGTTATTGCTAGTTTTGAAAGTTGCTTGTACTTTCCAAACAGGCGTGTAGTTCTCCTCAGTTTATTTATCCATCTGAGAGAATGCTGCAAGTGGGATTCTACAAAGTTACAAAAATTTCTTCTGTTCAATTCACACAGCCTTTCTAACCACTTGCCATATGCTAGATAGCTTCTTAGATTTTGATTTTCCTTCAATTCAAGGATTGTTTGACTTGTGGTGATGATTGTTTCTACTTCTTCAACAGTTTTGCTTTCATCATACTCTGGAATTGCATTCAGTGTGTTTCTAACTAACAGCCTGTCTTCAACCTTCGAAAATCTTAGTTTTTCTAACAGATTTTTTCCTGATAAGTGTATAAGCTTTTCAACGTTTTCTTTTCCGCCTTGTCTGAAAGACAGCAGCAGGTTGCTTTGGCAACTGATTTTTATGTTCTTTGTTGTAACGTTCCGCCTCTTTAATTCCTCTTTGCTTCAAAACAGATTGCACTTCTTTCCAATGTTGTTGAATAGCAGCATAATAGTCAAGGTGCTGTTGAATTCTATTATTGTATTCGTCTATAGGTTCACCAGCGACTTCATCTTCCCAATCAATAGTTAAGTCTTCTTCATCATCACTGATCACAATTGTTTCTATTTCTAGGCTAAGTCCTGTTGATTGCTCTGATTTTATTTCTCTAAGCAAGTCAGACTCCTGGGAACTCTCAGGCTCACTCATTTTTTGATTCCATCTAATTGTACACTTTCTATAACAATTTGTAGACACAAAAACTTAACCACCTTCTCCCACTCGATCAGAGAACGCACTGTGAGCGCCACTCTCATGGTCCTGAACAGAGTCGTTTGTTGGTTGCGCTCCAAAACGGGGCTTGAAGGGCCCACTTGGGCATTGAGCCAAGCGCCCCAGGCAGAGGTGGGATAAACAGTTGGACAACGTCACTGTTTGGCAAGCCTTGTCTGGTAATTAGAAACTTGATCCTACATAGAACCCCCTGTGTGTATGTGCGTGTGTGATCCAGATCATGCCCTGAGTCACCCAAGTCCTTAATTAAGTCACCCAAGTCCTTAATTAAGTTCTTGATCAAGTTACCCCAAGTTCTTAATTAAGTTCTTAATTAAGTCACCTCTCAAGTTTTTAATTAAGTTCTTAATTAAGTTCTTAATTAAGTTACCTCAAGATTGTAATTAAGTCGTCCTTTAAGTACAACCAAGTTCTTATTCAAGTTATCTTATAATTATCAAAAAACAATATAATCTATGTTTTTATCTTAAATAGTAGATGTCTAATATAGTACACACATGCCTCAAAAAACGCGTCATCGTTGAGGATGTCTTGCTTAACGCCCTTGGTGTGAAATCGGTCAGCATAGATCTTAATGAAGTTCTTACATCCTAAGCAATTACAATTCTGGTCTATGGAAATGTCTTTTATAGACTCCATGTCTTTATTTATTGACTCCATCATTTTAAACAAATAATAATCTGCCATGATCTATTTTTATCAAAAAAATTTTAATTTAAGTTCTTAAAATATTATTGCATTTTTAAATGGATCAAAATGATTTTTTGTTATTGGCGGTGCTGGCGTGCTTGTTGTCTTCTTCTGTATTTAGTGGTTCAGATTTTTTTGACTGCTTTTGTTTTTGTTGCCATTGGTTATATATTTTATAACCGTAATAACTGCCCCCAGCAGCAGCAATGGCGCCAAAAATGACAACTGTTTTAAGTTCAATATTCCATGAAGACTTTGGTGCCCTTAAATTAACTTGCTCTTGTTTTGGAGCTGGCATTGGATCAACTGTTGGCGTTGGCGGTGTTATGTTTTCATTATGAGTTTATTCTGTGATTGTAACTTTAATTTTCTTTGTCTGTTTAACTCTGCTACTCTTTTTCCTGCTGCAACACGCCCAGGATGCTTTAGCTTTTCACTCGTCACTATCTCTACCTGATTCAGTGTTTTCTGATTCTGCTGATTTTCTGACTCGTTCATTTTGAAGGGAATAAAATCTATATGATTAAAAGTAATTAATCCTATGATTAACGGCGATAACAATGTTCCAAATCTGTAATACAGATCGCAGCTTAGAGACTCTAATGATTTTGTTTAAAACTGGATCCTGCGTTAAATCATACGTAAGATCTTGTTCAGAATCAATGGGAGCAAATCTACTGACTAGTTTAGTGTACAAACTAAGAACCGTTTGCCCCACACTTTTTACCATTCTCGACCCCAGCTGCGCCTCATACCTGTTGTGATACTTTATAATGTCTTGTGGTGACATCTGTTGAATCTGTTGAATGCTGAATTCAAGTTCCGAGGAACTGTTTTGTTTTTCCACATGCTGCCAAGAATACAACCTTTCCTTTTTGGGCATAATAGCTTGGTCATCAACTTCTTCATTTGTAAGTCCAAGACAGTGTAGGCTGCCCTGTAGCTCTAGCAGATCATCGCTGTTCATGTTTTTTTTATTAATTATAATTATTTTATTTTTTAAAATGAGCACCGAAAAAACTATTACCAACCTTGTATACCATTCTGCCGTTATTGGAGGCCTAAGTGTAGGATACTCAATGCTTGGTAAAAGCCTGTTAAAAATAAAACCAGCGGATCTTGGCAAACTAGGCTTTGAGGATTCTGCAAAGCTGATTGCTATTATTGCAGCTTCGTTCGCTACGAAAGATTTTCTAGTTAAGCAAGGAATAATTCCTGACAATATGTAAATTAAAAAAATACATTTATAAAAATGGCTTCACTCGTAATGATGATAGGTGGCGCTGTGGTGAATGCGCTTGCTTTTAGCGGAAGTAATTACGCGTTTAGTAAACTGCGGGATGACGGCGAGAGAAAAAGACAAACAAAGCTGTGGAGCAACTAGCTGCAGCACAAGATCGCTATGAAAAGCAGAGAATTGAGCAGTTAGATTTTATTAACGACACACTGATAAAACAGGGGCATGCAGCTTACACATTTAAAGATGTTGATCAAGCAATAAAACAATATTATCTAGTAACAGGCAAACCGATCGAGACATTGCCCCCACCAAAATTCAGTGACTTTTATCATCCATCAGAAAAAACAAAAGATGCAAGAAATCGCGTTTATTGCCTTTGGTATGACCGTTGTCTATTTTGTCGCGCATAATATTGGCTGAATAAAAAATGAACAAAATCTATTATTCACCCAAAGGATATTGGAAGGGAATAACAGCAATTAAAAAGCTAAGCCAAGCAGCAGGAGTCAGTGAACAAACAGCAAAAGAATGGTTATCTAAACAAGCAATCTGGCAAATTTATTTACCTGCGCCTAGACGAATACAGAGACCCCACTTTGTGAATACAACTCCCAAACGACACCCATCAAATGGATCTTCTATATTTACCCTCTGATACGATTAGACGAAAAAGATTTAAGTACGCACTTACAGTCATTGACATAGCTTCAAGATACAAAGATGCGGAACCGTTAACACAAAAGAGTGCTTCTGCTGTTGCTGTTGCTATACAACTAATATACCAACGAGGCCCCCTAACTTATCCTCGCATGATTCAAGTCGATGATGGAAAAGAATTTAAAGGCCGAGTGAATCAATTATTGTTAAAACATAGAGTTACCATTAAACGAGGCATTCCAGGAGTTCACAGATCACAGGCTTTAGTTGAAAACTTTAACAAACAGTTATCTGAAAGACTTTTTTCCTACCAGTATCACAGAGAGCTGATTGACAATTCTCGCAACACAGAATGGGTTAGAAGACTGCCCTCAGTTTTGCGCGCAATGAATAATGAAGAATTTAAAGGGCTAAAACCAGTACAAGCAATCAAAAGAAAAACAATAAATGTTGCTGAAGGAGAGTCTTCATCCAGCAAACTATTACCGTTTGGATTGAAAGTAAGGTACCTTTATTTACCGGGGAAGCAGAAGGGGACACTCGCATCAGGGCAACCGATCCAGTTTGGAGCGTTGATCCATATGAAATAAAAAGAATTGTAAAGTTGAATCCGCCCGTGTATTATTTACGAGAAACTGACACGACAAAACAACCAGCTCCTCAAAGATCTTTTGTAAAAGAAGAACTGCAGATAATCCCACCAGACACAGTTCCGCTTTAATTATTTTTACGGTTCTATAATGTCCATATGCATATGAAAAACTCTGGATTAACAAACACACGTTTTGTGTTTGTTCTATCTAACGACTTCTTTGTTACAACTGTTGTGTTGATCTCATGTAGATTAGATCGTAGTTTTTACGTTATCATGATGAAAAGTCTTATTGTCAAACAACGCTTCTTTATAGTTGTCATGCGATATGCTCGACTGCACAACACTGCGAGATATTCCTTTTGCTTTCTTAATGGTTTTCTCCTGGCTCGAAATAACTGTACATTTTCGATCTTAAACCAATAAACTCCTTAATCACCTTTCCAGATAATTCATCCTTCATCTTTCCTAAAACCTTATTGTTAGTAATTGAATGCAAAGGCGAATCTTTAGGGTAATCGGATGTGTCGTACCATCCACTCGCTCCTTTAGCTACTTCTATTTCCATGTCTTTATAGATGTCTTCAGTAGGGATATCTATAACAAAACTATCTGTATCTGTGTAAAGTACTCTGGACTCTGGATACAAGGGTTTGAAGTAGTCATAAAGAAATTCTAACATTTAAAAGCTTTGATAATTCTAAAACAGTAAACCCAATAAATACAGGTTTGTCAATTTGACTTTCTTTTTTTCATCATTATGCCAAAAAGCTGATCATGAAATCTTCTGAAGTCCTGATAATTAGGTTTTGAAGTCAGCTTAATTGCTTCGTTCTCTTTGGTAACCAATCTGACATCTTTACGTTTGTGCGGATTCTCCATAGTCTTTCCGAAACAGCTGTTGTTCATCAGCTTGAAAAAGTCTTTTCTGAAGCATCTGTAGATTTAGTTCTGAGATCAGTGTTCTTCATGATGTATGGTTTCATGAACTGTTCTTGATCAAAAGCAATTATACGATGAACAGCTGTCAACTTTAAACCATGTCTTAAATAAAATTGTAGAAGTCTGTAATGACAGACATAATTTTTTTTGCCTCGAAGATTGGGCACAAGTTTAGGCGGCTCTGTTTTCGCTATCTTTAGACTTTCTGCCGCTAACGGATAGTCATTATGCAGGTCATGGAGTTCCTGAGGATATTCTAAGTCAACTTCTAGAATGTATCCACGCTGTTGACCCGGCGTCAAACTGCCCAACCACTTTAATGCCTTTTGAATATTATTTGTACTGCCGCCTGTGTACATTTTAAAGTTGCGTAATGGAAGTGATTGCGCCATAGCCCAACCATACAGATTGTTTGCATCTAAATACATAAGATAGTTAGACCTTTTACTCGATCATAGTCGTCCAAGTATTTGTTGTTTGCTTTACAATAATGATGTGACGCCATACTAATTCCTCCACGCAATCCGTTTTCAATCATCTGAATCATTGATAGGACAGACAATAAATCAATCTGTACTCCAGTAAACTTTAAGAAAGCATCCCAACTCATCCCAGGCGCAGAAATGTAATGCGCGGGATCCAGGCTATAATGTTTCATGCAGGTCTTCCTATAATTTTCAAAGACGTCCGCCAACAAAACATGTATCAGCCAACAAGTAGGAGTCATGATAGTCTCCCATCGTTTTACACTCTAACTTCTGCCACGCATCTCGAGCATGTTGGTAATCAGAATCACTGATGTCCTTTCCTCTAAGGCTAGAAAAGAACGCGCCTTTAGGAGGAAGTGTGTCTTCATCAAACCTTTCCCAACTGTTCATGTATTCATAAGGGTAAACACCCTTTCTAACAAGCGTTGGGTCAAAATATTCTTCCGTTATTGGGCAGGACTTTAAGGACATAGCCAGTGACTCTAATGAACCCATCATGTGCTGCATAGAGTCATAAAAAGACATGTTATTTAAAGTGAAACACATGTACTTTTCTGATGACTGTGCAATGCATGACACCCTGAAGGCATCGTCTACTGCTTTCATTATAAGATGAGAGTCGTAACCTCGCAAGTTATGAAGAAGATGGGAAGCTTCCATGTCTTAGGATCAAACTTTAGTTGAAGATTGCAGTTGTTGTGCGCGGCGCCTCTGAACTTTCCGCTAATGTGATCATGGTCTCTTACTGTCGGATTGGCTTCTTCATGAGTTCTAAACCACAAATCCAACAATGTGTGGCTGAGTCATACTGTTGTTGGTCTTCAGGCGTCATCATGATTTCAGATAAATTCAGATTATTAGAACAGTCATTACGCACTTGCTGCATGCGCTGTAAAAATCTTCTAGCCGCATTTGGGCCTCTGTATAATTCTGGCGTTGAATGAGCGCCATCCGACCTAACAATAATGAAGGCAAATGAACAAATCTGATGATTACTCATTAAGACTGTTTTTCAAAGTTTTTGTGGCGCTGGCCCTTCATAAGGAACAATGAGCGATTCGAAGTCTGCGTAAACAACATATGGGGAATTTTGCATCCGTTTCCAGTTCTTAAAACTAACTTTACTGCCTTCTGGGGGTGTAATTAGTTCTGTATTACAGTCAACTGGGCCGATACAATGTTTTATATGTTCGCTCGCGGCTTGCACAGATGGAACTCTTGTTAAACATTTTCTACAGAATTCTTGCTTAAGTCCTTGCTTTGAAGTATGCCGCAATAATCTACTCATTGTGCGTATTAATGTGTAATGTGGTAGCGGTGAAAACATCAGTAGTAAGTCCACATGATTTTTGTCTGGCTCGCCAATCGTTGGACTGTTCTTGGACACTTTTAATCGGCTGTAGATTTGTTTCCTCATCCCATGTGTAGATATTGACAGTTATTGGTTTGTTTTGTTCTTCAAACTGATCAATTTGTTCTACACTCACAGGAAAGGATATTCCACTAAAGTTAAGATTATTGATGTAAGGGTGATAGTTAGACACTCTTTCTGCGTTTTTGCGGGCGTGATGCAGCCTTGCGAGAACACACCACATAAAACATTTGTTGTCTGTATTCTTTATGTTTAGAACTGCTCTTTTTGCAACTAATGCTGGTGGTAGTGGAATGTAAGACCTGCCTACAATCGGCGCATACTTAGACTGTTTTAATCTAATCTCTAAGACTTCGCCCTCTGACCAACCAGAGCCTCTCATTTTGGCTTCTTCAGCGGCCACATCAAACTGTGTAAGCAGCTGGTCTGCCCAACGGGTGTTAAGTCATTACGAGAAAGAATAGTCTGCTGTTTAGTCGAGACCCAGACTTCTAGATTTTCTTCATTTATTGTTACATAGTCGATTAAAACAGCTAACATTACTTTAACTGGCGGGTCTATTGTTAGTTTACCCGGAACTTGAGAAATAGCATGAGCAACACTTGCCTGTACGTTTGCTGGATCAATGACTTCTAAATCAATATCATTCAGTGCTCTTGATAAATCTTCTTGCATTGCTTCAAACAATTCGTCTGGACCTTCATATATCTTATCCATGCTGAGTTTCTTTTCTAACTCAAAATATTTATTTAAATCAAAAAAATAATTAATCAATATCGATGGTCTTTTTGTGTTTAGACTCATAAACTAAAGTATAAACACCCTTTGGCGTTGTTAATGTGAGCTGTTTAGAACAGAGTTTAATGTTTCGTTTACTTTTTTTAAGCATTCCTTTTTTATCTGCTCGGGGTCTGGCTGTTGAGAAAAACTTGTCCTCGCCTTTCTTTGAAGATCAAACTTTTGTCTTTTGTAGTCATCAAAATCGGCCTGTAAACGATTTAAATTCTTCATCCGTGATGTTTGAGTCAGCTAGTGCTTTATTTATAATCAGCTTGAAGGAACTAAGTTTAGCTGTTTCAGTTGAACTATAGCTGTGTGCTTTTGGAGTTTAGTTTTTATTTTTTTGCTAGCTAGCACCTACGGCTATGAACACAGGCCGAGAGCTAAAGACAAACCGCCTAGAGGTAAAGCTGCGGGTACGCCTATGCCCGTTGCTAAGAGGCCAACACTCGTTCCTGCTGATGCGGCGCTTATAGTCGATGCTCCAGTATTACATAGGTAACAGCATTAAAGGCAGCAGAATACCTTCGTTTGGCTTTGCTGTATTTTGAAAGGTCTTGCTCTAGTTTTTGTTGCATTTGTGTAATGTTGGTTAATCTGAAGGTTTTTATGCCGGGGGGTTCTACTATCTCTTCTCTTGGCGACTCCGGTGCTGTAGGCACATTTGGATAAACTTGAACAGACATGCTTTTTTAAAATGAAAAAATAATTTAGTATTCTGTATCTTTTAATTTTTTCTTTTCAATATTCAGCTGTGCATCATTAATAAAAACAAATGTACATTAAGCAGTTTATTGGCTTCTTTTTCTTTCTCAATTTGAATGTTTACGTCTTTAAAACCGTTCTCCCACTTCCATGCAACTGATTATCCTCTGTTGACCTTAGGTCAATCCATAAACGTATTTTGATGTTAAATAATCATCGAGCCTAACACTGTGAAGGTGTAGATCTTTAGACGCAAGGTCTGCTGTTGGACTTCTGCCCCTCCCACCCCAAACAATTTTCTTATTTCGTCAAAATGATGATAAGGTCTAAGCCCGCTAGCGTAGATTTGGTTAGGACTACCATCAATTGTACATTGCACTTTCGTTATTTTTGGATTAAAAAACTTTTCACTTGCTCTTGCGAATGGTTCTTCATCTTCACACAGCAATAAAACATCCTTTAAGCGATTTTACTGCGACACTAAGATTAAAATTCCATATAGCGTCTGCCCTGCTTTTAGGATATGTTGAATGATGACGCATGTTTTCGTAATATATTACTAATTGTGACTCATATTGGTGCTCAATCAGCCTTGCTAAATTAGAGTTGCTAACAACATCAAACTCTAACGAGATGTCAGAAATGCTGTACATTGCTTCGGTGTCTGTTGATCTGATAACACGTTTGTATTCATTAAAAGTTAGTTCGTATGACAATCTGTCTTTTAATGCCCCTTGAAAGTATGGCGCATGCGCTTTTAACAACTCAAAATCTAGGGGAATGGAAAAGCGATTACCATACGCATAACTTACAGCTAAAGCCTTTTTGCTGCTTTTAGCACCTGAGGCGAGTTCGGCGCCTATTCTAAGTTTTAGTGCTTCTTCATTGCCGATTCCTTGAAACGCAAGATCTTCCCTTTCATTCGCGGTTAGCCATAGATCAGAATAGGTTAAAAATATGTCTGCATTGTTTAAAGAAAATACTTCTTGCCCCTCAAGTTTTACAGAAATTTTCTTAACGATTGCCCGTTCCAAATTCTGGACAACTGTTCTGGTTTGGTCTGTTGTTGAAGCGAGTTCTATTTTGAAAGTAAGCCGTGCAGAGCCTGGCACAATCAAATCATCCGCTCCTAGGTCTGGAAATCTAACAGTAAGAATTTGATCTGCATCATAGTAGATGGATTATTTGGAACAGTAATATTCCGTTTATTTCCCTTCACGCCACGGGGTTCTTTCAGTCTTCTATGCGGGTCAAGAATCGAGCCATATACTTGTGACATTTTTATAAAACAAAATAAAAAGTTAATTATTTAAAAACATGGCGGGAATTGGAGGTGAAGAGATTATGATATTAGTGATCTTGGAGACGCCGACATGGATGAAAGGACTCCTTTGACACAGCACCGCTCGACGTTCTCATTGCAGGATGAATTAGAGGGGGCGCAAAGGCGTGAATTAACAGAAAGTAAGGTCAGATCATTATACCAAAGTTTAGGACTAGAACCTCCCGAAGCTATATACCCTGATGATTTTGAAGTAAAAGATGACCATTTGTATGTAAAAAACAAGCAAGGACAACCTTTTCAGCTTACACATAAACGAGACTCATCAAAGTTTGTAGGCATGGGTACAATCAAAAAACACCTTCAGGTGGAAGTTCGAAATCGCCTTGGCCTTACTAAACCAGAATTAGATAGGGAGGCAGTTGCTAAACTTCAAAACACACTACAAGAACTCCCGACAGATAACCAAATGCAAACCATAGAACTTGAAGATTTAGATCAAACAGCAGTCAAAGTAATAAATACAGTAGGAGCAGAACTCACTGAAGAAGAAGAAACAGCATTAAAAACTATACACGAACCACGGCTACTGAGAGAGATTTAGTAGCCCTTGATCGTACTTTAAGAACCATCCGAGGCGAATTAGAAAACAATTTAGCAAAACTAGGTGTACTAGATAAGGATATAAAAAGAGAAAAAGAAAAACTCGTTGAGGCTGACGACGCCAACTTAGGGCGTGAGATTAAAGAAAGAATAAGACAAAGACTAAAAAATCTTGAAGAACGAAGATCAGCAAGACTAGAAGTGCTAACTACTAACCGGGACCAATTACGAACTCAAGTGAATAGAATAAGAGAAACTATCGAAAAAATTTTATATGAAGACACAACGCTAGCAGAATGAATACGAACGCTGTTTAGAGAGCAAGGCGTCACATTAGCAAGCGTTATAACGGCCTTAGGATTTGCAATAAGTACACTGGTGATGGCTATTACAGGCGGTGGTGGTGGTGCTGGGCTAGTGCCTCCATCGCCATCTCCTGATAAACCATGGGTAAAAAACAGCTTGATCATCTTGCGAGTTTATTAAAAAAATTAGCTGGTAAAGCTATAGACTCTTTACCAGGTATATTAGGGAGTGTTATTAGCTGGCTTTTGTCTACTGCAAGCAAAGTAGTTGGCTTTATGGCCGAGCACTTATGGGCATTAGTTCTCTTAATAGTTGGGTTACTATTTAGTAAGATAAAGACCAAGTAATCCTAGGCCAGTTAATCCACAACAAATGCTGTCTTTTCATATTCGTGGTCATCGCGAACAAAGTCCACGTCTTCAACAGTCTTTGTGCTTTGGACCTTGGGGATTGGATGACTTAATCTTGGGGGGGTCATGGTGTTTTTTTTATTGTTTGTACTATTACTGGCCCAGAATTTATGTCGTTTTTCCCAACCTTCTGTTCATTGCCTGCCACAATGATTTCATTGTTGTAGTTTATTATTGTTCCTACCTGGAGTCTAAGGTCAGAAGGTAGCATGTATAAACCAGTGCCAACAGCAAAGTCTACTTTCGATCTTGCGTATTGTAAAACATTTTGGTACCTTTTTATACTTGAATCTAAATCAACTGTAGAATTAATGGCGTCCTCTAAATTTGCTAAGTATTGTTTTTGTGCATCAAAGCCAGTAGAAGAATCAGTTATGCTCGACCTTGTCTGTGCTTGCGAACCTAGCAAACACCAAACGTAAGTACGAATAGAGTCGTTTATTCGTACTATTCCCGCTTGAGTTAGGCCTCAGATGTGTCTAAGATAAATGTTGTCCATGCTGTTTTATGCTCTTGCTCTATGGACCCAAGGTGAACACCTGTGCCTGAAGAGAAAGATGTGTAAGGAGGATTCCAGTCATAGTTATACTTTCTGTGCACGCCCCAAAAATAAGGGGTGCCTAAGCCATGATTAAGATCCGACTTTTGTCTAAAGTCTGTCTTAACATTAATATTGAATTCGTTACAGATCCTTTCAAAAGCCTTCATGTCTATTCTGTTGCTGAATGGATTAAACGTTTTGTCATTTGGCAATGGTGCTTGCAGTTCAGTCAAAATACGCCTGAAGGTGTAATAAAAATGAAATCTGTACACTGACCTCACCAAAGGATCAGGGTGATTTAAATGATCAGCATACGACACTCCACACCCAGTTGATGCACAAAACACAGCAAAGTTTAACTGGTTCTGATAAAACTGCATCGGATGACTGAACCACACTTTTGCGATGTAGTCTTTTTTAATAGGGGGGTTAAAATATCTGCTTAATGGAGTACTCACCTTTTTATGAAAAGTGTCAGTCTGGGTCACAGCAATGTCAAGGGTGTCAGTTGCCATATTTTTAAGATTGTAGTGCGGCCCAACAGAATATTTTGCATCTTTAGTATATTTGAACGCACTCATTTTTATTTTGTTTAAAAAAATGTTTGTAACAATAACAACTCAAGACAGTCCTACGGATTTAAAACATGCTGTTGAGAACGATTGCGGAACCAAAATGGTCGCACTCCATGAAATATTCTACAAAGTCCTATGGTTTAATATAACTGAATCGAAGAATAATAATTCGATTCTAAAAGTTGACAAATCAGGGTCCAAAGTTGACCAGGTAATCATACCTGATGGTTATTACGGGTTTTGCTCACTAAAAGAAGCAATGAGTAACTTTGACATTACTCTCAAACTTAACAATGCAAATCTAAAAACAATGTTATCATTCAAACCTGAAAAAGAAGTAGTACATTACCTTTTTGATGTAGAGCTAGCTAAAATGTTAGGCTTTACAACTGCAATCAGCCTGTTCATAGTTTTAGAGTTACACCAAACAAAACTACTTATGAGGGGGAAAATCCGCTCGATCTTACAGTACATTCATTACTCTATGTTCATTTAGATGAGCTAAGCACTGATGAAAACTTATATGATGGAAGGCCCTCAACTGTTTTAAAAGCTCTTCCGTCAGGGAAAGCTGCATATTGCGATTATGAAATTATACAATTCCCTAATTTACAGTTTAAAAGATTAGTTTGTGGGAGGGTCGGATCATTTAATATAAAAATCAAAGACAAAGCGGGGAAAGTCGTAAAATGTGATAACCTGCACATTGTTTTGGAAATAAAATAATAAACTGTACTAAAAATGTCGCGTGGACCAGAAGAATCCGGAGTTACATTAGCGCCTGTGAGGTGTATAACTTTAGAATTAAAAGACCTTGCAGACGTTGTGGACTTTGAACAGAATGGTGAAATAGGCACTTTGTATGGTTTTGAGTACACTAAAGATGGTGATTATAAACGCAAAGAGGTTGGCGACAACAAAAAGTTTCCTAAACTAGAACAGCTGCGCAATCTAGAAGCAAATAATGTTGGCCAGTATGAATATAAAATAGTTCGAAAACCTGACCTTAAATGGCATTTAGAACCATATTTAGAATGGGAAATAAAATTTGAATTCATAAGCCCATTTACATTTTTTAGCCGTCAAAAAAGTTTCAGAAAAGCATTCAACTCTGGCCCTTTACACATAAGTCTTATGCCGGACGACAATAGTCGGAAAGAAATTGAAATAAAGCCGTATGGGAATAAACAGTACATCCTCCACAGAAGAGAAACAGTTTTAAAGGATGCTTCTACAAAATTACAGTTCATTCCGCAAATGAAATTAGGAGACACGTTTACAATAATATTTGAAATTTCTGTCTTAAAAGATGTGAAGAGGAATGGGGCTGTGGGCGTCAGTGACGTCCTTCTAAAAGGAATTCTAATTAGCTGGCAAAACTTAGACGTTGAAAAACTTAAAGTTACCGTCGTCGTTCTTAACAATGGTGAGGATATTAAGGTCATAACAACAAGCAACAAAATCAATATTAGTCTAAATAGAAACAATCTTACAGAACTAAATTGGATTAATCTTACACATTTAGACCTTATAGGATTTTATTATACTGAACGAGTTTTAACAGAGAGCATGATAAAAACAATAACTGGATTAGATTAAGTTCTGTTATAAAACTATGGAGCAGTTAAACTTTATGACAAAAACCCCTCATTGTTCATTAATTTGTGGACAAACTGGTTGTGGAAAAACAATATTTATCCTTGACTGTTACAAACAGTTTATCGTTATAATTTTGATCATATTGTGATTTTCTGCCCAACACTTAAATGGAACAAAGCATATCATGATAGAAGGTTTATATGGACTGATGATAGCATATTTTTAGTTAATCCTAGCAATAAACTGAGTGAGTGTCTAGAACGCTTTTTTATATTGTTTGAAGGAACGCAGACACTATTTATTATAGATGACTGTTCAGCAGAAAGAGACATAGTTAAAAAGAGAAACACTTTGTCGAAACTAGCTTTCAGTGGAAGGCATGCTGGGATAAGTGTGTGGATTTTATGCCAAAAATATAACTCAGTTTTAAAAGACTTTAGAGAACAATTAAAGACTGTAGTTTTATTTCACATAAAAGACAGAGATGCATTTGATGAATGTTTGCGTGAAAATGATGTTATTGAAAACGATCAGGAAAAACATAGGATTAAGCAAAAACTGAAATCTGAAAAGTTTAGTAAATTAGTATTGAAAACGGATAACCCTACACAGTATGTTTGTTTGTAGATAATCGTTATTTTTTGGTTACTTGTCAGAGAACAGGAAAATGCAGCTTCTAGGTCACTTTCGCCCGAAAATGGTTGAGGGCGAAAGTGAGTTAGAAGCTGCATTTTCCTGTTCTCTCAGGTACTTTATTACATATTGCATACTTTGTCATCATTTTGAAACTGTCAGGTACTTTATTACATGTTGCTACTTTATCCTTTTGAAAACTGTCAGGTACTTTATTATTTTTTGCTTATTTTGTCATCATTTGAAAACTGTTTGGTAATTTATTACATGTTGCATACTTTGTCATCAGTTTGAAAACTGTTAGGTACTTTATTACATGTTGCATACTTTTATCTGAAACTGTCAGGTACTTTTTACAGGGTTGCATACTTGATCACCATTTTGAAACTGTCAGGTACTTTTCACAAAGAATGGTTAAAGACTGCCCTCAGTTTGCGCGCAAGAATATAAAGAATTTAAAGGCTAAAACCAGTACAAGCAATCAAAAGAAAAAAATAATGTGCTGAAGGAGAGTCTTCATCCAGCAAACTATTACCGTTTGGATTGAAAGTAAGGTACCTTTATTTACCGGGGAAGCAGAAGGGGACACTCGCATCGGGGCAACCGATCCAGTTTGGAGCGTTGATCCATATGAATAAAAAGAATTGTAAAGTTGAATCCGCCCGTGTATTATTTACGAGAAACTGACACGACAAACAACCAGCTCCTCAAAGATCTTTTGTAAAAGAAGAACTGCAGATAATCCCACCAGACACAGTTCCGCTTTAATTATTTTACGGTTCTATAATGTCCATATGCATATGAAAACTCTGGATTAACAAACACAACGTTTTGTGTTTGTTCTATCTAACGACTTCTTTGTTACAACTGTTGTGTTGATCTCATGTAGATTAGATCGTAGTTTTACGTTATCATGATGAAAAGTCTTATTGCCCAAACAACGCTTCTTTATAGTTGTCATGCGATATGCTCGACTGCACAACACTGCGAGATATTCCTTTTGCTTCTTAATGGTTTTCTCCTGGCTCGAAAATAACTGTACATTTTCGATCTTAAACCAATAAACTCCTTAATCACCTTTCCAGATAATTCATCCTTCATCTTCCTAAAACCTTATTGTTAGTAATTGAATGCAAAGGCGAATCTTTAGGGTAATCGGATGTGTCGTACCATCCACTCGCTCCTTTAGCTACTTCTATTTCCATGTCTTTATAGATGTCTTCAGTAGGGATATCTATAACAAAACTATCTGTATCTGTGTAAAGTACTCTGGACTCTGGATACAAGGGTTTGAAGTAGTCATAAAGAAATTCTAACATTAAAAGCTTTGATAATTCTAAAACAGTAAACCCAATAAATACAGGTTTGTCCAATTTGACTTTCTTTTTTTTCATCATTATGCAAAAAGCTGATCATGAAATCTTCTGAAGTCCTATAATTAGGTTTTGAAGTCAGCTTAATTGCTTCGTTCCTTTGGTAACCAATCTGACATCTTTACGTTTGTGCGGATTCTCCATAGTCTTTCCGAAACAGCTGTTGTTCATCAGCTTGAAAAAGTTTTTTTCTGAAGCATCTGTAGATTTAGTTCTGAGATCAGTGTTCTTCATGATGTATGGTTTCATGAACTGTTCTTGATCAAAAGCAATTATACGATGAACAGCTGTCAACTTAAACCATGTCTTAAATAAAATTGTAGAAGTCTGTAATGACAGACATAATTTTTTTTGCCTCGAAGATTGGGCACAAGTTTAGGCGGCTCTGTTTTTCGCTATCTTTAGACTTTCCTCCCGCTAACGGATAGTCATTATGCAGGTCATGGAGTTCCTGAGGATATTCTAAGTCAACTTCTAGAATGTATCCCACGCTGTTGACCCCGCGTCAAACTGCCCAACCACTTTAATGCCTTTTGAATTTTATTTGTACTGCCGCCTGTGTACATTTTAAAGTTGCGTAATGGAAGTGATTGCGCCATAGCCCAACCATACAGATTGTTTGCATCTAAATACATAAGATAGTTAGACCTTTTACTCGGATCATAGTCGTCCAAGTATTTGTTGTTTGCTTTACAATAATGATGTGACGCCATACTAATTCCTCCACGCAATCCGTTTTCAATCATCTGAATCATTGATAGGACAGACAATAAATCAATCTGTACTCCAGTAAACTTTAAGAAAGCATCCCAACTCATCCCAGGCGCAGAAAATGTAATGCGCGGGATCCAGGCTATAATGTTTCATGCAGGTCTTCCTATAATTTTCAAAGACGTCCGCCAACAAACATGTATCAGCCAACAAGTAGGAGTCATGATAGTCTCCCATCGTTTTACACTCTAACTTCTGCCACGCATCTCGAGCATGTTGGTAATCAGAATCACTGATGTCCTTTCCTCTAAGCTAGAAAAAGAACGCGCCTTTAGGAGGAAGTGTGTCTTCATAAAACCTTTCCCAACTGTTCATGTATTCATAAGGGTAAACACCCTTTCTAACAGCGTTGGGTCAAATATTCTTCCGTTATTGGGCAGGACTTTAAGGACATAGCCAGTGACTCTAATGAACCCATCATGTGCTGCATAGAGTCATAAAAAGACATGTTATTTAAAGTGAAACACATGTACTTTTCTGATGGACTGTGCAATGCATGACACCCTGAAGGCATCGTCTACTGCTTTCATTATAAGATGAGAGTCGTAACCTCGCAAGTTATGAAAGAAGATGGGAAGCTTCCATGTCTTAGGATCAAACTTTAGTTGAAGATTGCAGTTGTTGTGCGCGGCGCCTCTGAACTTTCCGCTAATGTGATCATGGTCTCTTACTGTCGGATTGGCTTCTTCACTGAGTTCTAAACCACAAATCCAACAATGTGTGGCTGAGTCATACTGTTGTTGGTCTTCAGGCGTCATCATGATTTCAGATAAATTCAGATTATTAGAACAGTCATTACGCACTTGCTGCATGCGCTGTAAAAATCTTCTAGCCGCATTTGGGCCTCTGTATAATTCTGGCGTTGAATGAGCGCCATCCGACCTAACAATAATGAAGGCAAATGAACAAATCTGATGATTACTCATTAAGACTGTTTTTCAAATTTTTTTGTGGCGCTGGCCCTTCATAAGGAACAATGAGCGATTCGAAGTCTGCGTAAACAACATATGGGGAATTTTGCATCCGTTTCCAGTTCTTAAAACTAACTTTACTGCCTTCTGGGGGTGTAATTAGTTCTGTATTACAGTCAACTGGGCCGATAAAAATGTTTTATATGTTCGCTCGCGGCTTGCACAGATGGAACTCTTGTTAAACATTTTCTACAGAATTCTTGCTTAAGTCCTTGCTTTGAAGTATGCCGCAATAATCTACTCATTGTGCGTATTAATGTGTAATGTGGTAGCGGTGAAAACATCAGTAGTAAGTCCACATGATTTTTGTCTGGCTCGCCAATCGTTGGACTGTTCTTGGACACTTTTAATCGGCTGTAGATTTTTTTCCCTTTCATCCCATGTGTAGATATTGACAGTTATTGGTTTGTTTTGTTCTTCAAAACTGATCAATTTGTTCTACACTCACAGGAAAGGATATTCCACTAAAGTTAAGATTATTGATGTAAGGGTGATAGTTAGACACTCTTTCTGCTTTTTTTGCGGGCGTGATGCAGCCTTGCGAAAACACACCACATAAAACATTTGTTGTCTGTATTCTTTATGTTTAGAACTGCTCTTTTGCAACTAATCTGGGGGTAGTGGAATGTAAGACCGCCTACAATCGGCGCATCTTAGACGTTTTAATCTAATCTCTAAGACTTCGCCCTCTGACCAACCAGAGCCTCTCTTTTTGGGCTTCTTCAGCGGCCACATCAAACTGTGTAAGCAGCTGGTCTGCCCAACGGGGGGTTAAGTCATTACGAGAAAGAATAGTCTGCTGTTTAGTCGAGACCCGACTTCTAGATTTTCTTCATTTATTGTTACATAGTCGATTAAAACAGCTAACATTACTTTAACTGGCGGGTCCTATTGTTAGTTTACCCGGAAACTTGAGAATAGCATGAGCAACACTTGCCTGTACGTTTGCTGGATCAATGACTTCTAAATCAATATCATTCATGCTCTTGATAATCTTCTTGCATTGCTTCAAAACAATTCGTCTGGACCTTCATATATCTTATCCATGCTGAGTTTCTTTTCTAACTCAAAATATTTATTTAAATCAAAAAATAATTAATCATATCGATGGTCTTTTTGTGTTAGACTCATAAACTAAAGTATAAACACCCTTTGGCGTTGTTAATGTGAGCTGTTTAGAACAGAGTTTAATGTTTCGTTTACTTTTTTTAAGCATTCCTTTTTATCTGCTCGGGTCTGGCTGTTGAGAAAAACTTGTCCTCGCCTTTCTTTGAAGATCAAACTTTTGTCTTTTGTAGTCATCAAAATCGGCCTGTAAACGATTAAATTCTCATCCGTGATGTTTGAGTCAGCTAGTGCTTTATTTATAATCAGCTTAAAGGGAACTAATTTAGCTGTTATCAGTTGAACTATAGCTGTGTGCTTTGGGAGTTTAGTTTTATTTTTTTGCTAGCAGCACCCTACGGCTAATTGAACACAGGCCGAGAGCTAAAGACAAACCGCCTAAGGTAAAGCGGGCGGGTACCCTATGCCCGTTGCTAAGAGGCCAACACTCGTTCCTGCTGATGCGGCGCTTATAGTCGATGCTCCAGTATTAACATAGGTAACAGCATTAAAGGCAGCAGAATACCTTCGTTTGGCTTTGCTGTATTTTGAAAGGTCTTGCTCTAGTTTTTGTTGCATTTGTGTAAGTTGGTTAATCTGAAGGTTTTTATGCCGGGGGTTCTACTATCTCTTCTCTTGGCGACTCCGGTGCTGTAGGCACATTTGGATAAACTTGAACAGACATGCTTTTTTAAAATGAAAAAATAATTTAGTATTCTGTATCTTTAATTTTTTCTTTTCAATATTCAGCTGTGCATCAATTAATAAAACAAATGTACATTAAGCAGTTTATTGGCTTCTTTTCTTTCTCAATTTGAATGTTTACGTCTTTAACCGTTCTCCCACTTCCATGCAACTGATTATCCTCTGTTGACCTTAGGTCAATCCATAAACCGTATTTTGATGTTAAATAATCATCGAGCCTAACACTGTGAAGGTGTAGATCTTTTAGACGCAAGGTCTGCTGTGTGGACTTCTGCCCCTCCCACCCCCAAACAATTTTCTTATTTCGTCAAAATGATGATAAGGTCTAAGCCCGCTAGCGTAGATTTGGTTAGGACTACCATCAATTGTACATTGCACTTTCGTTATTTTTGGATTAAAAAAACTTTTCACTTGCTCTTGCGAATGGTTCTTCATCTTCACACAGCAATAAAATACCTTTTAAGCGATTTTACTGCGACACTAAGATTAAAATTCCATATAGCGTCTGCCCTGCTTTTTAGGATATGTTGAATGATGACGCATGTTTTCGTAATATATTACTAATTGTGACTCATATTGGTGCTCAATCAGCCTGCTAAATTAGAGTTGCTAACAACATCAAACTCTAACGAGATGTCAGAAATGCTGTACATTGCTTCGGTGTCTGTTGATCTGATAACACGTTTGTATTCATTAAAAGTTAGTTCGTATGACAATCTGTCTTTTAATGCCCCTTGAAAGTATGGCGCATGCGCTTTTAACAACTCAAAATCTAGGGGAATGGAAAAGCGATTACCATACGCATAACTTACAGCTAAAGCCTTTTTGCTGCTTTTAGCACCTGAGGCGAGTTCGGCGCCTATTCTAAGTTTTAGTGCTTCTTCATTGCCGATTCCTTGAAACGCAAGATCTTCCCTTTCATTCGCGGTTAGCCATAGATCAGAATAGGTTAAAAATATGTCTGCATTGTTTAAAGAAAATACTTCTTGCCCCTCAAGTTTTACAGAAATTTTCTTAACGATTGCCCGTTCCAAATTCTGGACAACTGTTCTGGTTTGGTCTGTTGTTGAAGCGAGTTCTATTTTGAAAGTAAGCCGTGCAGAGCCGGGGACAATCAATCATCCGCTCCTAGGTCTGGAAATCTAACATAAGAATTTGATCTGCATCAATAGTAGATGGATTATTTGGAACAGTAATATTCCGTTTATTTCCC
This sequence comes from Conus ventricosus, assembly GCA_018398815.1. Classification (NCBI taxonomy): domain Eukaryota; kingdom Metazoa; phylum Mollusca; class Gastropoda; order Neogastropoda; family Conidae; genus Conus; species Conus ventricosus. The sequence goes on along the minus strand of CM031600.1, from coordinate 17,852,426 downwards.
TTCACGCCACGGGGTTCTTTCAGTCTTCTATGCGGGTCAAGAATCGAGCCATATACTTGTGACATTTTTATAAAACAAAATAAAAAGTTAATTATTTAAAAACATGGCGGGAATTGGAGGTGAAGAAGATTATGATATTAGTGATCTTGGAGACGCCGACATGGATGAAAGGACTCCTTTGACACAGCACCGCTCGACGTTCTCATTGCAGGATGAATTAGAGGGGGCGCAAAGGCGTGAATTAACAGAAAGTAAGGTCAGATCATTATACCAAAGTTTTGGACTAGAACCTCCCGAAGCTATATACCCTGATGATTTTTGAAGTAAAAGATGACCAATTTGTATGTAAAAAACAAGCAAGGACAACCTTTTCAGCTTACACATAAACGAGACTCATCAAAGTTTGTAGGCATGGGTACAATCAAAAACACCTTCAGGTGGAAGTTCGAAATCGCCTTGGCCTTACTAAACCAGAATTAGATAGGGAGGCAGTTGCTAAACTTCAAAACACACTACAAGAACTCCCGACAGATAACCAAATGCAAACCATAGAACTTGAAGATTTAGATCAAACAGCAGTCAAAGTAATAAATTTCAGTAGGAGCAGAAACTCACTGAAGAAGAAGAAACAGCATTAAAAACTATACACGAACCACGGCACCTGAGAGAGATTTAGTAGCCCTTGATCGTACTTTAAGAACCATCCGAGGCGAATTAGAAAACAATTTAGCAAAACTAGGTGTACTAGATAAGGATATAAAAGAGAAAAAGAAAAACTCGTTGAGGCTGACGACGCCAACTTAGGGCGTGAGATTAAAGAAAGAATAAGACAAAGACTAAAAAATCTTGAAGAACGAAGATCAGCAAGACTAGAAGTGCTAAAATACTAACCGGGACCAATATACGAACTCAAATGAATAGAATAAGAGAAACTATCGAAAAATTTTATATGAAGACACAACGCTAGCAGAATGAATACGAACGCTGTTTAGAGAGCAAGGCGTCACATTAGCAAGCGTTATAACGGCCTTAGGATTTGCAATAAGTACACTGGTGATGGCTATTACAGGCGGTGGTGGGGGTGCGGGCTAGTGCCTCCATCGCCATCTCCTGATAAACCATGGGTAAAAAAACAGCTTGATCATCTTGCGAGTTTATTAAAAAAATTAGCTGGGAAAGCTATAGACTCTTTACCAGGTATATTAGGGAGGTTATTAGCTGGCTTTTGTCTACTGCAAGCAAAGTAGTTGGCTTTATGGCCGAGCACTTATGGGCATTAGTTCTCTTAATAGTTGGGTTACTATTTAGTAAGATAAAGACCAAGTAATCCTAGGCCAGTTAATCCAACAACAAATGCTGTCTTTTCATATTCGTGGTCATCGCGAACAAAGTCCACTCTTCAACAGTCTTTGTGCTTTGGACCTTGGGGATTGGATGACTTAATCTTGGGGGGGTCATGGTGTTTTTTTATTGTTTGTACTATTACTGGCCCAGAATTTATGTCGTTTTTCCCAACCTTCTGTTCATTGCCTGCCACAATGATTTCATTGTTGTAGTTTATTATTGTTCCTACCTGGAGTCTAAGGTCAGAAGGTAGCATGTATAAACCAGTGCCAACAGCAAAGTCTACTTTCGATCTTGCGTATTGTAAAACATTTTGGTACCTTTTTATACTTGAATCTAAATCAACTGTAGAATTAATGGCGTCCTCTAAAATTTGCTAAGTATTTTTTTGTGCATCAAGCCAGTAGAAGAATCAGTTATGCTCGACCTTGTCTGTGCTTGCGAACCTAGCAAACACCAAACGTAAGTACGAATAGAGTCGTTTATTCGTACTATTCCCGCTTGAGTTAGGCCCCCAGATGTGTCTAAGATAAATGTTGTCCATGCTGTTTATGCTCTTGCTCTATGGACCCAAGGTGAACACCTGTGCCTGAAGAGAAAGATGTGTAAGGAGGATTCCAGTCATAGTTATACTTTCTGTGCACGCCCCAAAAATAAGGGGTGCCTAAGCCATGATTAAGATCCGACTTTTGTCTAAAGTCTGTCTTAACATTAATATTGAATTCGTTACAGATCCTTTCAAAAGCCTTCATGTCTATTCTGTTGCTGAATGGATTAACGTTTTGTCATTTGGCAATTTGGTGCTTGCAGTTCAGTCAAAATACGCCTGAAGGTGTAATAAAAATGAAATCTGTACACTGACCTCACCAAAGGATCAGGTGATTTAAATGATCAGCATACGACACTCCACACCCAGTTGATGCACAAAACACAGCAAAGTTTAACTGGTTCTGATAAAACTGCATCGGATGACTGAACCACACTTTTGCGATGTAGTCTTTTTTAATAGGGGGGTTAAAATATCTGCTTAATGGAGTACTCACCTTTTTATGAAAAGTGTCAGTCTGGTCACAGCAATGTCAAGGGTGTCAGTTGCCATATTTTTAAGATTGTAGTGCGGCCCCAACAGAATATTTTGCATCTTTAGTATATTTGAACGCACTCATTTTTATTTTGTTTAAAAAAATGTTTGTAACAATAACAACTCAAGACAGTCCTACGGATTTAAAACATGCTGTTGAGAACGATTGCGGAACCAAAATGGTCGCACTCCATGAAATATTCTACAAAGTCCTATGGTTTAATATAACTGAATCGAAGAATAATAATTCGATTCTAAAAGTTGACAAATCAGGGTCCAAAGTTGACCAGGTAATCATACCTGATGGTTATTACGGGTTTTGCTCACTAAAAGAAGCAATGAGTAACTTTGACATTACTCTCAAACTTAACAATGCAAATCTAAAAACAATGTTATCATTCAAACCTGAAAAAGAAGTAGTACATTACCTTTTTGATGTAGAGCTAGCTAAAATGTTAGGCTTTACAAACTGCCAATCAGCCTGTTCATAGTTTTAGAGTTACACCAAACAAAACTACTTATGAGGGGAAAATCCGCTCGATCTTACAGTACATTCATTACTCTATGTTCATTTAGATGAGCTAAGCACTGATGAAAACTTATATGATGGAAGGCCTCAACTGTTTTAAAAGCTCTTCCGTCAGGGAAAGCTGCATATTGCGATTATGAAATTATACAATTCCCTAATTTACAGTTTAAAAGATTAGTTTGTGGGAGGGTCGGATCATTTAATATAAAAATCAAAGACAAAGCGGGAAAGTCGTAAAATGTGATAACCTGCACATTGTTTTGGAAATAAAATAATAAACTGTACTAAAAATGTCGCGTGGACCAGAAGAATCCGGAGTTTTCATTAGCGCCTGTGAGGTGTATAACTTTAGAATTAAAAGACCTTGCAGGACGTTGTGGACTTTGAACAGAATGGTGAAATAGGCACTTTGTATGGTTTTGAGTACACTAAAGATGTGATTATAAACGCAAAGAGGTTGGCGACAACAAAAAGTTTCCTAAACTAGAACAGCTGCGCAATCTAGAAGCAAATAATGTTGGCCAGTATGAATATAAAATAGTTCGAAAACCTGACCTTAAATGGCATTTGAAACCATATTTAGAATGGGAAATAAAATTTTAATTCATAAGCCCATTTACATTTTTTAGCCGTCAAAAAAGTTTCAGAAAAGCATTCAACTCTGGCCCTTTACACATAAGTCTTATGCCGGACGACAATAGTCGGAAAGAAATTGAAATAAAGCCGTATGGGAATAAACAGTACATCCTCCACAGAAGAGAAACAGTTTTAAAGGATGCTTCTACAAAATTACAGTTCATTCCGCAAATGAAATTAGGAGACACGTTTACAATAATATTTGAAATTTCTGTCTTAAAAGATGTGAAGAGGAATGGGGCTGTGGGGGTCAGTGACGTCCTTCTAAAAGGAATTCTAATTAGCTGGCAAAACTTAGACGTTGAAAAACTTAAAGTTACCGTCGTCGTTCTTAACAATGGTGAGGATATTAAGGTCATAACAACAAGCAACAAAATCAATATTAGTCTAAATAGAAACAATCTTACAGAACTAAATTGGATTAATCTTACACATTTAGACCTTATAGGATTTTATTATACTGAACGAGTTTAACAGAGAGCATGATAAAAACAATAACTGGATTAGATTAAGTTCTGTTATAAAACTATGGAGCAGTTAAACTTTATGACAAAAACCCCTCATTGTTCATTAATTTGTGGACAAACTGTTGTGGAAAAACAATATTTTTCCTTGACCTGTTACAAACAGTTTATCGTTATAATTTTGATCATATTGTGATTTTCTGCCCAACACTTAAATGGAACAAAGCATATCATGATAGAAGGTTTATATGGACTGATGATAGCATATTTTTAGTTAATCCTAGCAATAAACTGAGTGAGTGTCTAGAACGCTTTTTTATATTGTTTGAAGGAACGCAGACACTATTTATTATAGATGACTGTTCAGCAGAAAGAGACATAGTTAAAAAGAGAAACACTTTGTCGAAACTAGCTTTCAGTGGAAGGCATGCTGGGATAAGTGTGTGGATTTTATGCCAAAAATATAACTCAGTTTTAAAGACTTTAGAGAACAATTAAAGACTGTAGTTTTATTTCACATAAAAGACAGAGATGCATTTGATGAATGTTTGCGTGAAAATGATGTTATTGAAAACGATCAGGAAAAACATAGGATTAAGCAAAAACTGAAATCTGAAAAGTTTAGTAAATTAGTATTGAAAACGGATAACCCTACACAGTATGTTTGTTTGTAGATAATCGTTATTTTTTGGTTACTTGTCAGAGAACAGGAAAATGCAGCTTCTAGGTCACTTTCGCCCGAAAACTGGTTGAGGGCGAAAGTGAGTTAGAAGCTGCATTTTCCTGTTCTCTCAGGTACTTTATTACATATTGCATACTTTGTCATCATTTTGAAACTGTCAGGTACTTTATTACATGTTGCATACTTTATCCTTTTGAAAACTGTCAGGTACTTTATTATTTTTTGCTTATTTTGTCATCATTTGAAAACTGTTTGGTATTTATTACATGTTGCATACTTTGTCATCAGTTTGAAAACTGTTAGGTACTTTATTACATGTTGCATACTTTTATCCTTTTGAAAACTGTCAGGTACTTTATTACATGTTGCATACTTGATCACCATTTTGAAAACTGTCAGGTACTTTATTACATGTTGCATACTTGATCACCATTTTGAAAACTGTCAGGTACTTTATTACATGTTGCATACTTGATCACCATTTTGAAAACTGTCAGGTACTTTATTACATGTTGCATACTTGATCACCATTTTGAAAACTGTCAGGTACTTTATTACATGTTGCATACTTGACCACCATTGTGAAAACTGTCAGGTACTTTATTACATGTTGCATACTTGATGACCATTTTGAAAACTGTCAGGTACTTTATTACATGTTGCATACTTGATCACCATTTTGAAAACTGTCAGGTACTTTATTACATGTTGCATACTTGATCACCATTTTGAAAACTGTCAGGTACTTTATTACATGTTGCATACTTGATCACCATTTTGAAAACTGTCAGGTACTTTATTACATGTTGCATACTTGATCACCATTTTGAAAACTGTCAGGTACTTTATTACATGTTGCATACTTGATGACCATTTTGAAAACTGTCAGGTACTTTATTACATGTTGCATACTTGATGACCATTTTGAAAACTGTCAGGTACTTTATTACATGTTGCATACTTGACCACCATTTTGAAAACTGTCAGGTACTTTATTACATGTTGCATACTTGATCACCATTTTGAAAACTGTGAGGTACGTTATTACATGTTGCATACTTGATCACCATTGTGAAAACTGTCAGGTACTTTATTACATGTTGCATACTTGATCACCATTTTGAAAACTGTCAGGTACTTTATTACATGTTGCATACTTGATCACCATTGTGAAAACTGTCAGGTACTTTATTACATGTTGCATACTTGATCACCATTGTGAAAACTGTCAGGTACTTTATTACATGTTGCATACTTGATCACCATTGTGAAAACTGTCAGGTACTTTATTACATGTTGCATACTTGATCACCATTGTGAAAACTGTCAGGTACTTTATTACATGTTGCATACTTGATCACCATTGTGAAAACTGTCAGGTACTTTATTACATGTTGCATACTTGACCACCATTGTGAAAACTGTCAGGTACTTTATTACATGTTGCATACTTGATGACCATTGTGAAAACTGTCAGGTACTTTATTACATGTTGCATACTTGATGACCATTGTGAAAACTGTCAGGTACTTTATTACATGTTGCATACTTGATCACCATTGTGAAAACTGTCAGGTACTTTATTACATGTTGCATACTTGATCACCATTTTGAAAACTGTCAGGTACTTTATTACATGTTGCATACTTGATCACCATTTTGAAAACTGTCAGGTACTTTATTACATGTTGCATACTTGATCACCATTGTGAAAACTGTCAGGTACTTTATTACATGTTGCATACTTGACCACCATTTTGAAAACTGTCAGGTACTTTATTACATGTTGCATACTTGATCACCATTGTGAAAACTGTGGACTGAACGGAAATCTTCAGTGAGGCAGGGAGTACATGACAAACTGGTAGGGTAACTTTTGCTCGCACACTGAAAAATAATTTCAGACCCATGATTCCAAATGAATACTGCTTATGACACCAAATCACTGAGCAGAAATGACAACACAGAACAAAGGAGACACAGAGGGACACAGGCTTTGTGTGCTCTGTGTTGTCATTTCTGCTAGGCGATTTGCTGTTGTAAGCAGCATTTATTTAGAGTTATAGGCCTGTAATTATTTTCTATTGTGGGAGCAAGAGTTACTCTACAAAACTTGTCTGAGGACTGATGATTGTTGGATGTTTTTTAAAATCAGATAAACTCATTGATTTTGTTACCCATAACTGGAAATTAGCTTTTAACTTTCTCTAGAATAGCTTTTAACTGTCTGTGAAATAGCATTTAACTTTCGCCAAAAATTCATGTGCTTCTGTATGAGATTGACAATTGGGTTGACAGTAGATGTTTAACAAACTTGTTCTATTAGCAGATATTTTGTATGAAAAACACTTTCAAATCATTCCAGTAATAAGCACCGTTTTGCCTTTAAAAGTGCAGGCACTTTGATGTTACTGGTATATATAAATTAAGAACTATCAGTTGAAGAACATTCTTTGGTAAAAATATCTTTTATGATCAACATAAAAGAATGTTTTTGTGAACACATCGAGCATAGTCTGCCCCCAAACACTGAACATATTCAGTTGCAGACCTGTTCATCATTCACTTCAGGTGTCATGAATAAAACTACAAAGGTCTCATTGTGCCAGTACACTTTTTATACTCCATTTCAGTCTGGAGACTGCCGAAATAACACTTTTGAAAAGAAAACAAAAGCATCAACGCGGTGTCAATAAGCTATGGAGAATGTGGCTGGCGTGTTTGATATGATGGTTGTCCTTCATTGAATGAGTTCACAATAGCACTGTACTGTTGTTGCTGTACTGGGCAGTTACGGTGCTGAAGGGCATTGGTAAAAGGGCATAACTTATAACTTATGATGGTAATAAGTTAAGAAAAATTCTTATGGGACATAAGGGAATTTGTGGTGGAGTGCGATTATTCCGATATTTCCGGTAAGACAAAATTCTTAAAGCAGGCCAGGCATGCGTAAAAATCATTCCGGTATTTTCCGGTAAGACAAAATTCTTAATGCAGGTCGGGCATGCGCAAAAGCGCTTCCTTTTCGAAGTAACATGCTAGCAGTGAAGACGCACTCTCTGCTCTCCGAAAAATTCTCTGCTTTCTCAAATAAGTTGCAAGGTAAGATCCTCATCCATGCGGTCTTCACGGTGTCTAACATGCCTCATGCCTTGTTACTTGATCATTCCATCATCAAACGTTTTGCTCAGCATATTTGTGATGCAGATGAAGTGCGTTGGAACGCAAATATTAAGTTGCAAGAAGTTTAATTTTGTTTTTTGAAATTACTTTTGACATTGAAACAAATGTTTGATTTTACATCATGAGTTATTTGCAGGCAAAATCTGAAATATGTTTTAATTCATAACTGACAGATCATTTCAGAGAGTTCATGAAGTATGTTCTGTTTTACTTACGTTTGAACTGATAATGAATTAAATTAATAAGATGGAATTCCAGGCGTTCAGAGAGATAGATGCTAGAGCTAGTGAAATGTAAACATAGGTCCATCAAGTTTGGAGGTTGGTTATTTTCATATGTAGGTTTATCATTCAGGCAGCAAAAACCGGGCTGACGCTTGTCTTGATGTTTGACAGTGGAGCTGTAGAAGTGGCGTCCATGATGAGCGTTGACGCCTTTGTGACACAAGTTGGTCTAAAGATGACGTCACGGCTACACACCAGCACGGCCATTAAAGGGCGGGTGGAGCTGGCCAGGGGACAGATCCTCAGTGTGGAGATAGACACACCGAGAGACACCCTGGAGATCTTTGACTTTCAGTAGGGAACTGTTCTTTTCTTCACTTGGATTATACTTACCTTTTTCTGCACTGTAATTTTGTTTCTCTTTCTTTCTCTCACTCCTCTCACTCTCTCTGCACATACACGCATGCATGCACGCACACACGCATGCATGCACACACACACACACACACACACACTCACACACACACACACACTCACCACACACACACACACACACACACACACACACACACACACACACACACACACACACACACACTACGCACTTCGCCTTTTTTGTTTGAAAATTGTTATACTCTTGTTTCTGCTTCTTCTTTTGCTTTTGTTCATGATTCATCTGTGTGAAAGTGACACAGATCATTATAAAATGTTTTCCCCTCCAACAATGACAGATCCAGGTTCTTCATGGTCCACGATACCCACATGAAGGAGCAGCAGATGATCAGGGCGAACCACAAGGAGAAAAGCTGCAGCGGAGCAGCCCTGGCCAACATTGTGGGAATGGAGCTGTGTGCAACCTCCTCCTTCCCTGACGCCTCTGCCGCAGTCAGTGCCCCCTATTTTCCATTCAACGGTCCGACCTCCGTCAGCCTCGCCCTCCGCAAGCATGACGTGCATTTGGGCTACAGACTACTGGCCAAGCAGATCAAGGTCAGCCGACACTGCTCATGCTGCATGCCTACTTACACATGCATATATCCGCATATTTTCCTCATGCATGAGCAGCCACATGCTGCCACTTTTGCTTACACATACACATACTTAGAAAAGAATTGAAATATGATTTCGTGTCGAATTATCATTTGGGGACTGTAAGAATTATGCTGAAATCATAGTTGAAAGTAGTTGTGTTGATGGTTTTTAACGACTGACATCACTGTTTTACTCCCATGTGAAACAAAGCGAGTCTAGTAATCATGATGTTTCGATTATCTGTGTGTAGGTGTGTGTGTGTTGTGTTATACATGATAAGCTTTTGATATTGATGCGTTCTATTTTCTTGGCAATTCTAGTGCGAGCATAGCCAGCTTGGCACAATGCTGAAAATTGATGAGACCTTACCTGCTGTCTCACACACAAAGATAACAGTGAATGGTAAATGCCTCAGGCTTTGCAGTATACTTTCAGCCATGTTTTGAATAATGCAAAGTCTTTTTCATATGTTTAAGTCTGATAAGATGTTGTCAAGGAGCGTGAAACCTCTCACAAAAGGCATTAGACGCTTGGAAACAAAGGGACATTGTACGTGGTATAACAAATAGGTAATTGACCAATTAACCAGGGTACTTACCCACCGCACACGGCCGAACTGTGTGAAGGATGGCCGGAGTGGTCAGATGACAACAACACTAGTGAGAGAGTTCGGACCTGCCGGTGGCGAAAGGGGGAAGAATGTAACCACTACGACCTTGGCGCCCAAGTGAGCGCTAAATGCTCGGTCAGCTGAGGTTCTTTTGTAAACAGTCAGTGAAGAGCAGGGGTCTTGGATTCGTTCGGTATGGTGTTGTGCCGAGGGTCACTGTGTTGGTTCTATGTCAGGCTGCTGAATGTGTGTGGAGGTTGTAGTAACCCATCCTTAAGATAATTACGGTGTTAACTGACCACGAAGTCGGCGGGAATTTATCGATGTCCATACTGGGGCTAAGTGTGTGTTTGCTAATCAATTAGGTAGGGGTGTGTGTAAATGCTGATGTGTGTGGAATGTAGCGAGTGGAGAATTCAGGTACTTGTGAACTAGGGGTTTGAGAAGCAGCGTGGACAAAGGCATGGCCCGAAGGGGAATCCTTTGTTTCACTCCCTATATAAACTGAGGGAGAACAACGTGTCGCGGGAACAACACCAGGAGAGAGAAGAGGAAGGCAGAGGGAGAGAGAGAGAGGAGAGGAGTGAGCAGGACAGAGAAGGGTCAAGAGAAACGTGGTCTGGGAGTAGAAGAGACAGCAAGGTCTTAGAGTAAAGACAAGCTGGAAGAGAAGGAAACTAAGTTTGAAGCCCAGAGGTGGTGAAGACGACAAAACTGAATTTGAACCCAGAGGTGGGTGAAGAAGACGAAGAATAAGAGTTCGACGTCGAGATCCCAGAGACGACCACGAAGACCCAGGTCTGAAGCTGGAGCCAGTCAACCAAGGGCATCACCATCAAGCAGTGCTGAAGAAGACGTGAGAGACTTTTTTCAAGAACTGTGGTGTGGTGTGAAAGCGTGGTTGTGTGTGTGAAAACCTGGCAGGTAAGAAGTCATTTTATTATAAACCCGGGATTAGGAGTATTGATCTTTTAATGTGTTTGATTTATTCATTGTGTGTGATTGATTGTTCATGATTAATTATAAGTAGCAATAGAAATTGTATTTCTTGTTCTCAGTCGTGTAGGAAAGAAACGAACGCGTGACATCCCATTCCCAGAGAGAGGTGAATGTTTGGTGGGTGCATGAGTGTGCATATGCGTGTATGAGTGCAAAGATAACCTTGGTGTGTTAAGCCTGACTAATAATACATCAACTTAGTGCACTTAAGCATACCAATCACGATTTCCCCCGTCCTGGACAAAGTGGCGAGCCTGCCAGGATTGCATGGCCCAAATTAGTCTCAGGCGGGAAACAAGTGAGTACTAGAGTAGTACTGGGGCGAAGCGTCCACTAAAGGCAATTATAATTAGCTCTTCTAATTATTTCCTTTAGTTCTTTGAGTGCTGAGTATGACTGTGTGTAGGGTGGTTGTATTAATCAAGGTCGTTCATAGAAGTGAAGAACGAGGTTCTAGTCTTAACTCTCACAGAAGCTGTGGTTTAAGATTAAGGCTCCTTTGTGTTAGGAACACTACCACTAGTTGTGTGTACTCATAACGTTTAGTAGATACACTGTTGACTGACGTTTTTCCGGGTCTATAAGATGTAACTGTTTATTGTGGTGCTAAAACATATCAGAAAAAGAATGGCTGAAGAAAATTTTACCCCATAGAGAAACTACAAGTTTGGGGAAAGAAATGGGATATGCAGGAGATGAGCTACGTAGATTCATTGAAACTCAGCAGAGACTGAGAGAGATGAAAGGGCTGAAAGAAGGAAATTTGAAAAGGAACGTCTAGAGGCAGAAACTGCTGCATCAAAGGCTAAAGCAGAGACGCAGAGTGTATAGCTGCCAGAGCACAGAGCAGATGCAGAGAGGGCTAGAGCAGTGCAGAGAGTGCAGCTGCTAAAGCGAGAGCAGATGCAGAGAGTGCAGCTGCTAAAGCGAGAGCAGACGCAGAGAGTGCAGCTGCCAGAGCGAGAGCAGAAGCGGAATCGGAGATCTTAGCCAAACAAATTGAGTTGGAAAGAATAAAGTCTGAAAATCGCAGTGAAATGGACACCAGTTCTGATCTGTAGGCCGCAGACTAAGTTGCGCACCTAGACCTAAACTCCCACTGTTCAGAGAAGAAACTGATTCGATCGATGCCTATATCAGTCGGTTTGAATCGTTTGCCGAGCACGAGGGCTGGCCCGAAGATGACTGGGCAATAAACCTGTCTGCTTGTTGACGGGTCGTGCGTTACACACAGTTTCCACCCTACCCAAAGGTGATCGAGAGATTTGACAAGGTGAAACAAGCAGTACTAAAGGCGTATGATTTGACTGAAGAAGGTTTTAGGCGTAATTTTCGCGAGCGAGAATCGAACAGGGTGAGACATACACACAGTTTGGTGTTAGACTGGATCACTATTTCAACAAATGGGTAGAACTTAGTGGAGTAGACAGTGATTTTGAAGGCCTCAAGACACTGGTGATGAAGGAACAGATACTTGATGGTTGTGGGACGGGCCTTACCATCCACATTAAGGAAAAAGGTGCAACCACAATAGCTGAGGTACTTCAGACGGCAGAGACTTACCGGGAAGCGAGGGTGATTTGCCTGAACAAGAGGAAAGCCCGGAAGCATATTCAGAGGATGGCAGGCCAGCACATGACTCACATAATGAGTCAGTAGTACACACCGTATTGGCCCACGGCGTCACGTGAGCAAACAAGGGTGAAAACCAATAGCCACGTGGCTAGGATGAGCGTACCTGTTTTCTGTGTGATAAGACAGGAGACTTGGTAGAGACTGCCGATTTAGACCTCAGAAAGCAGCAGCAATGAGGACCAGGCAAGAGAGAGGCAGATAGAAAAAGATGAACAAGATGACAGTGTTATTTTGTCTGGATTGTGCTGTGTGTTCACAGATTCAGGCGATAACATGGATGTGACAAAGGCAGAGTGGGGGCCAATGTGGTTAATGTCATTAGAGCTCTGGGTTGCACTGGCGTCATGGTGAAGGAGTCCCTGGTTGATGAAGGGACAATTCACAGGTAAAACACAGAGGTGTAGACAAATAGATGGAACAGTAGCAGAATTCAAAACGGCCCAGGGTTCATTGATACACCATTCTATAGTGGAGTCGTACAGGCTTGGCTGTTCCAAAGCCACCGTATGATTTGGTAATTGGGAACATTCAGGAGCACGTGGATACGAAAACCCAAACCCTGACTTCTCTGTTGAATCAGGGAAAAGAAATCACGGGAGAGAAAGGCCCCAGGCGGTCACACACTTCAGAAGACTGGAGCGTGTCCGGTGAGACTAACCCCACTCACTTAAGAGCAGAGCAAAAGGGCGATCACTCGCTTAGAAAATTGGTTAGGCTTGCTCACACAGGACAGAAGAAAGGTTGTGAACGAGGGCACCATCGGGTTCGAGTTAGACAACGGCATATTGTACCGAACTTTTACTCATTCGCGTTCGGGAAAAACAAAGAAGCAGGTTGTCGTTCCTAGGCAACGCAGAAAGGCGGTGATGTTCGACAATCATGTGATGTCAGCATCGGGCCATCGCGGTAGAAAGGCCACACAAAAGGTTGTGACGCAAGAGTACTACTGGCCAGGTACCTTGGTGATGTCAGGCGTTTCTGTTCACATTGCAACACATGTCGCGCGGTACGACAACGTGGGTAGAGAGTGAAGAAAGAGTGACGGGACCGTAGGCAAAAATAAAATGGTCGGGCGAAAAGTCGGGTTGTGGGTGCGTGTGTCTTTTGCAGTGTCGCGTATGCGTGACGTGGCTGGTTGCGGGCCACGTGTATGAAGAGAAGGGGAGAGAATTTCCGTTAGAAACATAATGGTTTTATGGCCACACGACTTAGGGCTGGTGGAGATTTCAGATCTTTGTTGATATTTGCTTGGATAGTGTGTATGTATTGATTTTTCTCTATAATTTTTGTTGCAAGACAAATCTTGCGTGCGTTCTCTGGTGTAAGTAGGCTTATGAGAGGCCGATATTAGCACTGGTTTAAATGGGAAATTATGAGTTTCATCTCCTTGAATGTTAAGTTTTAGCCAATGCAGGGCATTGTCTTCGAGTGGGGGGAATTTGTCAAGGAGCGTGAAACCTCTCACAAAAGGCATTAGACGCTTGGAAACAAAGGGACATTGTACGTGGTATACAAATAGGTAATTGACAATTAACCAGGGTACCTTACCCACCGCACACGGCCGAACTGTGTGAAGGAGGCCGGAGTGGTCAGATGACAAACAACACCTAGGAGAGAGTTCGGACCTGCGGTGGCGAAAGGGGAAGGAATGTAACCATACGACCTCGGCGCCCCAAGTGAGCGCTAAATGCACGTCAGCTGAGGTTCTTGTGTAAACAGTCAGTGAAGAGCAGGGTGTCTTGGATTTGTTCGGATGGTGTTGCCGAGGGTCACTGTGTTGGTTTCTATTGTCAGGCTGGCTGAATGTGTGTGGAGGTTGTAGTAACCCTCCTAAAAATAATTACTGTGTTAACTGACCACCGAAGGTCGGCGGGAATTTTCGATGTCCATCTGGGGCTAAGTGTGTGTTTGCTAATCAATTAGGTAGGGTGTGTGTAAATGCTGATGTGTGTGGAATGTAGCGAGTGGAGAATTCAGGGTACTTGTGAACTAGGGGTTTGAGAAGCAGCGTGGACAAAGGCATGGCCCGAAGGGGAATCCTTTGTTTCCCTCCCTATATAAACTGAGGGGAGAACAACGTGTCGCGAGAACAACACCAGGAGAGAGAGAGAGAAGGCAGAGGAGAGAGAGAGAGAGGAGAGGAGTGAGCAGGACAGAGAAAGGGTCGAGAGAAACGTGGTCTGGGAGATAGAAGAGACAGCAAGGTCTTAGAGTTAAAGACAAGCTGGAAGAGAAGAAACTAAGTTTGAAGCCCAGAGGTGGGTGAAGACAGACAAATGAATTTGAACCCAGAGGTGGGTGAAGAAGACGAAGAAGAAGAGTTCGACGTCGAGATCCCAGAGACGACCACGAAGAACCCAGTCCTGAAGCCTGGAGCCAGTCAACCAAGGGCATCACCATCAAGCAGTGCTGAAGAAGACGTGAAGAGACTTTTTTCAAGAACTGTGGTGTGGTGTGAAAGCGTGGTTGTGTGTGTGAAAACTGGCCAGGTAAGAAGTCATTTTATTATAACCCGGATTAGGAAGTATTGATCTTTTAATGTGTTGATTTATTCATTGTGTGTGATTGATTGTTCATGATTAATTATAAGTAGCATAGAAATTGTATTTCTTGTTCTCAGTCGTGTTAGGAAAGAAACGAACGCGTGAATCCCATTCCCAGAGAGGGTGAATGTTTGGTGGGTGCATGAGTGTGCATATGCGTGTATGAGTGCAAAGATAACCTTGGTGTGTTAAGCCTGACTAATAATACATCAACTTAGTGCACTTAAGCAATACCCATCACGATTTCCCCCGTCCTGGACAGATGTATTTTAAATGATGTTTCGTGCAGATATTGAGATTTTTTCCAAACACGCTTAAGCCTAATGAAATGCATTTTAAATGATGTTTTATACACATACTGCCACAGATCTGATTAAATTTGAAACAGTAAGTAGTACAGATATAAATGAATGATGTGAAAAGAATGCATGGTCATGCTCTTCAGGTACATTTTGCCCCTACTCGGGTGTTCAGATGCATTAAATTCAACAGAGTTAGCATATCTTCCTCAGCATTCTTCATTTTTTCTCTTTCCATGATTTGTGTGATGTCGATGCTTTCAGTTGCCTCTCTTGTTGTGGAGTGCTTTCTTCAAACTTACCTGTCCAAACAAATGCTTCTCTCCACCATCATGGAACAACGCCACACATCAAGATTCCCATAAATAGTTAAAAGGAATTTACTACTGAAAGTAGTTACTTGATATACTTACTGTCCAGACAAATCCCTTGTCTCTGCTGGGTGTTGAACACTGCCATACATCAGTATTCCCATTAAAAGATTTTTAAAAAAAGGGAGAGTGGGGAGCTAACTCTTTTCTTTGATCATCAAGCCAACAAAAGGCTCCACTAGTGAGTTCATCACATTTCCCCTGAGTGACTGAAATCAGTTTTTGGCCCCCCTTTTCTGCCAAGCAGGGTGAGGGGGGGGGGGGGGGGGGGGGGGAGGGGGGTGTCCTAGTGTTTGGCCAGGCAAGTGTATTATAAAATTACTTTAGTAGTAAAATTCCTTTTCTCATACCTATCTGCCCAAACAATGCCTGGAATATTGAAAGGATGGTGGAAACTCTCACCTGAGAAAACCAGTCCAATCCTCAGACTTACACAGAGCTGGTGAGATGACAGTACCAACATTGAGTTCACAGATTGTTTCTGTTTTGGCCTGCACACCGTATTGTTTCCGTGTTATAAGGAAAGCATCTGGCCAAAGATTTATGCCTGAATGTAATTATTTTGAAAAAAAAACACTGTGATGATTCAGCGAGCCTTCAGTATACTTCTTCTGTGGTTGATTTTATTAGTTGAGTCAGATCTTCAGTCCTGTTGCTATGATGAACCCCACAGTCTTCTTGGGGTCTTGATGGCTGCCCCAAAGCCGCATCTGTAGTTCTGCACTCTGTGGCCAGGTTTGGTGCCTAGAAATCATGGGCTG
Source organism: Conus ventricosus (assembly GCA_018398815.1). NCBI lineage: Eukaryota > Metazoa > Mollusca > Gastropoda > Neogastropoda > Conidae > Conus > Conus ventricosus. Next base: position 17,836,033 of record CM031600.1, on the reverse strand, counting down.
GATGGTGTTGGAGGGTTTGTTCTGGCGTTTGAGATCCAGTGGGCCCCATGGACATTTGTCTGTATGGGCAATGGATTTGGTTGAGGTGGCTCAGCAGATAGCAGCAGCCGGCTCTGGGTCTGAAGAGGACTGTTCGCTGGTGTCTCTGGAGTTAATGCATTGGATCAACACCACTGTCTGGTTTTCGTATTGGTTGAGGAGATAGTTCTGCCCTCTCTGTGGATCACTGGGTTGCTGAACTGCTCCAAAATTGCGCCTGCCTTGGACAGAGCATTGGCTTCTCATTTGTGGGTAGCTCACAGTGGGATTGAGTCCATTGGGGTACAATGGTAGATCATCTTGAAAGATTGCGAAGGGCTTTTTTTGTTTCTCTACCTGCTGTTCGTTCTATTGCTCTGAAGTCCCAGCAAGAGAGATCTGCAATCAATGAAAAAGCAGTCTTGGGTGGTGGATTGTTTGACTTTGTGAACGCTTGTGCAGCACAGAGCAGAGCTGCTGACTCTGCTCTGTTGTTGAAGAACATTTTTCCGGTCAGAAAGGCTCTGGGGGTCAGTTTCCTATCAGTGTGTTTGATGAAGATGCCTGCTCCTGTGTTCTTTACTGCTCTGTCTGAGGATCCATCCGTGAAGACATGCGTCCACTCACTGAACTTGTGTTGGTCATCAATCATCTGCAGTGCCAGAGCTTTCAGCAGAGGAGGGGTTTGGCTTTCTTTCCTATGTCAAGAAGTTCCGTGATGACCAAGACTTCTTCTAGATGGTCATCTGGCTCCTCAAAGTCAGGAAGCATTTACATTCAGGTCAAAGACATCGGCTGTTGAGGCTTTTGGAGAGGTGATTGAAAATTTTCTGCTTCAGCCTGTTCTTGGTGGGATTCTTTACTTTGGCATGCATTGGGTGGGAGGCACTATCTATGTAGCCTTTCTCCTCACGTCTGTCTTCAAGAGGCAGGAGATCTGTGTTTTTTCCATTGTCTGGATGAGCATTGTTTTCAACCCACCTGTTATCAGCTATAATGCTGCATTTTGAACTCTGCTCAAGCGACTTGTGACGGGTTTTGATGCTGTCACCCAAGCAGTGCTGCTGTACTCTAGAGTTGGTCTGATGCTTTCTTTGTAAACATTGTGCATGATGTTGCTGTTAGCTCCCCATGAAGTTCCTGCTAGCTTATTTATGGTGGCGAGCCTCCTGTTTGCTTCCTTTTCAATTTCTTTGAGATGGGGGTTCCAGGTAAGGTGTTTGTCCAGTTTGTCCACTTCCTCTCTATTCAGTTTCAGTTTTATGGTGTCTGGTATCGGTGATAGCAAGAATACTGAAGAAACTGTCTTGGTGGCATTGATTTCCACACTCCAGTCACATGCCCATCTTCCAGTGTGGTCAAGCGCTTCCTGCACTATGTGGCTTGCAGATGTGAGGTATTCCGCAGCATCCCAGGCATCAAAATCAGCGTGGAGGGCTTTGGAGGCATGAACCAATATACAACATTTTACCTTTTTCTGTGATAAAGTGGGCAGCGTAACTGACTATGGAACCATTTTCAGTTTGCTGGCTAAGGATAATCTTTTGTTACATTATGCATACATTTTACTATTAATTTTCTCTTTTTCAGACCAGTTCATCTATGATTACACAAGTTGCTCTGGACACACCTGGTTCCAAAGTGGATCGTGCCATTTCCATTGGATATGTGGTCAACCTGAAAGCCAAGACACTGGAAGCAGATCTACTGTCCCCATGGAAAAAAGTATCGGCAAAAAGTAAGTGACAGCCTGTTCCCTTGCAAGAAGACAAAAAAGCAAAAATTACATTGGTTAGTCTAGTATAACGCAAGGCTGTGAACACTTCCGATGCCATGTTGGGCTGAAATGTGTTCACTCTGATAGGGCGCCACCATATTCATCCAGTGACTGTCCCCATCAATTTGCTGAAACTGGTGACCCTGACAGAATCAAGGCAAGGCCATAGAGTAGAGAGGCAAAACAGAACTGAGAGCAGGGCATGAGAGGCCACAGAATCAGATTTTTTGTTGTTGTTGTTGATGGATGAGGATGATGATACTGAAGATGATGCTTCGGATTTCAATTATGGTCTGAGACTGCATGACAGGGCTGTTCTCTATGCTTGTTTTCATAATACATCCCAGTGTCAACCAAGCCCGAGAGTTGGTATGCAGAGTTGGTCAGGAAATTTGAGCAACACTCAGAGATGCATCCAGTAAATGGATGAAACTCAGCTTTGTGGTCCTGGTCTTCCCAGTTGAGCCTATAGCGAACTCATGTCTGGGTAGGAGCCAGTCAGGGCAGAAAAATGTCAAACATTTATGGCTCAGATGGGAATCGAACCTTTGACCTCCCAGCCGGTCATTGCATGTATTTGTACTGACTGTATAGTAGACTGTACATCGGTGTGCTTTATTTATATACATCCTAGGTTTGGCATTGTTAACTGTGCCTGACAATGGTTCAGTTCATAGTCACTATACAGAATGTGTGCATGCACACAACATACACTGGGGAAAATGTATTGTTTAGCAATGGTTGTTCACTGTGGAAAAGAGCTGTCGACTGTATGTGTTGGGAAAAAGAATAGAGAGATGAGCGTTAGAAAAACAACAACAACAAGGAACCTAAAAAAGAAAACAGAGAGAGAGAGAGAAAAAATGACATGTTTTTAAAAATTAATTCCAGTGTCATGGGAGAGGAACAAGAAACTACACAGGGCGGATGCTGCCATCACAGTTGACACAGACAAGAAGTACACTGTGCTGGTTCAGATGGACAGGGACATCAGGATTTCCAAGGAAATAGTTGTCAAGGTAAAAGCTGTCACTTTTGGTGCGAATGGAAATGGGTGTGTACCTAGGTGTCAGCAAACAGTATTTGGCACTTCCAGGATAGAAGATAGATTTTACGGGCCAGTATGTCTTGTCCACATCTTGAAGTGTTGGTACTGTATGTGAAACTGTGGGAGAAGGTCAGAACATGTGGCCAGAATATGTTAATTCCAAGCCATGCAGTGAAAGAAGATGTAGATCCCAGTGAATGATTTTATTTGGAAACATGAGGCAAGGATTTAGGAATTTGCTGACACAGATTGTATCACTTGTGGTATGAAGCAAGTGGTTTACTACATTTATTTCAGCATTTATGTACTCATTGAGTGCCACACCAGTTTCATCCTCTGTAATATTTGCCTAAGATTTGGGATGGTAAAAATTGGATCGAAAAAAATTCCAGCTTGCAAATTATTGAAAAGACAGTATCCTATACTCTCTTATGAAAATAGACTCTCTGTATTTCACTTGCTTGAACCGTTTTGTGAATAATTTACAATGAAAGTGAATAAAAACAGTACAATGCTCACTACATGATTTCTTAAAAAGTACTAAAGTACTATGGAATGCCTGAAAAACAACAACACACACATGGAGTTGTAAGTTAACCTATAAATCATTTTCTTGACCTATAAATCATTTTCGTTCATTTGTCCTGGACTTTCTGTGTTAGGGACCAGTACCTTGCAAGGCATTTGTACATGCAAAAAAGTTTGAACTATCTGGTTAGTGAGCGATGTGATGCTGTGGCACAGAGGTTCCTGAACTGGATGCAACCACGAGGAGCATGGCTGAAAGGGAGATCCTACTCAGAGGAAGCAACAGCTTGATGGACGATTTTTTTTCATACATTTTTGGGGTGAAAGAGGGTCACGTGACAGCTCTCCCTGGAGATCTTGTTCAGAAGCTGGGTAATGGAGGGAGGGAAAGGGAAGATCTCAGTGAATGACCCTTTTAGCTGATAAAGAGGGCATTAGCGGCAAAGGATTGAGGGTTGGAATAGGACACGCAAACATTAGAGGCTGGTTGTTTGACTTGGAGCTAAAAAGGTCAGTATGGGAATGGGGTGGAGTTGGAGGGAGGGGTTATAGGATGGGGGTGTTTCCCTATTCAAGCATGTGGGGGGGGAGTGGGGGGGGGGGGGGGGGGAAGGAAGGGAAGGATTCTCACTTCAGGCAGAAATCTGAATACTGTTTTTTAAGGAATCCAGAGTTTATGCCAGACCTGATCCTTTTTTAAAATTTTTTATAGGGATTCAACCAGAACATTGAGCTTACCTAGGATGTGTGATTGTAATGGTATCTGTGTTGTTGACTTATATTGCAGCTGAAGCCTTTCCTTCGACCAGAACATTGAGCTTACCTAGGATGTGTGATTGTAATGGTGTCTATGTTGTTGACTTATATTGCAGCTGAAGCCTTTCCTTGAAGTGAAGTCTGCTGACAACCAGCTGATGTCCCTGAAGGGAAGCATGGACTACAAGGAGAACAAGATGGTCAGGTCCAACATGGTGATAGAAATGAAGGACGTCTTGAAGAAACCCATCTCTGTAGACTGTGAGTTCGAAGGGTGACAAAAATGGGCTGGAGTGGAGTTAGAATTATGATTAGCCATCAACATTACTGAAAATACAATTATAAGACTGCTATTGCTGTTGCTTGCAGCTGCTTTGCAACTGCTGCTGCTGCTGCATCATGACTAAGCAGTGTAAGTCTTATGTCTGTTGTCGTTATGAAAAAGACATAGCAGAGGGTTTTTTTGGTGTTTTTTTTTTACGTGGCAGTTAAAGGTCTACTTTAGAGATTTTTGATAATTTGTTAAAAACAGGTCTACATGTCATATAACTACGGTATGGTATTCATTTTTTAAATAAAATCGCCGAAAGAATTTAATAGATAAAAAACGACTTTTGCACACCTGTTCAAACCCGCGCGGTAGACCGAAAACCGTGACGTCACTTGATGGACTGGCCGTCAGCCGCGAGCTGCACAACAAGCCAACGCCAAGTGAAATCGACACGAGTTGCGAACCCCTACAGCCTAAAAAGTCACGAGGGGGTGGCAGATATTGTGCTGTAGGCGAGTGCAGCAGCTCAGCAGGAGACGGATATTCTTTGCACACATTTCCATCTGATCCAGATACTCGAAAGAAGTGGATTCGGTTCGTGCAACCATGCCGGGCAGCTAAAGTTCTTTCTACCACGTCAGTTCCAGCTGGACCGCGGAAACGAGCTATTCCGACAATTGCCGAGCGCGTTCGAGTGGATCAAAAACTTCGTCTGCATTGTGCGCGTATACTTTGAAGGCGGAGTGGTAAGCTCGTACAGATGAGTACGATAGTCGCACGTTTATTCTGTTCTTATCAATGGACAGATCACACTTGTTAAATTGAATGAACAGGTTAAGGCTTGAAGAAGGAGAATCTCCGCTCGCCGTCCACGCGTGATCGCATCAAGAAGTCAGTCGGTAGCCTCCTTCGAGACTTCGGTAAAGTCCGTACGCCTTCGGAATGCTGTGTTCGGGCGTCCAGCTGGAACTGAACTGACGTGGTAAAAAGAACTTAGCGTTCAAACTGATAAGGTACAGGCCTTGCAGAAACATCCCCAGAGTCACATTGGCTGTCGCAATCATAGTCACTGCTTTTACATGATAAATTAAATACCGAGCGAGATGCTCAAGAACCATCAGAATTGCTTTCTGTCGCCGTCGCTGTCCATCATGTGACGTCACATCCAAGAGCAGTTAAGCCATGCCAAGATTTAGTTGATTACCTCCCGTTTTCTTGATTACAGGTGAAAATGCCGACTTTCGCGGATCGATTTCGTGTGATCGGGAGCGAATCGGATGTTTATTTTACCAATTTATCAAACATTTCATATTTCTGCATAAGCTGACCAATTATCGAAAACCTCTAAAGTAGACCTTTAAGGAGATGGAAAAGGGAAAGTTGTCAATGTTTAATTGGAGTTTATGAAGTCTGCTGATCTGTTTTTAATGGAGTGGATTGTTTTGTTTTGTTTTTGTTTTTGACTCGGTGCAAACACTGTCCCTCTGTTGGAACTGTTCCCCCAAGAATAATATGGATTGAGATATCTCCCAAGAGGACTCTTCACTCAGTCAGAATGTCCCAGGGGCGACTAGGCAGTCATTCTTTCAGTCCCCTGGGAGGTGGCCCAATTGCTTAAAAAAAAAGAAAAGCTGCTTCTTCCATGAAAAGAAAGGTGATTGACTGCTTACAATACTCAGGAACAAATTGCTTTCTCAGATGTGTTACTGCTCATGTATGATAAGTTTGATCAGTGTGCAAATATAATTGTGTGTTTTATTATAGACAAATATGTTTTTGGGTGTGTTTCTTTGGCTGTTTTTATATGTTTTCAAATGCATAGTTTGTTCAGTGCATTTTAGCTTGTATATGTGTATAATTGAGATGAAGAGTCAAGTAGAATTGCATGTGTTGTATGCATGTATTACTCATCATTATTATTCTTTTGATTATCATTGTTATCAATATTATATTATTATTATTTCATGGTCATTGTAAAGGAACTAGAGCAGTTTTCTGGATTTTGTGCAATCTAAATGTCCATTATTGTTATCATTATTGATTCCAGAGGTCTCAGAATAGGGAAGGAAGTGCCAGAAGCTTCAGCTGTCTGTTGATTGTTTCAAGCATTTTGATTGGTTTTGATTGGTTTTATGTGAAGGTTCATGACACCTATATGAAGTTCCATGCATTTGAATGGTTGTGTTTGTCACAATTCTTGAACATACTAAAATGCGCAATGATTAGTGATTGGTTGTCTCACCCCGTGATTCCTTACTTTCAATTTTATAATCTGTAAATTAATGAGAGAACGGAGAGAGAGAATTGAAAGCGAACATGAATAGGAGATGAGAGATGAATGTTGTGAACACGTTGAAAGTGAAAGCGTTTTAGAAGACGCAGTCTTGTTTTGAAACAGTGGCATTGGTCATTGAATTTTGATTTGAGAACCTTCTGCTGTAATGAAAGACTTTTACCAGAGCTGAGGTTTTCTCTGTCCAGATCCCTTCAAGAAAAGATCAGGATCAACTCTTTTTAACAAACCTTTGCTCAGCGTCCACCTCACTCCAGTGTCAAAGAACAGGAGTCTGATTCTTCTTAGTGGTAACATGACGCAACACTAGGCATGCATGGCTTGAGCATGTTTGTAAATTGTTCTCAAATGAACAAAAATTTTACCAATAGTTCTGTTCATTTTTCATAGAGTGCTATTGAAATGGAAAATGAGTTATTTTCTTGAATTCTCAATGGAAATCTGTGGCTCTTCCCCTACTTTGAAGGTATGCATTCTCTCTGTGACAGACACCCTGGTAATGAAAGGTCGTGACGGGAAGACGCGCTACAAAAACAGCCTGAAACTGTCCTCACAGTTTGCAACAGTCAAGAGCTCCTTACAGGCCTTTGTGGGCTCCTTCACTGCTCAGAAGAAGGCTGCTTTGCTGAAACTGCGTTCCAGGATGGACTACCATCTTCACTCCTGGCCCAGCATCAAGAGAAACATAGTCACCCTGGGACTCAAACTTCATGACCACAGCACAGCCGCACTCAGAAAATATGGTGTCAACATGTATGTAAAGAGCACCTTCTTTTTCCCTTGGAGAGTTCTTTGTACCTCGGAACTGTCATGGTTTCTCTGTTATCATAGCATACATGTATTACATAGACTGTAGTGAATTTCTCAGAAAATATGGCGTCAACATGTATGTAACAAACATGTTTGTTTTTTTTCCCCTTGGAGAATTCTTCATACCTTGGAACTGTCATGGTTTCTCTGTTATCATAGCATACATGTAGTACATAGACTGTAGTGAATTTCTCAGAAAATATGGCGTCAACATGTATGTAACAAACATGTTTGTTTTTTTCCCCTTGGAGAATTCTTCATACCTTGGAACTGTCATGGTTTCTCTGTTATCATAGCATACATGTATTACATAGACTGTAGTGAATTTCTCAGAAAATATGGCGTCAACATGTATGTAACGAACATGTTTTGTTTTTTCCCCTTGGAGAATTCTTCATACCTTGGAACTGTCATGGTTTCTCTGTTATCATAGCATACATGTAGTACATAGACTGTAGTGAATTTCTCAGAAAATATGGCGTCAACATGTATGTAACGAACATGGTTTTTTTTCCCCTTGGAGAATTCTTCATACCTTGGAACTGTCATGGTTTCTCTGTTATCATAGCATACATGTAGTACATAGACTGTAGTGAATTTCTCAGAAAATATGGCGTCAACATGTATGTAACGAACATGTTTTTTTTTCCCCTTGGAGAATTCTTCATACCTTGGAACTGTCATGGTTTCTCTGTTATCATAGTATACATGTATTGCATAGATTATAGTGAATTTCTCAGAAAATATGGTGTCAGCATGTATCTAAAGAACACTTTTTTTTTTCCCTGGGAGAATTCTTCATACCTTGGAACTGTCATGGTTTCTCTATCATCATAGCATACATGTGTTACATAGATTGTGTAGTGAATTTAAACGGCATAGATGAATTACATAGATTGAAGTGAATTTAAATAGCAAGGGGGGGGGGGGGGGGGGGGGGGAGGCCTTACCATAGGACTGAGAGTGGTCCTCTGCCCCTAGCCACATACCAAACTTCTTGCCAGGGATTTTCTGCCCCGACCAGCTCCTTTCCAGAGTTGAGTTTGTTACAGGCTCAGTTGAAACCACACAGTCGAGTTTCATCCACTTCGTGGATGAGTCTCTGGCAGTGTTACTTAAAATGTCCTGACCAACACTGCAGGTGTCTGTATCTCTTGGGCCTGGTTGACGCCTGGATATACTATGAAAGTAAGCATAGAGTACAGCCCTGTCATGCAGTCTCAGACCAGAATGGAAATCCATAGAACCATTTACTCAGGGCTTAAAACGTTCCGCGTCTGGGCGGAATTCCGCGATTTCGGTTTGTCAAAAAAAAAAAAAAAAAAAAAAAAAAAAAAAAAAAAAAAAAACCCGACAGGAGCAAGGTATCCGTGATCAGCTTGCAAGCGTTCATAGCAACTGTGCGCAAGTTATGGCCCCTGATTATTCTTGGAAGAAGTTTCCGGTCGGACTTTTGGAAAAAAACAAAATGGCGGAGCGCGCAGACATTGTTCATGCGGGTCAATCTTTTGACAAATCTGCAATTAAAAACAAGTGGAAATGGGAGTGGACGCTTCAGAAAGTTGACGAAGAAGTCATTGGAAACTTTCTTTGCAAAGTTATTGCACCAGGTTTAGCTTGGTGCAAACTGTGCTCAAGGGAAGTGTGTTACGGTGGTCGCGGGAAGAAAGCTCTTGAGGATCACATTCATTCAGCGAAGCACGTGTCAAACGTCAAGGCGCTGAGTGGAACAACAAGAAAGGTCACTGAAGACACTTTAGCAGCAGTAAAACGTGCCAGGATAGAACATTGCAATCCTGTGGGGAAAAAAGAGGGTGATATAGAAAATGTGGAGAGTGCAAGCTAGGCGGGAGGCAGCAAGGAAAAAGATAGGGTTCAAACTAATCAAAGTCAAGTTGTCAGCAAGAAGGTGGATGAGAATGAAATAAAAATTGTAGAGTGTGAAAGCCAGGCAGGAGAAAGCAAGGAAACAGTAGACAAAGATAGGGTTGAAATTCAAGTCAGCAAGAAGGTGGATGGCAAAGACAGTGCAGACAATGCAAGCAGCAAGAAGAAACAGAGTTCCTTGCTATGTTTCTTTAATGCCTCCACCACCCAAACACCCAAATGACAAAGCTCTGTGTGTGTGTGTGTGTGTGTGTGTGTGTGTGTGTGTGTGTGTGTGTGTGTCCTTGTGAAATCCTGTATTTCAGTGTTTATTATAATTTAGGAATTTCAAAATTTGACTTTCAGTATGTGCTGATTCACAAGTTTATCTCATTTATCAAAATTTGGATATTGTGACTTTCAAAATGTGCTGATTCCACAAGTTGAACTCTGTTATATGAGACTGAACTTTAAAGTGTTTGATGCAGTTACTGACTTTGTGTGCACCAACTTCAAACTTGATGTTGTGTGATCATTTGAACCTGAAAAGTGAAACTTATTGAGCAACCCCAGAAGTGAGATTTCATCCAAAGACTATAGTTGGTGAACACCTGTAAAATACTCAAGTTAAAGGGTGAGTGTTCATTTTATTGTGTTTAACCCCTTCTCCCCTTGTCCCAAATATATCTTCCTGTAATAATTGTATGTTTACAGCAATTTTTATGCACTAAATAACTCTTGAAATTATGTCCAGAAAGCGCAAAATGCAGGGATGAAAACTCCTCCGCCGTTTCCGCCGTCTCCGCCGTTATTTTTTCACATCTCCGCCAAAAGAAAAAGTCTCCGCCGAAAAATATTTGAAGAATGATGCTCAGAAACGATCTCAACTTGTCAGCACAGCGAATTTCTTCTCTGTCGGTAATGTTCTCAAACGGGTGTAGTTCTCAGTCATTCTGTTTCCTTCCAGTATCATTCTCATCATGGCGTCGATTCACAGTGAGAGTTTGCCGCCAGTGAGTGCAAACAAAACGAAAAAAAAAAAAAAAGAAGTATGTGAACCACTAGAAGACCGAGTGGCAGCAGAAGGACGTGTGTGACCGCAGAGTCGCGGATGTAATAAGAAAACATGACAAAGACAGCGAATTTGAAGTGTTTTGCGAGCCTTGCCAAAAACGTGTCTACTTTGGTAGTCGTGGCTTTGTGGCAATCAGAGACCACATCGAGCGTCCCAGTCACCAACAGAAAATGTGTGTGTTTCCCACACCATTACAGCATGTTTTCAGATCATTGGGTATGCAACAATCTACGTTTAATTTCCAAAGATAGTTTGACTCCTACTCTAAGTACTTCCACTCGTAGAGTCTTCTTCCTAAATAGTCTTCAAAGCAAGGGAAAAACGTCAAAGTGACGAAAAGAATTAAAAAGAACAAATTACATCAAAATAAACTGATGTCACAACAGTATTGTGTAACACTTTCCCCTGGTATAATGCAAACGTTTGCTACATTGGTTAGGTGTCTGCTAACAGCCCTCCTATGAAATCCTTTCCACCAGCCCACTCCCCCCACTACCTATATACTCTACTCCTCCTCCTTCTCCCCCAACCCCCACCCTCATCCCACAACACACATACCCCACACACTTCGCCCCCTACCCCCCCCCCCCCCCACTCCCGTCCCCACCTCGCACACACAAACACCCCCCCCCACCCCCCACACACACACACACAGTCACCCCCCCCCCACACACACAACACACACACCACTTGTCAAGGGGGGGGGGGGGGATATGATTAGTTGTAAGAGGGAAGTTGGGGGGGGGGGGGGTGTACTGTTGTGACATCAGTTTGTTTTTATGTCATTTGTTCTTTTATGTTCTTTTTTGTGTTTAGTGTTTCCTGACGAAGGGTCTAAGGCCCAAAGCTTCAGTTGTGTTTTTAAAGGACTTCAAAGTAATCATTTTTCCTATTGTGTTTATTGAAGTCCAGCAGTCGTTTTCATACATCTGATTTACTTAGTTTGATTTCCACTCTGATTTACTTATCTACAGGCCTTATTCTTTATGTTCTGAAAGCACTGTTTGTCAAATTTTCTACAGCTACAGTTCTGAGGATTCATCATACTAAATGTTTGTCTCAATTGACATAGTTTCTTTCCACATCAGTCTCAGTCTTCATGGTGTTGAAAGCTGTTCTATAGAATGAGTTGTTTAGAAGCAAGAAAGTGATTTCTAAAGATTTTTATGCCTTATTTAATACAAAATATGCTTCAGCTTCAGGGGGCGCCGCCCCCTGACCCCCGCTGGGCTGTTGCCCATGTACCCCACTGGGGGCCCATGGTGAACCCCCCATGATCCCCGCCAATCTCCTCTTTTTTTTAAAAAACTGTTTTCATCCCTGAAAATGGCATAGATTTACACTTTTTTTTTTTTAATTTCCCGGGGGAGCATGCCCCCGGACCCCCCTAGTTTCAGTGGTTTTTTCCTCCTCCTGTTTTAAGCCCTGATTTACACGATCCTTTTTCTCTCTGATCAGCATTAAAAAAAAAGGTCTCAAATTCTGTGGCCCTTCATGCCTTATTCTCATGGCAACCTCATTTAGCAAAATCACTTTTCATGTATGCATTCACATCAATTCATATTGTTTTCAATGTGGAAAAATTTCCTGTAAAAGTAGGCAAGTAATGGGTGTTGTTGTTGTTGACATGCACAATTTTTTGTGCAAACATTAGATAATTCTGGGAGTGGGACAGAAAGTTAATGACATCTTCACTGATGTGCAGGAACTTTGATTCCAAGCGAAGCCCTGGGGCCAATTTGCTGGTGAATGGAGAGGTGAGCCACAAGAAGACACTGACCAAGGTGGAGGTGAACATACGCCACGGAAAGAACGTCAAACTGAAGGCAGACAAGAACAAAGCGCTGGTTCTTGCAGGCATCGTGGCCCATAAGGTGTCTGACCCTCAGGCTATGGTCAGCTTTGACTTCAAAGCTATCTATCCAGACATGGTGAGGCTGTGTGGTTTTACTGGCACTGGTGTACAGGAATATCTGTTTTACTGTATTTTCCCTGCGCGTTCATCGACTCACAGTAGCATTCTGTGTCTGATTGTGTGTCTGTTCCTTTGTTTGTCTCCATCTGTTCTCTCTATTTCTCTCCCTCTCCTCTCTCTCTCTTTTCTCTCTCTCTCTCTCTCTTTCTCTCTCTCTCTCCCTGTTTTACTGTATGTCCCTGCACATTCACCAGCTCACAGCATCATTCTGTGTCTGAGTGTTTCTTTTCTTTTGTCTCTTTGTCTCCATCTGTGAATTTTTCGCTCTCTTCTTTTCTCTCTTCCTCTCTCTCCCTGTCTCTCTGTCTGCAGTCACTCCTACCTGTAATCCCCATGTATTCTTTCCCATGTGTGTATCCTTTCTGTCTGTTCCAAGTTTCCTTCCTCCTCTCTTTCTCCTTCCCATCTTCAGCTGCTGTTTGTTCATCCTGTCAGACTGTCCGTGAGTCTACTTTCATGTGTCTTACGCAGGCTATAGAGTATCAGCTCAAAGGGAAACACGAGCACAGCAAGAGGTCCTTTGAGGAATACCTTACTCTCCGCTACGCCAAAGGCAAAAGTGTAGATGCTCACGTGAGACTGTCCCAAGCAAAGAAAAAAAGGTCTGCTACGTTTGATTTGTCATATCCAGCTGAAAAGAACTACGCAGCTCGGAGTGTCAAGATCAATGCAGATCTTACAGAAAAGGTGTGTTGTTTGGAGATTCTTTCTTTCTTCTCTTTCTTTTTTTTTTTTGGGGGGGGGGGGGGGGGCTTTATTTGGTGGCCCAGAAATGAGAATATACAAATTTCACGCACAGGTGCACACACTAAGAGATGAAAATTGCCAAGATCAATACTGATCTTATGGAAAAAAAAGTGTGATTTTGTTGTTGTTGTTGTTGTTTTTTTGACTGGTTTATTTTGGTGGCCCAGAATATAAAGTTTTGACACACAGATAAAGATTTCATACACACACACACGCGCACGCGCACGCACACGCACACGCACACACACACACACACACACAGTGCTGTTTTCAAGGTCTCATGAAGATGTGCAACAAAACTGTTATGTATATTCATATACTTGGTATTGTGGTGACCCAGAGAGACCACAATTTAGAAACTGGAAAGCTTGAAGATACACTGTTTGCCTCATTCAGAAACAACATCACACAGGAATAAAAGATACAAAATCCAGCTAAAAAATGTCTGAAATGTTCTAGAATATCGGAAAGCATGTTTTGAAAATTTTGAATTAATGACAATGTGCTCATTTTGTTAAAAAAAAAATCCAGATTTTATTACCAACGTATCAATACTATTGATGATCATTGTCATGTGTTTGGTTTTTTAACCAAGTTGTCTTTTGTCTTCTGAGAGAAAGAGAGAGAGAGAGAGAGAGAGAGAGAGAGAGAGAGAAAGAGAGAGAGAGAGAAAGATTGTTTAACCAAGTTGTCTGTTGTCTTCTGAGAGAGAGAGAGAGAGATTGTTTAACCAAATTGCCTTTTGTCAGAGAGAGAGAGAAACGAATGAATGAGTGATAAAATAATGATATACTCTTTGTGTGCAGGGTGCAGATCATCATGTCCTGTCAGCTCTTGTGTCCCCACAGAAGGGAGAAAAGCACTCCTTTGTTGTGTCCTACAAACAGCCCACACACAATTCTGTGGAAATCTCCAGTGATGTGAGCATGCACAAGCGCAAGCCCATCAAACTGGACCTCTCTGGCAATTTAGCTCTGCAAGACATGAAAGGCCAAGGAAGCTGATCGCCGAGGGTAACACGTACCTACTGACCTATGACTCAGACATTCAGAAAGACAAGTATGCCAACCTGACTGTGACCGTTGTCCACCCAGACCGACGAATTGAGCTGTTGATCGAAGGAGGCAGGGACACCCAAGAGATGGTGAAGCGTGGCAAGATGCAAGTCCTGTGGGATGCAGACAACGATCGTAGCCAAAAAATGGGAGTTACCGTGGAGATGGCTGACAAGATCAATGTCAAAGACCTGAACTTTGGAGGTATGTTTGAAGTATTTACTCCTGTCAATGAATACCAACACATGAAAGGGGAACTGAGGTTAGTGAACAGCCACAAACGGATCCTGGCCATAACAGAGACAGTGTTAGGTGACCAGGAGAAGGAATACTCGGCCAAATTTTCCCTGTCGAAACCAGTGACCAGGAACAGTTTCCAGACCCAAGTGTGGCTTAAGAGCCCTCATGTGTTAGTCCGGCACATGGAGCTGAAGGTTGACCACAGTTTTGAGGAGTCGGGCAAGCTGTCTAGCGAGGTGAAGGGCACCTTCAACAGACACACCGTGCAGATGGGCGTGTCAGGCAGCAGGACAGGGGACCTGGTGGTGCGGAAAGTGGAAGCTCAGGCCTTCTTTAAGTCCACTCTGCAGGGGCTGAGCATTTCCGTCTGACCTTCAACCACAGGGACAGCAGTGGCCGCTATAACTCGCAGGCTGTGCTGGACGCCAATGGAGACCAGTACTCTGCCATCATGGAGGCTAACGTTCAAAAGGTTGAGCACATGGTGGGTGGATTAACTGATTGATGGATTTAGTACCTGTTAGTAACTTGATTGTCAGTTATTTGATTGTTTCGTAGTTAGATGATAGATTGATTTGTGAATGGTTGGATGTATTGAATGGTTGGATGTACTGGATGGACGGTTGTCTTGACCTCAGGAGGTAGCCATTAGATAAACAAATGGATTATTTGATATCTAATTTTTGACTGGATGGTTAGTTCATTGGTTGATTAAGGGAAGAGGTGATTTAATGACAGACTGATGGATTTGGTTAGTGACAGATGTATGGAATGATTATTCTAGTCAAAGTGCAAGAATGCGGGAAGAAATTCACTCAAGTCTTGTCTTTAATCATTCAGTGGAAATTCTCTCTGAGCATATATTTGTGCATGTACCCTAGAATCTCCCATCCTTACCCTGCTTTCTTTAAACAACAAATAGCATTGACACCTACTTAAAAGAAAAAGATGGGACAAAGTCATAAGCTTCTGGATGTCACAGCATTCTATGTCATGATTTTACAAATTGATACTAAGCTGCATGTATTTAAAAACAAATTTACCAAGAAAAATTGAGGGAAACAACCCAGAGTATTCAGAGAAGGGATTTCATGAATCATGAACAGACAGTGATTTTATGTTAACAAAAGAAATTTCATGATTACCAAAATAAGGTTTTTTTTATACTTATTAGATACAACGAATGTTCTTTGTTTTGAGTAAAGTTGAACAGATAAGCTGAAGAAAAGACTGATCAGTAAGAAATGTTTTTCTTGATTTCATTACTTCTTACAATGTAGAATTAGCAGATTCTAACGCATGCATTTTTTGTGGATCTATTTCTAAGTCCCCATTATGTGTAGACTACTACATTAAAGAATTTTTTTATGTGTAGCCATCTGTTTATTGGCTTCATTGTAAAATACACAGACAGACAGAAACTTGTCCAAACAGTAACACAGACACACAAATGCATGAAGAAACATAAACACATTCAAACACATTCACAAACGCACACACATATGCACACGCACACACACACACGCACACACACACACGAACACATACATGCACACACACACACACACACACACACACACACACACAACACACACACACACACACACACACCTCTCTCTCTCTCTCTCTCTCTCTCTCTCTCCTCTCTCTCTCTCTCTCTCTCTCTCTCTCTGTTTAGCTCTCTTGGACTGGAACTGAATTTATTAATATCTGTTTTGCTGCATTTCCGTGTGTGTGTGTGTGTGTGTGTGTGTATGAAACACAACTATGAGGTCCCAGTCCTCGCAGTTGAGAACATAGCAAACTCAGCTCTGGGTAGGAGCCGGTCAGGGCAGAAAGGTCCCACAAATAAACTGCTTTGATGGGAATTGAACCCATGTCCTGTCAGCTGATAATCCACGATGCTAACCACTTTACCACAATGGCTGGTCATTTGTCAGCAGTTTAGTCTGTCCTGTCAGCTGTACCCAAATTACGGAAGCATGTTCAGTACACCCAGTCAGAGAAAAGTAGTTAATTTTTATAATATGGGTACAGAAACCCTTCATTCACTGATGTAAGAAATAAAAAATGATAGTTTGTGTAAAAAACACGCTTGATTCAAATATAAATGCATTCATATGAAGTGTAAATGATCTCAGTAATATCAAGGATGTACAGCTTCCCAATACACACCCAGGCATAGGAAATAGAAAATGATAGTTTGCAACAAAGAAAATGCTTAATTCAAATATGATTGCATTCATATGAAGTGTAAATGATCTCAGTAATATCAAGGATGTGCAGCTTCCCAAGACATGCCCAGTCATAGATACGTTTGTCCATGTTCTCTTGGCGGTTCGCTAACATTTATTTAAGATTTGTTTAGATTTCCGCCTGCAGTCGTCTTGCTTTGCAACTAGATCTATAGGAAATAGAAAATGATAGTTTGCAACAACAAAAAATGCTTAATTTGAATACAAATGCGTTCATATGAAGTGTAAATGATCTTAGTAATATCCCAATAAACAATCAGGCATAGGAAGTAGAAATATGATAGTTTGCATAAAAAACATACTTATTCAAATATGAATGCATTCATATGAAGTGTAAATGATCTCAGTAATATCAAGGAAGTGCAGCTTCCCAATACACACTCTGGCATAGGAGCGCAGCTGCTTACACATGTGCTGGTATAGATCGATGTTAACATCTGTTCATTTGGTTTTTGTGGACAGATCGACGCAAACGGTGAGATCAGTATCAGGGCTCCGCAGCTGGTATCCCCAATTACAGTGGGTTGGAAGCACAAGAACAGTCTTCATGAGCTGACCTCCACTCTGACGGTAGACCTTCCCCATAACAAACAGGTGCACCTGGAGGTGGACGCCAAAGTCAATGTTGTGACCACAGAGTAAGAAGAACCTCCCTCTCTCTCTCTCTCTCTGACAGTAGACCTTCCCCATAACAAACAGGTGCACTTGGAGGTGGACGCCAAAGTCAGCATTGTGACCAAAGAGTAAGAAGAACCTCCCTCTCTCTCTCTCTCTCTGACAGTAGACCTTCCCCATAACAAACAGGTGCACTTGGAGGTGGACGCCAAAGTCAGCATTGTGACCAAAGAGTAAGAAGAACCATTCCCCTCTCTCTCTCTCTCTCACACACACACACACACACACACACACACACACACACACACACACACACACACACACACACACACCACACACACACACACACACACACACACACACACACACACACACACACACACACACACACACACGTGTGCACATATGCACCCCCCACACTCGCCACGCACGCACGCATATATATATACACACACACGTACGTGGGCACACCTGCACATATGCATGCACATCACAGTGTGTCTGTACACATACATGCAGTCACAGAATTATACATGCATACTGCCAACTCCCAAATGTTTCTGGAATGTCCCTATTACAGAAATCATTCCTGAAATCCCAAAGATGGTCTAAATATCCAGATTTTCTTCTTTTTTGAACTATGGATCTTGGGGATCATTAAAAAATACAACTGATAAAGCATTGCAGAATAAAGCCCAAATGATGTTTTATGAATTTTGGCATTGTTATGTTGTGGAAAATAAATTTTTGATTTAAACATCCACATTTGTCAGCTGAAACAGTAAGGGTTCAAAACATCCAGTTAAAAGCCCCCTCTTCAGCCCATCCCACCCTCTTCAACTCCTGCTGCCCAAATTTGAGTCCTGACGGTTGGCAGCTGTGTATATGCGCACACTCCCATTGTTCTTGTTCTTATAATACAAGGCTTACTAACTGTGAAACACATTTGAGGCCATGTACTATGCCGTTTCATCTCCATGGAGATGAGATCCTTTAGGAAAATCCTTGGCATCTTGTATAAGCATCACATCACTAACATCGAAGTTCAAGCATGCATAAAACAGGCTGTTGGTCCTAAGACACCCTGACCACTGTGAAAAAAAACCAGATCAGAGAAAGTTTGGTTGTGCCATCTTAAAGTCTGTGAAAGAGACTCATGGAAGCTTTTTCCTGTTTCCTTTAAGACTAAGGGCTTGGAAAAGGTGACAGTTTTCTGCGCAGGAGATAACCTTTTCACCCCTGACATAGCAACTGACTATGTCACCTTCCAAGCCGGGCATGTTTTGACTGTTCAACTGGAAAACTCTGGGTGCTTTACTCAAGTTATCCAAACTCTAGCTTGGTACATGAAATGTGCAGACAGTGACTGACTTTTCAGTGTAATGAACATGCCCTAGTCTAGCAGTTTGTCTTGTAATCAAAGACAGTCAAGATTTGACAGGGTCATAGTAGAACATATTTTCTGCAACTATGTTAACTTAACGGGCTTTTGCATTCATAGTGGAAAGAAGAGTTTTCTGCAATTAACATTTCTTGTTTTGTGTGTGTATATGTGAGCACATGCGTGCGTGAAGGTGTATGTGTGTAAAACATGTATATGGTTACTGGTACTCTCTTTTTCCCATTTAAGTTCAATTTTTTTCAACTCATTCTGTCTTAGGTATGAAGCAGGAGTCCTTTTGCGTGGCCCTTGGAAAGAAAATGGGTCTGAACACATCTCCAAGCTGAAAGTGAATTATGCCACTGTGCATTTAGGATATGATCTGTCTGCCAGTCTACAGCTAGATGGAGACACATATGAGTATCACAAGACGCAAAGACAGACAAATGTTGCCATGAAATCAACTACAAGTTTGAAAATGAGCAGGTTTCCACAGTACAACTATCAGCACAAGTCCAGCATAGAATATGCGGACTTTCCATATGTGGTTTCAATAGAAGTCCAAGTGGCCAAGAAACCCATGCTGAATCTGGATGTGGAAATAGAGAACCCCAAAGCCAGTAAGTATCTGTCCACCGGCAGGATTATCTTTGCTCTGGAAGACGCAATGCAGAACATAGCCATTAGCACACAACATGAGAAAAACAGACGGGGTCAATGGGTCACCAGAGGAGACATAGAGTATGAGATTGGAAAAAAGATATCCTTCAGTTCAGTTGTCGATGTAGACAAGAGAAAAAAAGTCATCAACATGGAAATAGATACACCTTTCGATGAGGCACGAAACATCAGATTGGAGTACTCACATTCAGGGAACATAAAAGAGGACTTCATGGCTACGTGCAGTGTAAGTGTTGACCCACTGTTTAACACGGTCAAAACAAAAATGTCCTGGAGCAACCAAGATCGGTTCCGAGGGAATCTAAGAGTGGACACGCCTTTCAAAGAACTTCGGCATGTTGAATTGAAGACTGAAAGCTGGAAGGAAGGTAACAAACGCCACGCAATGCTGGCAGTGGAGTATTCGCCTAAACAGCTGTACAAGCTAGACACAGTCTACAGTTACGATTTCCCTCATGATATGGACATTAAACTGAACATTACTACACCGCACAGAGAGTTGCCTTCCTTGCACAGCCACATAGGATACCAGTATTCTGAAGCCGACATGGCTGCAGTTTTCAAGGTCAACAGTCCTGCTGTTCAGTATGATGAACTCTCTCTCAGCTTCAGCCAACGAAAAACTCCAAAGTCATTTTCAACCCAAGTGGACACTGTGATTGGGTCATGGAATGCATGGAGCAGCCATGCAGAAGTGAGCTGGGACCCAGAGATCGAAGGTTTGTTCAGTGTTGAGAATAATGGCGAAGGTCGTCAGAAAGTGCACCTGCTCCTGAGTCACAAGGGACACACATGGGAAGACTTCAGGACAAAAGGCAGTTTCAAAATGAATGGCGACCGATTAGAATCTGAGGTCGCATACTCCAACAGAGATGGCCAGCGTGGTTCGTTTATGTTGGCCACACCAGATCCTGACATCGATTTCTTTCAAGCTTCTTTCTTCAAACGTTTGACAGAGGACAAGTTCGAAGGACGATTTACTGCTCAGTATGGAGAAGCATCCAAACCCTATGACTTAGGTCTGATGACTACCTACTCGGATGACATGATTGCTTTCTCCACTGACCTCAAGACTCCTTACACAGAAGACCTTGGCATAGAAATTGGCTTTGCACAAAAGCGACGAGTAGAGGTGAAACTTATCGCAATTTATGGGGCAAACGATAAACTCAACATGCTTGTCAAGTATAACATGAGGAAGGAATTTTGGAACGCTGGAATAGAATTTGAATACATGGTGCGAGGATCGGGACGCAACATAGGTTTTGAATTTAAGAGAGATGGTCCCTTGGATAATCTGAAGTGCTCATGCACTGCAAAGTATATGGGCAAAGAAGTCAGCCTGGACACACACTTTCAAGATGGGGAGAAAAAGACAGGTCTTCTTGAAGTCCGCTCAAATTTTGAAGACTACACTAATCTTGCAGCTTCATTTAACCACAGTGGGAACGATGAAAACTTTCAAAGTGCAATTCATCTCAGATACAAAGATGACAAAGAAGCAAGAGGAAGTATCGATTTTCAACGCAACAAATGGAAACGCATGACATTGACCACAACTTTAAACCTTCCTTTAAAAGAATTCAAAGAAAATAAATTCACTTACAAACACATTAACCGTAAAAACAAAGTGTCAGCAGAAGGCAGTTTGAAACTGGGTGCAGCACAAGCCATCAATGGAAAATTGGATTTTGTGGACAATGAAAAGCTGACTGTGGCGGTGACGGGCCCATACAAACATTTCAGGTCTTTCACTGCCACAGGGAGCTATGATAAGGCTGACAAGAAATTAGAAGGAGATGCCGTCATAAATCTGTCCAATCAGCCACAGCCTATCACTGCCACATACATGGTAAGAGCGGGAATCTGGCCAGTCATGGTCAATGTGAAGGCACAGACGCCATTTGAGGGCTGGGAGATCATAGAACTTACAAGCACCCATGACGGTGTTTTGACAGACTTCACCAGCAGCTGTTCTCTTACAGCAGAGGCTGTTGGTACAATTCAGAGTGAAATGCTTTGGGCCTACACATCTCCATCCTCACTGACTGGTGACTGGACATTGTCCAGCTCTGTGGAAGGTGCAGAGAACCTCAAGCTGTCCCTAAAGAATACTCAGTCAGGAAATGAATACGTCTCCCATCTGGTCATAGGCTGGGAGTTGATGAAAGAAATCATTGTTGATACTAACATTCAGCTAGGTGACAGAAGGTTCTCCAATGGGTATAAGGGAAGCTTCGCTATGACCAGTCCTTTACCTGAGGCATCCCAGTTCAGTGTATCCTTCGACCACAGTCAAGATGACAACAGCATCCAAGATTTAGTTGTGGCTCACGTCAATGACCAAAAATTCCTAGATGCTGACTTCCTGTACAGCGTTGGTGATCGACGTGTAGGCACCGTGGTATTCCGAGAGCCAAAACCAATGGAATTCAAGATCGGAGGGGAGTACACGGAAAACAAGATGGAGGGAGAACTGAAACTCAACTGGGACAAACGGGACCCTGAGAAGAACATCCATCTGATGGGAGACTACACAGACTACACCGACCGTTTCGGCACAGATACTAATATGAAGGTACATTGTAACTGATATTTGTCTGTCCATCTTTGCAGTAACAGTAAACTTTGCAGGAGTTGGTGTAAACATTTAAGGTGCTGTAGTTTGTAGTAGTACCCCTCATTCATGAGTTTGAAATTTTCACTGAAAAGGTCGTAAAAGGAGGGGTCTTGAATGGGAGGTGGGTAAAGGGGAGGTCATTAAACACATAGATACAGTGAAGACACTGTGCCCCAGTTGGAGAAAAGGGTTTTCACTTGGCTCATTGTTCCGCTGATAGAGATGTTTCACATTTTTGCCATACCAAAACAGTCCCATTCATTATCATTCATGTCGGTATATTGACACCTGCAGATTTTGCGTACGGTGATCTTAAATTGCTGCATTCCTGACTATAAACCATTCATATTCATTTGGACCAGGAATTGTCCCACATCAAGGATTTTTTTTTTTTTTTTTTTTTTTTTTTGCTGTCCCAACCTCTGCGCCACCTCAGAAGCAGTGCACCCACGCTGCTCATTCCAACACCTCGTCCACAGCCACAGCCCGGTCGGCCCCGCCGCAGCCCTGGCACCGGCCATCCACAGGGAGCAGTCAATGTCAAGTTGTCAAGAGGCAACCCACTGGAGGAGACACTGCACTGCTGCTGAGTCACTTCGGTGGTGTTCAGTGGCGCCTGTTCTGATCTAACTTACGCAGGACACCAACTTCTAAGCCCCCTACTGATGACAATAATTGCTTAGTCATGGAGCCGGCGTGAGTGAGCTCTCCCTCCGGAGGGCGCCACCACGTCCGTCCAACAACAGCCCCCATGAACTCGCTGATACCGGTGACCCCGACGGAAGCAAACCAAGGCCACAGACGTGGAGAGGACATCGAAACTGAGGTCACCATGAGAGCAGGGCATGAAGGGCCAAAGAATTTGAGACATTTATTTTTTTCACATCAAGGAATTTATACTTTGGGAGTTGTTGGTTAGCTGACACTGTTGCAATTGTGTGCATGTTTAGCATGATGCCACATTAATCTGTAAGATCTTCTGTAAACTGCTGGCAGTTTCCTTGTCCTGTGCCCAGCAAGACACAGCTGTGCAAAATGGTTTTGTGTCACATGACATGCTGAGTGTGTTGGTGTATGTGTGCATGCCTCTGTATGTGTGCTTGTGTGTGTGCATGCCTTTGTATGTGTGTGTGTGTGTGCGTGTGTGTGTGTGTGTAGATTGGCTTGTCTATTTATCTGTGTGATGGTGTGGAGGGTTAAGGGGTGTGCAGGTGAAGACAGGTAGATGGTGGTAAGTGCAGGAACCAAGGGACAGCAGCCAGTCAAGAAGACACAGTGGGTGAAGCAGTTTTTTTTTGTCTTCTTTATTCTCCTTCCATAAGCAGCTCAGACCAGGAACACTGCCCTGGGAGCACTCTCTCTCACTCAGCGCACTGAGCACGCTCTCTGCCTCTTACGCCAGTCGCTCAAACCAGAGGACACTCTCTGGGGCAACACTCGGGGACACTCAGGGGAACACTCTCTCTCTCTGTCACTGAGCACTCTGAACACTCTAGACAACACTGCTCTCTCGCACACACTGCGCCTCTATATGCAGCGCGAACCTGACCACAAAGCAGACAACACGGCGCTACACTCAAAATGGGCCTCGCGAGACAGTAAATGACAAAATTTGTGCTATCTGTCTCAGCTTCCGTGTTGTCTAGTTCGCAGTCCGTTCAAAGTATCCAAACATATTTGATATCGATGAAAACCTCAGAACCCAAGCAGTGAAATGCAATAAGTCATATTTGACAATTCTGTGGCTGTGTAAAACTATTTGTGATTAAAGTCTGAGAATGAACCAACTTTTAACGAGTTTACGTCATATTTTCCTCTATTTCGATGAAAAATACCAAACAGCATGAAATAATTTTGTAATGAATGAATAGCTGGCATTTCGCTCTTTTTATACATATAAATTTCATTATCCAAGATGCTGTCTGAGCGGAGAACTTTGTGTTTAAAATTTGATTGGAAACGCAACTTGCTTTCATCACCACATAGCCGTCACCATGTACTTTCGACACGATTTTCAATAAAATGTTATTCTGTTGAAATGGTCCATCGGACGATAATTTTTATACATTTTTAGTTGCTTTGATAATAGAAATGGAGTCGTTAAAAAGATTTCAATTGGGAAGTCTGAATTTCATAAAATGACAATTTAGATCAAAACTCCGACAATAAACAAAGAAGGGACGGGCGCCATCAGTCATTTCGTATAGTCGCAAGCTTGTACAGAAAAACATCATAGGCATGCAATATATGAAATGAGAGCTTATGGACTTTACTTTCAATGCGTGTTCTCGGATTCTTTAGATCCTCTCATACTTTTTGTGAAGTCAAGAATTCTTTACGGTTTGTTCGTTGGACAATTCAAAATGGCGCCAAGATTAATTGTGCGAAATACCAGTTTTAGAGAAATATGGGCTTCTCTGCCCAACATGGCTGTAATGAATAGAGTACATTAATTTTTGTGACTTCAGCGACGTACATACAACTATGTAGGTTCTGAGGTATTTAAAGAGTTTACACAAGAAAATTGAGATCAATCGATCAGGGGAGGTAAGGGGGAAGATAACTCATGAACAGACTATCTTGTCTGCGACGGGTGACCAAGAAATATACACTGTTAGCACCCGGTTACATCTGTTTATTTATCTATTGTCCATTTGGGGGAGAGGAGGGGGGTGTTTGTTTTTGTCATTTTATCAGACATGTTTACCTCCCGACCTCACCGGGAGATTCTCCCGAGTTCAGACGTTGTTATACGGTCTCCCGCTCGACTTCAAATCTCCCGATCGCGAAACGCGCTTTCTCCCGTTGTTCACCGAAACCACTTCGGCAGATTTCCGATCCAGAAATTTATCAACATACAGTTCACTGTCGGTGGCGCCCGGCCAAGTTACCTGTTCTCTCGCGCGTGTGCGGTGATGAGTTACGCGTCCGCCATAGTCGTCGCGGGCGGGAAGTTGATGCAGCTGAACGCTACCACTTCTGCGCAGTGAAAATGGCGGCGATTGAGAAGAAACGTGCTCATGAAACTGATGAAAGCGGCGGCGACTCAGACTGTGATTCCCGTGTGATTGATGCGGTTAAGAAGAAGAAGAAGAAATATTTTCAAAAGTTCAAGCTGCAGTACCAGACAGACTTCCCGAACATTATATCATCAAGTAAAGGAGCAGAGTTCGCCTTCTGCACCAAGTGCAAACTTCACTTCACTAAAGTGGAAAGCATCTTTGACTTCATTCGAAGTCCCACAAACAAGCTCTTCTGCCTTTTCCTTCTCCATCAAATAAAAGTGTTTGATGCCTTCTTGGTCGGCTTTCAGTCAGAAAAACCGATGATTCAGAAACTGAGAAGAGGAATGCTTAAGCTGATGAGAAGTATTTTGACCAGGTTCGTTAAGCCCAACGCCATGTTGTACAAGTCTCCGGAAACTGTTGACTACAAACTGCCTGCCAACATCAAAGTCAACAGCGAACTTGTCATTGGAGAGGATGCTCGTCAGTTCCTCCAGGACAAAGAGGTTCATCATCTCCGAGACAAACGTGTGGAGGAGTTTTTCACAAGTGCAAAGAAGTACTTCGTCTCTTTAATGGACTACCTGAAGAAGTGGCTTCCAGTGAACGATCCTTTGCTTC
The DNA here is from genome assembly GCA_018398815.1 of Conus ventricosus. Classification (NCBI taxonomy): domain Eukaryota; kingdom Metazoa; phylum Mollusca; class Gastropoda; order Neogastropoda; family Conidae; genus Conus; species Conus ventricosus. The sequence continues at coordinate 17,810,396 of CM031600.1, read as the reverse complement.
TCCATGCTGAGGTGGCTGATGTTGGCCTACAAACAGAGTCAAAGCTGACAAGCCTGAAGTTTTTCCTGCAGAGATATCCATGTCTGCTGCCTGGGGGTGTCACAGCTGACACAGTCATTGAACAGTTCATCACATATCAGTGTACTGATATAAGGCAATGTGTGACTGAAGGGGATGCTGATGGGATTGATTCCACATGGAAGAAGATTGGGGAACTGGATGAAGGGCTTCTGTCAGAATTGTCTCTTGTGATGAGAGGTATCTTGACTATTCCTCATGGCAGCGCTCACTGTGAGCGTGTCTTCTCATGTGTCAAGAAGAACGGGACTAGCCAGCGGGCCTCCCTTTCAGGTGTTACCCTGGAGAGTTTACTGGTGGTCAAATCAGATCCCAGGGAACCTGTCGAGGCTGTCAGGGACATGTCCTCTGAATCCGTGCGCAGGTTAAGAAGTGCTTACACGCAAAGTCTTAAACACCACTAGACTAACCTAAAATGAAAAGACAGCTAGCCATGTACTGTATATTCATCATGCAGAACTATTTTTAATTTAGTGAAAAGTGCTATTTGCTCTCCCTGTGTGTAGTCACCATGCAGAACTGTAGTTAGTGACAAACTGTGCTGGCTGCTCTCCCTGTGTGTAGGCATCATGCAGAGCTGTATGAAGTTAGTGACAAACTGTGCTGGCTGCTCTCCCTGTGTGTAGTCATCATGCAGAGCTGTATGAAGTTAGTGACAAACTGTGCTGGCTGCTCTCCCTGTGTGTAGGCATCATGCAGAGCTGTATGAAGTTAGTGACAAACTGTGCTGGCTGCTCTCCCTGTGTGTAGTCATCATGCAGAACTGTATGAAGTTAGTGACAAACTGTGCTGGCTGCTCTCCCTGTGTGTAGGCATCATGCAGAGCTGTATGAAGTTAGTGACAAACTGTGCTGGCTGCTCTCCCTGTGTGTAGGCATCATGCAGAGCTGTATGAAGTTAGTGACAAACTGTGCTGGCTGCTCTCCCTGTGTGTAGGCATCATGCAGAACTGTATGAAGTTAGTGGAAAAGTGCTGGTTGCTCTCCCTGTGTGGTGTAACTGAACAATAAAAAGTGCTGCCTGCAGAACTCTATGACAGAGTGACGTTTTCCTGTGTTTCTTCATCATGTTGAGCACACACACAACAAAGAGTAAGTGAGATATATATTCTAAAGCTGTCGCAGAAATGTGTTTTCCACAGTCATATTATATTTGTTATTGGTTTTAACGTGCGAGGGGAAATCTACTGTTTTGAGACCAAATCTACTGGTTTGCTACACCTAATCTACTGGTCAAGGGGATAGAGGGGTAAACAGGTCTGTTTTATGAAATGAACATAGCCTTACATATATAGCCTTACATATCTACAATATAGACCTGTATGTTTTGTAAAAAAAAAATCTAAATAATTCATTTTCCACTCTTGATTCATGATTAAGCAACCAAAACCCATCAGTCATATACCCCTCCAGTAAGTCGGTCAACTGTCCAGCCTGTGAATGGACTGGTCACTCGGTCAGTTCTGTTGTCCTTTCCAGGTGTGGGTTCTTCACCCTACACGCAGGATGGGAATGGAGTACCTGATGAAGAGGGCTGACAAAGAGTTCCAGAATGACTTCCTGCTGACCTGGGACAAGGCGTCCGGTCACACGTTCTCCTATGTCATCAACTGGACAGACAGGAGCTCACGCTACAGCTCCGTCTATGATGCTATGGTCAAAGTGAGTCATACGGGAAAAGACACAGAATAGAGGGCTTTTCAAGTCAGTGTTGTAACAGTACTAGTTACGGTACGGGCAATAAGCTGCATAAGCCTTCTGAAAGATTTGAGGAAAACTTCTTCCTCTGGGTCTGATATGGAAGTCTGTCCTCACTTTGCAGACATAGAAAAAAAGATTTTTATTCGTAATGCCCCAGTGTGAATTTTTTTAAATTCAAGAACAGATTTTTAACCTTTTAGTGTAGGAGAGTCTGTATTTATTGATAGGTAAGTTAGTTAAGGAGAATTTCATTTGTTTATGGTAACAATCACTCTTTTCAATGATCTTGAAGTATTTAACAATTTGATTTTCAGCCTGCTATATTTACATTATAAAAAAACAAACAAACCCTGTTTCAGCGGGCGGTTCTTCTTAGCTTCCTGCGTAGACAAAAAAAAAATTATAATCCTGAAATATAGTAGTCCTTAAAGAGATAACAGTCTTGAATATTTTTAATGAATGCTGTTCCATAGTAATCTAGATTTTCAAGAAATTCTAATTCTAATCTTATACATACCGTCTTCGGCCACTGGTTTTGAAATTTTGCATGCATCAGAATTTAGGGCAAATATGTATTTTCTAATATTTGGATCATTTAAAACCACTTTGTTATTCATTTTTGATGACAGTGTTTTCTGCTGGATTTATTTTACTTTTTTTTCATATTAGAAAACAGAATATGCAATGTGTGTTGGACAGGGTATATCAGCTGAAACCAATGTTTTTTTCATGATGCTGTGCAGGTTGGAGTTCCAATGCGCAGTGTGCAGGTGGATGGCATGTACAGCAACACAGGCAGAGTGAATGCTGCAGAGGGCTCCATCATGTGGGATGCAGACGGAGACAAGAACATGAAGGTGGGGATGAAGGGACAGCTGGGCACGCGTGGCAACACCAACAAGATACAGCTGGGTCTGGATCTGCCCTTTGTTAGCAAGGTTGGTTAGTTATTTTTTTTATGTTCTTATTAACACATTCCTACTGACAGTTCCATCTACACTGCTGAGCTGACAGCCTTGGCTCTGGCTCCTTACGTGGTCTCTAAATCATAACATTGAGACTCACATTCTGTTAGACACCCTTTCTGCTTTGGAGGCCATTGCCGGCCATAACCTCAAGCGCCCCTAACTGCTGAACCTCTCTGAAATCTGATGGACACATCAGAGTTTGTGCTTGGGTCCCCAGCCATGTCAACATTTGAGACACTGAAGTAGTTGATCAACTTGCCAAGAATGCCACAAATCAAGAATTGAAAAGATTCTTTACCCCGCACACTGACATGAAACCCAAAGCTCAAGCTTATGTCAAAGGTGCATGACAGCAAAGTTGTCACAGTAAATAATGTTGAGTTGTGGCATCATGTAAACGTCATACTGAATGCTTATTTCATGGTGCCATTGCTAGAGAAAATAGAGTCTTTGAAAATGTACTTATTATTATTATTGTTTTTCTGTTCATTTATCGCTACATTAGAGCCACACCAGATTACCTCCAAATTTTGGGTTTTGGGTTTTTTGGTGCATTGTGTGTCTTTTCATGGTCTTATCAAGAGCTCCAAACCTGGTGATGTGATGTTGCATAATAGCAGAGATAAAGCGAAAAAACACTTGTGGCACAGAGCAAGATTACCTATGTGTTTGGAGCAACAGCGGAACACCCGGCTTTAACCAACTGTGCTGAGAAAGAGGATATGTTAAGGAAAGGAAGGGAGGGTAGGCTACCTCTGTACACTTGGCTGATACTCTTCCCTGCTGTGAAAGATACTGGCAGCAGGATAGGGAAAACGTCTGCCTTCCTCATTACACTGATTTATGGCCTGCTCTGCCATGTGGGAGGGGAGAGGCTAGGACGGTCAGATAAAGAGCCCCTACACCAGGCTTACTACCGGAAGTCTGGTTTGCTCCAAATTATGAAGAGCCCTGCGAGGCAGTTTTCAAGCAAGGAATGACTATTTTTTGTAAATGTGTGTTTTTATGTTTTCTGTTGAATGCTATTTGATGCTGCTAACAGCACTTATACATTACAACTTGAACTTGAACCATTGTGAGTTATGTGACTATAGAAGTACTCGTGTGACTTCTGCCATTGTTTAAAAACTTCAAGTGGGCATTTCTCAAATCTGCCATTTTGGAGATGAACCGGTGTGCCTCTGAAGTAGCGTTATGTTTTTTGTTTTCATTTTGATTTTTAAAATGGAGTTTGTTGTATGCATCTTCAGGTATGATTAGGTGCAGCATACTGTGGTATGATGTAATAATAAAATAAAATGAAATACATAACATGATATGCATAGACACAATTGAAGTGCAAAGAAAAAAAAGAGCAATGTAAACAAAATCATGCCAATATTTCAAACATCTGTTTCAAGGACGACAGTTTGTGTGCTATACTAAGAGATCTATTACAGAATGAATTGATGGATCATAACTGAATGCTGTGGCTCAATCATAAATGAACGTTTTTTTTCCAAAAGACAAATGTGTTTCATGATTATTAATACTAGTTCAATTACTATGTATGCTCCTAGGAATATGCCCTGACAACAGAAGCAAGTGTCAACACGGGCAACACAGTGCTGGATGCCAGAACTGAATTCTCTTACTCAATGGATCCTCGCAAACTTCTTGTACTGACCAGCCGCATTGACAAGATGTCCATTGGTGACGACTCCAACAACTACAGCCTGGCCCTGGGCCTTGCGCACCCTGCCACTGACCTTGACATCCAGACAACATCCCATGTGGGGCACTCACGCACTGGCAGCTCCATGGGAACCAACATGGTGTACACAACATCAGGCGGAGCAAAGAAGACGATAGAGCTTCGTGGTCATGTTGACAAGCTGAGGAAAGTGATGGGGATTGAGGTAAAGATTGTTTGGTGGACTGTTTAGAACATTAATCTTGATTTGTTCATTCGTTTGTTTGGTATTGTTGTTGATCTGTGCTTTATTGTTGATCTGTGTTCACATCCTTGGACTTAAACCCCTAGTTAAGGCTTTGCCTCTCGCTGCAAACAGTAAATGCAGATACCAGCGAAACATGGACTGAACAGTTGCCCGGCCGAAGAAATTTGTGGACAGTATATGCAAAGGGAGGCATATAATACTTGGGTACACAGGGGTATGTTGAAATTTTTTTGTTTTTGGTCGCAATCTGGCCCAAGTGTGCTGGATGATTTCTTACATATCTATCACTGTTTTGCTTTTTGCCTTGGCTTAAGGCTGTGTCAGGCTAATTGACATAGGCTAGAACACCAAGGCTACATCAAAATGTTGTTATGCTCTGCATAGTTATGCGGGGATTGTCTTCAGTTGTGACAAGCTCCTAGCATAACATTATCAGTCTCTAAAATCCCCGAAGTCGAAGTGTGGCTGCCCATGTGGCGGGGTAATCAAAAACGGTCACACACGTAATGTTCTCATCCCCAGCTGATGCATTTGTACCATAGTGTTCAAGTACTTCGGCTGTTTGGATGATCCCTGGAGTCTTTTAGCCAGGGTACGACAACAACAACAACTGTTTTGCTTTCACTGATATTAACAACTTGCAGATGTCACACCATCAAATGCTGAATTCTCACCATTTTTTTGTTCTTAATTTTTCGGCACGTGATACATAGACTGGAAGTTACAATTACAACAGAAAAGCTAAAATCATGTGCCTTGAAAACTTTTTGCTTGCAGCATGTTTGGCATGCATTTCATTAGCCTTCAAATATCATTCAAAGAAACATTCAAGAATTTTTTTTCGAAGACAGCAGCTTTTAAGTTGGGAAACTGGACGGAAATCTTTAGAATGAAATGAAAGTGCTGAATGAATGGCTGTTGGATAAATGAAAGAAGGATACAGTCTGAAACAATCCTGAACTTATGGCTGAAGAAACCAAACGAAAGAGAGTGTATGTGCAATGTGAACATTTCCTGATCATCATTAAAAAAAAAAAGAAAAAAAAAGCTGTTAACCAGACACTTACTGAAATATGCATATATAGTGAATAATATACTTTCAAAGGTTTTGTCAGTACTAGTAAACACATGTTAGGGGATGTCAGTATTTGAAATGGATAAATATTTTAGCTTGATAAAAATTATGTTAAAATTTTTGTAACTGCTGCAGAAAGAATTATAACAATGATCATTATGGTATTTTAAAGGATTACTATTGTGGCACAGTTTGAAGGTTTTCTGCATACAAATGTTTGGCTTGAAGGGCTAAAATACTTTATGCAGTGCTTTGGTGTGCGTTACTTTTAATGTGTTTCATTGTGTCTATAGGTGCTTTTTCAGTGTGTTTTTGATGGGATAGTTGATTTAAAGACATAATGTGTGTTAAGTGTTGTTAGCATACAAAAATCAGTATGCAAATGTTTAGGCACCCCACATGCACATATGCCTCTCCTATCACATTACTCGCTGCCTTTACCAAATTTTGTGTTGCTGTTGTTGTTGTTGCTAGTACCAATCTTACAAACGTGACTAACTGAATATTTCTCAGTCTGAAAAGGCTCCATTATTGCAGTGCAACTGCTGACCGCAGGTTAACGCCTTCTGTCGATGCAAGTAGGTTGATCAACACGCAATGCTGCTGTTCACACAAAACATGTACTCTGTCCTATGATGCCACTTGTAATGAGGATGAAATTCAACCTCTTAACTGTCAACCTCTTGGTGCATTTATGGTCATCAAGTAAAAAACAAACAAACCCAGAGGCTATAGATGCAGCTAAGAAGACTGAACAGCCATATGCAATGAGGCATGCGTACAAACCAGACACAAACTCCACCTCAATAACCTTGCACTCCAAAATATGCAGGTATGGATTAAAAATAGTCCAACTGTGGACTTTGCACGTGCGCACCTGTGCTCCAATTGTTGTCTGTTTGTATAAACGTCTGTGCATATGTAAATAAATGGATACAGCAATAAGGAGAGGGTCTAAAAGCAAAAGTGGAAGATCTTGGCATAGATAAAGAAATACTCAAGAAATTGGATAATTATGAATAGATATTTGAAAGATACGACAGCAAACCAAGTGAGGGAACAATTATGAATGAATATTTTAAAGAGATGATAGTTGCAATTAATATTGGATTTTCATGTCAAAAATGCAGCTGAAGACACCAGTCAAGAATTTGGCACTGGAAGGAGAACTGTCAGGTGATCATGAGCACAGCATCCTATTGTTCAAGAGCGAGGATGGCCAGAGGTCGCAAGTCGCTGACATATTTGTCAATCCAGAAACAAGAACATTTGAGATGACTTTCTGGTATGACAAAGGTATGAATATCTATGTTGCTGGTATGTACTTATAGCTTGTGTGTGTATACATGTGTGTTTTGTGTGCGTGTGTTTAAGTGCATTTTGAGAGTTGACTTCAACAGGATGACAGCCCAGATATGGTCCTTTGCAGCAGAGCATTATTGCCATTGTGTGCTGTTGACATTTAATCAATTACGATATGTAGAAGATAAACCTCATCTTCAGATTGCCTAACTGTACAGTCTACTTTTGACAGTGCATGTCAGTCTTTCCTAAGTAAAGTGTTCATGATGTTGTCTGTTAATTTTAATCTTTTCCAGCTGGTGTTTTAGTTTGTTTGCCCCAAATTTATCGATGTGATTTAAATTAGACAAAAAGCTGAGGTAACTTGCTTATGCGTCTATTTTCAGGTGCTCCAAGTAACACCGTGAAGCTCTTTGGTCATGTGATCAATGACAAACTACTGCAGACAGACCTATACCGTATGGAGCGTGGTCAAAGAGTTAGCGAGACGCTGATGACTGTGCGCCTCAACTCCTCCCGTATCCTTCACACCAGGATCAACTGGAGGCCTGACATGTTCAGGGACTTGCAGGTGAGCGTGAGGCAGGGAACTCTTGGAGGCTTGTTTATTGTATATTCTTTGTGGGTTAAAGAAAATTCAAAGGTATGAATTGGCAGTCAGACATTGTAAGCTGGCATCCCACTGACGTGCAGTTTGGGCCACCTCGAAGAAAACGACATTGTCACCAGTGAGCAATATGGTTTCGTCTCAGGCCGGTCATGTATAACACAGCTACTGGAGGTCATGGACTCATGGACAGAAGCAGTCGACGAGGGGGAAGTGTGGACGTTATTTACACAGACTTTCAAAAAGCATTTGACAGTGTTCCTCATCGTCGACTCATGGAAAAGGTCTCTGCTTGTGGCATTAGGGTAAACTTCTTCGATGGATTGGCGACTTCCTTGCAAACCGAACACAACAAGTAGTGATCAACGGAGTGATGTCCCAGGAAGCCAAGGTAACCAGCGGCATTCCTCAAGGAAGTGTACTGGGGCCCATCCTCTTTGTGATCTACATAAACGATTTGCCTGCTAACGTGAAGAGCCAAGTAAGGATGTTCGCCGACGACACGAAGCTGTTTGCAAGAGTAGATGTTCCAAACAACCACGAAACCATGCAGAACGACTTAGACGAGCTGATGCAATGGTCTGACAAATGGCAACTGAAATTCCATCCAGAGAAGTGCTGCGTCCTGAAACTAGGCCATGAAAGAGAAACGGAGTACTTCATGAACAGTAAAGACAAAGACGGCAACTCAATTAGAGTAAAACTGAAAGAAACACAGGCAGAGAAAGATCTTGGGGTGACCATTGACAAGGCGCTCACTTTCAAGCAACACGTGGCACAGGCAACAGCAAAGGCAAACCGCATTGTTGGAGTCATTCGCAGGGCATTCGACTACCTAACACCAGTAACTTTTGTCCAGCTGTTCAAGGGATTAGTCAGGCCACTTCTGGAGTACGGTCACTGTGTGTGGAAGCCAGACGAGAAAAATCAAAAAGGCCTTTGCGCTGAAGTGGAAAACGTCCAGAGGAGGGCGACCAAAATGTTGGGCCCTCTGAAGGACCTCCCAAACCCCGAAAGGCTACGTCGGCTGAAGCTTCCATGTTTGGAACACAGGAGAAAGCGGGGAGACATAATTGAAGTCTATAAGTACTTGCATGGCTTCTACAAGGTGTCACGCCCTGACTTCCATGTCGCCACAAATGAACTGAGATCCACCAGAGGCAACTCTCCAGAAACTTCAGAAACCAAGGCATCGTCTCAACGTACGGGGCAACTACTTTGCAAACAGAGTTGTGAACCTCTGGAATAGCCTCCCGGATGATGTGGTAACAGCGCTATCGGTAGACGCCTTCAAGAGAAGACTGGACAAGCACTGGGCAGCACTACCTTCAGTGTACGACCCAGAATGCCTACTTTAATTGTTCAGTTGGTGATCTGATTGGCACCATCCTCAACACCCCAGGCCAATCAGTTGAGTTGAGAACCTGAACATGGTCCTATGGAAGGACCTGAATCTTGTATCTTCAAAGTCAAAGTCAAAGTCAAAGAATTGCTGTTGCTGCCGTCGATCTTAATGTGTCATCAGTCTGGTGGTATCGGTGTAGTAACATATACCTTCATCCTCTCACTCTTCTGGAATGGTTATTTTCCTCTGCCATCTCACAAGACAAGGATATGGAATTTAAGCATGAATGCTTCGTTGTGCCATGATTGTGACTTCTAGACTAGGGCTTCTGGTGCGAAATCAGTAATGCTTGGTACTTGCACACAGTTAATTGAAAGATACTGAAGAATATATCGGTAAACGAGAAAAAAAAAGAAAAAAAAGAAGAAGTGAAGCAGGTCGTGCGCACAAACTGAGGTTGCAGCACTTTCCAGTTGACCTTCCTGACATGCACACAGGCTGGGAAGACCATATCCTTCAGACTTTAAGGGGGATAGGACACGGACCTCAAGGGGGATAGGACACAGACCTTAAGTGGGATAGGACACAGACCGTAAGTGGGATAGGACACAGACCTTAAGGGGGATAGGACACAGACCTTAAAGGTCTACTTTAGAAATTTTCGATAATTTGTTTAAAAACAGGTCTTTTTTTTTTTTTTTTTTTTTTTTTTTTTTTTGCTGTCCCAACCTCTGCGTCACCTCAGAGGCAGTGCACCCACGCCGCTCATTCCGACACCCCGTCCACAGCCATAGCGGCTGGCCCTACCGCAGCCCGGCACCGGCAATCCACAGGGAGCAGTCAATGTCAAGTTGTCAAGAGCAGGGCTTAAAACGTTCCGCGTCTGGGCGGAATTCCGCGATTTCGGTTTGTCAAAAAAAAAAAAAAAAAAAAAAAAAAAAAAAAAAAAAAAAAAAAAAACCCGACAGGAGCAAGGTATCCGTGATCGGCTTGCAAGCGTTCATAGCAACTGCGCGCAAGTTATGGCCCCTGATTATTCTTGGAAGAAGTTTCTGGTCGGACTTCCGGAAAAAACAAAATGGCGGAGCGCGCAGTCATTGTTTATGCGGGTCGATCTTTTGACGAATCTGCAATTAAACACAAGTGGAAATGGAAGTGGACGCTTCAGAAAGTTGACGAAGACGTCATTGGAGACTTTCTTCGCAAAGTTATTGCACCAGGTTTAGCTTGGTGCAAACTGTGCTTAAGGGAAGTGTTACGGTGGTCGCGGGAAGAAAGCTCTTGATCACATTCGTTCAGCGAAGCACGTGTCAAACGTCAAGGCGCTGAGTGGAACTACAAGAAAGGTCACTGAAGACACTTTAGCAGCAGTAAAACGTGCCAGGATAGAACATTGCAGTCCTGTGGGTAAAAAAGAGGGTGATATAGAAAATGTGGAGAGTGCAAGCCAGGCGGGAGGCAGCAAGGAAAAAGATAGGGTTCAAACTAATCAAAGTCAAGTTGTCAGCAAGAAGGTGGATGAGAATGAAATAAAAATTGTAGAGTGTGAAAGCCAGACAGGAGAAAGCAAGGAAACAGCAGACAAAGATAGGGTTGAAATTCAAGTAAGCAAGAAGGTGGATGGCAAAGACAGTGCAGACAATGCAAGCAGCAAGAAGAAACAGAGTTCCTTGCTATGTTTCTTTAATGCCTCCACCACCCGAACACCCAAATGACACAGCTGTGTGTGTGTGTGTGTGTGTGTGTGTGTGTGTGTGTGTCCTTGTGAAATCCTGTATTTCAGTGTTTATTATAATTTAGGAACTTCAAAATTTGACTTTCAGTATGTGCTGATTCCACAAGTTTCTCATTTATCAAAATTTGGATATTGTGACTTTCAAAATGTGCTGATTCCGCAAGTTGATCTCTGTTATATGAGACTGAACTTTAAAGTGTTTGATGCAGTTACTGACTTTGTGTGCACCAACTTCAAACTTGATATTGTGGGATCATTTAAACCTGAAAAGTGAAACTTATTGAGCAACCCCAGAAGTGAGATTTCATCCAAAGACTATAGTTGGTGAACACCTGTAAAACACTCAAGTTAAAGGGGGAGTGTTCATTTTATTATGTGTTTAACCCCTTCTCCCCTTGTCCCAAATATGTCTTCCTGTAATAATTATGTGTTTACAGCAATTTTTATGCACTAAATAACTCTTGAAATTATGTCCAGAAAGCGCGAAATGGCATAGATTTACACTCGGTTTTTTAAAAAAAATTCCCGGGGGAGCATGCCCCCGGACCCCCCTAGTTTCAGTGGTTTTTTCCTCCTCCTGTTTTAAGCCCTGCAAGAGGCAACCCACCAGAGGAGACACTGCACTGCTGCCGAGTCACTTCGGTGGTGTTCAGTGGCGCCTGTTCTGATCTAACATACGCAGGACACCACCTACTAAGCCCCCTACTGACAACAATAATTGCTTAGTCGCGGAGCCGGCGTGAGTGAGCTCTCCCTCCGGAGGGCGCCACCACGTCCATCCAACGACAGCCCCCATGGACTCGCCGATACCGGTGACCCCGACGGAACCAAACCAAGGCCACAGACGTGGAGAGGACATCGAAATTGAGGTCACCATGAGAGCAGGGCATGAAGGGCCACAGAATTTGAGACTTTTTTTTTTTTTTTTTTTAATGCTGATCAATGGGAATGAGGATGATTAAGATGATGCTACGGATTTCCATTTCGGTCTGAGACTACATGACAGGGCTGTACTCTACGCTTCCTTTCATAATATATCCTGGCGTCAACCAGGCCCGAGAGATACAGGCACCTACAGTGGTGGTCAGGAAATTTGAGCAACACTCTCAGAAACGCATCCATTAAGTGGATGAAACTCGACTGTGTGGTCCCAGTCTTCCCAACTGAGTCCGCAGCAAACTCAACTCTGGGTAGGAGCCGGTCGGGGCAGAAAAAACCCACATGCCTCTGATGGGATTCGAACCCACGACCTCCCAGCCGGGAGTCCGCGACGCTAACCACTTCGCCACGGCGGCTGGTTTAAAAACAGGTCTACATGTCATATAACTACAGTATGGTATTCATTTTTTTTTTTAAATCGCTGGAAGAATTTAATAGATAAAAAAACGACTTTTGCACACCTGTTCAAACCCAGCGCGGTAGACCGAAAACCATGACGTCACTTGATGGAGTGGCCGTCAGCCGTGACCTACACAACATAGCAACGGCAAGTGAAATCAACATGAATTGCGATCCCCCACAGCCTAAAGAGTCACGAGGGAGTGGCAGATATTGTGCTGTAGGCGAGTGCAGCAGCTCAGCAGGAGACGGATATTCTTTGCACACATTTCCATCTGATCCAGATACTCGAAAGAAGTGGATTCGGTTTGTGCAAACATGCCAGGCCGCAAAGTTCTTTTTAACCACATCAGTTCCAGCTGGACCACGGAAACGAGCTATTCCGACAATTGCCGAGCCCGTTCGAGTGGATCAAAAACTTTGTCTGCATTGTGCACGTATACTTTGAAGGCAGAGTGGTGAGCTCGTACAGATGAGTACGATAGTCGCACGTTTATTCTGTTCTTATCTATGGACAGATCACACTTGTTAAATTGAATGAATGCGTTAAGGCTTGAGGAAGGAGAATCCCCACTCGCAGTCCACGTGTGATCACATCAAGAAGTCAGTCGGTAGCCTCCCTCGAGACTTCGGTAAAGTTTGTACGCCTTCGGAATGCTGTGTTCGGGCGTCAAGCTGGAACTGAACAGCTCGTTTCCGTGGTCCAGCTGGAACTGACGTGGAAAGAAGAACTTTGCGTTCAAACTGATAAGGTAAAGGCCTTGCAGAAACATCCCCAGAGTCACATTGGCTGCTGCAGTCATAGTCACTGCTTTTACATGATAAATTAAATTCCGAGTGAGATGTGCAAGAACCATCAGAATCGCTTTCTGTCGCCATCGCTGACACTCATGTGACGTCATATCCAAGGGCAGTTAAGCCATGCCAAGATTTAGTTGACTACCTCCCGTTTTCTTCATTACAGGTGAAAATGCCCACTTTCGCAGATCGATTTTGTGCGATTGGGAGCGAATCGGATGTTTATTTTACCAATTTATTAAACATTTCATATTTATGCATAAGCTGACCAATTATCGAAAACCTCTAAAGTAGACCTTTAAGGGGAATAGGACACAGACCTTAAGTGGGATATGACACAGACCTTAAGGGGGATAGGACACAGACCTTAAGTGGGATAGGACACAGACCATAAGGGGAATAGGACACAGACCTTAAGTGGGATATGACACAGACCTTAAGGAGGATAGGACACAGACCTTAAGTGGGATATGACACAGATCTTAAGTGGGATAGGACACAGACCTTAAGTGGGATAGGACACAGACATTAAGGGGGATAGGACACAGACCTTAAGGGGATAGGACACAGACCTTTCGGGGGATAGGACACGGACCTTAAGGGGGATAGGACACGGACCTTAACCCTCTTGTACTCAGTTTCTCTGACTGCAAACTTCCCCTAGATTTCAGATTCTTTTACATGTTTCAGCCTAAAAATGGGTATGTGTGATTATTAACTTATGGGGAATGTATGTGAACCGCTAGGAGAAAGAAAATTGGCAGACAGTTTCAGAAGAGCATGGACTTCACTTTGAACTCTATTTTGTCTGTCTTAGAGATATAGGTCGTGTCACTGTCACCAAATTGTCACCAGACACGTGAAATTTTATGATGACAATCAAGTTTACAGCATGCAAGCATGCGCAGTCACCATGCTGATGCGGCTGTTTGTAAGATGAAACCTGAGGCCTACCTGACGTAAACCATCTGCTGCCTGGCAGTACAGGTCCCACTGGTTGTCCCCCAATGTCATACAAAACTTGTCACATGTCACACACAAATACTATAAAAGAGGGTCGGGTGCGCCCTTTGAGCTTGTTTTTGTCTTGTATACCTGTTTCTTTCATCAGTAGCAGTCTTAAAAAACAAAGAGGAACAAACAAAACGAAAAAAACAAGTGGTGTAGCAGTGTCAGGTAACGAGTGAGCCGGCCCAGTGGGTTTCCTGAAACGGACCACCCCTGCCGTGCCGTTTTGTCGCGGGCCTTCATTTTGTCTGAAGCGCCGCCAGTCGAACATTGTATTCCGGGTCGCTTTGCACTTCACCGTCTTCTTCAACACTACTACCTACTTCTATATCACTTTCATTCTCCATTTTTCTTTCAAATGTCTCCACTTCTACAATCATTTTAATCTAACTCCTTGCGAGTGGTCGACCATCTCGTCGTCGTCGTAGCAGACCGAAAGCCGCCATTGTGAAAGTCGGTCAGTTTCCATTCACAAAGTTACTCGCTGCGTTCTGTGCCTATTGTCAATGAACACACAGGGTTCCATCACCCAGAAATAGTGCCAACACATGATTGGGCCATGCCTGAGTCTTCCTAGTTACTGTCTGCGACTGTGTGTGTCTACACACGTGATCACTGCGTGATGGAAAATTCCCACAGAGAGGTCCCGGTACGTCCCCCCGGTACGGGAAGAACAGGCGCCCGACGTTCAGTCCCGATTCTCCCGTTGCGAGTATAAGAGGGTTAAGGGGGATAGGACACGGGCCTCAAGGGGATAGGACACAGACCTTAAGGAGGATAGGATACAGACCTTAAGGGGGATAGGACACAGACCTTAAGTGGGATATGACACAGACCTTAAGGAGGATAGGACACAGACCTTAAGTGGGGTATGACACAGACCTTAAGTGGGATATGAAAACAGACCTTAAGGAGATAGGACACAGACCTTAAGGGGATAGGACACAGACCTTAAGTGGGATAGGACACAGACCTTAAGGAGGATAGGACACAGACCTTAAGGAGGATAGGACACAGACCTTAAGGGGATAGGACACAGACCTTAAGGAGGATAGGACACAGACCTTAAGTGGGATAGGACACAGACCTTAAGTGGGATAGGAAAACAGACCTTAAGGAGGAAGGACACAGACCTTAAGGAGGATAGGACACAGACCTTAAGGGGATAGGACACAGACCTTAAGGAGGATAGGACACAGACCTTAAGGGGGATAGGACACAGACCTTAAGTGGGATATGACACAGACCTTAAGGAGGATAGGACACAGACTTAAGGAGGATAGGACACAGACCTTAAGGGGAATAGGACACAGACCTAAGTGGGATATGACACAGACCTTAAGGGGGATAGGACACGGACCTTAAGGGGATAGGACACAGACCTTAAGGGGATATGACACGGACCTTAAGGGGGATAGGACACAGACCTTAAGGAGGATAGACACAGACCTTAAGGGATAAGACACAGACCTTAAGTGGGATATGACACAGACCTTAAGGAGGATAGGACACAGACCTTGATGGGATATGACACACACCTTAAGTGGGATATGACACAGACCTTAAGGAGGATAGGACACAGACCTTAAGTGGATAGGGACACAGACCTTAAGGAGGATAGGACACAGACCTTAAGTAGGATATGACACAGACCTTAAGGAGGATAGGACACAGACCTTAAGGGGGATAGGACACAGACCTTTCGGGGGATAGGACACAGACCTTAAGGGGGAGCGGGGGGGGGGGGGGGGGGGGGGGGGGGGGTAGGACACAGACCTTAAGGGCGATTGGACACAGACCTTAAAGGGAATAGGACACGGACCTTAAGAGGGATAGGACACAGACCTTATGAAGGATAGGACACAGACCTTAGGAGGGTTAGGACACAGACCTTAAGGAGGGGTGTAGGACACAGACCTTAAAGGGGATAGGACACAGACCTTAAGGAGGATAGGACAAGACCTTAAGTGGATAGGACACAGACCTTAAGGGGATAGGACACAGACCTTAAGAAGGAGAGGACACAGACCTTAAAGGATAGGACACAGACCTTAAGGGGGATAGGACACAGACCTTAAGAAGGATAGGACACAGACCTTAAGGAGGATAGGACACCAGACCTTAAGGGGGATAGGACACAGACCTTAAGGGGGATAGGACACAGACCTTAAAGGGGATAGGACACAGACCTTAAGTGGGATAGGACACAGACCTTAAGGGGGATGGGACACAGACCTTAAGAAGGATAGGACACAGACTTTAAGAAGGATAGGACACAGACCTTAAGTGGGATAGGACACAGACCTTAAGAAGGATAGGACACAGACCTTAAGGGGATAGGACACAAAACACTGCCACTGCAGTGGCTGAGTCTGTGTGCATGTCTGTCAGCAAGATCATTAAAATCAGATTGGAAGGTTTTGGTCCCGGTTTTAAAAAGGTAATTTGTAGGGTCAGTATCTACAGCAGATTACATTCTGACTTTTCTTAATGGAAAAGTGACACATGGTGAAGAAGAAAATCGTTTGTTGACAAACATCTTCTGCTGGTGCTGCTGAAATTTTCCTGCTGCCTGGATAGAATTCATCTTATTTATATGTTCATTCACTCCAACAAACATGAGCTTTCACCATGCATTAATAGAGATCAGCTAGAAAGAAAATGTACACAGTATTTGTGAACAAGTAATTGGAAGTGCCATGCAAGGAAATTTCCAGATCTGAATATGAAAAGCAGGCGTTCAACCAAGAGGAACACCTTGGAGACTGGACTATTTCTTATTATACATGTACACATAGCTACAGTAATGTTTTTTACTGTTCAGGTATTTCAAAATATGTTTCTACCTAGTAGTATTTTCTGTTCCATGCACAATCATTATTCATTTCCATTTGTTTTCTACAGTATCCTAGTGTTTACTAAGAAAGAATTGACAACTTTATCAGTTGTTTATTGAAAGACATATATGTATGTTACTAATATATTATGTAGTCTTTTGTACAGATTATCTTCCTGGAACTGAAATGTGAATCTGGAAATCAACTGCTGCCATGTGTATTCATGTGTATCTTGTTGATGTTAATGAAGAAAGAAATTTAGAACGCTTCCATAGGCATGTTTCCAGAGTCCTTTGATTTGCGGTTGAAAGTCAAAGGTGACTCTGAGGCCTGTGTATCTGTGTCCAGCAATATGTGGGCAAACAGCTGACCCTCTTCAGTTACGGCAGCAGTCAAGCCTTCCAGTCTGTGGCTCAGGACGTGGGGAAGGAGGTGGAGGCCAAGTACAAGGCTGTCATGCAGGAGATTCAAGGTGAAGTCGGACCTCTCTTTAAACACTTCCAGGTAAGAGATGTGCAGTGAATAGTGCGAACCATAACTCTTGTTTACAGCCTTTTTCATCTGATCCAAGATTTTTACGAATCAAGGATTTTCTTAACAAAATTTCCAGTGTGTTTTTAGATGGTGTTTCTTAATGTGTTGTGTGGATGACCTTTTTTTTTTCTAATGACTTGAGAGTTGACTTCTACAAGGTGACAGCCCTGATATGGCCCTTTGCAGCCAGCTGGGCTATGAGCAGCATTATCTCTCTCACTGACAGCCTTTTTAGCAAGAAAACTGTCCAAACTCAGGCAACATCAGAATGTAATTGAGTCCAGTAAGGTTTTTTTTCCATTAATTTTAGGCATCACCAAATGTGTTACCTTTGATTGAAAGTTTTTCTGATTTGACTCGGTGAGCAGCAATTTTCTGTTTACTTCTTTTGAAAGCAATGATCTTGAGAAATCAGCCACAGAATTCAAAGGACTGATGCAGCCGTGGTATGTATACCAGGAATTGATCCAGGAAAACTGCTAGCAGTCTCAAAATACAGAGCAGGATAAAGTGTCGTTTCACAAGTAATCAGCTGACTGGTAACAGGCCCTGAATATGCATTATTTTAGAGTGTATTATTTGATTGGCAGTGATAGTGTGGATGTACAGTTAAGCAGACAGACCAAACAACACAGCAGAGCACAATCAGCAAGAAGGATGGGTGAATAAAATGTTTGGATAGTCGTTGGTCATCCCAATAATAAGCATGTGTATCATAAACAGAGATTATGTCTGTTTTAAATACATGTTCTTTGAATGATAACTGTCAACCCTTTGTAAACCATTTCAAATGTATCCTATCTCTGTCATATCATTTTGTGCAGTTGTACTTGGTCATTTCAACAGGTTGTAGTATGCTGAATTATTCAGGTTTGTTTGTTGTAACCATTTCAAAAATATCCTATCTGTGTCATTTCATTTTTTGATGTTGTACTTGCTCATTTCAACAGGCTGTAGCATGCTGAATTATTTAGTTTTGTTTGTTGTAACCATTTCAAAAATATCCTATCTGTGTCCTTTCATTTTGTGATGTTGTACTTGCTCATTTCAACAGGTTGTAGTATGCTGAATTATTTAGTTTTGTTTGTTGTAACCATTTCAAAAATATCCTATCTGTGTCCTTTCATTTTTGATGTTGTACTTGCTCATTTCAACAGATTGTAGCATGCTGAATTATTTAGTTTTGTTTGTTGTAACCATTTCAGAAATATCCTATCTGTGTCATTTCATTTTGTGATGTTGTACTTGCTCATTTCAACAGGTTGTAGTATGCTTAGTCGTTGAGTTTTGTTCTCATTTCAACCGGTTGTAGTATGCTTAATCGTTGAGTTTTGTTTGTTGTCTGCAGAGGGGGATGAAAGCTCTGCAGGTTGAACTGGACTTAATGCAGACCAATTTGCGACGATTCTACTTCAGCAATGCCTTACATGTACAAGACATAAACAGCGCAACCAGTGACCTTCTTGAGTCGATGGTGTAAGTTTGTCTTGTTCTTTCCGAATGAAAATAGATTTCCTTGAAGTATTTCAGATACACTACCCAGTAACACAAAGGTTTTTCTTCCCCCTGATTTGAGTACGATTGATGGCAAGACAAAATCAGGATTTCCTTTGAGAATCTTCGATTGATGGCATGATGTGAGCGAAGCTCTCATAAGAGCATGTCACTCACCACATGTTAAAGTGTCAGTTTTTAGAAAGACACTAAGTAGAGGAGTTACAATGGTCAGGATGGAACAAGAAGGAAAGCTCCTGGCATGGTGTGACAAAGTGTCAAAGCCTTGCACAGAAGCCCTGCTCTGGAAAAGTCAGGGTAATGCCTTGCAGAAATTCTTTTTAAAATTAGACTAAAATGTACAGCCTGGAACATTTTGAACATGATTTAGAGAGCTCCACAGACAGACAGACAGACAGATCATTTCTTAATTCGGAAACTAATGCATGCACATGCAAACACACACACACACACACACACACACACACACACACACACACACACACACACACACACACACGTATACACACACACATGCACACACACACACGTGCACATGCGCACAAGCTTGCGCACGCATGCACACACACACGCACGCACACACACACACACACACACACACACACACACACACACACACACACACCACTTGTACACTCAGTCCCTCACACGCTCCCTCACTCTCACTCTCTCTCTCTATTCTCTCTCTCTCTCTCTGACTCTCTTCTTCTCTGTCACTCAGTCTCTCTCTCTCTCTCTCTCTCTCTCTCTCTCTCTCTCTCTCTCTCTCTCACATATCTGATATGAGAAAAAGGAATTTCTCTGTTAAAAGTAGACTTTGAATATACGTACCTGTCCAAACACTAGATCTCCCTCCCACTCCCCATCCACCCCCACAACACTAAGCTGTGGTACTCTCCACAAACACATTATCATACTACTCATCATTTGCTTCATGTGTATCTTACCACTATCTTCTTTTCTCTCCTCCTTACAGAGATTGTGTCTTTTAGATGCATCAGTGAATGTGGGATGAGTAAGCAGGAGGATTGTGCCTTTGTCATAAGAAAAGAGAGAACTGTACCAATAACAGAACTGATGAAATAATTAGCTACAGCAATAAAAAAAAATTGTTTCCTTTCTTTCAGAATGGGCATGCAGAAAGTGGTACTGCAGTTCCGTCAGTTGCAGACCAGTCTTCAACAGGACTTGACCAAGTTTGTACAGGAGATGGGCCAGTACCCCATGGCTCAAAGATACGCAGAGCTTGTCCGTGACTTGGCTGGTGGACTTAAGGTTGGTGTTCACTGCATGCGATAATGAACACTCTCAGACGGGTTTTTCTCATTCAGTTCAATTTTGGCAAAGGATTTCAATTAATTTTGCAGAAGTTGTGCGTGCATGTGTATGTGTGTGGATGTTGGTGGATCCATATGCATGTACATTTGTGTTTTATATATGTGGTCCTTATTTGTTCTTTTTATCAGTTTTTAAAAAAAATTGTTGTGTGTGTGTGTGTGTGTGTGTGGGGGCTGCAGGCATACATGCATGTGTCTGTATCTATTAAAAATGCACCTGTTTTAGTTACCTGTACATGCGTAGTATCCTCTGAACCATGACCGTGAATATTTCCTATGAATAGGATGATAGCAATGGCAGGGCTGTTCAAGGGTCTTTCAGTGTGAAGTAGGGGACGGTATTGATTCGCTTCTTTTTCATTGCTATGGTTAGGAAAACAATCAAACATCTACATCAGGAAAATACAACCGTATAATTATGTCTACGTTATCTGTATGTCAACCAAGACAGTTACAATGAAAAGCCCACTACTATCCCTCCGGCCCCCTGAAGAAAAAAAAAAGAGAGAAAGAAACCTACATTCCAGTCTGCTTGCGATGTCACGTCTTATTTTGATCTGTCTTTCCAAGATGTCTTCATCATGTCCTTCACAACACTTCCAAAGTGGAGCATTGAAATTGATCTCAGAAAACTACAAAGAATTGGTGGTGCTTGGGAAAATTGGTACATACTGAAAAATTGATTTGCCTGTGCGGCAGTTTGGAAAACTGGTTTGAGCTGCTGCAAACCGGCCCTTTAACCCCTTCCCTGCCTGGAACGTGTAACGCACGTCCAGAAAGCCGCAGAAAAACAGAAAACCGCTACGCCCCGAACGTGAGTGTCACGTCCTAACTTCGTAACAGAAGCAGAAAAATCTACTTGGGAGACGACCCTCTAAAATGTTCTCACCTCTTCTACTGGTGTCAAGGAACAGCCCCTTTCCCTTCTCGCGAGCAGCCAGCTGACCACATGTTATGCAAATTGCGAGTTGAGAGGTCACAGCTGATAAGCATAGTCAAGATGGCAGCTCAGCCTAGCACTTCGTCGACGCGTCCGTTTCCAAGCGTCACACTGCCCTTGATATTTTAGATGACGTTATTAAAGTATCAAGAGAGTGATGAAGAAGACCTTTGAGGATCGGATCCTGATACTAGCGATGAGGAGGAGACGGATGGGAATCAGCACTATCCACTTTTATCGGAGATACATGCTGGTGATGACGTGGCTTCACTGTTCTGTACACAACACATCAGTAAAGAAAGCGCGTCAAGTGGGCGACGAAGCGGGAAATTGCCGAACGCGTGCCGTGAACGAACACTGCACCCCCTCCTTTCTTGACGAACGGGGGTGGTGGACATGGTACGGGTTCAGAACGACGGTGAAGGTCCCGTGGAAGCGGCCGGGGGCGTGGCATGGGGCGTGTGTCAGCAACGGCTGATCAAAGAATGGCAGTTGTTTTGACTGGGAATTCTGGTCTGCAAGTCAACTGTGCCAATTTTCAGCTGTACAAAGTTCCAGTCTTCAGTTCCTTCATGACCAGACACTGGTTTCAGGCAAGTAGCTCTTTTTTCTTTTGTTGGTTTGTTTTGTTTTGTTTTTGTTTTTACTACATGATTCTTCATTCCTTGACTATTCATTTTCTGTATTTCTCTTCTTTGCCCCATTTCCTACTGAAACTACAATTATGGCAAACAATGACTGTATGGATAGGTAGGACTGTGTGTGTGTGAGTGTGTGTGTGTGTGTGTGTGTGTGTGTGTGTGTGTGTGTGTGAGAGAGTGTGTGAGGTGTGTGTGTGTGTGTGTGTGTGTGTGTGTGTGTGTGTGTGTGTGTGTGTGCACGCACGCACTCGCCTAAGCATTATTTATTTCTGTATGCAAGTTTTCCATATAAGTTTGTTCATTTTGTATAATACAGAAGCACTCATCCACAGCAGTTTTTTTTGTTTTGTACATTGTGGTGTTTTTACATTCATGTGTGTGTGATTACTGTTAGTGTGTGTTTGTGCATATGTGTAATGTGTGTGTGTGTGTGTGTGTGTGTGTGTGTATGTGTGTGTGTGTGTGTGTGTGTGTGTGTGGAAGCTGTTTGTGTGTATGCATGTGTTGTAGTGTGTGTGTGTGTGTGTGTGTGTGTGTGTGTGTGTGTGCTCAACTGTGGGTCTGCTTACTCTGTGGGTGTGTGTGTGTTGGTGTGTGGTGTGTGTGTGTGTGTTTGTGTGTGTGTGTATGTATGTGTGTGTGTGTGTGTGTGTGTGTGTGGTGTGTGTGTGTGTGGTGGAAACTGTGTGTATGCGTGTGTGTTGTGTGTGTGTGTGTGTGTGTGTGCTATCACATGTTATTAGTGTGAACCATCATCATAACAAACAAAACCAATATAGAATGATGTGAAATTGTAGACAAGAGTATAAGTAAGTAATCCACACAAAAATCTAACAAAATAACTCAACAAATGGGTGATAATGTACATGTTAGTGAACATACCGTGAAAAGCATGATTATGCCCCTTCTTACCCAACAAATAGTACCCCAATTATGAGCAGATTGTCATCAAGAACAACATTCCTTGGGATTTATATGACTGTCATGTGTTAGTGCTGATGTTGAACAATTAGTCACATCACTTTTTCATTGTTTACACTGATTTTATATGGTGCAATTTGTTTATGTATACCTGAAAAACTGTTCTTTTTGTAAAAGCACCAATATATGTATCCCTGTCCATCCCCTAATGGCTCACAAAACTACATTATTGTTATATAGCATCAAAGTTTGTAGTATAAGGAAAGAGAAGCCATAAAATCTAAGTCATATGTAAAGAAATACATAAGCAGTAATTGAGGTACTGAGCCTACCCCAAATAGTAAAATTATGCCCCTTTCTAGGAGAATTTGGGTACCCCAGTAACAGACAGATTGTTACACAGAGGGAGATTTATTGACAACAATATGAATCCCAGGTGTTTGTAATGTTGTTGAGCTAACACCAAAAGGTATTTTTGTTGTGTTTAGTGGGTTTTTATGTGCTCAATTATTCTAAAAACTCTCACATTGAAACCAAAACAAAAACTGTTTTATCACATGTTATTAGTGTGAACCATCATCATAACCAACAAACCAATATTGAATGATGTGAAATTGTAGACAAGGGTATAAGTAAGTAATCCACAAAAAATCTAACAAATAACTCAACAAATAAATGAGTAATGTACATGTTAGTGAACATACCGCGAAAAGCATGATTATGCCCCTTTTTACCTAAAAAATAGTACCCCCAATTATGAGTAGATTATCATCAAGAACAAGATTCCTTGGGATTTATATGACTTTCATGTGTTAGTGCTGATATTCAATAAGTAGTAAGACCACTTTTTCAGTGTTTTGACTCATTCTGTTTGGCGCAATGTGTTTGTGTACACTCGAAAACTGTTATTTTTGGTACAATTTTTATAATTATGTCAATTTCTGCTATACTAATTTATCAACATAATCAAGCCATTTTGATAGAAACATTGTAGACAAATGCATAACAACAAAACATGCAAAAAATCAAAGAGATCTGTCAAGAAATAAGTGAGCAGTAACCATTTCATTGAACCTACCCCAAAAAAGCTCAATTTTACCACGGCAGACAGATTTTCAAATGTGCTATTATACTGTGGCAGTGAAGGGGTTAATTAAAAAAAAAAACATTCTTATTGAAAACAGAAAGTGTCTGTTTGCCAGAGTTATGTGCCACTACCAAGTTATTTCATAACGCAGATGGATGAAACATCTACCCACTGTAGTCAAGGTATTTTTTTCTTTGGAATGGAGAAAGGGGGGGGGGGGGGGGGTGTCTAAAGATATATCTGTGAGAGGAATCACCATATACAAATGCGACAATATTTGTTTCCGTTTTCTAGCTTTTGTTACGAATGAAACGTTTTTTTTTTTCCTTTGCATAAGAATGAGAAGGTGCAGTGACAAAGAGAGGGGCAGGGAGCTGTTAAGCGTTTAGTCTTATCGGGTTCCACATGTATTCCTTTTTTTTAATTAAATTTTGTTCCTCCTGTCAATTTGAAGTAAGCAGAGCATTGTGCATTCAATCTTTTTCTTTTTTATATTACAAGCTCCACATATTGTGTAGATGTGCCAATTTCAGTTTATTGTGGTTCTGATATGTGCGCATGCTTGCATGCACATGCGCACGCACGCACAGACATGCACAAACGCACACACACACACACAACACACAACACACACACACACACACACACACACACACAACACAACACACACCTGTACTAGCAGCACATGCAGTGTTAACCAGGTGTTGAAGGCTGACCAGCATGCTTCAGCAAACTTTGTGCACTGAAACTGAAACTCAACAAGGAACAGGCACAACTGAACTCAAAAATGTATTAAAAAAAAAACCCAGATAAAACCTTTCAATTTTGATCACATATTTGTCTGTGTAACTTCTCTTAGTCATCTTTATTATTTGTTTGAAGAAGAAGAAAAAAGTTTTTTGAAGTGGTGTTAATTATACCATGGACCGATTTTGACCATGTTGATGAGACTCCTAAGTGATCCATCCAGCCATGATCCAGGTCATGTGTAGCTATAGGTCACTGAAAGGGAAAAAGAAAGCACAGCAGAAGGTGAAAAGCGTTGTATTGACTCACCTCTAGTAAGGGCATTGGCAGAGGAAGGGAAATGGAAAGACGAGTGGAAGGAGGGCAGGGGAAGGGAGGTTGGGTGGTCTTGAGATGTAGGTTTGAATGTTAAAAGCATGTATGTTTAAATTTTGATCTATGAGCTTAGACATTCTGTTCTCTCTGTGTTCACAGAACAGCCACGTAGTGGTTGCACAAGCTCTGGATATACTGAGTAAACAGATTGCCAAGTTGTCTGACCTGACCTACCGCAGATATCTGTTCATCTCCAGACAGATTGACCGCAAACTGCAAGGTATCTTTCATCAACGTCATTGTACTGCTGTTCTCTGTAGCACATTCAGTTACCATCTTGCCTACTCACATGAGTTGTGTAACAGATAAACTCTGCATTTACTTGCAAGCTGAGAGGTGGGGGGGGGGGGGGGGGGGGGGGGGGGGAGAGAAAAACAGCTCAATGACAAAGAGAAAATTCAGCCAAAGGCCGCTTCAAGAAATGTTATTGCTGCACAGCTTATACAAAATAACAAAGCCAGTTTTGAGTGTGGTCTAAGGTTAAAAGGAAAACCCTACTGATGGACAAAGTGGAGGTGGACATGAGTTCACATTTAAGACAAACTAGCATTTAAATTATGAAAATCAAATCAAATCTTAACAGTTAAGGATTGTTGTCAAGTGACCTGACTGAAGCCAAAATGAATGCTGACAGGGTACACACAAGCCCTGCAGCAGAACCCCCAGTTCCAAGGCTTGAAGCAGGCCTATGGCTCAATACCACCCGGCCTGGGCCAACTCTCTTCCGGCAACTACAAGCAGCTGGCTGATGCTGCCAATGCCACCCTGATGAAGGCACTGGACAACCTGGGCCTCAAAGACACATACCTGGCCATCGTCACCAAATCCAAGCAGCTCATTGGTGACCAGTTCCAAGACATTGTGATGAGACCTGAATTCCAGCAAATTTACATCATTGGCAATGAGATCTATCAACAGGTGAGTTTTGGGATGGGTTTTAAGGTCTGTCAGTAGGTGAGTTCTGTGATTGATGTTAAGATCTATCAGCAGCTATTTTGTTGGATCAGAACAGACAGCACTGAACTTCACCGAAGTGACTTGCCAGCAGTGCAGTGTCTTCTCTGGTGGGTTGTCTCATGATGACTAGACATTTACTGCTCCCTGTGGATTGCCGGTGCCGGCGCTGCGGCTGGATGGGCCAGTCAGTGATTGTGGACAGGGGGGTTGGAATGAGCAGCATGAATGCAATGCCATTGAGGTTGCACAGACGATGGACCATCACAAAAGACAAAAAAAAAGATCTGTCAGCTGCAGCAGAGATTGGTTATGGGTGTTGACATCTAGTAGCAGGTGAGTTCTGTGATTCAGGGCACTGCTACCTCAGGCCCCAGCAGAACACCTAGCCTGAGACTGCCTGGAGCAACATTGGCCCCAAACCAAGTAGTGGGACAAAAGCACCAGTGTGGTTTTCTTTGTCGACAGATTGGCCTAAAGCATAGCACGATGATGGTGAGAGAGATTAAGCTTGAGTTTAGTGTAATGAAATTTTGTTATCATAGCAATCAAATATCGGCCATTTTGGAAAATGGCATAATTTTTGCAAGCAAGTTTGCACTGTTTTGAAAGTTCATGAGATGTTTATACATCAGAGTCATATAAATAGTATATAAACACATTGCTTAAAAATAGAAGCTGTTAGAAAAAAAAGACATAATTTAGTACATGAGCTTGTAAATTCATGACACAGACATAACTTAGTTCAGGAGCTTGTAAATTCATGACACACACCCCTCTTTGGGTCTGAGGACTATTTTACCTCATTTTCTTTATTGTCTATCACAAGTACTATTTCTACACAGACTTATTGAAAGCACGAGTTCAGCTTCAGCTGCATTGTCAATTGATTCAAAGTTATTTTCTGTATAAAACATGTTTTCACATTCATTTGGCTTCTTGTCTCTGTCACTGTCCATGAAAACTTCTTGATGATTTCCTCACACACCTATTTCACCTTGCTCATGTTGCTCTCTCTCTCTGTCTCTCTCATTCTCTCTCTCTCTCTCTCTCTCTCTCTCTCTCTCTCTCTCTCTCCATGTGTCTCATTCTCTCTCATTCTCTCTCTCTCTCTCTCTCTCTCTCTCTCTCTCTCTCTCTCTCTCTCTCTCTCTCCGTGTCTCTCATTCTCTCTCTCTCTCTCATTCGCTCTCTCTCTCTCATTCGTCTCTCTCTCTCTCTCTCTCTCTCTCTCTCTCTCTCTCTCTCTCTCTCTCTCTCTCTCTCTCTCTCTCTCCTCTCTCTGTGCCTCTCATTCTCTCTCCCTCTCATTCTCTCTCCCTCTCTCTCCCTCTCTCTCTCTCTCTCTCTCTCTCTGTCTCTCTCTCTCTCTCTCTCTCTCTCTCTCTCTCTCTCTCTCTCTCTCTCTCTGTGCCTCTCTCTCTCTCTCTCTCTCTCTCTCTCTCTCTCTCTCTCTCTCTCTGTGCCTCTCATTCTCTCTCCGTCTCATTATCACTCCCTCTCTCTCTCTCTCTCTGTCTCTCTTTCTCAGTATGTGTGTGTATTATCTGTCTGTATACATGTGCCAACCTTAATTGGCCCCATGTACAGCATTCCTTGATCTTTCTCCTTTTTTTAAATTTTTTTTTTTTAACATATCTCATGTGACAATGCTTTTTGAGTGTGTATGTGTGTGTGAGTGTGTGTGTGCATGCACGCTTGTGGGCGCATGCACATGTGTATAATGTGTGTGTGTGTGTGTGTGTGTGTGTGTGTGTGTGTGTGTGTGTGAGTGTGCGTGCGTGCGTGTGTGTGTGTGTGTGTGTGTGTGTGTGTGTGTGTGTGTGTGTGTGTGTGTGTGCCTGCTTCAGAACTGGCCTGTGGAGAACATTCTCTGATCTTTCACCCTGCTTTCTTCATCTCATGTTACTTTGTGTGTGTGTGCATGCGCTTGCATGCATGTGCATGTGGGTGGGTGGGTGTGTGCGTGTGTATGTGTGTGCAAGCGTGCATGTGCATGTGCGTGTGTGTGCGCTTGCGTGTGTGTGTGTATGCACATGTACTTACATGTATATATTTGTGTGCGTGTTGCAGGGAATATGGGCCTACCACTACTGGCATGTGGAGAAGAACATGCACATGGCGGTGGGCCAGTTGTTGCAGCTGGCCAAGGACGTGACTCTGCTGGAAATCGCCCGAATCAAGAACGCTGTCGTTGACCTCGACAAGTCCAGAGTGATCGCCTTTGATCCCAAACATGGCGAACTGCAGTTTGAAATTCATCTGCCCAGTGAGTAGCAACCCACAGTACAACAGAGCTGAATAGGAAGTATAAATGCAGTCTTGCTTTTGACTGGTATGGCACCTTCCATCACACCTTAACCCTTTCGCTGCCACACCCTTTTCTGCTCTGAGAATTTGCCGCTGCATTTTGGGTCGCAGAGGGTAATAATCAAAAAGAAATTCTAGTACAAAAAGCGCCTTAGTCTTTGTGGTTTTGTCTGAAAGAAAACATGAAGCAAAATTAAGCTGTTTCCATGCACAGTGTCCATGAAATCCCTGGCCGAACCCCCAGACCTGAGAGTGGGCAAGTACATCAACCGTCTTCGCTCCTGGGCTGCTAGCTACATTCCCTCACCGCGTCATTCCCTGTGGACCTACATCAACAGCTACCTGCCCAACCTGAACAGCGACACCTGGCTGCCGCCCTTCACAGGTGACCCAGAGCAACCCTGACACTCTTATTTCTCCCAAGACCATGCAGCGTAGCTATATGCATTTGTTTACTTTTGTTTTTCCTTCCTTCAACTAATTCTCCAATAATTAATTTCACATTACAGTAATTCTGAAAGTCAGTGCATGGTATTTTGGCATTCGACTAGTTTCTGAAAATTTTAACACATGTACCCCACCGACTGATGGAAACCTGTTCAGCCTTTTCAATCCTTCCCAGTTTACGGCATGGTCGGTCTTTCCTGCCTGGGCAGTTTAGGCTGACCTGCCTGAATGGAAGGGATGCTTCACTTTAACTTTATTATCACAAAAACCATTTTGCCAGAAGGTTAAAAAAAATCACTTGGTTCCATCAAATGACTGTGTAGCAAGATATTGCAATGTCATGTGATACGTGCTTTTGGACTTTAGGTGTGTGGAAAGACAAAAGCATTGAACAGACTGGATGCTTTATTCTAGCTCTACATATCCAGAAAACTGTTCTCCCATGATGCGAAAAACTCTGTACAGTTATCACAAAAGAAATTAAAAAAATCTTTTTGTAATGTCTTAAAATTCAGTATTATGTATTATGGATTTTTGGACAATGATGCTTTGATGAATTCAAACATTATTGTATTTATATATAACATTTTGTTTGAATGTAAACTCTAGAATCAGTTTTGGCCCCAAAACTCCACAACTGTAGTATGTTATTAACAAAGCTTTTATTTTTAGCTGTGTCCACTTTAAAAACGGTAAATTGCATAGTTTTGGATTGATACCAGTTTGAATACATCAGGTCTGTTGCCTAAGCATTGCTTGGGGCGCAGGGTCATAGCGCTGTTCAGTGGCACCCAGTCATTGCTCATGTGCACAGTTGATTGAGTTAAGATTAATCTTTGGTCGCATACACACCCGCATGTGTGCGCACACACACACACACACACACACACACACACACACACACACACACACATGCACACACACACACACACACACACACACACACACACACACACACACACACACACCACACACACACACAGATCCACTTTTTAATGGATAAAAAGAAACAGTTCTGACAAATTTAAGTTCACACCTACTCTCTTTCACATGTCTTTCTTTCTGTCCATCTTCCCTTTACAGCACACGCTTTTGTCCTGGGTGACCAGCACATGGTGACCTTTGACCAGAAGCACTACAACTTTGCTGGTCGCTGCAGTTACATCCTTGCTCGTGACATGGCTGATGACCGCTTCACTGTCATTCTGAGGTACAACAACCGTCCAAGACGCCCACAGGTGCAATCCATCATTATCCTGCTGCGTGGAGTGGCCTTTGAAGTTGACAGTGAAAACAAGGTGTGTATTGAAAGATTGGATTGTGATTAGAGAGAAAACGAAAAAGAAAAGAAAGAAGGAAGAATGACAGATATTATGTTATCAGAAAAGGTTGATGAAGGAGAGATTTGTTGGGATGCATCAACAACTGCCTGCGCAAGATTCTCCGCATCCGATGGCCAGACACCATCAACAACAATGAGCTCTGGGAGAGAACAAACCAGCTGCCTGCAGAACAGGAAATCAAGAAACGACGTTGGGGCTGGATTGGACATACGCTGCGGAAGCCTGCAAGCAACACCACCAGACAAGCCCTAACAGGTAACCCCAAGGAAAACGAAAAAGAGGTCGGCCAAGGAACACTGGCGCAGGGACCTGGAAGCAGACATCGAGAACATGAGGCTTGGAACCAGCTGGAGAAAAGTGCCCAGGACAGAGATGCCTGGAGGTCCTTGGTTGGCGGCCTGTCCCCCAGGAGGGGTAATAGGCGATGATGATAATGATGATGTTTCGATTGGATTTGCTTGACAGTGGAGTCTGCTTAGCAGGATTTTCAGGGTATGAAAAAAAATTTGATTTTGGTAGGTAGTCATCATGCTAGACAGGTGTCAGGTAGTGTGTCAAGATGTCATTGTGTTCATCCATAATGACACAAAGCCAGGGTAAAAAGAAAATGCTATGGAGACCAAATCTTTATCTTTTTGTTTGTTTGTAACAAAACTTACAAGCAATCTCTAAAATGATAAAGTTATTGAAACTGTCTGTACACATCAATCACTCTGACCAAACAAGTTTAACTGCATGAGTCGTCAGTATTTCTTTTGGTGGGTTTGTGTATATTTCTGCAGTTGTAGAGTTTCAGCTGATATTCACAATCAATGTAACATCAGTGTTAATTTTTTTCAAGATCAGCAAGACTTTCTTTCCCAGAATTTTACCTTAACTGAGATCTTTACAGTGAGATCCAGAGATTTCATTCTGTTTAGATACTTGCCCACCACAGAGGCAACAAGGACTCTAATTGCCTCTATATCTATGTTGACTGGACTCTCTATCGCTCTACTTCAGGGCTTCCTCAAATGTTTACAGATCGCAGAGAGCCATGTGTTCAAACTTAGATTTTGTGCTTGTGTCCATGGGTGTGTACTTCATCATCAGATTTAAAAGGGAAAATGCTTTATGATTAAATTCCCTGATTGCAGGTGAAGGTGAACAACAAGGAAACAGAACTTCCATTCTTCTCAGGAATTATCAGTGCTGTCCGACAGCGGAGCGTCATCAGTGTAAATGATGGAGAGGCCCTGACAGTGGAAATAGATCATTCCAGAAGCATCTACAGGTGTGTATAGGTGGGGAGTGTCTGATGCTCACTTGTATGCTGTTTACTGCATCACGTTGATTCAGTCCATTGATCCCATACACTTGCAATGTAAATATATCCTTCCATACACGTTCAATGTAAATAAACCCTTCCTTCCCTCTTTCAATGGGTGTCTGTCTGTGTGGTGTAAAAACGTTTGTCAGACTGTCATCAATCAAAGGAATTTAAATCTTCTTACCGAGGAAAGTTAGCAGTGGCATGACTTGATGAGAGGAACTAAATCAAGTCCTGCCATAGGTAAAGTCAGTTCAATTCCTGACCTGCATCATGTCAGGATGAAGAAGGGAGTAACTTATCCAGAACTTGTCAGGTTTTTTAAACGAAACTTTGTACATTTCTTTTTAATTGCTTGCACACAGAAGTGTACACTCTTTTTGAGCATGACATTGCAAATATGGCGTTGGATACCTTACACACACGTGTGTGCACGCACACAAACACACACACACATACACACACATGTGTGGCTGGTGGTGTAGGAGCGGATAGCCACATGCTCTTTTTGGATGTTCATGCCACGTGCGCATAGGGTTCCTAATCTAGCAGTAAGATGCATGGCATGCTTAATGTCACCCTGTGAATGCTGAAGTACCAAGACTTTCATGTTGTGTCGGGGATTCAGTTGATGCATGAAGTCATCATTTCATTCATTCATTCCAGCGTGTTAATGGTAATGCAGAACCAATCCATCTGTCTACCAGTGTGGCACTCAGTGGCTGGTATCATGGACGAACAGCAGGACTGCTAGGCACCTTCGACAATGAGCCCTTCAACGACCTGATGGACTCCCACCACCAGATCACCAATGATGTGGAGGCCTTCACCAATTCCTGGGAGGTCAGCCGTCGCTACTGCCGATCCCGAAATCTGGCTGACGTTGGGGAACTGGATTCAGAGGCAGAGGCAGTACAGGCGTGCCAGAAATTCCTCACTCACTCCTCCTCCTACTTCTCTCCTTGCTTCAATCAGGTGAGGAAGGACCAGAAGGATTCTTTGTCTACCTGTGTCTGTCTGTCTCTGCTTTCAGTTAAACAAGACTATCAACGGCATGGAAAGACATAATAAAATTGAGGTGATGGAAGGGATACAGTAACTTCATTTTCAGAATGATGCCAAAAGAAAAATGCGTGATAATCATTGACGATCAGTTGATAATGGCCTTTAACCCATAGTCTGCTGACAGATTTTTCCGGTCTTTATGCCGAAAAAATTTGATCTGATGCAAAAATGCACATATATATCATTTTCTTTTGCTTATAGTTTTCAGTCAGCTAGACCAACAAAAAGTATGTATCATCAAAGATGAATTCTGAATTGTTCACAGCTTAATATTGTCTGTACTAGTTGGCAAAACATGGTCTTCCTCTTCATCTGAACTGTACATATCTGCCAATTTTGGATTGTTTGCATTCACCTCTCTCATTTCAGTGTCACCAGCTGCATTGAGAATTTCATCCCAACTGTCTTGATTGTGCAGTTCTTCTAAATCTGAACACCTTGACTGAACATGAAACAGCATTGAGCAAGAATCTGTTGCGACACGACACCTAATTTTGGATGGTCTAAGTGAAGTTTGAAAAAATGCACGGTTGAATCTGTTATTTCATGTGCACACGTCAAACGTTATAGTTCCCAGGTTCACACAAAAAAAAGAGTTTCAAAGAGAAGCATATATATATATATATATATATATGATGGTGTGGAGTGGTAAGGGGTGTGCAGGTGAAGACAGGCAGATGGTGATAAGTGCAGGAGCCAAGGGACAGCAGCCGGTCAAGAAAAGGCAGAGGACAAAGTGGAGTTTCTCCCTTTTATTTCCCTTCCATAACAAGGAGCTCAAACCAGAAACACTGCCCTGGGAGCACTCTCTCTCACTAAACACTCTGAGCACACTCTCTACATTCTCGGGACACACACTGTCTCGCTCACACAGCGCCTCTAAATATGTAGCGCGAGCCTGACCGCAAAGCCAGCTTCACATTGCTGCAGTCAAAACAGCCTCGCGAGAGAAGAACTGACAGAAATTTGTGCTATTTGTCGCAGCTTCAGTGTTGTCTGGCTCGCCCGTATTCAAACATATTTGATATCAATGAAAACCTGAGAACCAAGGAATAAAATGCAGTAAGTCACATCTGACAGTTTTGTGGCTTTGTAAAATTATTGATGATCAAAGTCGGAGGGTGAACCCACTTTTAATGTGTTTATGTAATATTTTTCTCTATTTTGATAAGAAATACCAAACAGCGTGAAACAGTTTTGCACTGAATGAATAGCTGGCATTTCACTCTTTTCATACATATAGATTTTACTATCCAAAACGGTGTCTGAGTGGAGAATTTTGTTTTTGAAAATAAGTAGAAAAAACTACTGACTTTCCACACCACATGGCCATCGATATGTGGCTTTGATATGATTTTCAATAAATATGTTGAAATGGTCTATCCAGTGATAATTTTTATACATTTTTAGTTGCATCTATCATAGAAATGAAGTCATTAACAAGATTTCGATCTGCAAGTCCAAACTTCGTAAAACGACAATTTAGATCAAAACTCCGACAATGAATGAAGAAGGCGACTTGCTCAAGGGAGGCCGGTGCCGTCAGTCATTTCATATAGTCGCAAGCCTGTGCAGAAAAGATCCTAAGCATGCAGTATACAAAATGAGGCTTATGGACTTTACTTTTAATGTGCATTTTGGATTCTTTAGTTTTTCTCATACTTTTTGTGAAATCAAGAATTGTTCTAGGTTTGTTTGACAGACAATTGAAAATAGCGCCAAAATTAATTGTACAAAATGCCAGTTTAGAGAAAATATGGGCTTCTTGGCCCAGTATGGTTGAAATGAATAGAATACATTAATTTTTGTGACTTTAGTGACATATATACAATTCTGTAGGTTCTGAGGTATTCATAGTTTAAAGAGTTTAAACCAAAAAAAAATTGAGATTCATCAACCAAGGGAGGTAAGGGGGAAGGTAACTCTTGAACAAAATATTTTGTCTACGACAGGTAATCAAGAAATGTACTGTTAGCACCTGGCTACATATATATATATATATATATATATATATATATATATATATATATATATATATATATATATATATATATACATTTCAGTTCCCATTTTGAGTTGGTGGTCTACATTTTCTTGTATTTTCTGTTCTCTTTTTATGGTGGGTTTTTGTGACATCTTAATATTTTCATTATTTGTCCAACTTCTTTTAACTGGGGTAGACAAATGAAATGGTATGGCTGATGCCGTCTGCAAAGCTTGGTTTAATTCGTCTTAAGGAGGTCAGTAGTTTAGCTTGCATGTTATTGGATTTTTGTGCGTTCCTTTTCAGGATGGGGCTTTTTTCCTCCTTTATGTTGACAGACCTGAAAAGACCCTTTGTGGTAGGTCGGGCTATATAAATAGAACTGAACTAAAACTGGACCCTCAACCTCCCTTCTGCCTATTCTCAAACATAAAGAAAAAATAAACGCTAAATTTTTAAAAGTGTGATGGTGCGGAGGGGTAAGGGGTGTGCAGGTGAAGACAGGCAGATGGTGATATGCGCAGGAACCAAGGGACAGCAGCCAGTCAAGAAGACACACAGGACGAAGCAGAGTTTTTCTTTTCTTTATTTCTCTTCCATGGCAAGGAGCTCAAACCAGGAACACTGCCTGGGAACTCTCTCTCTTAGCACTCAGCGCACTGAGCACTCTCTAGGCAACACTCTGGGCAACACTCCTCGGCAACACTGCGGGGAACACTCTCACACTCACGCCACGCGCCAAATATATACAGCTTGCCCAGACTGCAAAGAAGACAACGCAGCGCCGCACGCAAAATGAGCCTCGCGAGACGGCAAATAACAAAATTTGTGCTATCTGTCGCAGCTTCTGCGTTGTCTAGCCCGCCGTCCGTTCAAAGTATCCAAACATATTTCATATCGATGAAAACCCCAGAACCCAAGGAATAAAACGCAATAAGTCATATTTGACAATTCTGTGGCTGTATAAAGTTATTGGCAATTGAAGTCCGAGAATGAACCCACTTTTAACGAGCTTACGTCATATTTTCCTTTATTTCTATGAAAAATACTGAACAGCATGAAATAATTTTGTAATGAATAGAAAGCTGGCATCTCGCTCTTTTTATACATATAAATTTCATTATCCTAGATGCCGTCCAAGCGGAGAACTTTGCGTTTAAAGTTTGATAGAAAACACAACTTGCCTTATCACTACATGGCCGTCGCCACGTGCTTCGAACATGATCTTCGATAAAACGTTATTCCGTTGAAATGGTCCATCGGATGATAATTTTTATATATTTTCGGTTGCTTCTATCATAGAAATGCAGTTGTTAAAAAGATTTCGATTGGGAAGTCCGAACTTCATGAAATGACAATTTAGATAAAAACTCCGACAGTAAACAAAGAAGGCGACTCGCTAAAGGGACCGGCGCGCCGTCAGTCATTTCGTATAGTCGCAAGCTTGTACAGAAAAGATCATAGGCATGCGATATACGAAATGAAAGCTTATGGACTTTACTTTCAATGTGCATTCATGGATTCTTTGGATTCTCTCATACTTTTTGTGAAATCAAGAATTATTTACGGCTTGTTCGTCGAACAATTCAAAATGGCGCCAAGATTAATTTGGTCAAAATACCAGTTTTAGGGAAAATAATGGGCTTCTCAGTCCAACACAATTGTAATGAATGGAATACATTAATTTTTGTGACTTCAGCGATGTATACACAACTATGTAGGTTCTGAGGTATTCATGATTTAAAGAATTTACACAATCAAAATGAGATCAATCGATCAAGGGAGGAAAGGGGACGATAACTCATGAACAAAATATCTCGTCTGAGACGGGTGCCCAAGGAATATACACTCTTAGCACCCGGCTACAAAGGATAAAGGCATGATAGCCATGAAGAAAGTTTTCGCAAAACTGCAAACAACAGACCTCAGAAAATGTCTGTCAAGGTGGTTGATCAGATTGCATTATGCTCTGCACAGTGTAGTGCTGCAGTACAACATAATTAGACTGCATCTCACAGAGTTTGCTATTACAGATGTGTATATAATGTAACATGAATGAATATGTGTGTATAATATAACGTGTGTTATGTGAACATGTGTGTATATAGTGTAACATGTGTTATGTGAA
The DNA here is from genome assembly GCA_018398815.1 of Conus ventricosus. NCBI lineage: Eukaryota > Metazoa > Mollusca > Gastropoda > Neogastropoda > Conidae > Conus > Conus ventricosus. The sequence continues at coordinate 17,774,028 of CM031600.1, read as the reverse complement.
CATGTGTAAATAATGTAACATGTGTTATGTGAACATGTGTGTATATAGTGTAACATGTGTTTTGTGAACATGTGTGTATATAGTGTAACATGGTGTTATGTGAACATGTGTGTATATAGTGTAACATGTGTTATGTGAACATGTGTGTATAATGTAACGTGTCGTGTGTGAACAGGTGGAAGCCAAAGAGCTGGTACGTGTGTGTGTGAGCTATGTGAGGTCTGGTATCAGCGTTGAGGAAGCTAAGTGCAAGGCAGGCCAGCACTACCGCTACGTGTGCGGCCAACTGGGCATCAGCCTGGCCACCCCTGCCGAGTGTGGTCAGTGACACGCTACCTCTCTTTCCTCCAGGGCTGTCCTGTTTTTCACATACATTCCTTGAACCAGTTAAAAGAATTAAAAATCTGCTACAGAATTTCATGAGGGAACTGATGAAAAGATTTATACTAGAAAAATATGTACGCTGTTTGGAAATGTGTTGCCATGATTTCTTTTGTGGAACAACGAATAGTATTCAGATTTAACTAAATTTATTTTGAAAATGAAATTGTGCTAACCTCTAATGCTATGTGAAAATAAGAACATAAAATCTATTATAAAGAGGATAAGATTGAATCAAAGTTTTTTAAAAGATTTTTTAAATGGATCTGGAACAAAATACAAGCATCCTATGTTATACATGTATTGTTTTTTTTTCTGCCGCTACTGTTTTAGTTGTTAAGGGGTTGATGCATATTAATTGTAATTTCATGAAAAATTGTAAAGTGAGAGAGGTGCCTAATTGTGTAGTGCCTTCTTCTCATTTTCTTTAATTTGTATTCGTGTATGATGCTGTCTATTTGTACTTTTCCTATGTGGTGTGTTAACGGGGGTGGTGGTCCTTGCAGTCAGCTGTGGCCTGCCAGGCAGGGAGAGTCTGGGGGTAGGGAAGGAGGTGGTGCAGAAGCTGAGTGACCAGGAACCCCGGTCGGCTGACGTGGTGTTTGTTCTTGAGGAGAGCAGTTGTAACATCTGGGCCCAGCAGTCACTGCCCTCGATAGCCACACACCTCCTCACAGCCCTGAAAGGACGAGGTAAGGCTGTGTGTGTATGTGTGTGTGTGTGTATGTGTGTGTGTGTGTGTGTGTGTGTGTGTGTTTAAGTGTGTGTGTGTTTAATGTGTGTGTGTGAGTGAGTATGTGTGTGTGTGGGTCTATGCATGTAGAAGTGTGTATATGTGTGCGTGTGTGTGTGTGTGTCTGTGTGTCTGTGTGTGTGTGTGTGCACAGAAGAAACCATTTTAGCATTAAAGGGATATTGCAAAATGTCCTTGTGCCAAGGATAATGATGCATGTTTCCATTTTCTATTTTTTTACTCTTCTGCTGTTACAAACTGAAAAGAAGATTTATTGTTCCGCCAAGCAAAAGAGACAAACAAAATTGTTAATCTCTTTTATTCAGTGGAATAGTAAATCTTCTTTTAAGTTTGTTTCCATTTCTGTCTGCTGTAACTTCACTTTGAAACTAACTATTCTGCTGTTGATTTCTGTGTGCTGAATCCAAGTGGAAAAGTGGTGCTGGGTGTGCAGGTCTGACAGCCAATCGCTTTGGGCTGGTCAGTTACTCTGGCAACAGATCCCAGGACCAGCACTGGGTGCACACCATCGAGGGAAAGGTGTTAGGTGAACCCTCCAACTTCCTGAAGGCCACAGAGAACCTCAGGTCTGTGTCAGCAACACCCTTTTGTATGATCATGATTTTGACAGTATACAACTCTAAGGCTTGAAAATAGTGTAAGGCAAACTGTACTAGATGATGCAGCTTTTTTTTTCAAGAAATGCAATCCCACTGGATGTTATAAATGCAATAAATAGTATTTAGCTGCAAAAGGCAATGTCCATTGAAGCAGCTTTCTGTGCTTTTGCCCAAAGGTGTTAAAAATTATGGTCGTGGAAAGATTGTTCAGAGGACCACAAAACTGACCAGAGTGACAGGTCATTCTGTGGTTTTGGTCTTTCACCCAAAACCAAATTTTGCACCCAGTTCAAAGAGATAAGTGACTCTGTTCGTCCTTCATTGTGATTGTCTTGAATGTCACCTGTCTTGCCTTAAGAGGACCAAATAGCTCGAAACACATGTCTGTTTAGAATGTGCTTGTCCTTTCATTTCCCAGCACAGTAATCCTGTTTTTTCTCATCTACATTATCTCAGCTGTGCAAATACACAGCACAGGATGAAACATCTTCATTACGTTCACAGAAGCTCTGTGGTGCATTCTATATTATGTACCACTCGCAGTGAAACATGTCCTTTTAGAGTGTTGAGACTTGCATGATGTGAGACATAAACACTTTACAGCAGACTCCATGAAAACCTTGTTCAGAGATGTCCCACCAGATGTGATCTTTGAATTTCTGAAGGAGATTAACATTTTTTGTCTGATCTAAGATTTTACGGATTTTTAACAAAATTTCCATTGTGATTTTGGAAGGTATGTTTTAAAGAGTTGTGTGAATGAGTTTTTATTAAAAAATTTTTTTAAATGACTTGTGAGTTATTTTCAACATGGTGACAACCCTGATATGGCCCTCTGCGGTCGGCTGGGCTATAAGCAACATGACTATTACAATCACTGTACATCTTGTATGAAATCCCATCACCAGTTTTCAGAAGGAAAGGCCAGTTTGACTGTTGGAATGGATGACAAGTTATACACAGAGCATGCATCTTCTGAAAAATCAAAGAATGCATGGAAGAAAAAAAAAAGAGTGATTGCTATTTGACTGAAAGACAAAGGAAACAACTGCATGTAGTACCAGCAGGCAGTATTTCAGTTGGCTCTACACAGGTATGGAGGCTATTATGTAAGTAAAACCATGGATTGCAAAACATTTGTAGCTTGGTCTCTAATCAAGGAGAGACATCACAGTGTGAATAAGAGCATTGACTGTAAAGCGATTAGAATTTTGTCTGTAACCAAGGAGAGACGTTGTATAAGAATTCCAAATAATTATCATAATAATATAAAATGACCATATTTACTATGTCTGTTGTACAGATATACAGCACAGAATACCCATCGACATTGTGTCTGTTTTCAGACTGGTGTACCCAGGCCAGCCTGGCAATGCAGGAGCAGCGCTGCATGAAGCCATGAGATATCCCTTCCGTGTGGGTGCGGCCAAACTCCTGGTGCTCTTGCCCTGTTCTGCGTGCACAGGAGACCTGTATGTCCTGGAGCAAGTGCTGATATCACACGGCTTTAAGCTCCATGTGCTCCATGCCCAGAACTTCACCATCAACGGCCTTCCCAGCTCTGATCGAATCTTTGGTGTGTCACTCTTTGTGTGTATGTGTGTATCTGTGTGTGTGTCTGTGTGTGTATGAACAAACAAGAGAGAATAATGAGCTGTTGGTGTCTGCTGGACAGTTGCTTCTGTATTCATGTTCACCTTAATAGAAAGATCTGTGAATGGCCATTTCTTCTTCACATGTCCAGAGACATTATTGTGCCTTGCCAAAAATGCCTCAAAGAAAGAGTTGGGCAGATTCTGTTACCCTCACAGTGATCAGAAATCCAAAGCTGAGGCTTACGTCAAAGACCTCTGGGGAGAGGAATAGAGCTCACAGACAGATGACAAATGCTTCCAAATGCATCCAAACCTGAAAGAGTTTTTAACCATGTTCCATGGGCGGCTGTAAAGAAGAAAACAGTCTTGTGCTGTTTGCACACAGGCCACTCTGTCTCTGTTTTTGTCTGTCTGTCTGTCTCTCTCTCTCACTCTCTGTCAGACAGGCCAAATGAGTGGAATAGTCAAAAGTATCAGGTTTAATCTCAAATTGAATTCACTGTTTTGTTTTTTGCTGTCTCATCTTTCATTGTTTTTGTACTAATTGTAAATAAATGTTAATATGTTTTTAAAAATTTTTTATTAATGGATTCAGGGGTCGACAACTGGCAAGCCTACACACCAAAATCTGTCTCCAAAAACAGTGATAAAATCTTCCAAAAACTGGACAAGCTGGGCGGCGGCTGTGCACGACTCGCTTTCAATACCAACGGCTCAGTCTTCGATGTCAGCCATATGCAGGCCAGAAATCGCATTCAGAAAGAGTTTCTGGGATCCTTTGCTTCTCAGAGTGCTGTGGGCGCCAAGTCTCCTCGCTGTGAGATATGCAGCTGCTACGATGATGGCAACGGTCAGGGGCGCACTGTCTGTCGACTGTGTGGCTGGTCTGGAGAGTGGAATGTGAGTAGGAACTGTGTCGTTTATGGCTTCATTATGTGTTTTGCTTTATTTACTCTGGTCTCTTTCTGTCTTTATCCAAAGACTAGTATAGTAAATGTACTTATGGTTAAATGTTTTAATCTACTGTAATTAACCCTCTGTCTTGTTGTCTTCTGTTGGTCTCTCTCTCTATTAATTCCAAGACTTATTAGTAAAATGTCACTAATGGATAGAAATGAATTTCTTTACTGTGCTCTCTCTCTCTTTAAAAGCCTTGTCCAGGTAAAAAATGTCATTTTGATTTCATGATGTGTTTCTTTTTTGAGGTCTCTTTTCCCACTTTGTTCCAAAGGACTTATATGGTAAATGTCATTATGGGCTTCCTACTGAATTTTTCTTTACGCGGACACTCTTCACTACTCTTCTAACTATATCCAAAGAACTTATATAGTAAAAAATGTGATTTATTGCTACATCTGTCTGTTGTTGTTTTTTACTGGGTCCTCTCTCTGTTGTTGGTCAAAGAACCATATAAGAAAAAAAGTTATTTATTGAAATCCTACTGATTATCGTTCCAGCGGCACTCTCATTCTACTTGGTGAAGCTTGTATAGTAAAATGTCATTCATGGTTCTTATGGTTTTTTCTTTACTGGGCACTCTCTCTTTCTGTGAAGCTTGTTATAGTAAATGCATTCATGGGCTTTCATACAGTTTTTTCTTACTGCGGCCCTCTTCTCTCTCAGTAGAAGACTTGTATAGTACAGTAATTCATGGCTTCATACTGTTTTTTCTTTACTGCGGCCACTAATTCTGTGTGAAGACCTTTTATAGTAAATGTCATTCAAGGCTCATACTGATTTTTCATTTTATGCGGCCCCTCTCTCTCTCTGTGTGAAGAACTTGTATAGTAAATGTAATTCAGGCTTCGTAAAGTTTTTCTTTATGCGGTCATTCTTCTTCTCTGTGAGAAGACCTTGTACCGAAAACTGTATTTCATGGCTTCAACTGTTTTTTCTGTACTGCGGTATTCTCTCTCTCTCTTCTCTCTCTTCCTCTTGTCTCTCTCTCTTTCTCTTCTCAAATTTCTTCTCTCTCTTAAGACCTTACATAGTTAAATGCGATTTTATTGTATCAGTTTTTTTCTTTACTGCGGTATTTCTCTTCTCTCACTTTTTTAGACCTTACCTAGTAAACATGGGATTTAATGCAACATATGTTATTTATTACTGTGCTTCTACTTTTCTCTCTCTCTTCTATCTCTCTCTCTCGACCTAATATAGTAAATGTTTTGGCGTCATATGTACTGTACCATGTCAGCAATAGCATTGAGCAGTATCGTCTGCAAGCCCGCCGAGTAAAAGTGTGGCTAATGAGTGCTATACAGTCATGGTGCCCAACCCATCGCGACGGAAGACGACGCAAGTGTCAGTCTCCAATACCACATTTTTCTCTCTCGGCCTGGCGTCCAAGCAAGATAAGTCTTGTGCTCTGTTCGCTTCTCTTTGCGTTGTGTTTCAGAAAGCAAATATATACTATATACCCTTTTTTGCTTCTATGCTTATTTGTTTTGGGCTTGCGCGCATCACCCTTACATTCTTGAACGGTGGTGCTTTATGGTTTTTGGTGTGCTTTATTCTTTGTTTAACACGCGATCTTCGCCTTCTGTGCCTTTGTCTCGGCACTCGCGACTTTTCGCTTCCGACTCTTTTCGATCTTCGCAAGTCGGAACTCCATAGCCGGTATCACCCTTTCTCCCCAGTTTTGGCCTTTACGGCCCTAGTTCACCGAATTCTGATCCTTTCTCTTCCATTCGGACTCTGATAGCCGAACTTGCACGTCGTCCACTCGGCATCCACTATCTTGCGGTCGTTCCGCAATTTGAGTCGGGCGTCTCGCCATTTTGATTCGACCGCAAAACGATCACATACGATCGAACTTCCTCGATCTAAACTGAGTCTCGTACATTTACATTACACTTTCACGTGTCTTCCGATGATGTAGCGCTCTATATATCCCTCGATCCACCTCTTTGTACCCCTTTGCGATCGTGCGAACCGTGTTGTACCCACCCAGTGCCCAACAGGAGAAGGACACTAAGGAAGCGGCGCTCACTATCGGCAGTTCGCTCTTAGGAGGGGCCGCGAGTCGATACGGGACAAAGTCACGCACCCGATGAGGCTACGGGGGTTCGGGGTTTAGAAGGCGGGTTCGCGCAGGGACGCACGACATCATTCGATCCCTCTACCCCCCCCCCCCCAAACAGACCGGGGATTACACGATCGTCTCTAATCGAGTCCAACAGTCAGTCCAGTCGGATGGACCAACGGGCAGTCCATGCCGACTGTTATTCAAATGCTACTTCCTAAGCCAATCCACGTGCAAGGCTCCCATGAAAGGACCTGCCGTTCTAAATCTTTTCCGTTCCCCGAATGGTTCACCTGTACGATTTCGACGGAAAGGAGACTATCCTATAGCGCGTCGGCTGAATCTACGTCACCCAGGGGACCCTTGCCGAGCCCGGACCGGCAACGGGTGGCGACACACGGACGGAATTACGCAAGTCAACCCGATCACATTGAGACTCGTGACGCTAGCACTACCCCCCCTACTGTCACCAGTTCATCCAGCTTCCCAAGCGTCAGGGTTCAGCCACGGAACCCGGACAAGAGGAGCGTCAACACTCCGGTGGAGGGGCCTGTGGCCAGTCAATTGGTGGAACCCACTGGCCCACAATCCGGGTCAGGTCGCAGCATGACTAGCTCGGATCTTCGGCATCACCGACGGGCCGAACCACCCCGAACGATCGTCTCAATCTCCTAGGTTAACAGGACGTTGGGGAGGACTTCTTCGCTCCTCATGGGGGCAACCTTCGGGTAACGTTCCTCCGGGGGGAGGACTTCGACCAGCTGGGAGGGGTAACCTTTCGTCCTTGAGTCTCACGGCGACGTCTCGCCATCCCGTCCGCTACCACACGGCCAGGAGGCTTGGCGAACGTAAAACATCATCGACCTCTGCACGCAGGGGGGGCGGCGCGGACCCACCAGTGAGAAGCAGGAGGCAGTGCACTCCTGGGAGTGCGAAGGTTACCGGTACCCGCGGAGACTCTGCAAGGGCCGCCACGCCACCTTTTCCCCGGGGACGGTTGATAATACCCCGAGAGGAATCAGAGGCTTCGCTCAGCCACTTCCCCGACCCATCTATGGTCAATGTTGCAATCTGCCTCAGGCTGGCACGCCTGGGCCCCCATACTCTCGGGCGCTGTCGACGGCAGCCTCGTAATCACGACCGATTACGGTGGGGAGCGTCCACGTATTCCACTCTACACGAGATCAGACACAGCCCACTGACCTGGCTTCGCAGGAGGCTGACCTACCTTCACGACCTCCAGAACCCCAACTGGAGGGGGGGGTTAGAGTCTCTCCCCAGTTGGGGCCAAACAATTGGAGTTGGCGCCTGATCTTGTTGTTAGGTGAATCCCTCCTTAACAACATCATTCGCCCTATCCGTTCATGGGTACCCCTACCCAGCGGTCACGGCAAGGATAGCCGCCCCAGCCCAACACTCCTTAGATGGACAGATTCTGAGCCTCTTGACAGGGGTGCACATGCGTGCCCCGGGGAATGAATTCTTATCGGCCCCAACGCGGCCCCTTCGGAGTATTCCTCAAAGGACTCGCGGTTCAGGGCCCTCATGTCTTTTCACTCTTACTGCAATCCGGCCACCAGGGGAGAAGCCAAATCCCGGCTGCCCTCAGTCACTCCCAACCGCCCCCCTCCAAACACCTCTCTTTTCTATCAAAACCAAGATAGAGTGGGGACCGTATCGCCAGGGGCTGGCATTTGCAAACCACCGCGGGCATGCCCTCATAGACCTGTACCAGCAGCGAGTGAGGGAACTCTGGCCAAAAAGAGGGAGGCTTGTTCGCGTCTACAGACTGGACGACACTGAGGAGGCCCCAGCCTGTTTTACTGACCCTCATGCGTTTTAGGTCAACAAGATATCGCACCACCATGGGGCCTGCGGCGGACGCGCAGCCAGGAGTCATATAACTGCCTTTTGCAGTGAGAGCTGCTTGCTATCACAGGTCTTCCCAGTGTCAAGGCGCTTACGCTGATTCGGGTCAGGAGCAGTCGCTTTTCGGGATATTCCACTTCGGTAATACCCATGCGTCGAGTGAGCGCAACAGGCCGCTTCTATGCGACTACAACCCTGTCAGCTCGCCCTTCTAGACCAATTCTTCGTAGGCCCTCCACAGCCAGACCCCAGCCTACCAAGCAGCGTCCGTCAAGGTCCGCCACACACCCGACCCCACACGACAAAAACCCAACAGAAATATAGGTTTCGGCAAAGGCAGGGCCCGAGGAGGCTAGGGACCACTTCCGAGGGGCGGGAAATGACAGTCTTCCACACATCCACGGCCCACATTGCCCTGGCAGGCCGATGACGGCATGCACCAGTGGCGGGCCAAGGGATTCACCCCTGGGGGATTTGTTCAGCAGGAGGGGTTCGTCTACCTGGGCACCGAACGCCATCCCTTCTGTCCTCCCTCCTCCTTCCACAGCCGATACACCTCCGCCCAGGCGGAGGCCTTCGCCTGGAAATCGAGGAGCATTCCGGAAGGGCGCCCTCACCGAGGTCCCAACCAACCCGGGTTTTTCACGTCTCTTTGTAGGTCCCAAATGGGTCGGGCGGCTGGAGGCCCTTCCCACGACCTTCCCTTCAACAGAATCCTCAGGCCAACAAGATTCAAGATGGAGGGCCCCGGCCAGATCAGGGAATCCATCACATTGGATGGCCCCACTATAGATCTGAAGATGGCTTACTTTCAGATCTCATCACCCGTCCACAGGACGTTACTTGTTTCGATGGGGTGGGCCGGATGTATCAAATCAAGGCCTCCCATTCTGACTCTCCCTGGCTCCTTCCTCAACCGAAAGGGTAGTCATGGAGATGGCGCCCTTGCCAGACAGGAGGATTCGCTTCTAGTCTACCTCGACGACTGGCTCGTTTGGACTCTCTAGGCCCACGCCAATCCCACCTTCCAAGCTAAAAAACTTCATCTATGCTCCTCTCTGGGGTTGTCACCACCCCTCAAAATGCGAGCTCTCGCCAAGTCAGCAATTCACCTTCCTGGGCATGCGCTTGACACCACCTCCATGGTAGTTTCCCCGACCGGGAGAGGTCGCTCACCTAGTGGATCTCGTTTCCCTTCGCTCTCTCCCATCACTTCGGCAAGGACTCTTTCCTCCCTATGGGGATGATGGAGTCTGCTCCTCACATTTCCCCAAGGAGGAGTTCCAACGCGGGACAGTCAGGCGGGAAGTTCGCCGTCGTGGTTCCCAGACCAACGACAGCTGGAACCAGACATCCCCCTAGGGCATGGTTCGTTTGGGCCACGGGAGGAGAGGCTCAGCCCATCCACCCTGGCCCCCGGAGATCCCATCTCCCTCCCCTTCCCGGCTGGAAACTTTACACGGACGGCCTCAACTCGGGCTGGGGGGCCCATTTCTGGCGCGCAGTCACGCCTCGGGGGTTAGGGCTCCTCTGACTTTGTTTGAACATCAACATCTTGGAAATGGCAGGCAGTCAGGCTCGCCTTCTCCATTCCAGACCATAGTCGCCACGATAAGTTTCCATTTCACGGACACACATAGGTAGCCTGACTACATCACAAAGGGGGGGGGCGGGGGGGGCACACTCCATCGGCCTCTCCATCCGTACGAGGCCCTCCTCGTGGTGTCACACGCAGAGGGTCACCCTTCGCGCGAGCCCATAGCAGGGACTCAAAATCTGGCAGATCTCTCAGCGAATCCAAGTTCTGTCCTCCACACGGAATGGACCTCAGGGCTTAACCCTTTCGACCGTGTGGGAACATTGGTTCAGACCCATGATCGACTGTTTGCACACGTTCACCATCGTTCCAGTGTATGTTCCGGTCCCGGAACCCCCCACGGCTCTACGCCATCGACGCCCATTTCCCTTCCCTGGTCCGGCCGCAATAGCTTACGCTTCCTCCCTTCCCGCTCCTCCCAAGGCTGATCAGGGTATGCGAGATCGAGAAGAGACCAGGCTCATTCTCATAGGCCCCATGGTGGCCCACTCAGTCCTGGTTCCCGGACCTCAAGTCCCACATTCCGTACCCCCTCTCAGTTGAACACCAGGAGGGACATTGCTCAGGCACCCGTTCGGGCGTCTCAGCCACTCCCAGCTTCTCCTCCAGGGCCTGGCTTCTGAGTCAGCCGGTGCGCACATCCAAATCACCTCCCGAACGGACAGGTCCCGTTCCGTCTCAATACACTCTCCATCGCGGGGCTCTCAGCGAACTCAGGACTAGCATGTCCTCTCGCAGATCTAGCACAGAGTCCTTTCGATTTTTTGCAGATGGAGGAAAAGGGTCTCATGGTGCAAAATACAATTCTGTCATCACAATCGCCCCACCAACATCAAATAGGAATTTCTGTCCCACTTAACCCTCTCTGCCTAGCTCCATCCGGGGCTACACGGTCGGCCATCAGCCGACCATCGCCAAATGGGCGGACCTATCTTTGAGAATGATTTCCTTCACAGAGAGATCTCCAGAGGGGTTTTTCGTGGGGCCAATCCCTAGACGTGTTCCCCTTTGGGACTCTTCACTGTTTTGGGTCCTCAATAACCCCATTTGAGCCTTTGTCCTCCATTACCTTCGACTTCTGTCTATGAAGACTACTTTCTCTCGCCCTCGCTTCGCCAGCGGGAGGCGAGATCCAAGCCCTTAGCGGGGACCCCGAGGACATTGCCTTCCAGAGACGGCTCCGTCTCTCATAAGTTCCTTCCGAATTCTCGCTAAGAACCAGGAACCCGGCAGTCCTCCCCTTACTCGTCATCGCTCCCGCTGGCGGATACACTAGGGGGCGAACCTTTCGGCCAAAGCCCCTTTGCCCTCTCGATGTCTAACACACTACTGGAACGCTCGGCCCAGTGGGCGTTTCACAAGACGTCTTCTTATTACCATCAACCCCAGTACACGCAGACATCTCAGCTGGCACTGTCTCTAGGTGGCTCTCCACGGACGGTCAGAACTGCCATTCCCAGGCACCGAGGCACTCCCCGACTTGTCCCGGGCCCATGAGGTCAGAGGTGCGCATCGGCGGCATTCCAGCACTCTCGTTCACATGCGCCACCTCCTGGGAGCAGCCTTAGGCAATCGGAGAGCATCCCTACAAAATTTAATTTGCGGGGACATCGCATGACCAGGGCTGATGGTTCAAAAGGGATATCCTTTGGGGGGGTAATGCTCCATATCGGGTACCCCAGTGAACCCCTAAGGGCATCGCCCTCCTCATTTTATATGCATTCAGCTATTTTCTGGAATGCGTCCAGTATATGACGCCAAAAATGGGGAGTTTGTATTATACTCCCTGTTTGGTAGACTACTTACCATGTCAGACTCTAATGCCGCCCTTGCCTGCCCACTAGGCCCAAGGATCTGGGTTACCTTGCGCGCAGGCTCGATGAATGAGGTATGGGAGATGACATGGAATTCTTCGACGGCTGGGAAGAGGGTTGGGCACCACGTGGACTGTCTTAACACTGCATTAGCCACACCACAAAATTCGGATGGCAGAGACGATAACTGCCGTGAATGATATTCTGTCTGAATGGTAAGAATACTAGCCAAAAAACGGGGGTATAATAAAAACTCCATATTTAATGCTCGTATGTTTTTCCTTTACTGTGGTACTCTCTTCTCTTTCTCATCTCATCAGCCCTTATATAGTAAAATGTGATTTATTGCCTCCTCCTGTTTTTATCTTTATGCGGTCATCTCTCATCTGTCTTTATCCAAAGACTTTATGCAGTAAAATATATGGCGTGTTCATATGTTTTTTTGTATGATGGTACAATTCTCTCTCTCTTTCTCTCTCCCCTATCTCTCTCTCCTTCTTTCTCTTTATCCAAAGACTTAAAGAGTAAAATGTCAATTTAGGACTATCGTTCTGTTTTATCAATATGTAGTCTCTCTCTTCTCTCTCTTTGTTCAAAGACTTAACTCTTGTATCAGTTTTCTTGACTGACACTTCCTCGATTCAGATTCTTATTACAGGTTTCAGCCTAAAAAAGGGTAGTGTGATTATTAACTTTTGGGGAATGTATGTGCACGCTAACGGAGAAAGAAAATTGGCAGACAGTTTCCGAAGAGACGCACTTCACTTTGAACTCTATTATGTATGTCTTAGAGATATTAGGTCGTTGTCACTGGTCACCTAATTGTCCCAGACACGTGACCATTATGATGACAATCAGTTTACAGCATGCCAGCCTGCGCAGTCCACCCTGCTGCTGAGGTGTTAGGAGAAAGAGAACCTGGGCCTACCTGACAGTAACCCAATGAATAAGTGGCCGACAGGTCCCACTGGTTGTACACCAATGTATCAACACTTGTTCAATGTCACAACAATACTATAAAAGAGGGGACAGGTTGCTTTGCGATGTTTTTGTCTTGTATACAGTTTCTTTCATCAGTATCAGTCTTAAAAAACAAAGGCGGACCCACACCCACGCAAAATAAGAGGTGTAGCAGTGTCAGGAACGAGTGAGCCGGCCCAGTGGGTTTCCTGAAAAAGATGCACACCTGCGTGCCGTGGATGTCGCGGGCCGCCATTTTGTCTGACGCGCTGGGCGTGGACCCTTGTATTCCGGGGCTGTGACTTCACGGATCTTCAACACTACTACCTACTTTATAATCATTTCATTCTCCATTTTTTTTTCAAAATGTACTCCACTTTACACTAATTTTATCTACTCCTCATGCGAGTGGTCGGACCATCTCGTCGTGTTCGTAGCCGGACACGAAGCCGCCATTGTGTGAAAGTCGGTCGGTTCATTCACAAATTAACGCAGTGTTTGCCCTTTACTCACGCGCGGTTCCATACCCAAAAATAGTGCAACCATGATGGGACATGCCTGGTTTCCTGTTATGTCTGTGACTTGCGTGACTACAACGTGATAACTGCGTGATGGAAAATTCCTACGGACAGATCCCGGTAGCTCCCGGTACGGGAAGAACAGGCGCCTGAAGTTAACTCCCGGATTCTCCCGTTGCAAGTATAAGAGGGTTAAAGAGCAAATGTCATTCATGGCTTCATACTGTTTTTTTCTTTACTGTCATCACTCACATCTTATCCAAAGACCTTACATATTAAGATAGGCCACTTAGTAAGAATTTTACTACATAAGCCTGTTTTGTTGGCAGCAGAGAGGTGAGTTCCCCAGGGAGGAAAAGGAGGAAAACTGGGTAGAATGCTTACTTTTGATCAGATGTGATTATAAAGAGCGATTACTCTGTGGGCCTGTCTGGAATAGGAGCATGGTTAGCTCCCTTGCACTCCAAATTTGATGTTTATTTCTGAGATGGTGATGTTTCACAGGAACAAGGCTCACATGGACAGGTATGTATGAGAACTATCATTTCTAGCCTAGTGCTTCTGTTAAACAGATGGGATCTTTGCTTTAACAAAAATTGTACCTTTTATTTTTGTTGTTGAAGATCAGCATGTGCAGACCATTGTGAACTTAGTTTAATTTTGTCTTCTGCTCATGTCTGTCTCTTTTACTCACTTTCTTTAATTGTCATTTATTTATTTATTTATTCATTATTTATTTATTGTCGTATTAACTGATGTTGCAGTGAGAACACACACACATGCATGCATGTGTGAACAGACACACGCACACACACACACACACATGCATAGCATGCACACCCTCCATGCTTCTGCTTTTCATACTTCAAGTTCGGCCAGTCTTTCACAGTACACTTTCATGCCATGCTTGAGACTTACTTCAGTGTGAACAGGTCGTGCTGCATGGTATGGTTCTGGCGTTTTCAGTTCATGCCAGCCTGCTGCGGCTTCCAGCAACAGTGTCATGGGCATTGTCAACGACCTGCATTATCAGATGATTGTGAGTTCCATCAATGATGTGATGCACACACTCATCCTGTCCACCTCAGCCACTGGCACATACATGTATCTGATGAGCCCGGTGTTTGGGATCGATAAAGTGGATGTATGTGTCTCATACATCTGACCATGAGTGTGTGTATGTGTAAGAAGCTACACATTTGGCAAGAAGGGGTGGTGTACTTGACAAATCGTTTCAAGCAGTTTGTGTAGTTATTCCTATCCTTTTTTTTTTTCATTAACATCACTTCAAAATCAAGTACAGAGTTGGAAAGATATGTCATTAGAAATAAAGTGGAATGTTTGCAGTACCTGAAGAGTCAGGTTCAGACATTTAAACACAGGTGAAATGGCTCTTGGTAGTCACAGGGCCAGCCAGAAACACAGACACTTATCAATCCGCTTTTTGTTTGACGTCATTGATCGGCATTCTCACAGACATAGTGGCTTCTTTTCCAATCATCAGTAGCACTGGCCATCAAAGATTTATTTTACCCTCAGATGAAAACTTTCTTTTGTCAAAAGATTGTAAGAACATGAGATTACTAACTGAAAATCAGTTCGGCAAATACTGCAATAACGCCTGAGGAGACTGTATCAGTCTTGTTTTGTAATTAAAGCTGATATGAGGAGGTGGTGAACAGTTGGTAATCAGCTAATTACGATATGTGCTGTCTCTTTCTCTCACTGTATGTTTGCATCTCTCTCTCTTTCTCTCTGTCTCTGTGTCTCTCTCTCCCTTGTTCTCTCTCTTTCTCTGTTTGTGTATTTAAACATTTTTCATCCTTGGAGCAGGGTGGAGGGTGGAGAGCAGGGGAACAGTTATAATCAACTCAATAAGTATGATGTGCACTGTCTCTCTTGCTTTCTCATTGTATTTGTGCATGTTTCTGTCTCTGTGTGTCTCCCTCTTGCTGTGTGTGTGTGTGTGTGTGTGTTGTGTGTGTGTTACACGTTTCTGTCTCTGTCACACACACACACACACACACACACACACACTGTTTTGTATATTTGAGTCTTGTCTTATTCACTTTCATTTTGTGTTTTGGTCTGAGTCTGGGAACAAAAACATAGGTGGTGTCTTTTCAGTGGCATCGTTTAAAAGTGTGTATGTTAGTATGAGGCAGAGCGCTTATAAATCATGGAAAGTTATTGTGAGGATCACATTGTGAAATTGTGGGCAGTGCAGTTAGATCCTTGATCACGCATGTGTTATGAGAGGCTAACATCATTGATCAGGTGTGTTGTGAGTGGATCATTGATCACAATCATTGATCAAGTGTGTGTTGTGAGAGGATCATTGATCACAATCATTGATCAAGTGTGTTGTGAGAGGATCATTGATCACAATCATTGATCAAGTGTATGTTGTGAGAGGATCATTGATCACAATCATGATCAAGTGTGTGTTGTGAGAGGATCATTGATCACAATCATTGATCAAGTGTGCTGTGAGAGGATCATTGATCACAGTCATTGATCAAATGTGTTGTGAGAGGATCATTGATCACAATCATTGATCAGTGTGTTGTGAGAGGATCATTGATCACAATCATTGATCAAGTTGTTGTGAGAGGATCATTGATCACAGTCATTGATCAAATGTGTTGTGAGAGGATCATTGATCACAATCATTGATCAAGTGTGTTGTGAGAGGATTTATTGATCACAATCATTGATCAAGTGTGTTGTGAGAGAATCATTGATCACAATCATTGATCAAGTGTGTGTTGTGAGTGGATCATTGATCACAATTATTGATCAAGTGTGTTGTGAGAGGATCATTGATCACAATCATTGATCAAGTTTTGTTGTGAGAGGATCATTGATCACAATCATTGATCAAGTGTGTTTGTGAGAGGTCATTGATCACAATTATTGATCAAGTGTGTTGTAAGAGGATCATTGATCACAATCATTGATCAAGTGTGTTGTGAGAGGATCATTGATCACAATCATTGATCAAGTGTGTTGTGAGAGGATCATTGATCACAATCATTGATCAAGTGTGTGTTTGTGAGAGGATCATTGATCACCAATCATTGATCAGTGTGTGTTGTGAGAGGATCATTGATCACAATCATTGATCAAGTGTGTGTTGTGAGAGGATCATTGATCACAATCATTGATCAAGTGTGTGTTGTGAGTGGATCATTGATCACAAAACATTGATCAAGTGTGTTGTTTGAGTATCATTGATCACAATCGTTGATCAAGTGTGTGTTGTGAGTGGATCATTGATCACAATAATTGATCAAGTGTGTGTTGTGAGAGGATCATGATCAAGTGTGTTGTGAGAGGATCATTGATCAAATGTGTTGTGAGAGGATCATTGATCACAATCATTGATCAAATGTGTTGTGAGAGGATCATTGATCACAATCATTGATCAAGTGTGTGTTGTGAGTGGATCATTGATAAGATCATCAAGTGTGTGTTGTAAGAGGATCGTTGACACAATGTGTGTTGTGAGAGCATCATTGTTCACAATATTTGTCTTGAAGGAACATTATTGGTGACAACCTATATTTCCTTGCTACTGTTGCAGACTTCTCTGGATGCTCGACCTGTTGTCGCCAACTCTGCATGAGAAAGACAGAGAACCACCCAGGATTCTGCACGTTCTGTGAACTGAATTTGTTTGTTTTATGTTCTTTTTTCTTTTCTTTAATGGTTGAGACAGCTTCCTGCACCGTTAGGCTTTGCAACACTTGGGTGAGGGGGTATAGGGGTGGGGTGGGGGTACACATGTGAAGCTACTACTGACTTCTAGTATCAAGTCAGTTGTGAAACTCTTGACTCGCCTGTTGTTCTTTTTTTTTCCCATGGAAAGAGGGAAAAGCTCTTTGGACCTCTGGAGAGCCTCCGCCATACAGCAGCCTTCATCAGTGCCTTTGGGGTCCTGTGTGAGAGAACGACGAAGAAGATGCCCCTTTTCTTTTTCTTTTTTTTTTTTCTTATCACCTCACAAGAAGAGGTTCTTGCTGCATTTATCTAACTGTGACATGCAGTATCACCGTCAAAAAGGAGAGCTTAAAGCATTTATTCAAAATTCATACAGCATCGATAGTGTACTAAAGCTTTCTTATCACTCCTTTCTTTTTGAAAACAATTTTTTTAAAGATAATGAAATAAAAAACACAAATCAAGTGGATTGATGGAAGTTGTGTGTGAAATTCACTTTCACTTCGATTATTTCTTTGTCTCCTCCTGTCGGTCATTCTCAGCCTGTGTAAAGAAAGCAAGAGACTTTGGACCGAATATTTACCTCCAATTTGATTTATTCATAGTTTTGGTTTTAATTTGCCTTGAGCTTTAAACAGCATAACTTTACACATATCTGCCACGTTGTGTGTGTGTAGTGTACTTGTATGATTTATCAAATGGGGTAAAAAAAATAATGACACCCCTTGAATTTAACTTTTTTTTTCCCCACCATCTCTTCTTTTTTCCACTAAATCAGGTGCTCCCCCTCCTCCCCTTTTTTTCTTTTTGAATTTATCATGGTATATATGTGAGAATTTTTTTATCAACCTTAACCTGACAATCAAAAAAGAAAAAAAAAAAAACGGTTTTTTAACTGTAAGGAGATTGCTGAGAAAATGAATTTTAAGAATGTTGAGAAAAGGGCCCAGTAGGTATCAGAGAGTATTTGTCTTACTTTTCTTTCTTCGTTCCATGGCTAGTAGTACTCCCAAGAAAACCATTGGTTGGATTTTTGCTTTAAGCGATCATATTTAATCAAACTAATGCCACTTTTCAATGACATGGCCATTTTAGCCATGGAAAGTAATAAATTTAACATTCTAGCAAACTGACTTTTGAAATATATACAACTGATTTTTCTCCAAGGTATTTCAATGCACTGTTCATTTAAAGTAGCTTGAGATATCTATTTTAAAATTCACCAGTATTTTGCATGGTGGGGGCCGAGAGAGTTTTCCTTGTGGAGCTGTTTTGGGGTGGAACGGTTATATTTTTATTTAGATGATGTGGACTTAAAAAAAAAAAAAAATTCTGTTTACAAAAAAAATAAAATATTTTGCTTTAATTTCATGTCTTTTTATGTATTCATTCATTTGTTGATTGTGTGCATTTGTGTATCTTCTTTGAAATGTACTTACTGCTTGAGACAAGCCATTGATATCCATTGTGGGTTACGTATTGATTTTATTTATTTGTTATTATGCCATTTATTTTTTGTTGTTGGAAACTTTCCCCTCCTTGTATTGGCCTTGAATATGACTTCTCACAAAAGTTGGAATTGTTGCAGTTTGTTTTCACTGACTGAAACTAATTAATGCCAGAGTAATCCATGAAAGTCCTCTCTGTCCCTGTCTCTCTGTCTGTCTTTTTCTCTCCCTTTCTCAGTCTCTGTCCCCCCTCTCTCTCTCTGTCTGTCTCTTTCTCTCTCTCTGTTTCTTTGTGTGTGTGTGTGTATAGACTGTGTGTGTGTGTAGTCTGTGAGTGTGGGTGTGTGTGTGTACGTGTACACATGTTTGAGATTCAGACCATCAAATGGTTTGGGTAAGTGGTAGGCTATCGGTGCTCAAGACCCCATGTCTACAAGCGCTCACACACACATGTACTTGGAGTGCCTCAAATGTGTTGCTTACTTGTAGGGAATCAATTTTTGTAATCTCTGTTCAGTTAACACATTTGGGAAATTCTGAAACATAACACCAACAGATTGTTAAAGAAAATGAAATGTTATTCCCCTGGCCCCTATGAAAACGAGAAACCCACTGCCATATAATATGCAATACACAGTGCTAATCTTTCTCACAACAGACACACAAGCACACACACAATTGGATGAAGGTGGTGTATGGTAAAGTTAGCATCGGTCGCAATTTTTCCCTGAAGTATATGAAAGCCTCACTCAAATGCAGCAATGCCGAGCGGTTCCAGGACAGGTAACTTTTACTTATCTAAGTGTTACATGTATTTATTTCTTCCAAGATCCTTTTTTTTTTTCAACTTTGTGCATACATCTCTGTAAATTTGTAGGATATGGTTTCATTTGTATTTCCCAGTATGGAACCCGCTGTCAAAATTGCTATATATTGTTTTGGTTCTGCTTCTTTGCATCTTTCCTCTCCTCTTCCCATGTCCGTCACTATTTGTGTATTCTTCCACGTTTGGTGTTTCGTTTATTAAATGTCAGAAGATTGGTCATATTCTTATTAAATTCACTACACTTAAAATGTATGCGTTTATTGTTTACTTCAAACGTGTAAGCATACGTCATGATCTTATACGCTGTTCAACTTTATTTCATTATTTTCTTTTCTCTTAAAACTTCAAGAACACAGGCTTACTTTGAAATATGATTCATTCACACAAACACACATGCACACACACACACACACACATATACACACACCACACGTACATGCACACTAATATATGCGCATACTTATGAGAGTGCAAAGAGAATAAAACAAGAAATGCATGGACTTAGCCAGTTCTTCAGTATTTTCCATGTATCCAGAATCTTGGCCTCAGTACATGCACAGTGTACATTTGTAAAATTCATGAAGAAATATAAGATCTAACCATGTTCACAGCCCTACTGCATGAAATGAAAGAGGGCATTGATTTTGTGTAGATTGCTGAGATTTCTTAGACAGGTGGTTTAAGAGCAGTCAGTTGTTTTGCCAGCTGGGAGAATTTTGGCAAGTTGTTTGTGTATAGTAATGTGCATGGTAGTATTCTGCATCACGATTAGACAGAAGAAGAAGCTGATCAATAGGTAGTACAGATTCAGATTTATATCGACTCTTTGATTCAGCATATTCTCCAACCTAGCTTGTGGATGTTGCCTGAGTAGATAAAAGAAAGGGGCAAGAACATCACTATTGCTGTATGTTGGTTTTGGACATGTTTCACATGGTCATGGCAGATGGTGATGGAGATGAGGGCATATTTCTGTGCTTGCAGTCCACTATCCTCGCTCCATTTCTCAAAAGAAGCCAGTAGTTTTATCTTCACAAAAAATGTCCACATCATCTGTTTTCTTCATTTCACTAAAATTTTGGGAGAGGAGGGGTGTGGGGTGGGGGTGGGGGGGGATACTCAAGATCATTGTAGTCTCTATGGTTTTGAATCTTTCTTGGCTCACACATGCAAAAATGAGAGTGTTTAGATCTAATGACCTAGATCGATTGATAGTGTAAATTTGTTTCCCCCCAAGATAAAATATTGACAGTATGTAATCATTCTTGTCAAGAGTACTTACGTAGCTCCTATATTCAGTTAGAGACCAAGCTGTAAGCGCTGCACACACTGGTCATTATTAGAATGGCTGTGCACTACAGCTAACACTCAAAAAAAAAAAAAAAAAGATTCAGCAGTATGTGATATGACCTCATGCAAACTGATAACTACATAATAACAAACATTTTCATGCATAACTTGGCTCTAGGTTCTAGGTATATAAATAATTCAAACATGGATTTAATCTACAATATTCACATACATTGACATATTAAAAATATACTGCATAGGATGCATGCATAATTATAGGTATGTACACACGAGTTTAATCTAACATGCATGTGTAACGGACATACACAGATATTTTTCATTCTAAAACTGACATGGAAAATGTGACAACAATCCATTTAGTAGGGTAACGTTTTCTTAAGAATGGAGAGGGTATAACTATTCTGTGCGTTAGAGTTGACACTGCAGTGCTTCTAATTTTCACTTGTGGATGCAACAGAGATATAATGGCGACTTGACTTACTTGACTTAGTCCTCTGAATTCCCTGGGGAACATAGGGCCGCAACCACACTCTTCCAGCGGACACGGTTTTGGGAGATCTTCTTCAGCTTGGCCCACGTCATTCCGGCGGCCTTCACTTCCGCGTCGGTACTCCTTCGCCATGTCTGTCTTGGTCTTCCCACTCTTCTTTTGCCCTGAGGGTTCCATTCAAGGGCTTGTTTTGTGATGTTGGATGGAGACTTTCTGAGGGTGTGGCCAATCCATCCCCACTTCCGTTTTCTGATTTCTATTTCTATTGGAACTTGCTGGGTCTTGTTCCACAGTTCTGCGTTGGCAATAACATCTGGCCATCTGATGTTCACAATGTTTCGCAGACATCTGTTGATAAATGTTTGGAGTTTGTGGGTGTTTGTCTTTGTCGTTCGCCACGTTTCAGAACCATACAGAATATAATGGCGAACAGGGGAGAAAAAACCCTGAAGAGAATCCCAAGGTTGTGGATGTAAATGGAGAAGGAGCAAAACCAATGAGACTTCGTGAAGCAATAGAGTGGCAGCAGTCATGATGAGAGAAAAAGGAGAGTAAATGGAAACCAGATCACAGACAAATAAGCAGATGCAGCCACTAATGATAGTGTAACAGATGTGTGCAGCTTTGTTCTTTCTAATTTTCATTGAAGTTGCAGGAGCCAGTAAAATTTCATGATCAGAGGAGAGCAAGACTGAAGATGATCGACAAAGGATGCTGACTTTTGAACTCTCTGCAGAAGTTTTGATTTCAATGGAAATAATGCTGATGACTGTGAACACTTTTTCTGATTCCTTGATCTTGCAGTACAGTGGAAACTTTCATTTATCTTTCAGTTCTTTACATAGATTCTACTTGGCTTACATACTAACACTTGTTTGCATTATTTTAAAAGAAACCAATCTTAATTCATCACAACAGAGTTGACTGTAAATACCAACCTAATTTTTTGAATCTACTTAATGAAAGGAAGCAAAAAATCAAAAAGCAATTTTACAATTAAAAAAAAAAAAATTTCCACATCCAAGTCACTCTTGATCATCATAACTTCAAGTTTTGAATAAATCAAAGAAACAGATTCGCAATAAAATGCATAAAAAAACCTCTCTTTGAAGATGATAGATGTCCCATTCTTCAATTTGTTTGGTTTCCATGGCATTATTAAGATTAAAAACCTGACTCATTATAATAACTATGCAATGAGAAAACAAAAATATAAAAATCAGAAACAAAGCCTAAGCAAACCATACCTGAAACCATCTTCCTTTGTTTGCCTGATAAACTGCACATTGTTAGAAGAAATTAATTTAAGCCTTGATGTATTTGCTCATTGTTTATTGTTTGTTTAACTTGGTTCTGCAGTTGAAAAAAAAAGTAATCATTAATCGTGACTAGTAGCAAAAATCATATGACCCATTTATGTAATAAAACTGCAGTTTTATTCTGTTCTTGCTCTTGCCCCTGGCAATTTTTTCTCTGTCTGTCTCTACCTTTCTCCCACAGAGACTGTGTAACAAATATGTAATTCTTGCTAAAATTGTCCGTCTGTATGACTATACATGATATTTGGTGTAACGGTATAAAGCTTGTATATGTGTTGTGCCTGAGTAAATTACACGTGAACAAGGATAAAGAGTATTCTGTCTTGAGTCTTGCACTTTATTTTTTTTAAGTCAGATTCTTTACTGCTAGAGCACTTGTGGGACAACAGGAGCAATATGGTACTGTTTTTGAATGGAGGAGGAGGGGGAAGAGTGTGTGTGTATTTTCGTATCTTTCACATGTGAGTGTAAGAGAGAGAGAAAGTGTGTTCGTGTGCGTGTGCGCGCATGTCTTTTATAGAGAGAGACAGAGATGACACAAAAGACGCCATGGAGCTGATTCAATTGATTTTAATATCCTGGTGCATACGCTACACACAGAGCTGACCAAAGATCCATCTGTGACTGGTTCACACACAGTCCTGTTGAACCCGTCTCACACTGTCATTTTCCAAGAGCAGAATATGCACAGGCAGGAAGCATTCACTAATACAAATCCACAGCGAAGACCACCGTTGACTGACGAGGAAAACAATGTTTTTTCTGTTCTTTTCTTTTCTTTCTTTTTTTTTTTTGTTGTTGTTTTTTTTTGTTTTTTGCAATCAGTCTCAAACAAAACCATGCCACTATCAATGTGATCGTGCAAGTGAAGAAGGGACAACAGAAAACCTTGACAATGTCTCTATGGCAGTCCGAGTCAAACAATAGCTGGAATTGAGAAGAAAAAAGCTTTGGAATGTGTGGCTCACAACCATAAAAAATATGACCAGACATTCACAACCACGGAAACATAGGAGGTAAAACTATTTGAGTAGGAACATGTTGCGCCTCCAAGTAAGGAATGACAGAACCAGAAAACAAAACATTTACAATTTCCATCTATGAGTAGTAGCTAGTGTGCCATTTTGAACCAGAGAGTTATAATGAAAACATTTTGCAAATTAAAATGTAATGTCCACACACACACTCTCTCACACACACACACACACGCACACACATAAACACACACACACACACTTAACTGTGCATGCACACAGCTCACACATGTATACCAATCGTAAAAAAAACAACAACAAATCCATGGCTAAATTCAAATAACGATGAATGTAGGTAACACGAACTAGAAAAAACACCCTGAATCAGCACATGAAGGCTTGACAATAATAACTGTACAATACACATCAAAGCAGATAATTAGCCCATAACGTGAAAATGTTTACAATACGCACTGTCACGACTAAAAACAATCGGGAAGAAAAATAAAGTCCACACCTTCATGGTTTATTTCATATGAATATTTACACAGTCATCTGTTTTCACAAAGAGTGTTTTCTGACAAACATATATGGTCGCTGAAAACGTTAAAGGCAAAGTTTACTTTGTTGTTGTTTTTAAATCAATATCACAGTAAATTCTTCTGTAGATGGTCCAGCTACAATAACATATAAATAAACTGGACTAAAGGAATGACCAACAAAGCATGTATGGAGCTGTTAAAATCGGGTTAGAACAAAACCTATGCCATGAAAAGAAAAACCACTCTGTGATTTGTGTTGCACCGTGCTGGACACTTGATTTGTTCACGTTGGTGAGCCATGTCCATTTTCTTTGCTACACTGGTGGGCAGTCATTTCTTGTGGACCTTTGCTAGGATGATCAACATGCAGATTGATAACAAAAACAG
Source organism: Conus ventricosus (assembly GCA_018398815.1). Classification (NCBI taxonomy): domain Eukaryota; kingdom Metazoa; phylum Mollusca; class Gastropoda; order Neogastropoda; family Conidae; genus Conus; species Conus ventricosus. The sequence continues at coordinate 17,749,896 of CM031600.1, read as the reverse complement.
TCGTCATTACCAATGTGCAGCTGACAGTTTTTGTCAATGGTATTATTGTACTATTCAGGATTAAGTAGGCTGAACAGAATCTTCAAAAAGGCGGTGCATTATCAAACAAACAAAACAAATCCTTATAAAATGATGGCTGAATTAACCCTGATGATCCATCAATGGTCAGATTGCATTTTATGTCAACAAAGGGCCAATGGAAATGTGTGCGTGCTCAACAATCAACTTCGCCTTCAGTCTGTGCTTTGCTGTCTTAGGTAAGGAAGAAAAAAGAAGAAAAGAACACCTGAACTGCCAAGTATGTACATTGTATTAGTCTCGTTTTTAAGTCAACTATAAAATCTTAGGTGGATGGTCATAACAGTCGCAATATGTTTTCATATTCCTTGTGTCACTGTACTAGAAAATAAGAAAAACAGCTAGTATTATTCATAGCTGTATATAGATTTTTTAAAAATAAAAAAAGCTGAGAGGGAAGAAATTCTTTAGACAAAATCATAAAGCACTGAAGACGATTGTCTACGTTGTATGAAAAATATGCATTGTATTCAAAAGCCAGAATATTTCTATTGAATGGTTTGAAATCCACAATTAACTGTGATAATCGCACATGAAATCTATGGCACTCAAACCCGTCATACAAGATGTTAAAGGCCTGCAATATTAAAACCAAATAATTTAAGATATATTGAAACCGTGCAGGAATAACACAATATTTCTCTTATCTATTTTTTTTTCACAATTCTAACTGAAAAATATGGGTAAAATACACATTGATTAAAAATGTTTCGTCTCCCTTCAATAAAAAAAAAATTGTGACCAAATTTGATACAAGTTTGCCTGCTAAAATTCTCTCTCTCTCTCTCTCTCTCTCTCTCTGTCTCTCTCTCTCTCGCATAATCTCAACATAAACTCATTGGCTCACTCACTGCTTTATCTGTGGTGGTGTTTAAGGAGAGACACACGTGAAACACATTTACAGCTCAGTGTTCATTACCCTTGCCTTAAAACAGAAACGGGTCTTGGGCATTGTTCGTACAACACTACACATGGTACACAGGGGATGTGCACAGGGCAGGTGAGATCTAGAGAAAAACCAAGTGATACCAGACATCAACGCATGCACAACATCAAGATTTTGTTTGTACTGAATCTTTGGGTTCATTCCATGTCTAATCATTTGTATCCATGAGCCTGTGTACTCTCTCCCCTACCTCTCTCTCTCTCTCTCTCTCTCACACACACACACACACACACACACACATGGCGATCACAGAGCACTGGTCATTAATATGTGTTGACACTGACCAGTCACATAAAGCTACAACATATTGCCCATGCCAACAATGTTGATGACCAGGAAAGGTATGGTGTCTATTCCAATCACCATCAGTCACTGGAGTCCAAGAATAGTTAGATCTGATTCAGAATCAATGAAAAAAAAAATGACAAAAAAAAACAACAAAAAGAAACAATACAATATTAATGCATACAGACACACTGATAAAACGAGTCTACCAGTGTCCAGTCTCTTGTCTAATGTCTGGCGCCACGACGGTTAAATACAAAGTGGAACTTCTGGTGCCTCTCTCCTCTAGCGTCCTCCCCTTCCATGGCATCGCCCTTCCTTGATCTATTCAGCACTGCTGCGAACAAACTGGCCGCCATGTTTGTCAACAAAAAGAGGCCAGCTGTTCACAGTCGTTGCTGGAAAACAACAGAGACCTTGACAGTAATACTATCATGGTGCTGTGACTTGCCTGCTAAACTCATTGTGTCCCTTTTCTACAGAAACTGACCCAACAGTAAGCCATGCGCTAAGAAAGGAAGATGGCTCATATTCCGATCAAGTAACGTTCTTTGTCACAAGCTGATCCGAGAAGATAACCATGTACAAAATATATTCTAGAACTTTTACACACACACACACAAACACACACACATACAGAGGTTGGCATGATCTATCCCTAACAACAATGCTGAAAATCCTATAGATTTCTGACAGTCAAGGTTGGTGTCTACAGCTGTTAGGTGGCAAAGCACACGACACACTGACACAATGGCCAGGGTATCGGCGCCTTACTGACTGAGCTGTCGTGTAATCAGTTCTGAGCTGAAAGGAGCCTTGACTCGCAGAGCAGCGGCAGCGAAGGAAGCGGCATCACGAGGTGGAAGCTGTGAACACGCACTGACCGGCTGTGGACCAGAAGAGCCCAGTCAAGGCCACTGCCCTCACTCCGTGTGACCACCATCCTCACACAGTGGGGCCCCTATCCTCACACATCTGGTGTGAGAATAACAAAACTTGCTGCTTCCACACTGAATATCCACACTGAAAGAAGACGTGGCCACGCACGACTGTTGATGACGCACAAAGTGTACTGGCAGCCGACGATGGTGTGCATGAACTGTGTCAAGGTTCAATATCAAGTAACAAACAGTTTCGGAAAAACACTGAAACCAGAGCTGACCAAACAGGCTGGGGTCACGCACAACAGTCTCACTTCAAAACCTGCACCCAGTTGAGGTTTTTGTCTTACACACGATTGCAATCATATGCAGAAGAAGAACAAGGCTACATCAGCAAGTAGGGGGACTTCCCTGTAACATTCATCACGAGTTAGATCCATCATGAAAAACAATGGAGGTGTACCTCAGACAACCAGCAGTCTGGGACGTTGAGAAAAGCTAAAGCAAACATGTAGTTGTGTCTGGGAGTCTAGGAATTCATTCAAGTGTCCACGAGTCAGAGTTCCGTGGTGGGCCCTTCGTTCACATGAAGACTGGAGTCAAAGAAATTCTGTGGGAGTTTCAACATGTACTCACTGAGAGGTCTGTTATCCACTGCGAAAGGAATCAGGGTGTTGGACTCCCAGGGAGGGGAGTAGATGGGCTCTAAGTTGTCTGCCTCACGTCCTGTGTCTGCTCCTGGTGGCCTGCTGTCTGCTGATCCCAGCCGCATGACGTCATTGTGGCTGAGCGAACCGTTGCTGGTGGTGGCCGTGTGGGGTAGATGGGGTTGAGGGTGTGCTGGGCGATGTTGCCACGTGGGCCAACATTTCTGGCCTGCTGTCCATCTCTGACGTCGCTCACCTTCCCCGGCTGGGCCTGGTAAGGAGGTGGGGCAGGCGGTGGGGGGAGGTGGGAGGAGAAAGGAGCCACACGGGTGCTGGCGTAAGGATCCACAGCAGAGGTGAAGGGGGTATCCTGGACACCACTGATGGCAGGCTTCAGTCTGGAGCCCGGCAACCTGCGGGGAAGGTGACGTCCTCGCTCCCAGGGTACCCCGACGCCTGGTGTCTGTACGCGGTGGGCAGGGTGTTCAGAGTGTGCAGGGCCTGCACTGGTTCCAGGGCCACCGTCAGCTGCGCAGGGTTCTGGGCCCGTGGGGTCCTGCTCAGGCTGTTGAGAGTCTTGAGCGCAGGCCGACTGTCACCCTGGGGTTTGAAGGAGGACACAGCACTGGCTGCGTTCAGGTCATCCGTCTCCTCTGGCACAAGAGTGGCCTGAGTATAGCCCGACTGCACAGAAGGAGGGGGTGGGGGTGGGGAGTGGGTCGGAGCTGGTTTGTGCGGTTTCCAGTGCGTTTCATTCAGGACCTCACCGTCAGGCATGCTACCGTCTTGGTCAAACTGACCCCCCGCGTTAGCTTTGCTCCCCCCGTCGCCCCCTTCTTCTGCTGACCCGTTACCCCCTTCAACAGAGGCATAATCGTGGTCCTCGCCAGAGTACCGGGAGTCGGCCCCCGAATCCGAGTCATATTTGGACACGGTCATGCAGCTCTCCTGCGTTCCACCCTCGTCCTCCAGCAGCTTGGAGCGCTCCGACACGGAGGCCGTGCCCGACTTGTGACGTCGCTTGCTGTCATCATCATTGCCCGCATCCTCATGACCCAGTAGTGACGTCTCAGATGTGATGCTCTTGTGCTTCCCGCCACGCTGCCGTTTGTCACATCCCGCTGCAGACGCGGTGTTCTGAAAGCACCACATCAAAGTTGCCAAAGTCAGCCTAGACGCTGAGAAAACGACATCCAAAGGGAAACTACTACAAGAAAATTTCATTGTCTGTATGTATGACCACACAAATTACCTCCACAGTTTATATATGTTATTCACTGCATAGCACTATGAAGTAGTTTAATGCCATGTGGTGTGGTGTAGTTTAGTTAATGTGCTGTAATGTGATCTAGAATAGTGTTTTGAATCACAGGACAGTGTAGCGAGTTGTAGCGTGATCTGGTGTGGGGATTTTGGGCTGTAGTTTACTGTATTGTAGTGTGATGTAGTGTGGTGTGATGTGCCTTGTGTGCTGTAAGTGTGCCGTCATGTAAATTAGTAGACTGCAGCATAATGCAGTTTTGTGTAGTGTCTTTCAGTGTACTCCAGTGTGTTGTAGTGTAGCGTAGTATAAAGTGTGTTCATCTGTCAAGTCAACAAAGACCACTTCAGTCGTCTTGGGATTGAGGGAGGTGAGATGATTTTTGGCTGATCAAGCTGATGCATGCACAGAATGTGTGGTGACAGCTTGGACAGGGAATGTGGAAGACCTCCTCTTGATTGCTGGTGTGGTCTTTCCTTGCCTGTCTCTTTTGTTATTTGCGTATTATAATGTTGTGTAATGTAGTATATGCCATGTGCTTTAGTGGAATGTACTGTAATGTAGTGTGTTGAAGTATGCTGTAGAGTATTGTAAAGTGTCATAATGTAGCATGCTGTAGTATACAATAGTGTGTTGTAGTGTAATGAATTCCAATGTAGTATGTTGTAGTATACTTTGTGAGTTGTAATGTATGATAACATAGTGTGTTGTAGTGTGTTACAGTGTAATGTATTATAGTGTAGTATGCCTTACTGTTGTATTTATTGCAGTGTGTTGTAGCGTAATGTATCAAAATTTAGTGTGTTGTAGAGTAATGTATTATGCAGTGTGTTATAGTATAATGCATTGTAACGTAGTGTTTTGCAGTGTATTGTAGTGTAATGTGGTGTGTTGCAGTACACTGTAGTGTGTTGCAGTACACTGTAGTGTGTTGCAGTACACTGTAGTGTGTTGCAGTACACTGTAGTGTGTTGTAGCATACTGTAGTGTGTTGCAGTACACTGTAGTGTGCTGCAGTACACTGTAGTGTGTTGCAGTACACTGTAGTGTGTTGTTGCATACTGTAGTGTAATGTGGTGTGTTGCAGTACACTGTAGTGTGTTGTAGCATACTGTAGTGTAATGTGGTGTGTTGCAGTACACTGTAGTGTGTTGTAGCATACTGTAGTGTAATGTGGTGTGTTGCAGTACACTGTAGTGTGTTGCAGTACACTGTAGTGTGTTGTAGCATACTGTAGTGTAATGTGGTGTGTTGCAGTACACTGTAGTGTGTTGCAGTACACTGTAGTGTGTTGCAGTACACTGTAGTGTGTTGTAGCATACTGTAGTGTGTTGTAGCATACTGTAGTGTGTTGTAACATACTGTAGTGTAATGTGGTGTGTTGCAGTACACTGTAGTGTGTTGTAGCATACTGTAGTGTAATGTGGTGTGTTGCAGTACACTGTAGTGTGTTGCAGTACACTGTAGTGTGTTGCAGTACACTGTAGTGTGTTGTAGCATACTGTAGTGTGTTGTAGCATACTGTAGTGTAATGTGGTGTGTTGCAGTACACTCTAGTGTGTTGTAGCATACTGTAGTGTAATGTGGTGTGTTGCAGTACACTGTAGTGTGTTGTAGCATACTGTAGTGTAATGTGGTGTGTTGCAGTACACTGTAGTGTGTTGCAGTACACTGTAGTGTGTTGCAGTACACTGTAGTGTGTTGCAGTACACTGTAGTGTGTTGTAGCATACTGTAGTGTAATGTATTATAATGTAGCATGTTGTAGTACACTGTAATATGTTTTAGTGTAATGTATTATAAAGCAGTGTGTTGTAGTATAATGTAATAAAATGCAATCTGTTGCATTGTAATGTGGTGTGTTGTAATGCGTCATAATATGGTATGTTGTAGTGCAACGTATTATACTGCAGTGCGAGTGTGTGTGTGTGTGTGTGTGTGTGTGTGTGTGTGTGTGTGTGTGTGTGTTTGTTTGTATGTTTGTGTATGTGTGCGTGCGTGCGTGCCTGCCTGCCTGCCTGTGTGCGTGTGTGCGTGCATGCATGCATGTATGTGTGTGTGGCACACAGTAAAACCCCTAAACTGCAATGGGGTCTCACAGTGATGGTTGGATTTTCTTCCCCACTCCACCAGACCATCAATGGTGATCTGTGTGCAGCATCTACTGCACAATGAAAAACCCAAGGCAAGAGAGGACAACTGCTGAGAAAAATTAACGTCAATACGCATACAACAAAACACAGCACTCGGTGCAAAACACACACAGCAGGTTGTTGGCACCCGATCATCCCTGCAATCATCCCTAGGAGAAAGACCTGAAATTCAAACAGAGAACACTAGAAACACAGTCTATTCTTACAGAACCAAACACAAGCACTAACCGAGGTACATGCAACAGCAGCTGAAGATGAAGTTCCTTCAGGTACTTGAGGTAACGGACGGTCTTTGAACGATTTCTGCAACAGACATTATCATCAACGTCTTTGTAATGAACAGAGGACAGCACGCACTGTGCCAGCATAAAAAAACACTACATCTTCCTGCAATCATTTATTGGATGTACCTCGGTTGCTCGCATTTCTGACAATAATTGCGTACGTTTTCACCCTCAGGCTTTGTTGACATCAGTGCAGTATCAATTATTAAGCAGAGCACTGTCATGTAGCGTCAGACATAATCCTGTCACCCTCAATGATCAATGTAAAGCGTGGAATATGGTCTCGTATTACATGTTCCTTCACACGCAATGGTCCACCTAAAGATTTGACTTTCTTTCCACACCCACGCTTTTAACATCTCTTCTACACCCATACTTTGTAACTTCCCTTCCCTACCCATGCCTATAACTTCCCTTCCACATCCATGTTTATAACCTCCCTTTTGTACCTGTGTCTACAACATCTTTTCCACACCCACGCCTGCAACAACTTTCCTTCCATTCTTACGCTTATAATGTATGAATTATAAGCAGGAGTGTGGAAGAAAAGTCACAGGTATGGAGGTGGAAGGAACATTATGATATGTAATGGAAGGAAAGTTACATGCGCGGGTGTGAAACGAACATTACTAGCATGGGTGTGGAAGGGAAATTTATAAGCATGGGTGTGGAAGGAAAATTTAAAAGCATGGGTGTGGAAGGAAAAGTTATAAGCATGGGTGTGGAAGGAAAATTTATAAGCATGGGTGTGGAAGGAAAAGTTATTATAAACATGGGTGTGGAAGGAAAGTTATAAGCATGGGTGTGGAAGGAAAGTTTTAAGTATGGGTGTGGAAGGGAAATTTATAAGCATGGGTGTGGAAGGAAAATTCATAAGCATGAGTGTGGAAGGAAAATTTATAAGCATGAGTGTGGAAGGAAAAGTTATAAGCATGGGTGTGGAAGGAAAATTCATAAGCATGGGTGTGGAAGGAAAATTTATAAGCATGGGTGTGGAAGGAAAAGTTAAAAGCATGGGTGTGGAAGGAAAATTTATAAGCATGGGTGTGGAAGGAAAATTTATAAGCATGGGTGTGGAAGGAAAATTCATAAGCATGGGTGTTGAAGGAAAATTTATAGGCATGGGTGTGGAAGGAAAAGTTATAGGCATGGGTGTGGAAGGAAAATTTATAAGCATGGGTGTGGAGGAAAAGTTATAAGCATGGGTGTGGAAGGAAAATTCATAAGCATGGGTGTGGAAGGAAAAGTTAAAAGCATGGGTGTGGAAGGAAAGTTATAGGCATGGTGTGGAAGGAAAATTCATAAGCATGGGTGTGGAAGGAAAATTTATAAGCATGGGTGTGGAAGGAAAAGTTATAAGCATGGGTGTGGAAGGAAAATTTATAAGCATGGGTGTGGAAGGAAAATTTATAAGCATGGGTGTGGAAGGAAAATTCATAAGCATGGGTGTGGAAGGAAAAGTTATAAGCATGGGTGTGGAAGGAAAATTTATAAGCATGGGTGTGGAAGGAAAATTTATAAGCATGGGTGTGGAAGGAAAATTCATAAGCATGGGTGTGGAAGGAAAATTCATAAGCATGGGTGTGGAAGGAAAATTTAGAGGCATGGGTGTGGAAGGAAAAGTTATAGGCATGGGTGTGGAAGGAAAATTTATAACCATGGGTGTGGAAGGAAAATTTATAAGCATGGGTGTGGAAGGAAAAGTTATAACCATGGGTGTGGAAGGAAAAGTTATAAGCATGGGTGTGGAAGGAAAATTCATAAGCATGGGTGTGGAAGGAAAAGTTATAAGCATGGGTGTGGAAGGAAAATTTATAAGCATGGGTGTGGAAGGAAAAGTTATAACCATGGGTGTGGAAGGAAAATTTATAAGCATGGGTGTGGAAGGAAAATTCATAAGCATGGGTGTGGAAGGAAAATTCATAAGCATGGGTGTGGAAGGAAATTTATAGGCATGGGTGTGGAAGGAAAAGTTATAGGCATGGGTGTGGAAGGAAAATTTATAAGCATGGGTTGGGAGGGAAAAGTTATAAGCATGGTGTGGAGGGAAAAGTTATAGGCATGGGTGTGGAAGGAAAAGTTATTATAAGCATGGGTGTGGAAGGAAAAGTTATTATAAGCATGGGTGTGGAAGGAAAAGTTATAGGCATGGGTGTGGAAGGAAAGTTATAGGCATGGGTGTGGAAGGAAATTTTATTATAAGCATGGGTGTGGAAGGAAAATTTATAAGCATGGGTGTGGAAGGAAAAGTTATAAGCATGGGTGTGGAAGGAAAATTTATAAGCATGGGTGTGGAAGGAAAAGTTATAAGCATGGGTGTGGAAGGAAAAGTTATAAGTATGGGTGTGGAAGGAAAAGTTATAAGCATGGGTGTGGAAGGAAAAGTTATAGGCATGGGTGTGGAAGGAAAAGTTATAAGCATGGGTGTGGAAGGAAATTCATAAGCATGGGTGTGGAAGCAAACTTATAAGCATGGGTGTGGAAGGAAAAGTTATAAGCATGGGTGTGGAAGGAAAAGTTATAAGCACGGGTGTGGAAGGAAAGCTATAAGCATGGGTGTGGAAGGAAAAGTTATAGGCATGGGTGTGGAAGGAAAAGTTATAGGCATGGGTGTGGAAGGGAAGCTATGTTCTTGTTTCTGGCCAAGTTAAGGAAGAGCGTTCATTGTGTGGGCAAACTTTAAACAAGATACTAGATGACGCTTTTCATCCAATAAAATGAGCTTTTGATCTAAGCCAGTTTGACCAAGTGTCCAGATACAACAGTGGTCACCTTCATAACAACTTGCACTGACAATAGTCGGTTTAAACTCGTGCTTACCCCTGATATATATACAGCTATTTTGTATCTAAATTTTGTACTATAGCGAAGACAGGTTCTGGCACAGACACTCTCACTGGGAGAAAATTTGAGGAGAAATGAGTCTCTAAAAACACAGAATGGAAGTAAAGCAGGCAGGAAGTCTGAAGGGTGATGCTCTCACCACAGCACTGTCTGGAGGCAGAGACGGCAGATCTCCAAAGGAGGTGATAAACTTCTCCTGATTCTTGTGAAGACGCCTGAAACACACACACACGTGCATATGCCACTGGATCTACTGCATCTACTATGGTTAAACAACGCACAGATTATGTATCTTTCTCATTCTTATAATGGAACATTCAACAAAGGTCACGGACCACAAAATCATCATGCTCCAGAAAATTAACGGCCTTTGTTAAAACAACAACAAAAATAAATTACAATAACAACCACCAACCACTTTTCAAATGTAAGAGCAACATAAAAATTATCATGCTCCAGATACTTAAATCAAAAGCATTTACTAGAACATCATCAACAACAACAACTAACCAACCATCTTTCACACATTAGCATATTAAGCTGCAGTAAAAACAGTCAACGCAGTCCATATCCACCCCCACTTTGTGCCATTCTCTTAAACCCCACTTTGTGCCATTCTCTTAAACCCCATTTTGTGCCATTCTCTTAAACCCACTTTGTGCCGTTCTCTTAAACCCACTTTGTGCCACTCTCTTAAACTCAATGTGTGCCATTCTCTTAACCCTCTTGACAGGCGAGAACCCGCTAGCGCCCAACCGGAAATCACACGGCTAAAACGCTGAGCAACTGCCAGCGCCCGGTTAAAACACGTGGCAACAATGGGCGCTGCCATATTTCTCGTAGAAAAGGAAGTCTCGCGAGAACGTGACTTCCTTCTTCCTGTGGCCATTTACTTCCGTTTGCAAAAAACCGCGAGTTGATACGTGCCGTAGTTCTCGAGTTACGAATTTTTAAAGTTTTGTGGTCGAAATGCTGTTTTTCGCCATCGCTAACATTGATTTCTGCCGTTCTATAACGAGATTTAGTGATGAAGATACTGTGATTTGTAGGATTTACGGCATAAGACTTAGTGAAAGTGCTGGGTAATGAAGCTTAGAGTGACCTAGATTTCGACTGGGATGATGTTCCAGGTATGATTCGGAAGAACGTTCTGAAGAGTTTTTTTTTTCCCGAGTAAATGGCTCATATGATATTCTTCAAACTTATGATATAGCAACATATATATTCGTAGGAATTTTTAAAATTATTTTCATTTCACTATTTCCTTTCCTCTCTTTTAAATTAATTTTTAAATTGGGTAACCATGTTCAAATTACGGAGTTACTTACCTTGCCGATGGGTTTTTGGCGTAACTAAGCTCAGGTAAGTGCATACTAAAGACGGTTAAACCCCCCCCCCCCCCCCCTTTGTGCCATTCTCTTACCCCCCCATTCTTTTAACCCCCCCCCACATTGTGCCATTCTCTTAACCCCCCCCCCTTGTGCCATTCTCTTACCCCCCCCCCCACATTGTGCCATTCTCTTAACACCCCCCCCCCCCTTTGTGCCATTCTCTTAAACCCAACTTTGTGCCATTCACCTTAAACCCATTTTGTGCCATTCTCTTAAACCCACTTTATGCCATTCTCTTAAACCCACTTTGTGCCATTCTCTAAACCCACTTTGTGCCATTCTCTTGAAGGAGAGTGTGGACTAATCCTTCCACCTCCAGCCTATGCATGGGAGACAACTACCTTCAGCAGCAGCTGACACTGAGTTGTGGGTTGGGGAACTGTGCAGAGATTATTCTTGTGTGGGATCAATTGTCTCCCTGTTCAGCTCGGTGTGCTTTCCTCCATCCTTTTTGATACTGTGGCACTGGTTTCGACAGGTAAGCAGGAGAAAAAAGGAATTTACAAATAAAAGTAGTTCTACAATACACTTATCTGTCTAAACGCCTCTTGAGTAAGAAAAAATTGCAAAACCTATGGCATGTTTGAATATGGCGCATGATGTGAACCCACTAAGGGTGATCACTCTATCAGCTTAACTGGATATGGAGGTGAGGTTAGCTCCCTGCTCTGCCAATTTTATTTTTTTAATTATCATGATGATATGGCAATGTTTCACACCAAGTAGGGATAAGGCATTTTGTTTGGACAGGCAAGTGTATCATAAAACTGATTTTAACAGTAAAATTCCTGTTTATGTCATCAAAATTTAGTTCACAGTTTCTCCTCAAATCCTTTTGCTTTTCTCTGTCAAACATATCATACAAACATGTGCATACACACAAACAGACTACAGCTTTCTTCTTCTTCTACCTTTTTTTTTCATACAGGAAAAGCAGAAAGTTTGAAAGCTTATTCATTTTCTGACTGATGTCTACTGTTTTCTTTCCTCAACTCACCTTCTGACTTTACACAGGCCAATGAGAATCAGGACAATGATGATGACCACAGCAAGGATCACGCCAATGACGGTAAAATCACGGGGTTCTTCCTCTGAAAGGTCATCCCAATCACAGTCAGTTTTCCCTTTATTCTGGTTATTTCATGTTGCAAATATGATTCACAAGAAACACACACAACACAAAATACAGACCAGTATTCACACATATGTGCACAGGAGTACAAACACGCAAAAAACAACAACACACACACACACACACACACACACACACACACACACACACACACACACACACAAAGACACATGCATACAAACACACTTATCAATATGCATTTCTTGCACATGATGTTAATTAAACCACCTAACTATTTGCAGTTCCTTGAAAGGGTTGAATCCTAGCAGAGCAGGAGCTACATTACAAGACCATTAAGAAACAAATATGATGCCGACTTGATATACACTCACAAAGACACTGTAGCAATTGTGTAGCACATGTATAACACACACACACACACACACACACACACACACACACACACACACACACACACATGCAAACACCACCCAACAAATAGTAACCATGCATTTGTGGATGCAAATGTGTTCAATGGTCAGGAAAAGAGAGAGTCCCATGCTCAGGGACGGACACATCTAGTCAAAGGACGACACTAACTGTGAAACTCCGGTCTTTTCCATCTAAGTCTATCGCACACTTACTCTGAAACTCCAGTCTTTTTATCTAAATCTACAGCACCTTCATAATAATAATAATGAATACTAATATAGCGCCTATTCTCGACTAGAGACCAAGCTTTAAGCACTTTACAATCCACACTCGTTTACACAACGGGCTGCCTACCTGGGTAGTGCCGACTGAAGAACTGCCAGCTGGCGCTTCATTCAGTCGTTTCCCGTGTCATCCAGTCAATATCGTTCAATATCGTTCATTCAGTTTCCTTACTTCCTTCATTCTTTCCATTTCTCACGCAGGGTGCATGCTATGTGTAACGTGTCATCCATACCAACGGCCAAACTGGCCTACTCTTCCGAAAGCTGGTGATGGGATTTTACGTGTGTGCAAGATGCTATGTGTGCATTCACACACGGAACCTCGGTTTATAGTCTCATTCGAAGGACTGTATGGGAAAACAGAACCAATGTTAACTCCAAGGGAAAAAATCCCCCTGTACCGAAACGGCAGGATCACAAGTCCGGTGCTCTACCAACTGAGCTATCCCGGCTCTCACTTCATAATTAGGCTAAGGAACACAACGCCCCACACAGAAACCCATGAACTCACCATTGCACCATGGGCACTGGACATATTGCATGTTTCATGTGTGTTGATTGCAAAACGAAAATAACAAAGATAGCGAAAGGAAGGCACAGACGACAGGAGAAAAGAGGAGAACCTACGCTGTTGTGCAGCTAGCACCCTGGAGTAGACGGGCTGGGTGCGCTGCCCCGTACCCCACTGGGAGTCGGCGGCCATGCTGACCCTGTAGTAGGCACCCTGCTCTAGGTCCTCCAGCAGCACGGTGCCAGCGTCTCTCCCCGCTGTGGTGTTGTGTTCACTGCCTGTAAGGAATCCCTCCATCAGTTGGTAACAGTCTTCTTTACCCTTCGTCTTGATGAGAGAGAGAGAGAGAGAGAGAGAGAGAGAGAGAGAGAGAGAGAGAGAGAGAGAGAGAGAGAGAGAGAGAAACAGATAGAGGCAAAGAGAGAGAGAGAGAGAGAGAGAGAGACAGACAGACAAGCAGCCAGACAGGCAGGCAGACAAAGACAGAGAGAAAGAAACACACAGACAGACAGACAGACAGATAGACAGGTAGACAGACAAACAGACAGAACAGAGATAAGGGAATGACCATCCTGGAATGTATTGTTCCTGTAGATAAAGTGAAGATAAAACATGTCTTCACATGCATGTGCATGCTGATAATACTCAGGGAACAGAACAGTTACGGAATCATGGAGGTACTGCCTTTGGAAAAAGGTACGTTCACAACAGTTTCTCCAGAGGGACATTAGCTGGAAGTGTTTTTGCTTTACTCTTGAGTTTGCCTATTTGTCTGACTAAATCAGCTGCATACTTAACTCTTCTTCTACCAATTAATCTTACCGTTACCATGTAAAAGAACACCAAGTACATTAAGGACTGACCACAAAGTGCATCGTCTCCTTAAGAAAAACAAACATTTTTCAAGACACAGACAACAATTAATTATCACTGCTAAAATTATTGCTGGCGCCATGACTATGCTACTACAACAGCCATCTCTACTATCATGACATATCAGCAGTGGTTAGATGAATGTCTCCAGTTTGGACAAAGTCTCTGACCTTTGCATCGGTTGTTGGCAGTATCCGTGATGACGCAGTAATAGATGATAAAACGTGTAATGTAGACGTCAGAGGCCAAGCTGGAGCATGCCTGGTAGGTCCACGTCACCCGTAGAGTGCCAGGTCGGAACACTTGGGAAAAATCGACGTTTTCTGGAAGAGCTCTGGGAACTGACAGTGGAATAAGACAACTTTGAAACAACACTGTGGAGTAGCCTTTCCTTGCCGCAATTAACATCATTTAGGAAATATCTTTCATGGAATATCTTCTTTCCTGACAGATTGAAAGCTTTGATCAACAGAGAAGGAGACACTGGTGAAAATAATGTACGAAAAGAGAACTCTGGATGTTAAAATGCTGTAACAACATTTCTGGTATTATGAGCTATTCTTTCATGATGTACTGCACAACATTCTATCGCATTATGTCATGCTTCTTTACTCTAGTCATGTTGAAAACAAACAGAGATATAATTCAATTTTCTTAGTTCTTTCTGCAACTTTCAACCTCTATCAACGTCTTGCAAAAATACAAAAGAACAGAGTGTGACAAACGATGTACAGAAATTTGATGAGGCATGCATATGCCGCCATCTATTTGTGTTAGCAACTAAGACTTTATTATGCTCTTTTGTTCCCTAGAAACTGGGCTACTGTAGCACACTTCTCTCTGGCTGCCCACTGTATACTTTATCTAGATCGCATCGTGTTCACAATTCTGCTGCCAGATTGGTCCTCAAGGCCAAAATAGCAAGTCATGCTAAGCATTTTCTTTGAAACTCCACTGGTTCCCTAGTCAAGCTAGAATAAATTACAAACAGTGACAAAGTGCTGTCCTTAAAAATTTTCTGGAGCTCTTTCTTGCGCACATGGTTTAACGCCTGTCTCACTATGTCCATCTCAAAATCAAAGACCTCCAAACAGTGCCACATGTCTCGTTTTGAAACAGAGAAAAGCGAGCACATGTATCACCATTTCTGAAGGCTGGCTTCCTGTAAAATGTTGGTGCCAGTACAAGACTGCAGTTCTTGCATTCCATTTCGATGGGTCACTTCTGCATATTTGCATACCTCACTCAGCACATATTATTCTTCTCTACTGCATACCGAGTGGCCTTTCATTTTTCCGCCTGAAAGCTCGATGATACTTCCAAGATGCAGAACAAAGAGTATGGGAGAAGGCATTTTTGAATCTCTGCACTACCTGTCTGGAGATAGTGCAGAAAATCTAAAATGTCTTTTAGTATATGCCATTTAGGATGTGCAACATCTCATCTGTACCCCAGTTTCAAATCAGTCTTGAGACATGTCTGTTTCAACGGGTATTCCATTGACCCGTGGTATTCCACTGACCCGTGGTATTCCACTGACCCGTGGTATTCCATTGACCCATGGTATTCCACTGACCCGTGGTGTCTGTTGTGTGTACTGTAAGGGAGGGGTGGGTGGTCTGTGCATTGCCGTGGGGCAAGGAGAGGGGAAAGGAGTGAGACAGTGGTGTTGGATATGTAGTTTACTCTGTAAATGGTCAATGGATAACACTCTCGAGTTGCTAATGCAAGATATCATGCTGAGCTGATCCTGTTCATAATAAATATCATATTGAAAAAAAAAAAAAAAAAAAAAAAAAATCATCATATTGTTTCAACAGAAGAGTGAGGTGATAAATAGATGGAAAGAGGTTTAAAACAGAGACTGGATTTCTTCTCTTTTGTTTACAACCATGGATTTCTTCTCTCTTTTGTTTACATCCATGGATTTCTTCTCTCTTTTGTTTACATCCATGGATTTCTTCTCTCTTTTGTTTACATCCATGGATTTCTTCTCTCTTTTGTTTACATCCATGGATTTCTTCTCTCTTTTGTTTACATCCACCTATTTCTATATGGAGATTTGTCGGGCCGGGAGACTGGCCAAGTACAGCGAATACGAATACAAATATTTTAATGAGGGTGAACAGATAAATTAGCTGAAAGCTTCTTTACACCATGCCCTAAAAAACAAAAAGTATAAAGATTTACAGAATGTACAATCAACTATCTGCCAACTATGTAGTGGCAGCTGGACAGTGCGTGACTCATCACTTGATGCTAACCTGCGTTTCTGAGGAAGTAGCACTGGGCCCAGGTCAGCCCACTGCTGATGACGCTGCCGTCAGGGCGGCGCTCCTGTCTGGCCACGCCCACAAGGTAGTGGTCGGCACGCTCCCCTCCGCTCCGCCCCCTGGCTGGACACGGTGATCTGGAAGTGCCTGCTGTTGCTGGAGACTTCCTGCCACTGCACCTGGTTCTGACATGGGACACCACACACCACCACACACACACACACACACAGACACACACACCAACACACACACACACACAGCACACACACACACACACACACACACACACCACCCACACACACACAACACACACACACACACCCACACACAACACACACACACACACACACACACACACAAGTGCATGATCTCTTTACAACATTGCTACATACATGTCAATAGAATTCTCTGTTTGTAATAGATCAACACAATTCAAATTTTCTTATTTTTCTTTCTTCTATCATTATCATTCAGAATACTCCATATTCTCATCTATGCACTGATAAAACATCAGTTAAAAATACTCACTGTCTTGTACCTAACCAAAGGAAAACAAGAGACATTGAAATGGGACAACGCAAGAGCAAAGAAAAAGAAACAAAGGCAGAGCCAGACAACATAAAAACAAAATCGCTTACACACCAAATTGTACCGCATGCATTACCCTGCTATAACTTAAAACATCGGCAAAATGGACAAATATGACGTTTGAAAAAAGATGATGGTTTGGTAGAATGAATCAAACAATACACTATTCAGAACGATGGGATGACAAATGGGCAGACAGAATGATGGGATGGCAATAATGGGCAGACAGAATGATGGGGTGGCAATAAGGGGCAGACAGAATGATGGGATGGCAATAATGGACAGACAGAATGATGGAGTGACAATACAGACAGAATGATGGATGACAATAATGGACAGACAGAATGATGGGATGGCAATAATGGACAGACAGAATGATGGGGTGACAATACAGACAGAATGATGGGATGACAATAATGGACAGACAGAATGATGGGAGGGCAAATAATGGGCAGACAAAATGATGGGATGGCAATAATGGGCAGACAGAATGATGGGGTGACAATAATGGACAGACAGAATGATGGGATGGCAATAATTGGGCAGACAGAATGATGGGATGACAATAATGGGCAGACAGAATGATGGGGTGACAATAATGGGCAGACAGAATGATGGGATGGCAATAATGGGCAGACAGAATGATGGGGTGACAATAATGGACAGACAGAATGATGGATGACAATAATGGGCAGACAGAATGATGGAATGACAATTAATGGGCAGACAGATGATGGGATGACAATAATGGGCAGACAGAATGATGGGATGACAATAATGGGCAGACAGAATGATGGGGTGACAATAATGGACAGACAGAATGATTGGGATGGCAATAATGGGCAGACAGAATGATGGGATGGCAATAATGGGCAGACAGAATGATGGGATGACAATAATGGGCAGACAGAATGATGGGATGGCAATAATGGGCAGACAGAATGATGGGGTGACAATAATGGGCAGACAGAATGATGGGATGGCAATAATGGGCAGACAGAATGATGGGGTGACAATAATGGGCAGACAGAATGATGGGGTGACAATAATGGGCAGACAGAATGATGGGATGACAATAATGGGCAGACAGAATGATGGGTTGCAATAATGGGCAGACAAAATGATGGGGTGACAATAATGGACGGACAGAATGATGGGGATGACAATACAGACAGAATGATGGGGTGACAATAATGGACAGACAGAATGATGGGATGGCAATAATGGGCAGACAGAATGATGGGATGACAATAATGGGCAGACAGAATGATGGGGTGACAATAATGGGCAGACAGAATGATGGGATGGCAATAATGGGCAGACAGAATGATGGGGTGACAATAATGGACAGACAGAAGATAAGATAAGATAATGTTGCTTAAAGCCCAGCCGACCGCAGAGGGCCACATCATGGCTGTCACCACGTTAAAATCAACTCACCAGTCATTTAAAAAAAAAAAAAAAAAAAAAAAAAAAACAACAACCTTTCACACATCTCGTTAAATGACATCGTCTACAAACGAACCAGAAACTTTGTTAAAAATCCTTCTTCCGTAAAATCTCAAATCAGATGAAAAATGTTAATTTCTCTCAAAAACCAAGGATCACGTCAGGCGGGACATCCCTGAACAGGATCTTCATGGACTCCGCTGTAAAATGTTTGTGTCTCACATCGTGCAAGTCCCAACACTCTAAAAGAAAATGTTTCATTGTGAGTGGTGCATGACATGGAATGCACCACGGAGCTTCTTCACTCTTTAAAAGGTAAGAATGGGTAAAATACGAATGGCCGGTGTGCAGCCGGCACGAACCGTTTCCTCTTTACGACCACCCGACGTAGATGGGAGGAAGTCTTTAAGGTTTGGACGGATTGAAAGAGTTTGTTATTCGTCTGTGTGTTCCAATCCTCCGCCAGAGGTCTCTCACATAATCGTGAATTTTGGGTTTCACATCTGAGCAGGGGTATAAGTGTTGGACAGTTTCTCTCTTTGTGGCGTTCTTGGCTAAACGATCAACCATTTCGTTCCCGCCGATGCCAACATGGCCAGGAACCCAAGCAAGAGTAAATGTTGTAACCGTCCGCCTTCAACTTGCTAAAAAGTTCAAAAAAAAGTAAAAGTTCTGGATGCTGAAGGTTGCGGCCAGCTATGGCCTCCAAAGCTGACAGCGAATCCGACAGAACCAGAAAGTCCCTCCTCGAAGAATGGGAGATTACTTCAAAGCCAGTACTAGAGCAGTAAGTTCAGCAGAATAGACAGAAGCATCTGAATGTATATGTTCCAACAATATTGAGAAGGAGCCCCAGGGCAGTAGGCTGCACAGGCCACTCCATCCTCAGACTTGGAACCGTCAGTGAAAACTTTTTGATAGGATGGGAATTTGGAACAGAGCTCGGCATACAAGCTTGTACGCCAGAGAGCTGGTAGACTCCTTACGGAAGCTGCGAGATCAAAACGAATCTCTGGTGTGAAAAAGGTCCATGGAGGTTGATCCGGAAACTTGGAAAAATCAAGAAACTACCCCAGGTCTATACCTGCATTCCGCACGTGAGGCTGCATACGAAGCCCAAACGGCGGAACACATTTCGGGTTTGTTTCAAACTTACTTTGGAACGGAGGGTCAAAAACACAGTCACAGGCAGGACTCTGCGGTTCTGAGAACAGTCGGACGTAACAATTCAAAGACAGCCTCAGCCCGCGATTGGACAGTGAAGGCCCACCCGCCTCCGCGCACAGGCCGCACACAGGGGCGGTGCGGAACGCTCCAAGACAGAGACGAAGCCCTTGATGGTGGATAGGGTCCAAGAGCCTGAGGCAAGATGATCTTGCGGAGCCGCACACAGCACAACCGCAGTCCAGCCTAGAACGGACCAGGGCTCCGCAGAGGCGCAACAAAGCCCTCCCCCAGCGCCCCAGTCGGCGTGCGCCACGACCCGCAGAACACTCAGTGCTTCTGGCAAGCAGCCTGAGGCCCCTAACACGGCTGAGAAAGTTAAGTCCCTGGTCAAAAACGACTCCCAGAAACCTGGCCCCCCAACAGCTGAAACGGGAGACTTCCCCACTTGAAGTTCCGGATCCGGAAAAAAACCGACGGAACTATGGAAGCGAATACACTGGGCCTTTGCAGCAGAAAAGGTGAAACCGCCCCCATCCGCCCACGATGGACCCCATCCACGCAAAGCCGGAGCCCGCGCTGGACACCCGGGCACAGGCTCCAGCCGCGCAGACAGCGAAAACCATCCCAAACAATGAGCAGTCTGAACCCTGCTGAACTGATTGAACAATGTTGTTGATCTAATACTAAAGAGGGCAGGAGATAGTATGCTCCCCTGTGGAACACCCAACTCCTGCTCGTGGACATCAGAGAGAGTGGTGCCAACCCGGACCTGAAACTGTCTTCTGCCAAAAAATTTTGAATAAAAAGCGGAAGATGACCTCGAAAACCCAGATCGTGGAGATCATGAAGTATCCTACGATCCAGGTGGTATCGTAGGCCTTCTCCAAGTCAAAGAAAATGCACTGCAATGCTGTCTGTTTAAAAAAGCGTTCCTAAGTGTAGATTCCAGACAAATCAAATGGTCAACTGTACTACGATGTTTGCGGAAACCACACTGTTCTTTCGCCAAAAGGCCATCGGTTTCGAGTTTCCACATGAGCCTAGCATTGACCATTTTTTCCATCAATTTACAGACACAGCTGGTCAAAGCTATGGGACGGTAGTTTAGATGGATTAGAAAGATCTTTTCCAGGTTTGGGGATGGGAATAATGAGGGCTGTCCGCCAAGAGGGTGGAAGCAACTGTAGTCCACACGTGGTTGTATACCTGTAACAGGATGTTCAGACCTTCTTGCGGAAGATGTTTCAATAGTTGATAATGTATGTCATCTATACCTGGAGAGGAATCGCTGCAAGAGAGTAAGGCAAGATTTCAGCTCGTTTAATGTAAAAGGAAGATTGTAGTCTTCCATGTTGTCGGATGAAAAGTTTGCAGGGAGATTTTTTCTTTTACGGCTTATGTGTTTGACAAAAGTGACTGATTTATTAGAAGAGGAGGAATTCTTTTCAATGGTTGAAGCAAGCAGATTAGCAACTGCTTTCTTTTTGTTATTAAAGAATCCGAAAACTTGAGATGGTTCACAGTGGGGACAGGTGTTTCTTCCCTTTGATTTTCTTAATGATGTTCCACACTTTTTCTTAGAAGTTTTTGAGTCAGCCTGGAGCAGAAGCATTCTCCAGGACCGACGTTTATGATTTTAAAAGTGTGTCTTGATTTAGCACGGAGTTTCTGATGGGCTCGGGCGTTGGGACCCGAAGGTCGTTGGTATACCTGACGCTGAGCCGTTTTCTAACTTTGGAAACTTGTTTGGCATTCTGAATCGACCAGGGTGTTTTGGGCATTTGAAGTTTATCGGAAGACACTGGAATACAGGCTTTAGCACATTTGATCATAGTGTTAGTCAGAGATTCTGCTGGGTCTGAACTCTGAAAAAAATCAGTGTCTGGAATTCTTTTGAAATAGTGGCTGCAAATAGATCCCAGTTTGCTTTTTTATAATTGAGATGTTGAGAGACAGAGACGTGTTCAGTTAATACAGGTTGTAGAAGGACAGGGAAATGGTCACTTCCGTGCAGATCGTCATGGACAGACCACTCATAGTCCAGGACCAGCGAGGGGTCACAAACCGACAAATCTAAACACGAAAGTGAACCTGTGGAAGAGTGAAGGTAAGTTGCAGATCCGTCGTTCAGACAACATAAATCCAAGTCTGAAAGGACATCCTCAATCAGCAGACCTCTGGGTGACGTACGGCACTACCCCAAAGAGGATTGTGACCGTTAAAGTCACCCAACAGCAAAAAAGGTCGAGGAAGTTCTCCTATCAGACTGACAAGGTCCTGACGACAAACCGGGACAGAAGGAGGTAGATAAAGAGAACAGATGGTCACAGTCTTGTGGAGAGTGACTCTCGCAGCTACAGCCTGAAGCGAGGTAGACAGAGCGACAGGACTATACAGCAAAGTTTTGTGTAGGAGAAGGGCAACACCGCCCGACAGTCCCAACATGGATGGTTGTGGCAGGTATTGAAAGAATATTAAAGCCAGAAAGAGTAAAGGTCCTCTGGCTTTGAATTTGAGTTTCCTGAAGAGCCACGACGGAGGGTTTTATAGACTGACACAGAAGCTGCAGCTCCTCAAAGTTGGAATTAATCCACGGATATTCAATGTAATATTGTACTATCCATGGTGCAGAGGGCGAAAAGGAGAGAGATCAGGTCATCTCCTCATCGACATCTGCCGCCAATGGAGTGAATTTATTTTGTAGTTTCACTGGACTGTGTTGGTCTTTGGACCTGCTGGCAGACTTGCCCGCAGGTGACAAAGGCCTGGAGTTTGGAGAAAGGTGGAGGTCTGGATCTGGGAGATGGTGGAGGGTTTTTCCTTATCTCCACCATCTCCACACTGGGTGGAACTCCCTTGCCCGCACGGGCACTGGACAGAGGAGTCGAGGGGGAACTGCTGTTTTTTAATCTGCCAGCAGCAGATGTTGTAGACTGCTGGGCAGTCTGAGGGGTGGCGGATTTTTTGCCTCCACCAGGGGCAATCATTTGGGTTGAGAGGTGGTGGACCTGCTTCCACCAGAGTTGACAGTTTGGACTTGCAGTGTCTTCGAGAACGTAAAGTCATCAGTCTGACAGCAGACTGATCGAGTGGAAACTGTGGGAACTTTCCGTACAGCCGAAGCATAGGAAGAGGCTGTCGGCGTCTGACTGCCACAACCTGCTTGCGGGCTTCAAAAAAGGAAATTTTCTTTTCAGTCTTTAGTCTTTGAATTGCGGATTCCTGATCCAAAGAGGACAGTTTCTCGAAGAGGAGGGATGGTCGCCACCGCAGTTAGCACAATGTGCCGGATCTTGACACGGCCCATCATGGGTTGCCTTGCAGCAAACACCGCATACCTCTTGCCCTGAACAGCGGTCCCTGACATGGCCAAACTTCTGGCACCTGAAGCACCTCAATGGGGACGGCACATATACTGAACATGAACATTTAGGTAACCAACCTTGTGACCGGAGGCAGCACAGGGTTGCAGAAGGTCAGAAAGAGGGTGTTGGTGGCCACTCTCTCTGAACCCTTCTTTACCGTCACCCTGCGCACCTCCGTCACACCCTGGGACGCCAGCTCCGTTTTTTTTCCGCTCTGAAACACCCGCCAGACTCTGCATCTAATCCAACCTTTGGATGAATTTATTGCTTATGGGGAGTCACCCTGATCTCCCTATCCCAAGCTTTTTGCCTTCTGCAGCTGTTCGGATTGCTTCGTGATCGACATTGAAGAAGAAACGAACCATCCTCAACCGTTTTATGGACCTTGGTTCACCTGCTATACCATGAAAGCCTTTTTGGACAGCAAAAGGGCTCAGAGCTGAAAGGGGTCTTTCCTGCTCTGTCCCTTCCACCACGAGCCAGGAAGCCCAGAAACCTGTCCTCTGTCTTACCTCACTGTCAGAATCACTGTCCGTTTCTAATTTCCCCCGAAATAGGGGAGACTGCCTTCCTTTCCTTTTGGGGGGGTAGTTTTTTTAATGAAGTCATATTTAGTTTATTGTGATTCATCTCTCCCTTACCCACCCACCTTGGAGTCCAACTAAGGGGCCAGGGCCAAGAAAACCAATGTCTTGACCCCTTCCAGGCTTCGGGAGAGACATACGACAAGCAGAGGCAACCAACCCTATCCCCCCCGATCATGCTCAACTCCCGGGAACAGAGAGCTGAGCACTGCAGGGGTTTACTTGGCCAGCTGGGGAACTGCCCGTCTTGACCCAACCCCAAGAAGGGGACCGATTAGTACACCGGGCCAAAGTGTACTCCCTGTCTAGGAGAGGTCGAGCCAAAGTGATGTGTTGAGAGCGCAGGCCCTCTCAATCACCAGGATCTCATCCCCCTCCGACACAGGTCGCACCGCACGGCAAACGCGGCGGATCTTAAGGAGACCACAGAGAGAAAAGGAGTGTGGAAAAGAAGACTTGAAGGGAGACGAAGATAGAAAAGGGCCAAATAAGGAGGCAGAAAAACAAGAAAAGGAGAAAGGCGGGTTACTCTTAGTCAGGATCCTCACCCCTTAGCCTATCTGACATGGGGAAGCCCCTACCAGGGGCATCAACTCCTTACCACGTTACGCTTAGGCCAAACGCATCTGCACCTCTCAGGCCTAGAAGCAGTTTTAAAAAACCAGCCTATCTCAAAGTATTGATGCCCCCGCCAGCAAAGCCTAAGGGATCCGGGACCACGCAAGCCCTCCGACCACGACAAGGTCGCAACCCCCCGGAGGGGGACAGACAGAATGATGGGATGGCAATAATGGGCAGACAGAATGATGGGATGACAATAATGGGCAGACAGAATGATGGGAATGGCAATAATGGGCAGACAGAATGATGGGGTGACAATAATGGACCAGACAGAATGATGGGATGACAATAATGGGCAGACAGAATGATGGGGGTGACAATAATGGGCAGACAGAATGATGGGATGACAATAATGGGCAGACAGAATGATGGATGGCAAATAATGGGCAGACAGAATGATGGGGTGACAATAATGGACAAACAGAATGATGGATGGCAATATGGGCAGACAGGAATGATGGGGGTGACAATAATGGGCAGACAGAATGATGGGGTGACAATAATGGGCAGACAGAATGATGGGATGACAATAATGGGCAGACAGAATGATGGGGTGACAATAATGGGCAGACAGAATGATGGGGTGACAATAATGGACAGACAGTATGATGGGATGACAATACAGACAGAATGATGGGATGACAATAATGGACAGACAGAATGATGGTGTGACAATACAGACAGAATGATGGGAGACAATAATGGCCAGACAGAATGATGGGGTGACAATACAGACAGAATGATGGGGTGACAATAATGGACAGACAGAATGATGGGATGACAATACAGACAGAATGATGGGATGACAATAATGGACAGACAGAATGATGGAATGACAATAATGGGCAGACAGAATGATGGGGTGACAATAATGGACAGACAGAATGATGGGGTGACAATACAGACAGAAGATGGGATGACAATAATGGGCAGACAGAATGATGGAATGACAATAATGGGCAGACAGAATGATGGGGTGACAATACAGACAGAATGATGAGGTGACAAAAATGGGCAGACAGAATGATGGGGTGACAATACAGACAGAATGATGGGGGTGACAATACAGACAGAATGATGGGGTGACAATACAGACAGAATGATGGGGACAATAATGGGCAGACAGAATGATGGGATGACAATACATGACAGAATGATGGGATGACAATAATGGGCAGACAGAATGATGGGGTGACAACAATGGGCAGACAGAAATGATGGGGTGACAATAATGGGCAGACAGAATGATGGGTGACAACAATGGGCAGACAGATGATGGGATGACAATACAGACAGAATGATGGGGTGACAATAATGGGCAGACAGAATGATGGGGTGACAATCAGACAGAATGATGGGGTGACAATAATGGGCAGACAGAATGATGGGGTGACAATAATGGGCAGACAGAATGATGGAATGATCAATAATGGGCAGACAGAATGATGGAATGACAATAATGGGCAGACAGAATGAATGGAATGACAATAATGGGCAGACAGAATGATGGAAATGACAATAATGGGCAGACAGAATGATGGGATGACAATAATGGGCAGACAGAATGATGGAATGACAATAATGGGCAGACAGAATGATGGGATGGCAATAATGGGCAGACAGAATGATGGAATGACAATAATGGGCAGACAGAATGATGGGATGACAAAATGGGCCAGACAGAACGATGGAATGACAATAATGGGCAGACAGAATGATGGAATGACAATAATGGGCAGACAGAATGATGGAATGACAATAATGGGCAGACAGAATGATGGAATGACAATAATGGGCAGACAGAATGATGGGATGACAATAATGGCAGACAGAATGATGGAATGATAATAATGGGCAGACAGAATGATGGGATGACAATAATGGGCAGACAGAATGATGGAATGACAATAATGGGCAGACAGAATGATGGAATGACAATAATGGGCAGACAGAATGATGGGATGACAATAATGGGCAGACAGAATGATGGGATGACAATAATGGGCAGACAGAATGATGGGATGACAATAATGGGCAGACAGAATGATGGATGGGCAATAATGGGCAGACAGAATGATGGGATGGCAATAATGGGCAGACAGAATGATGGGATGACAATAATGGGCAGACAGAATGATGGAATGACAATAATGGGCAGACAGAATGATGGGATGGCAATAATGGGCAGACAGAATGATGGGATGGCAATAATGGGCAGACAGAATGCTGGGATGACAATGAGGCGCAGACAGAATGCTGGGATGACAATGAGGCGTAGACATGGGGGTCTGCTGTATGAATGGAATGAAGTAAACGGAGTACAGCCTGACTACAGCACAGAACGGGGCAAGACCAAAGCCTAGGGCCGACACAAAAGCAGCATGGTGAACTGACCTGGTCTTCATGAGACACTTGAGCACCGCTGTGCTTCCGCGGCACCAGGCCACCAGAAAGAGGCCGTGGACTGGGCGTTGTCTGACCAGTGCAGGTCAAACTGACCTGTCCATGCGCCATCGGCCTTGAAGTCTGTCTCCACGATCAGGGATGCCGGTCCCTGTGGCTCTGAAAACCAGACAGCGTGGGCTTCATGAACCATCTGTTTCCTGTGTTGGTCTTTGACATTTCAGTGCACAGCGATGTACCACGCTTAGCTGTCATTCAAACAGACACAAGGCTCCAATGACATGGGATCTCGTTTGCTTAGCTACACAAAGTTCATCTGCATGATCTTTTCTCTTATTGTGGCACTGGTGGGCTGTGGGATATCTTTTATCATTCTAAGGGCTGGGGGGGGGGGGGGGGGATGTCTTTCATCTTCTAAGATTTATGCACTTCACTAGTGGGCTGGGGGATATCTTTTATCATTCTAAGATTTATGCACCTTTACTAATGAGCTGGGGGATATCTCACCATTCTAAGTTGTATGCACTTCACTGCGGGCTGGGGGGTATCTTTTATCATTCTAAGGGCTGGGGGTATCTTTTATCATTCTAAGGGCTGGGGGTATCTTTTATCATTCTAAGTTGTGTATGCACTTCACTGTCTCTTTTTGGAAACAACAGTAATAGGATGAGCCTCAAGCACTCCATGGTCAGGAAGTTCTAATGTCCACCAAAACAAAAATGACAGTCACAGGGTGAGCCTGAAGTTTTTCAGTTGGTAACGAAACTCCTAATGTTCACCAAAGACAAACGCAATTTAACAAAATCAAATACAACCCATCTGACATGGTCATACAGCCAATGACCCATTCAAATATGGGAGAAGATTCAGGCAGAAACTCAAACCTCAGCTATTTGATATTAGATGTCTTCATTCAAAAGGGGGGCAAAGTTTGTGTTCGTTAACACTGAAACATTTTCAGCATTTTGAATTAATCTGTACTTACTGTCTCTCAAGCGCATGTGCATGCACGTGCGTACATACGCGCGCTGTGTGTGTGTGTGTGTGAGATGCTTTGGGATCAAATCTGTGGTCATTCTGAAAGCAGCATCTCAAATCTTTTTTTTTTTTTCCTTAAATTTCAAGAGTGAGACAGAGCCTCAGAGATCAAAGCATTTTTCTCTTGTTTTCATGTCAAAAATCAGTTGTGATGCATTTCTGGCCTCAACTGGTGTTAGACTTATGCTATTTTCTGGCCTTAGTGAGGTTCTGAATCAGATAAATTTGGAATAATTAAGTTGATCTTACATGTAATATGTATCCAAAGATGGGCTGCATTGGGTTCAGCCCAATTTTTCTTCGTTACATCTCTTCAGAATCTACTTCAATCCAGACAGGGCTATTTCCTTATAAAGAAGGAAGTTATTTCTATGTGCAAAAAGGCTTTAGAAACAAATGGAGCTTGTTTAAATGTCAAGCCCAGATCCAGAACAGACTCCTGGTTATACTGCTTCTTCAGCGCTGCAACAGCCTGGCATGATGCCACAGATCCTGCCAGTAGAAACTGAAGTCATTGCAAATGTCTCCAAGTCAGCTTCATGAGCAGCCTTTCATCTGAAAATGTGAAAACTTAACATTAAGACACTTTCCCTAGTTCAAAGAAAATCAATGAGCTGTTTGGAAATCTATATGACACAGTGTCTGAATGCTGGGGATATAACGATTCTTTACACAGTGTCTGAATGCTGGGGATATAAAGATTCTTTACGACTCAGATGCACTTTCATTTGAAAAATCAAAGTTGAATTATTACCGCTGAATTTCTATAGAATTGAAATAAATAAAACCACTTTTTTTCCAAGTGATACACTGTAATTTGAGGGTTGGATCTGAAACATTTCCTGTTTTTTGTCAGCTGGTGTGGACAGGACTTTACATTTGTGGCTGCTGTGTCTAGTGACTATTCTCTTTGTCCTGGTGTGTGACCATAGAGTTTTGGTTGATGAAAGTCCCCCCTACCCAGAGTAGTCATGAACTGAACATATACTGCCTTCACAACTACTGCAGGTTTTTCCTTTTCAATCTTCAATAGCATGGTTTGGAATATACCATTAGAGTTAGTTCCCTTGAAGAGGAAGTTGCTTTGACAATGTCAAAGTAAATGGCAGATGATGGAGAAAAGAGAAGATAACTCCACTAGACATAAATGCTGTGAATCAGTGATGAACTGCATAGCCTACATGCTGCTGGCTTGAAATCATTTTGGCATTGTTCATTTGTCCATAACACAGATAACTGGATGCAGCTTGGTTATAGACACTGACTGCTGTGTCCAAGTTTGTGAAAAATCATTGGGAAGGGATACCTCTTCGACTGAAAACCCCT
>CM031600.1:17683641-17716141 GCA_018398815.1 Conus ventricosus | reverse complement strand
GCCTTGTCCGGTGCATCTGAACATGCTTCTCCCACTTCTTCTTGGACATCATGACCAAAAGGAAATCAACATCAGATAGATTCTTCATTAAGCAGTTCGACTTGACCGATTCACACCTTACTGTGGTAGTCCTATAGAAAACTCACATATTCGCAGTAAGCATTCAGTCTGGTTTATAGTTGGGTCAGTCCAAAGTAAAGCAGAACTGAATGGTATAGCACACTTTCCTACAGCATGCACACACACTGGTCACTGTTCTGTTACAAAATCTTGCCATTGGAATAAACCACACGTGTGTGTGTGTGTGTGTGTGTGTGTGTGTGTGTGTGTGTGTGTGTGTGTGTGTGTGTGTGTGTGTGTGTGTGTGTGTGTGTGTGTAGTTTTAGAAGTCTTCCCTAAAGAAAGTCCATGTACAGTTCTCTTTACGTGATCTGTTATCAATGTAAAAAGAGAGGCATCTCCTCTTGCCAATATCCTGCACTGGTACTTTGGTGGGTATGTTAGTGTGTCATATACAGTGGTCTCCTCTTGGTCTTTATCCACATCTTTACTGTCCTGTGATACACTTATAGATTTTACATCCAAGATATTAAAAAAAAAAAGCAAAGGAACATCATATGTAACTGACACAGAGCATTCTTTCTTTGGATAGGTTGGGTGGGGTGGGATGGCTTTGCCTCTCATAATGTGTTTAGTTTTTCAACAACTTTTTTCCTCCCCACAGTTTCGTTTGGTTTCATTTACTACCCTTCACTGGCTGCTTTGGTGGTGCTATTGGACTCTTTTTTGCACCCTTGGTGGTGAGAACACCACAGTTTTATGGACTGTGGTGTGTCTCTATTTGACGCCAGGAGCGCAGACACAACCAGCCGTGTCTCCCTGGTGAGTTCTGACCCAGCAGACGAAAGGCCTCGGAGCAGGCAATACAAATATATCTGCCTTCAAAAGGGATTGCGATGGTTCCCTTATGCAGCTAGTGAAGAGTTTTCATATTTATAATATATAATTTCTTGATTTCCTAGTTTCTCCATCTTCAAACTCCCCCTCCTTAAGTCCAAATCAGTTCAGTTGTTGGCCTGCGCTTGTTTTTTTCCCCCACTATTAGATTGTTCGTCTATGTATTTGTCTGACTTTATTCAAGTTTAAAAGGCTGTGCCAGTCTTGAATAAAAGTTACTCTGTGTTAGGTTTTCTTATGGGAGCAAACGTTACCCTACTTGTTTACTGTTTATTGTTTACTGTTCCCTGCCTCATTTCATTTCCAATCTCAGAAATGAACTTCATTCCTTAATGTTTCTGATGAATTCTTCAGACGTAACAGTTCTGTAGCTGTCCCATGCCTTCTTCTTAGCACCATATAGTTTCTGAAGAGTCCCGCACTCTGTTTGTGTCCAAAACAATCGATTATACATAACAGAAACCGATGAGCCTTTGACACTCAAACTGACCCCCAACTACTAGATTATCTCTCTGTGCCTTTGGGCCGCTTGCTGAATGCTCTGTCAAGAACCTCACTCTCAAAACAAGACTTTTTTCCTGAACAGATTAGTATGAGAAAAACTCCTTTTTCTTCTTATTTTTCATTTCATTTTTACCATATTCATTATGTTTAAGATAAATAACCATCTTCTGAACTGCCATTCCACACATGGCCTTACATATACTGACTGCCCTT
This sequence comes from Conus ventricosus, assembly GCA_018398815.1. Classification (NCBI taxonomy): domain Eukaryota; kingdom Metazoa; phylum Mollusca; class Gastropoda; order Neogastropoda; family Conidae; genus Conus; species Conus ventricosus. Next base: position 17,714,467 of record CM031600.1, on the reverse strand, counting down.
TCACTTGCAAGTGCATGTGCTTGCCTGTATGTGCATATAAGCTAGCACAAGTATATGAGCATGAACGCACCTAACAGACAAACAAACAAACAGAGATATAATGCCTACCTGGTGCCAGTGTGAGGAGTTCCACTGAGAGAGGTACTGGACGTAGGCCACTTTGTCGTGCACTTTGTCGGAGTGGTCCCACGTGAGCCAGAGACAGGTGGCGTTACCTTCACTTCGCTGCAGGCCAGCCACAGGGGATGGCTTCACTGCAACACAACCAGGGCCCCCATGGCCTTCACTGGTGTCCATCTGACTGACCCACCCCTGTCCACACCAGTGTGACCTTCATGACCTTCACTGATGTCCATCTGACTGACCCACCACTGTCCACACCAGTGTGACCTTCATGACCTTCACTGATGTCCACCTGACTGACCCACCACTGTCCACACCAGTGTGACCTTCATGACCTTCACTGATGCCCATCTGACTGACCCACCACTGTCCACACCAGTGTGACCTTCATGACCTTCACTGATGCCCATCTGACTGACCCACCACTGTCCACACCAGTGTGACCTTCATGACCTTCACTGATGTCCATCTGACTGACCCACCCCTGTGCACTGTCCACACCAGTGTGACCTTCATTGGTGTCCATCTGACTGACCCACCACTGTCCACACCAGTGTGACCTTCATGACCTTCATTGGTGTCCATCTGACTGACCCACCACTGTCCACACCAGTGTGACCTTCATGACCTTCACTGGTGTCCATCTGACTGACCCACCACTGTCCACACCCGTGACCTTCATGACCTTCATTGGTGTCCATCTGACTGAACCCCCCCCCCCCTGTCCACACCAGTGTGACCTTCATGACCTTCACTGGTGTCCATCTGACTGACCCACCACTGTCCACACCAGTGTGACCTTCATGACCTTCACTGGTGTCCATCTGACTGACCCACCCCTGTCCACACCAGTGTGACCTTCATGACCTTCACTGGTGTCCATCTGACTGACCCACTACTGTCCACACCCGTGTGACCTTTATGACCTTCACTGGTGTCCATCTGACTGACCCACCACTGTCCACACCAGTGTGACCTTCATGACCTTCACTGGTGTCCATCTGACTGACCCACTACTGTCCACACCCGTGTGACCTTTATGACCTTCACTGGTGTCCATCTGACTGACCCACCACTGTCCACACCAGTGTGACCTTCATGACCTTCATTGGTGTCCATCTGACTGACCCCCCCCCCCCCTGTCCACACCAGTGTGACCTTCATGACCTTCACTGGTGTCCATCTGACTGACCCACCACTGTCCACACCCGTGTGACCTTCATGACCTTCACTGGTGTCCATCTGACTGACCCACCACTGTCCACACCAGTGTGACCTTCATGACCTTCACTGGTGTCCATCTGACTGACCCACCCCTGTCCACTGTCCACACCAGTGTGACCTTCATGACCTTCACTGGTGTCCATCTGAATGACCCACTACTGTCCACTGTCCACACCCGTGTGACCTTCATGACCTTCACTGGTGTCCATCTGACTGACCCACCACTGTCCACGGTCAACACTACCATTACAGCCCCCATGACCATCGTGATAAACCAGCCACCATGTGTTATTTGATTGTCACATTCAATGTCTGCCAGCTGCATGATTTCCGTGACCAGGTGAGCCAAGGCACAAGAGAATACACAATACTTTAAAAAAAAAATCCTTCTCTTTTCAAAAACTTGCAAAAGTAATTTAAGCTTTCCACAGGTGTACTTGCTTTATGTGCTAATGTATATCAAATGACCAAGAACTTGGGCAAAATTCCTGTCAAACTTCTGCACAATTTTACCAAAGCAAACAAAAACAAACTCCGCATTATTTAGCACCAAAGAAAAAAACATTAAAACCAAAAGCAAACCAAACCAAAGCAAAACAACAACAAAGTCTTTCCATATCATCTGGCACCAAAGTAAACAAAAGCAATCATTAAAAAGTCTTGTTTTCTTGTATATGCCGATAGTTCATAGCAGGAAACAGTCCATGTTAGGAGATTATTATTATTATTATTATCAAGAGTACTTATATAGCACCTATCCTCGGTAAGAGACCAAGCTCTAAGCCCTTTGCAATCCATGTTCCCATAAATCTTTTTACACAATGGGCTGCCTACGGAAGAGCCAGCTGAAGAGCTGCTTGCTAGGTGTTACATTCTGTTATTCAGTCGTATATTAGTCGCTCTGTTTTTCATTTATTCTTTCATTCTTTAAGTGCTTGCATGTGTATACGTGACATTCCATAAAAAAACGACCAAAGCTGGCCTTCTCTCCCCAAAGTCAGTGATGGGATTTTACATGTGTGCCAGACAGGGTCCTTATGAGAACACGCTTTCTGTGTAGTGACTGTCCCCTGTATTTCTCCCTTTCTTCTCCTTTTTTCCCCTCATACGGTCTGAAAGGCGAGCGTCACCCACTGATACTTTTTTTTTCAAAGTGAAAAGTGATGAAATCATCACCATCATCATACCATCATTATCATTATTACGATATGATCATTACTCATATCAATTATGATAATTACAGCATTATCTGTGGTGATGCAATCAACACAATAAATGCAACATAACATAACACACACAAAAAAACACACACATCCCAATACAAGACAACAACCATACACATTACAGCATAGTGACGTGTGCTGTGAGACATTTTGTGTCGCAAGGACTGACGTGGTAGTGTGGTAGGAGGCACCTACCAATGGTGTCTGTGCGGACATGGAAGGTCTGGGAGCGCGAGGTCTGTCTCCGCTGGGTGTTGGTCACCTCCACTGACATGATGTAGCGGTGCCCAGGCAGGAAGCGGTCACGGCCGCCACGCACCCACGTGCATGATGTGTTGGTCATGTGACCTTGTGGGCAGTCCTTCTGGATTCCACTTCAACCAGAGACACAAAGAGAAGGAGATGTGAAGTCTGAAATAGTTCTGAGACATACAGGGAAGGAGAGAGAGAGACAGACAGACAGAGACAGACGGAGAGAGACAGAGACAGACAGAGACACAGAGAGACAAAGAGAAACAGAGACAGACACAGAGAGACAGACTGACAGAGAGAGAAGAGAGAGAGAGAGAGAGAGAGAGAGAGAGAGAGAGAGAGAGAGAGAGAGAGAGAGAGAGAGAGAGGTGGATGGACGGACAGACAGACAGACAGACAGACAGAGACAGAGACAGAGATGAGGGGAAGGGAAAAAGGCTGCGAGACAAAGATTAATAGATAGGCAGGATGTGTGTATGACTTGGACTCACACTCAAACTATCCAGGAACCCTCAAGGGTCTTTCGATACAAAAAAGCAACAACACATACATACATTCAAAACAGACCATGGCTTTAGGCTTGAAGCTGAACCATAATTCACGCAGGCTTGTATATGAAGCCATTGTTTTCTTCCCATACTCCCGCTATCACAGACATATTTTGCACTATAGATTTGTTGATTGCCATTGCAGAATATGTCTTGCTGTACATCCCTTTTTTTTGTGAACAGGTCATTCAAAGCTGTACAATGGCACTGAGACAGATTTTTTTAAAAATGCCACACACACATACACATACAAAAACGCATATACATACAAAAACGCATATACATACAAAAACGCATATACATACAAAAAACGCATATACATACAAAAACGCATATACATACAAAAACGCATGTTTTCAGCTGCACAAACACATATACATCATAGACATTATACTCATGCATCACACAGACATGATACAGAGAGACTGAGAAAAAGAAAGTGACATAGAGAGAGAACGGGGGAATGGGGAGGGGAGAGGGAGAGAAACAGAGAGAGAGAGAGAGAGAGAGAGAGAGAGAGAGAGAGAGAGAGGGAGGGAGACAGGCAGACAGACAGACAGAGAATGGGTACAGATACACAGAAGAACAGAGATACAAAGGATCAGTCAGACTGAAACAGAGAATGTCAGGGAAAATGTCAAATGAGTTAATTAATGAATAAATCAAGGATGCGAAAACGAGTTTCAAATCTGAACTTTATACAGTATAGTTTGTCATACATAAAATACAGCCAGAAAAAAACACACACACCATTAAACCACATTAAAAGGAAAAAAAGAAATAGAAAGGGTATGTTATATTCCAAACCAGTTAATAAGAGCACACACCTATCTCTATTCTCCATTGTTCCCTCAATGTGATGCGAGGTACTGTGCAGGAGGGTCAGCAGCTCTATGTATCAACTGACTATACAGCAAGCGGCTAGCCAAAGGAAAGAGATAACTTCAACACCTTCCTTTAGAATGTTAAAAAAAAAAAGCTTAAAGTTTTAATCTATTCACTGAATTCCTTGCCTCTATAATCTTAAGTTTCAATCATATAGCAGTCATGTGGCAGTCATGTGGTTTTTCATGCCCTCTCTTGGTGCTCTCAGGTCCGAATTAATTTCTTCGTCCATGCGCGTGCAAAGTTGGCGTTAAATCGGGAAGTTGAAGGGGACTGTTGTTGGAAAGGCGAGAAGGGGATGTTCATTCACATACTGTCATCAGCAGGGGCTTAGTAGGGTCTCCGGAAGCTCTGTTGCTCTGAACTGATACCACTGAACACCACTGTAGCATAGAGTCTCCTCCAGTGAGCTGTCCTACGACAGGCTAACACTGATTGCTCCTTGAAGACTGCAGGTACAAAGGCTCCCACAGGGCTGGTATGAATGTGGCTGCGTATAGAGCAGGAATGAGTGGCTTGGCAATAACGCAACAGAGAGGGTTTGAAACATGACACCAGACCACACACACACACACACACACACACACACACACACACACACACACACACACAGAGTGTTGGCTTCACTGTTGAAGATCATAGAAGAAGAGGCCCATGTCAACTGCAGGCCAACGCAGGATAGGCAGGCCCGGGCCCAGCGACTGCAGATAACAATCTGATCAGGGTCCGATGTCACAACTACACATTTCTTCCTCTTGCACCCTTTGTCTTCAAGGGTGGCCCTGCAGGTGTTTTCCAAGGAGGAGACAGCTTTGTTAACGGTATGATGCCAGTGTTGCAATCTGCAGCTGGGGAGGTCTGCTGGCAATGGCTGTATGACAGGCATTGAGAGTTTTTTTCCACACAGTTGCCATACTGCTTCTTCAGTGCCCCTCTGTCCTAATGGCTGGTGGAGAGTTCACCATACAGGGTGATCTTGGGCAGGTAATGATCCTCCGTCTTGGAGATGTGTGACCTGGACTTCAGTAACATGGCCTCGATGCTTTGGTGAGCTCCACCTCTTCGAGGACTTCAACACTGGTGATGAAGATAAGATAAGATAATGTTGCTTATAGCCCAGCCGACCGCAAAGGGCCATATCAGGGCTGTCACCACGTTAAAATCAACTCACCAGTCATAAAAAAAAAAAAAAAAAAAAAAAACCTTTCATACATCTCGTTAAATGACATCATCGTCTAGAAACGCACCAGAAACTTTGTTAAAAATCTTTCTTCCGTAAAATCTTAAATCAGATGAAAAATGTTAATCTCTCTCAAAAACTCAAGGATCACATCAGGCGGGACATCCCTGAACAGGATCTTCATGGACTCCGCTGTAAAATGTTTGTGTCTCACATCGTGCAAGTCCCAACACTCTAAAAGAACATGTTTCATTGTGAGTGGCGCATGACATGGAATGCACCACGGAGCTTCTTCACTCTTTAAAAGGTAAGCATGGGTAAAATACGAATGGCCGGTGTGCAGCCGGCACAGAACCGTTTCCTCTTTACGAGCTCCCGACGTGGATGGGAGGAACTCCTTAAGGTTTGGACGGATCTGAAAGAGTTTGTTATTCGTCTGTGTGTTCCAATCCTCCTGCCAGAGGTCTCTCACATAATCGTTAATTTTAGGTTTCACATCTGAGCAGGGGATATAAATGTTGGACAGTTTCTCTCTTGTGGCGTTCTTGGCTAAACGATCAACCATTTCGTTCCCGCCGATGCCAACATGACCAGGAACCCAAACAAGAGTAATGTTGTAACCGTCCGCTTTCAACTTGCTAAAAAGTTCAAAGAAATGCAAAAGTTCTGGATGCTGAAGGTTGCGGCCAGCTATGGCCTCCAAAGCTGACAGCGAATCCGACAGAACCAGAAAGTCCCTCTTCGAAGAATGTGAGATTATCTTCAAAGCCAAAACCAGAGCAGTAAGTTCAGCAGAATAGACAGAAGCATCTGAATGTATATGTTCCAACAGTATCTGAGAAGGAGCCCCAGGGCAGTAGGCTGCACAGGCCACTCCATCCTCAGACTTGGAACCGTCAGTGAAAACTTTTTGATAGGATGGGAATTTCGAACAGAGCTCAGCATACAACGCCTTGTACGCCAGAGAGCTGGTAGACTCTTTGCGAAAAGCTGCAAGATCGAAATGAATCTCTGGTGTGAAAAAGGTCCACGGAGGTTGATCCGGAAACTTGGAAAAATCGGAAACTACTCCCAAGTGTAGACCTGCATTCCGCACGTGAGGCTGCATACGAAGACCAAACGGCGGAATACATTTAGGGTAGTTTTCAAACTTACTTTGGAACGGAGGGTCAAAGACACAGTCATAGGCAGGATTCTGCGTTTCTGAGAACAGTCGGATATAATAATTTAAAGACAGTTTCAGCCTGCGGTTGGACAATGAAGGTTCACCCGCCTCTGCGTACAGGCTGTACACAGGGGTGGTGCGGAACGCTCCAAGACAGAGACGAAGCCCTTGATGGTGGATAGGGTCCAAGAGTTTGAGGTAAGACGATCTTGCGGAGCCGTAGACAGCACAACCGTAGTCCAGTTTGGAATGGACCAGGGCTCTGTAGAGGTGCAGCAATGTTTTCTTATCAGCGCCCCAATCGGTGTGCGCTACGACCCGCAGAATATTCAGTGCTTTCTGGCATGCAGTTTTGAGGTTTTTGATGTGGCTGAGAAAGTTAAGTTTTTGGTCAAAAATGACTCCCAGAAATTTGGCCTCTTTAACAGCTGGGATGGGAGATTTCCCGACGTGAAGTTCAGGATCTGGAAAAAACTGACGGAAATTATGGAAGTGAATACACTGGGTTTTTGTAGCAGAAAAGGTGAAACCGTTTTCATCCGCCCACTGATGGATTTTATCTACGCAAAGCTGGAGCCTGCGCTGGACACTCGGGTACAGGCTTCCAGTTGCGTAGACAGCAAAATCATCCACAAACAATGAGCAGTCTGAACCCTGCTGAACTGATTGAACAATGTTGTTGATTTTAATACTAAAGAGGGCAGGAGACAGTATGCTCCCCTGTGGAACACCCAACTCCTGCTCGTGGACATCAGAAAGAGTGGTGCCAACCTGGACCTGAAACTGTCGTTCTGCCAAAAAATTTTGAATGAAAAGCGGAAGATGACCTCGAAAACCCAGATCGTGGAGATCATGAAGTATCCCCGACTTCCAGGTAGTATCGTAGGCCTTCTCCAAGTCAAAGAAAATTGCCACTGCATGCTGTTTGTTCAGAAAGGCATTCCGAAGTGTAGATTCCAGACGAATCAAATGGTCAACTGTACTCCGATGTTTGCGGAAACCACACTGTTCTTTCGCCAAAAGGCCATCGGTTTCAAGTTTCCACATGAGCCTAGCATTGACCATTTTCTCCATCAGTTTACAGACACAGCTGGTCAAAGCTATGGGACGGTAGTTAGATGGATTAGAAAGATCTTTTCCAGGTTTGGGGATGGGAATAATGAGGGCTTTCCGCCAAGAGGGTGGAAAGCAACCTGTAGTCCACACATGGTTGTATACCTGTAATAGGATGTTCAGACCTTCTTGCGGAAGATGTTTCAACAGTTGATAATGAATTTCATCCATACCTGGAGAGGAATCGCTGCAAGAAAGTAAGGCAGATTTCAGCTCGTTTAACGCGAAAGGAAGATTGTAGTCTTCCATGTTGTCGGATGAAAAGTTGCAGGGTGATTTTTCTTTTAGGGCTTTGTTTTTGACAAAAGTGGCTGATTTATTAGAAGAGGAGGAATTCTTTTCAATGGTTGAAGCAAGCAGATTAGCAACTGCTTTCTTCTCTGTTATTAAAGAATCCGAAAACTTGAGATGGTTCACAGTGGGACAGGTGTTCTTCCCTTTGATTTTCTTAATGATGTTCCACACTTTTTTCTTGGAAGTTTTTGATGTCAGCCTGGAGCAGAAGCTTCTCCAGGACCGACGTTTACTGATTTTAAAAGTGTGTCTTGATTTAGCACGGAGTTTCTGATGGGCTCGAGCGTTGGGACCCGAAGGTCGTTGGTATACCTGACGCTGAGCCCGTTTTCTAACTTTGGAAATTTGTTGGCATTCTGAATCGAACCAGGGTGTTTTTGGCATTTGAAGTTTTTCGGAAGACACTGGAATACAGGCTTTAGCACATTTGATCATAGTGTTAGTCAGTGATTCAGCTGGGTCCGGACTCTGAAAAAAATCAGTGTCCTGGAATTCCTTAGAAATAGTGGCTGCAAATAGATCCCAGTTTGCTTTCTTATAATTTAGATGTTGAGAGGCAGAGACGTGTTCAGTTATGACAGGTTGTAGAAGGACAGGGAAATGGTCACTTCTGTGCAGATCGTCATGGACAGACCACTCATAGTCCAGGACCAGCGAGGGGTCACAAACCGACAAATCTAAAACACGAAAGTGAACCTGTGGAAGAGTGGAGGTAAGTTGCAGATCCGTCGTTCAGACAACACAAATCCAAATCCGAAAGGACATCCTCAATTAGCAGACCTCTGGATGACGTACAGACACTACCCCAAAGAGGATTGTGACTGTTAAAGTCACCCAACAGCAAAAAAGGTCGAGGAAGTTCTTCTATCAGACTGACAAGGTCCTGACGACAAACCGGGACAGAAGGAGGTAAATAAAGAGAACAGATTGTCACAGTCTTGTGGAGAGTGACTCTCGCAGCAACAGCTTGAAGGGAGGTAGACAGAGCGACAGGACTATACAGTAGAGTTTTGTGTATGAGAAGGGCAACACCGCCCGACAGTCCCAACGTGGATGGTTGTGCAGGATTTGAAAGAATATTAAAGCCAGAAAGAGTAAAGGTCTTCTGGCTTTGAATTTGAGTTTCCTGAACAGCCACGACGGAAGGTTTTATAGATTGGCACAAAAGCTGCAGCTCCTCAAAGTTGGAATTTAGTCCACGGATATTCCAATGGAATATTGTATTATCCATGGTGCAGAGGGCGAAAAGGAGAGAGATCAGGTCATCTCCTCTTCAACGTCTGGTGCTAAAGGTGTAAATTTATTTGAGGTTTGTACTGGACTGTGTTGGTCTTCAGACCTGCTGGCAGACTTGCCAACAGGTGAAGAAGGAGGTCTGGATTTGGGAGACGGTGGAGGTTTCTTACTCATCTCCACCATCTCCACACTGGGTTGAACTCCCTTGCCCGCACGGGCACTGGACAGAGGAGTTCGAGGGGGAATTGCTGGTTTTTTAATCTGCCCAGCAGCAGATGTTGTAGACTGCTGGGCAGTCTGAGGGGTGGCGGATTTTTTGCCTCCACCAGGGGCAGTCATTTTGGGTTGGGAGGTGGTGGACCTGCTTCCACCAGAGTTGACAGTTCGTACTTGCAGTGTCTTCGAAAACGTAAAGTCATCAGTCTGACAGCAGACTGATCGAGTGGAAACTGTGGGAACTTTCCTTACAGCCGAAGCATAGGAAGAGGCTGTCGGCGTCTGACTGCCCACAACCTGCTTGCGGGCCTCAAAAAAGGAAATTTTCTTTTCAGTTTTGATTCTTTGAATTGCGGATTCCTGAATCCAAAGAGGACAGTTTCTTGAAGAGGAGGGATGGTCGCCACCGCAGTTAGCACAATGTGCCGGATCTTGACACGGCCCATCATGGGTTGCCTTGCAGCAAACACCGCATACCTCTTGCCCTGAACAGCGGTCCCTGACATGGCCAAACTTCTGGCACCTGAAGCACCTCAATGGGGATGGAACATATAACTGAACCCGGACATTCAGGTAGCCAACTTTGATGACCGGAGGCAGCACAGGGTTGCAGAATGTCAGAAAGAGGGTGTTGGTGGCCACTCTTTCTGCACCCTTCTTGACAGTCACCCTGCGCACCTCCGTCACACCCTGGGATGCCAGCTCCGTTTTGATTTCTGCCTCTGAGACTCCTGATAAATCCCGACAGCGAATCACGCCTTTCGATGAATTTAATTGTTTGTGGGGAGTTACCCTGATCTCCCTGTCCACAAGTTTCGTTGCCTTCAGCAGCTGTTCAGATTGCTTTTGTGATTTGCATTGAATAAGAAAGGAACCATTTCTCAACCTCTTGATGGACCGAGGGTCACCTGCTATACCTTGAAAGCCCTTTTGGATAGCAAAAGGGCTCAGAGCTGAAAGGGGTCTTTCCTGCTCCGTCCCTTCCATCACGAGCCAGGAAGCCCAGAATCCTGTCCTCTGTCGTACCTCCGTATCCGAATCGCTATCCGAATCAAAATTCCCTGAAATAGGGGATGCAGCCTTCCTCTTCTTTTTTGGGGGGAAGTTTTTAGAAAAAGCCATAGTTATTGTATTAAGTTTCATCTCCCCCTTACCCACCCACCTTGGAGTCCAACTAAGGGGCCAGGGCCAAGAAACCAATGTCTTGACCCCTTCCAGGCTTCGGGAGAGATATACGACAAACAGAAACTACCAACCCTATCCCCCCTGATCATGCTCAACTCCCGGGGACAGAGAGCTGAGCACTGCAGGGGTTAACTTGGCCAGCAGGGGAACTGTCTGTCTTGACCCAGCCCCAAGAAGGGGAGCCGATTAGTACACTCGGGTCAAAGTGTACTCCTGTCTAGGAGAGGTCCGAGCCAAAGTGATGTGTTGAGAGCACTGGCCCTCTCAATCACCAGGATCTCATTCCCCTCCGACACAGGTCGCACCGCACGGCAAACGCGGCGGATCTTAAGGAGACCACAGAGAGAAAAGGAGTGTGTAAAAGAAGACTTGAAGGGGAGACGAAGATAGAAAAGGGCCAAATAAGGAAGGCAGAAAACAAGAAAAGGAGAAAGGCGGGTTACTCTTAGTCAGGATCCTCACCCTTAGCCTATCTGACATGGGAAGCCCTACCAGGGCATCAACTCCTTACCACGTTACGCTTAGGCCAGACAGCATCTTGACTTCTCAGGCCTAGAAGCAATTGGAAAAAAACCAGCCTATCTCTAAGTATTGATGCCCCCGCCAGCAAAGCCTAAGGGATCACAGGACCACGCAAGCCCTCCGACCACGGCAAGGTTGCAACCCCCGGAGGGCACTGGTGATGAAGTCACTCCAGAGAATATTGGGGAAGGAGTGAAGACAGCACTGATGGAAGTGCTGAAGGAGTGACAGTAGAAGGCCCACGCCTCAGAGTGACAGTAGAAGGCCCACGCCTCAGAGTGACAGTAGAAGGCCCACACCTCAGAGTGACAGTAGAAGGCCCACACCTCAGTGACAGTAGAAGGCCCCACACTCAGAGTGACAGTAGAAGGCCCACACCTCAGAGTGACAGTAGAAGGCCCACACCTCAGAGTGACAGTAGAAGGCCCACACCTCAGAGTGACAGTAGAAGGCCCACACCTCAGAGTGACAGTAGAAGGCCCACACCTCAGAGTGACAGTAGAAGGCCCACACCTCAGAGTGACAGTAGAAGGCCCACACCTCAGAGTGACAGTAGAAGGCCCACACCTCAGAGTGACAGTAGAAGGCCCACACCTCAGAGTGACGGTAGAAGGCCCACGCCTCAGAGTGACAGTAGAAGGCCCACACCTCAGAGTCGTACAGGACAGTGGTAATGGCTTTGTATGCTCTGATCTTGGTACCCCACCTTCAGGGCTTCATAAATCCCCTGAGGTCATTGGAATCTGTGCGCAGCTGAGTTTCTCTGCGATGCTGAGTCACCACTCACATAGGTGTCAACCTACACGGTTTTCCCATATTGCTGTACAGGAAACCTACGATTTCGGGTCTGTACGGCTGTACACAAGTTTCAATACGGGTAAAACTGATTTACATACTTTGGTGATCACAGCAAGTAATGATGTACTCCTGGCTTCAATGGACTAATGATGTTGGTAGGAGTGGAAAGTGCATAGAACAAATTGGTTTGTGACTTTGATGGATTCATGATGTTGGTAAAGTTGAAGAGTGTGTAAACAATGGGTTTATAAACAGTTTTAATTCTGCATCATTGTCAGTGTTTCACTATAGGGTGTGTGATTTGATCTACGAACTGTCTCAAGTGATGCATTCTGCTGGAATGGAAGAGGAGGTTCTGTTGGATGGTTAAGAGTTATTGTTATTCATACACTGCCTTAAACTGCCATTTGTTTCAAGAAAATCTGCCTGATACTGAGTATTGCATTGTATTTATGTTTTTCCGTTCTCCGTAATGCATAAGGTTTTTGGGCTCGGAATAAGGGAAAAAGTACTTTTCAATGTGGGAAGTTGTAAAATGAGGAAAATTGGGTTGACACCTTTGCACCAATTCTTAAAGCTTGTGCTGGAAGCGGCTGCATACTTGATGGGAGGCAACTTTCTTCTCAGGATACAATGGCTGAGCCAGGTGAGCCAGGTGAGCCAGGTGAGTGGACCTCCTCTTCTCCAGCAATTGTTGAATTCCCTTGTTGTTTTCATTGAACAAGTCCTTGCTCTTTCTTGTAGCAAAGCCAAGGACCTCCTCTTCTCCAGCAATTCTTGAATTCCCTTGTTGTTTTCATGGAACAAGTCCTTGCTCTTTCTTGTAGCAAAGCCAAGGACCTCTTCAGATGTCTGCACAATGGCAGTTTTCAGCTGCTCCCCATGACCTGAACCAGCTGCCTGCAGGATTGAGACTGCAGCTTCCAGCGTTATCTTTCACCTGCTGTTTGTGCCCCTTTCCTATCGCTACAGGACTTGGTACACACACACACACACACACACACACACACACACACACACTATATCTGTCTACTATCTGTCTATCTGTATGCAGGAGAACAAATAAACGAATGAACCAACCAATGAACAAACCTTTTTTAATAAGGGAAACGAATAAGCACAGTATAGGATTTTTTACATTTTGCCTTCCATAAAGAAGAAAAAGAAAAAAAAAAAAAAAACTTCAAACGTGAATGAACTATATAAACAATGAAAAGAATACTAAACTGAAATGCAAATCACTATCTAAAAATCACACAAGCAGCTTTTCAGGAAAAAAAGAACATCTTTGCAAATTTTTATTTTAAATGAGCAAGGAAGGATGTCAATAAAAGTGGCAATGTGAAGAGTATGTTGAGGGAAGAGATAGAGAAGGGGGTAAGGAGCACAAAAAGAACATTCACATACATTTATACAATGGTACTATACTTGGACCCATACATTTATACAATGGTACTATACTTGGACCCATACATTTATACAATGGTACTATACTTGGACCCATACATTTATACAATGGTACTATACTTGGACCCATACACATGAAATATGAAATGAATGAAAAAAGTCAAATCATGTTGATATTACTCAACCCTGTTCAAAACGTTTTGCATAAGATATGAGAAGTAGTGTCATTTGAAAACATTTAGACAAGTATTAACATGAATTAAAGACAGCAAGTTATTTCACAAACAACCTCCAGAACACATAAAGCTAACTTTAAAAAGGTCAAACCCTGGTACGGGTACTTTAATCTTGCTGACAATGCAAATCTGACTTGTTTCAAATTTGTTTTTCAGAGTTGGTGGGACAGGATTGAACATTATCTTAAACATGAAAATTGCTTTCTTATAAGCAAGTTTTCATTTTAGAAGATATATGTCTAAATGTTTATAATCAGAGGGAGTTATGGTTGAAGATTTCAGGAGAATTAATTTAACAGTCGGTCTATGAAGCCTGAAGAACAGTTTTAACAAATTATCACTGGCTGAATCGCATTGTATAGAAGAGTAATTCAAATGAGATTTAATAAATGAAGTAAAAAAACAGCTCATGACAATGTTGGTCTAAGAAATGCTTTACTTTTGAAAGCTGGTGAACATTTCTTAGATAAAAGTTTACAGAGTATTGTGACATGAAAAGACCATGACAAATTATTGTCTACAATAACAACCAAGAACTTTACGATGATCAACTTCCTCAACCATCTCATCATTTATACAAAGTGACAGAATTATATAAGAGATTTTGTCAGTTTTGCGTGGTGGTTATTATCAAGTATTTAAGTTTCTGAGGATGGGGACACAAGTGATAGAGTTCAGACAATTTGATTAATTTTTTTAATACTTTCTTGTAAAGCAGCAAATATATTTTCAATTTTTGTATGACTAGTGTGTATAATGGTATCATCAGCGAACATTTCACTCAGACTGTCAATGAATTGAGGAAAATCATTAATATTATATACATATAATATATATATGTATGTATATATATATATATATATATAAATAAATAGAGAGAGAGAGAGAGAGAGAGGAGAGAGAGAGAGAGAGAGAGAGAGAGAGAGAGAGAGAGAGAGAGAGAGAGAGAGAGAGAGAGAAGTGTAGCTGTTAAGCCTAAAACGGTTATTAAAATGCTCGACCCCTTGGGGAGCAACATTTGTTTTGAAATTAAAGAGTTAAAAACGAAGTCTAAAATCATCTACAGCGCTGTTTCAAGCTGGGCTCTCGTCAGGATGAATACTTGGGTCACCCACCGCGGTGTTTTATAGCGTGTGGGGCCCAGTTATTGTTGTTTTTCACCTGCAGGTAGATTGCACGTGTTTTTTGTTGTTTTTTTTGTTGTTGTTTTTTCTGGAATTTCAGGTTATTGCTTGGGGTGTGTTCACCAACAACGATTTCCACTTGTGCCTGCAGTTGTTTACTATTTCTGTTTTAGTGTTTAGGGTTGCTAAGTGTGGTTTGCATAGTATTAACCATTTTTCAGTTAGACATAAATTGCATCTTTTTGAAATGTTGTTGTAAGGTGATGCTCTTTTTATGATTTTCCAGGATATATTATAGTTTGTTTTTGCATCTTTGAGTTTCCAAATGTATTTGCTCAGTTCTGTTTGGTTTTTGTATTTTACTTTATTGAATGACTGTTTGTGGTTTGCATATCTGGTTTTGAAATGGTTTCCAGTAATCCCTATATATATGTTTCTTTTTCATTCTCAGATGTCACAGTGGCTTGATATACAATATTGTTGTAGAGGCATTTGTTGTTTAAGGGGCACTGTTCTTTTTTAGTGCAGTTGCAAGATTTCCTTTCTTCACCCTTCTTTGCTGAGTTGGTTTTTGTTTTGTTGGATGCATCAATTAGGTTTTTGAGGTTGGGCATACATGAATATGATAGTTTCACGGTGTTTTTGTTGAATATTTTGGACAATTTGTACTCTTTTGGGAACGATGTTGTTAAGATTTTGAAAAATTCTTTCCCTATGCTTGTTTTGAGTTTTCCGTCGTATGGAGTGTTGTACCATATGATTTTCCTTTTCCTGTTCTTCTTACTTTTGTTCATGTTGTTGTCTGGGTTGTATTGTAATTTGTAGTTGTAGCCACTTCTTTGCAGTGCTTCTTGATATTCTACTGCTGCGTTATTGAATACTCTTTCGTTGCATGACAGGTTGGATAGTCTCTTGTCTATGCCATTGGGTATGGTCTTTAATACAGACGGTGGATGGTTGCTTTTGGTGTTTACATAAATGGGTGTGTCATTGGGTTTCTTATATGGTTTATATATGTGGTTGTTGAGGTCAAGTGTTATGTCTAAGTAGTTCACTACCTTTTTGTTTGCTTCAATAGTTATTTTTAAGTTATGATTTTGGAAGATTTTGCATTGTTCTTTTTTCTTGTTTTCAATGGTTCTTGGGTTGTTGGCTAGTGGAGCAAGGCCGTCGTCTCTGTATAATCTGACTTGATTTCCAAGTTGCTTCTTGATGTTGGATAGCATGAACAGTCCGACCAGTTCGCATGTTTCTGCACCATCATATGATCCCATGGTTACGTCAAATGTTGAGTTTCTGTTCGTTTTCTTGATCCAGGTTTCATTTTTGCTGTGTATTAACGTTTTCTTTGTATGGAGGATGATTTCCATTTCTGACCCTGTTATGTCTGTATGGTTACTAGCAAATTTTAGAGCTTTGGTGAGTAGTTCCTCGTCTATGGATGGGTAGAAGTCTACTATGTCAAATGTGATAAATACTGTGTTCCTTTGTTTGTCAAGTTTTTTGAACCATTGAATAACTTCGTATATGTTCTTCCAGAGGTTGAATTCAGAGTTTGATTTTACGTTTTTTATTACTTTTTCTAGGATTTTCTTACTTATTTTGCCTAATTCAGATTTTGATGGATTTATTAGTCTGCATGTTGGGTTGTTATGGAAGTTAGGTTTATGGTCTTTGAGTGTTATAAAGGCTTCTTTTGTTGCTGTCGCTTCTACCTGTCACTTAGGTCTATGCGATGTGCAAGTTCTTTTTCTTCAGCACGGATGCTATCGTGTGTTCTTTTGTCAGCTTTTTTTTTATAGTTTTTCTGGATGTTTTTGTCAAGGAGTTGAGAGTATTCATTTGGTTCCATTTTGTAATAGTTACTGGTGAACTACTTAGACATAACACTTGACCTCAACAACCACATATATAAACCATATAAGAAACCCAATAACACACCCATTTATGTAAACACCAAAAGCAACCATCCACCGTCTGTATTAAAGACCATACCCAATGGCATAAACAAGAGACTATCCAACCTGTCATGCAACGAAAGAGTATTTATTCAATAACGCAGCAGTAGAATATCAAGAAGCACTGCAAAGAAGTGGCTACAACTACAAATTACAATACAACCCAGACAACAACATGAACAAAAGTAAGAAGAACAGGAAAAGGAAAATCATATGGTACAACACTCCATACGACGGAAAACTCAAAACAAGCATAGGGAAAGAATTTTTCAAAATCTTAACAACATCGTTCCCAAAAGAGCACAAATTGTCCAAAATATTCAACAAAAACACTGTGAAACTATCATATTCATGTATGCCCAACCTCAAAAACCTAATTGATGCATCCAACAAAACAAAAACCAACTCAGCAAAGAAGGGTGAAGAAAGGAAATCTTGCAACTGCACTAAAAAAGAACAGTGCCCCTTAAACAACAAATGCCTCTACAACAATATTGTATATCAAGCCACTGTGACATCTGAGAATGAAAAAGAAACATATATAGGGATTACTGGAAACCACCCTTAGCGGTCGGCTGGGCTATAAGCAACATTATCTTATCTTACTGGAAACCATTTCAAAACCAGATATGCAAACCACAAACAGTCATTCAATAAAGTAAAATACAAAAACCAAACAGAACTGAGCAAATACATTTGGAAACTCAAAGATGCAAAAACAAACTATAATATATCCTGGAAAATCATAAAAAGAGCATCACCATACAACAACATTTCAAAAAGATGCAATTTATGTCTAACTGAAAAATGGTTAATACTATGCAAACCACACTTAACAACCCTAAACACTAAAACAGAAATAGTAAACAACTGCAGGCACAAGTGGAAATCGTTGTTGGTGAACACACCCCAAGCAATAACCTGAAATTCCAGAAAAACAACAACAAAAAAACAACAAAAAAACACATGCAATCTACCTGCAGGTGAAAACAACAATAACTGGGCCCCACACGCTATAAAACACCGGCGGTGGGTGACCCAAGTATTCATCCTGACGAGAGCCCAGCTTGAAAAAGCGCTGTAGATGATTTTAGACTTCGTTTTAACACTTTAATTTTAAACAAATATATATATATATATATATATATATATATATATATATATATATATATATATATATATATATATATACACCAGTTTAAAATAGGATTTGAAAATGGGCCTGTAGTTTGATGGATCAGAATGATCACCTGTTTTTTGAAATCCTATTTTAAACTGTTATGTCGCTCCCTATTTTGTTGAGCATTTTTAGAATTCTGAGTGGTCTTTTAACTCTAATTTATATATATATATATATATATATATATATATATATATATATATATATATATATATATATATATATATATATATCAGTATATTTTAAAATGCCTAAAACAATTTTTTAAGTGCTCAACCCCTTGGGGAGCAACATTAGTTAAAACAAGTTAAAAGAGGAATCTTAAAACTATGCAAACCACACTTAGCAACTTTAAACACCAAAACAGAAATAGTAAACAATTGCAGGCAAAAATGGAAATCGTTGTTAGTGAACACACCCAAAACAAAAACCTGAAAGCCCCCAAAAAACACGTGCAGCCAACCCGCACGTGCAAACAACCGCAAACGGGAGCCCACACGCTATATAACATCGGCGGTGGGCAAACCAAAGGCCATCCTGATGACAGCGCAACACGCTCGAAACAAATTTGTAGATAGTTTTAAGATTCCTCTTTTAACTTGTTTTAACTATATATATATATATATATATATATATATATATATATATAATATATATTATATATATGTACACACACACACACACACACACATCAAAAGCTTTCATAAAATCTACCATGAGAACACCTGTAATTTTGTCATTATTCATATTAGTGAACCATTGATCAACTAGCGTTGTCAAGAGTGGTTTGCCCTAAACCTGACTGGTTTTGATGAAATAGATTGAAAGAATTGATGTTATCGAGAAAATGTTCACTTCTACATTCCAATGGTTGAAACAGTACAGACAAAATAGAAATGGGCCTGTAGTTTGATGGATCAGAATGATCACCTGTTTTTTGAAATGTTCACTTCTACATTCCAATGGTTGAAACAGTACAGACAAAATAGAAATGGGCCTGTAGTTTGATGGATCAGAATGATCACCTGTTTTTTGAACTGGTATTACTTTAGGAGCTATAAAGGTCTTGGGGAATTTTTAAAATTAAAAAAAAAAATAAATGCAGAGATTGTAAATATAAGTGTTTCGGAAATTACAGGGGCTGGCAGATCAGAATTTTCTGGTCAATGCCATCAAGGCCAGTAACACTAGTTTGTTTTAAGTGAATATGTCTAAGCATGTTGTGATGTTCTTCAACCAACTAAAATATAGAAGAACATCTAAACCATTCAAACACATGCACTGAATTTTTTGGTATTAAGCTGAATGATGGCTTTCCAAACTGATTTTTAGAATGCTTTAGAATGAATAAGATCTTTGAAGCTTTAGATCTTTGAATGCTTTAGAATGAATAAGATCTTTGAAGCATTTCTTTTCAGCCGAGTATTTAAAATAATTTACAAAATTTCTCTGCTAACAAATTCTTACAAAAGAGAGAGAGAGAGAGAGAGAGAGAGAGAGAGAGAGAGAGGAGAGAGAGAGAGAGAGAGAGAGAGAGAGAGAGAGAGAGAGAGAGAGAGAGAGACAGACAGACAGACAGAGAGCAACAGAGAGACAACGAGAGAGAGACAGAGAGACAGACCAACTGACTGACCAACTGACAGTCAGTCAGACAGACAGACAGACTGACAGACAGAGGGGAAACATACTGCGGAAGGGGGGGGGGGGGGGGGGGTGATGGAGAGAAGATGGGGGCAGGGGTGGGGAGTTGGGGCAAAATGTGAGACAGTGCTGCTGATATCGGCTTTCCCGTTAGAATGTAATTATGTGGCTGATGTTTCTCTATTTGTTCAATTGTTTAATGAAAAGTAAACACACTGTTTATGAATAAGAAGGTAACTTATGGATCCACTTCTATTTCTTGAGGAAAATCTCTAAAGGTAAACAGAATCAATTTAAGAGCCCTTATTTCATTGATTAATCAGATAGTACGATTAATATGGAGCAGAAAATACACTGTGTATTCGTTATTGGTTTTTGTTGTACTTTGTAATCTTTTTTTTGTCGGTCTTTGTGTTTTCTGCTTTATCAATGTATCCAGCTTATCACAATGATGCTGTCTACACTTGTGTTTCTCTGGCAGTTCTCCCTACCTGGTGTTTCTGGCTCTGTGTCTTTCTCAGTGCTATCATCACTCTCTTGGAATCTTGACTCCATCCTTCGCTCCCCTCCCCTATGTCCTATGTCTTTTCTCCCAGCCCTCCTCTCTCTGCCCTTTCTGAGTTGGCTTAGTCACTAATTCAATGCTTTACACTGTCTAAATGCTGTTTGAACCTTTTATCATTAATTCATTTTCACTAAACAGAAAATGTAATAGTGGATGGAGGCAATCCCTTGTTCACATTAAAAGCTGCATTTCATGTGTATGTTATTACAATGGTGATCGTGTTTCTGTGATTAAGTAAGAGAAACATTAAACAGTTGAACAAATAGAGAAACATCAGCCACATAATTAACTATCAATGTTAATCTAAAGGAAAAGTTTACTTCATATGCAATAAGCCAAACAAAACAAAGGGCAGAAGAAAAAACTGTCCTCGAATGGACAGCACTAACATAAAGGTAGGTTCAGATAGAAGATGACTGACAGAAGAAAGACACAGGCTTAATCACAGAGAGATTGAAAGCACAGTCGTGGCAATTTGAAATACTTTCACAGGTATTACTATCAATGTTAATCTAAAGGAAAAGTTTAGTGACACTGAATTACACATACAATCCTTTCGAATTCCGATGGAGGCTGAAACAAAACACCAACTCCTGTAAAGGACATTTTTGGAAGAAAGGGTATTCCTGCTTTATGATGTCTATAGGCCATCCCTCTGCTGCCTGCAAACATCATTATCATTATTTTTTTTAAATATCTTACCTGTTTGTGTGCAATGATGCAAAAAAATCAAATATATATTCAATGCACATTTCAACATGGTATAAGCCCCTTGACAATATCCAAACAAAAGTTGCTGAAGTCGCCCAAATCTTTCTACTTTTCTCTTACTTTGAGAAAAAAAGAAAAGATGCTGGATGCATTTACAACTATGTTACATACAAAGTAAAGAAGACACAAAAGACAAACAAACTGAAACTAATACCAAACAACCAAAGGAGTTCAAACGCACAGTGAAAGAAAGATTTAAGAGAAAGAAGGACATTCACTCCATAAAAGCACAACACTGAAAGAATCAAATGGGACCGTAAAACAAATGAAGCAGCTTGTCCACATACTTTATGTTCTCAACGCCATAACACACTTTAAAGCCAGGCTGGTTTTACAAACAATCCACCTAGGACACCTGCGGCAATGGAATATCCCATAATGACCCATCTGAAGCTTCAATAAAGCTAATGAACAATTTCGATCAACATACTTGAAACCATCTCCTGTTACAAAATGATCAATGATGCATGTGGACATTACTCAAGAAAAATGACAAGATCACCAGTGACCCACATGAAGCCAACCCAAGGAACAAATGATGACTAACTGAACCCACTCAAGACACAGATATGATCACTAATGATGTTCCTTAAGCCCACATAATGATTGAAATGATCAGTGATTACACAGCTTAAGCTCAACTGACGCAAGAAGTGATAACTAACGACATACCTACACCCAACAGGACAATCTTCGGCCTTTAATAAAGCACCCAAAGGCTCACATGGGTCAGCAGTGCTCTTTGATGACACATTCAAAGACCCATGTGAGCCTGCAGCTCTTTCTAGGTATGTACCTGATGACCCACTCTGGGCAAAGAATGATTTCTGATGATGTACTTGACAACCAAAACCTCAAAAATGAAAAGCCTGAAGATCAACAAGAGGTAAATGATGGTTCCTTATGACATACTTAAAGACCAACACCAGGTAACTGATGATCACTCATGACGCACACCTGAAGGCCAAGCCAAGGTAAATGATGATCACCCATGACATATCTGAAGGCTAACACCAGGTAAATGATAATCACAAATGATATTTCTGCAGGTTGACACCAGACAAAAGATGAACACTAAGGATCTACTTGAAGGTCTGCTCTAGGTAAAGGAGAATCATAAAGACATACCTGAAAGCCAGCACCAGGTAAAGGACGATGACTGACTAATGTGGAACCTAAGGGATCACGCCAAGTACAGGATGGTCACCACTGACATATCTAAAGGCCCACCACACCAGACAAACAGTGATCAGAACTGATGTACCTGAGGGGTCACTCCTGGTAAAGGCTAAACAACGATGACACACCATAAAGCCTACACACGTAAATGGGTGATAAACTAATGACGTACCTTCAAGGCTACATCAGGTACAGGAGATCCCTAATTACATACCTGCAAGCCCACATGAAAGAAAGGGCAGTGCACACGATGTACCTGATTGTCCAGACAAGGCCGACATGGATGAACTCGGGGTGGTGGTAATCCTGGCCCAGATCCCACTCACAGGTCATGTTCTCCCAGTTGTACACGGTGCAGTTCACTCCCTTCACTGTGGCCACAGGGTCTGGACACAAAAACACATCATTCATTCAGCCACTGAGGACCTTGCGCCGGATGCTGCCCCCACTCATAAAGAAAATAAAAACTTGAAAGAAACTCACACAATTAAAATCTTAAAATTACTTAAAGTGGATAAATAACGAATGAAGCTAACTCTGTTAAAAATGAGTCAAATCTGTGATCATCTAGAATTAAAACAACTTTAAACACTGGCACAAACCTAAGATCAGACTTAGGAGAGCAAAATGAGTACGATCCACCATTAAACAAATGATAGTGTGATGGTACAGACTTCTGTGTGAACCTTCCTTGAATTAATCCCCAGGGACAGTCTGAGGGTTAAGACTCATGTGTGCATCTCTGTTAAACTAATCCCAAGTGACGGTTTCATGGTAAAGACTGCTGTATGGACCACTGTTAAACTAAGACATAACACACACACACACCACACACACACACACACACACACACACACACACACACACACACACTATACACACACACACACTATACAAACACACACCACAAACACACACACACACACCATACAAACACACACACACACCACACACACACACACACACACACACACACTATACAAACACACACCACAAACACACACACACACACCATACACACACACAAACACACACACACACACACACACACACACACACACACACACACACAACACACACACACACAAACTCACAGTCAGCCTTGACATGCTGAGAGCCGATGGTTCTAGGATGGCCGAGCTCCTGTCGCAGCCAGCAGACAAAATGGCCCTCGTCCTGGGGCTGGTGGATGGGGTAGCGGAGGCGCACCGACCGTGTGGTGAGGATGTCCATGTAGTGAGAAGGGATGCTGACCCCATTGCGGGTGAAGTACAGGTAGGTTGAGTCCTCCAGCAGCTCCAGTTTGGTCAGATTACAGAACAAGATGAGGTCCTCGCCCACAAACAGGTAGGGGTTGTCTGGCTTTACCACTGCAACAAAACATCACACAGGGTCAGGCTGGGTCAGGCCAGGTAACACTATTTTCCACAAATCCTTCCGTAACTATGCATAATGTTGGTGTATGAAATGCCTGAATTGGAACATAAAAAAAAAAGCCTTCAATGAAAACAGTGGTCATGCTTTAAGACTTTCATGTTATAAGTTTACATTTCTGCGGATACATAGGTCCAATGTGCCCTTCGTTTTATCATGTATATATATATATATGGGTTTACAGTCTTTGCCAGAATGAAAGTGACGAACTCTGGATAATTTCTTAGTCAAAAGGCTGGGAAGGGAAGGGGAAAGTAGGGAAGGTGGGCTCAGATTGAAGTGGGTGTGCTGATGTGGGTAGGGAGGTGAGGGGCAAATTAATCTGGAACTGGAATTGATGGGGCAGCAAAAGGCTATCCATCAAAACAGGAAAGCGATTTGCTTTTGATGCTTTGCTTGTTTTCTTCGGTCCACAGAGGACAGGACAACAGTGTGGGTGGAAAGATAGGACAACATTGTGAGTGGAAAGATAGGACAACAGTGTGAGTGGAAAGATAGGACAACAGTGTGAGTGGAAAGACAGGACAACATTGTGAGTGGAAAGACAGGACAACATTGTGAGTGGAAAGATAGGACAACAGTGTGAGTGGAAAGATAGGACAACAGTGTGAGTGGACAGACAGGACAACATTGTGAGTGGAAAGATAGGACAACATTGCAAGTGGAAAGACAGGACAACATTGTGAGTGGAAAGATAGGACAACAGTGTGAGTGGAAAGATAGGACAACAGTGTGAGTGGAGAGACAGGACAACATTGCGAGTGGAAAGACAGGACAACATTGTGAGTGGAAAGATAGGATGACAGTGTGAGTGGAAAGATAGGACAACAGTGTGAGTGGAGAGACAGGACAACAGTGTGAGTGGAAAGACAGGACAACAGTGTGAGTGGAAAGACAGGACAACATTGTGAGTGGAAAGATAGGACAACAGTGTGAGTGGAAAGATAGGACAACAGTGTGAGTGGAAAGACAGGACAACATTGTGGGTGGAAAGATAGGACAACATTGCGAGTGGAAAGACAGGACAACATTGTGAGTGGAAAGATAGGACAACCGTGTGAGCGGAAAGATAGGACAACAGTGTGAGTGGAGAGACAGGACAACAGTGTGAGTGGAAAGACAGGACAACATTGTGAGTGGAAAGATAGGACAACAGTGTGAGTGGAAAGATAGGACAACAGTGTGAGTGGAGAGACAGGACAACATTGCGAGTGGAAAGACAGGACAACATTGTGAGTGGAAAGATAGTATGACAGTGTGAGTGGAAAGATAGGACAACAGTGTGAGTGGAGAGACAGGACAACAGTGTGAGTGGAAAGACAGGACAACAGTGTGAGTGGAAAGACAGGACAACATTGTGAGTGGAAAGATAGGACAACAGTGTGAGTGGAAAGATAGGACAACAGTGTGAGTGGAAAGACAGGACAACATTGTGGGTGGAAAGATAGAACAACATTGCGAGTGAAAGACAGGACAACATTGTGAGTGGAAAGATAGGACAACCGTGTGAGCGGAAAGATAGGACAACAGTGTGAGTGGAGAGACAGGACAACATTGCGAGTGGAAAGACAGGACAACATTGTGAGTGGAAAGATAGGACAACAGTGTGAGTGGAAAGATAGGACAACAGTGTGAGTGGAGAGACAGGACAACATTGCGAGTGGAAAGACAGGACAACATTGTGAGTGGAAAGACAGGACAACATTGTGAGTGGAAAGACAGGACAACACTGTGAGTGGAAAGATAGGACAACATTGTGAGTGGAAAGATAGGACAAGAGGGTCAGTGGAAAAATAGGACAACAGTGTGAGTGGAAAGACAGGACAACACTGTGAGTGGAAAGATAGGACAATGTGAGTGGAAAGATACGACAACACTGTGAGTGGAAAGATAGGACAATGTGAGTGGAAAGATACGACAACACTGTGAGTGGAAAGATAGGACAACAGAGTGAGTGGAAAGATGGGACAACATTGTGAGTGCAAAGACAAGACAACAGAGTGAGTGGAAAGATAGGACAATGTGAGTGGAGAGATAGGACAACATTGTGAGTAGAAAGACAGGACAACATTGCGAGTGGAAAGATAGATCAACATTGTGAGTGGAAAGATAGATCAACAGTGTGAGTGGAAAGATAGGACAACAGTGTGAGTAGAAAGATAGGACAACAGTGTGAGTGGAAAGATAATACAACATTGAGGTAGAAAGACTGGACACTAGTGTAAGTGGAAACATAGGACAACAGTGTGAGTGGAAAGATAGGACAACAGCGTGAGTGAAAAGCACATTGTGAGTGGAAAGATAGGACAATAGTGCAAGTGGAAAGATAGGACTACAGTGTAAGTGGAAAGAAAGGACAACAGTGTAAGTGGAAAGATAGGACAACAGTGTGAGTGGAAAGCACATTGTGAGTGGAAATATAGGACAACAGTGTAAGTGGAAAGATAGGACTACAGTGTAAGTGGAAAGATAGGACAACAGTGTAAGTGGAAAAATAGGACAACAGTGTGAGTGGAAAGCACACTGTGAGTGGAAAGAAAGGACAATAGTGTAAGTGGAAAGATAGGACAACAGTGTCAGTGGAAAGATAGGACAACAGTGTGAGTTGAAAGCAAAGTCAACAAGACCACAGTCTTTACACGTCACTGCTTAGATTAAAGTGACAGGGACCAGGAATTATCGAGCGCAGGGGAGTGTGACATTCACAACTGAGGGGGAAGGGAAAATATGTTAACTGCAGAGGGCAGGAGGGTTAGGTATTCAATCCTGACAGCAGAAAGGAAATGGGACATTAACTACTGGGGGTGTAGGATGATAACTACAGCGCGAGGGATGGAGTGGGAATATTCAGCAGTGAGCGTGGAAGTGCAGGTGACTTCCATTTCTGAGCATGAAAACAAAAGTTAAAGCAAAACGAACACACACAAAAGAAATTAACGTAACAATAACCTGGTACTCTTCTTCAGGCGGGACAATGATAACAAACAAACAACAGAAGTAAACACACAGTGGGGAAGAGTGGGTGAACAATCCTCAACAAACTATGAGAACAATTGTTTATATCAGAAATTAAAGCGCATTTTTTCATTAATCTGTCATGACTTGCACACATTTTGACTAGTGACAGAAGCCAAACATACAATTTTTTTTTTTCAGACAAAGAAACTCACTGTATTCATTCAATGTAATCTTTCATCTCACACTTTTATCAAATTTTCGCTTGCATCTCTATTTTCTGCCATATGGATGGCCCCCATCCCAACATTCTCATTTTACACCTATTCAAACCTCCATTTTGTCATTCTTATATTTCATTTTTCGTATTAGGCCAGAAAAAATGCTTGGCACCATCTTTTTGCTTTTTAATTGCTAACACGTATAATATGTCAACATAAACTGAAGTGTTCCTCAGTAATTTCATCCAAGAGAAGACACCCTCCCTAAATGATGTGGTAAGGCTAGAATACAATTACTGACGAGGGTGATAGGGCATAAAACTGTTGGAACATGACACTGAATTTAGGGATGGGATGCAAACTGCTGGGGTAGACGTGGAATATCAAACCACAGAGGGTAGGGCTGGACAGTAACTACACAGGGCAGTGACAGGGATATCAAGTTCGGAGAGGGTAGGGATGGAATGTCAACTGCTAAAGCTACCGAAGACAGGGATTGGGTATTCACTGGTGAAAGTGGGGGTGTTGGACCATTAAATCCTAAGAACACATGTGGGATTCTATGATAAAGAGTGAAAGGTAGGACATTGATTACTGAAGGAAGGATTAAGACATTAAAAACTGAGATAAAAGTGGGGCATTGTCCTCTGGGAGTGGGACATTTACAGCCAGTGGTGAGAAGGAACAACAGAAGGAACATTCATTGCCGAGGAAACATGGAAGAACATTCTTTAATAGCCACCTACGATGTAAGATTCATTATTAAGGACATAGGATGGAAGATTCATTATTGAGAACATTCATTATTGAGGACACAGGATGGAACATTCATTACTGAGAACATTCATTATTGAGGACACAGGATGGAACATTCATTACTGAGAACCTTCATTACTGAGGACACAGGATGGAACATTCATTACTGAGAACGTTCATTATTGAGGACACAGGATGGAACATTCATTACTGAGAACGTTCATTATTGAGGACACAGGATGGAACATTCATTACTGAGAACGTTCATTATTGAGGACACAGGATGGAACATTCATTATTGAGAACCTTCATTACTGAGGACACAGGATGGAACATTCATTACTGAGAACCTTCATTATTGAGAACACAGGATGGAACATTCATTACTGAGAACCTTCATTATTGAGGACACAGGACGGAACATTCATTATTGAGAACATTCATTACTGAGGACACAGGATGGAACATTCATTACTGAGAACGTTCATTATTGAGGACACAGGATGGAACATTCATTATTGAGAACATTCATTACTGAGGACACAGGATGGAACATTCATTACTGAGAACGTTCATTATTGAGGACACAGGACTCAACATTCATTATTGAGAACGTTCATTATTGAGGACACAGGATGGAACATTCCTTATTGAGGACACAGGACGGAACATTCATTATTGAGAACATTCATTACTGAGGACACAGGACGGAACATTCATTATTGAAAACATTCATTACTGAGGACACAGGATGGAACATTCATTACTGAGAACGTTCATTATTGAGGACACAGGATGGAACATTCATTACTGAGAACGTTCATTATTGAGGACACAGGATGGAACATTCATTATTGAGAACCTTCATTATTGAGGACACAGGATGGAACATTCATTATTGAGAACCTTCATTATTGAGGACACAGGATGGAACATTCATTACTGAGAACATTCATTATTGAGGACACAGGACGGAACATTCATTATTGAGAACGTTCATTATTGAGGACACAGGACGGAACATTCATTATTGAGGACACAGGACGGAACATTCATTATTGAGAACCTTCATTACTGAGGACACAGGATGGAACATTCAATACTGAGAACGTTCATTATTCAGGACACAGGATAGAACATTCATTATTGAGAACGTTCATTATTCAGGACACAGGACGGAACATTCATTACTGAGAACGTTCATTATTGAGGACACAGGATGGAACATTCATTATTGAGAACATTCATTACTGAGGACACAGGATGGAACATTCATTACCGAGAACGTTCATTATTGAGGACACAGGACGGAACATTCATTATTAAGAATGTTCATTATTGAGAACAAAGGATGGAACATTCATTACTGAGAACGTTCATTATTGAGGACACAGGATAGAACATTCATTATTGAGAACGTTCATTATTCAGGACACAGGACGGAACATTCATTACTGAGAACGTTCATTACTGAGGACACAGGATGGAACATTCATTACTGAGAACGTTCATTATTGAGGACACAGGACGGAACATTCATTATTGAGAATGTTCATTATTGAGAACACTGGATGGAACATTCCTTACTGAGAACCTTCATTATTGAGGACACAGGATAGAACATTCATTATTGAGAACGTTCATTATTCAGGACACAGGATGGAACATTCATTATTGAGAACGTTCATTATTGAGGACACAGGACGGAACATTCATTATTGAGAACGTTCATTATTCAGGACACAGGATGGAACATTCATTATTGAGAACATTCATTATTGAGGATATAGGATGAACATTCATTATTGAGAACGTTCATTATTGAGGACATAGGATGGAACATTCATTATTAAGAACGTTCATTATTGAGGACATAGGATGGAACATTCATTATTGAGAACATTCATTACTGAGGACATAGGATGGAACATTCATTATTAAGAACGTTCATTATTGAGGACATAGGATGGAACATTCATTAATGAGAACATTCATTATTGAGGGCACAGGATGGAACATTCATTATTAAGAACATTCATTATTAAGAACATTCATTATTGAGGACATAGGATGGAACATTCATTATTGAGGAGACCAGTCATTATTAAGGGCATGGTATTCAAACACTAAGTATTGAGGAGAATATTCGTTCACTGCGAGTGTGACATAGCAGCGGATGCCAAGGGAGAGGTGGCAGATCTCCTTTGAAGGACACTGATGTGAGAGGTCCGAGTCAGGCGGCGCAGCGATCCTTCCTGCCATCTGGGTGACGGATGCGGCGCGATCAGCGACGGAGCGCTGCCTGACTACGACTACCATGGCCCCCGATACCGTGCTCTGAGCCAGGCAGACATGGGGGCACTCCTTATGGGGTTGGGCTGAAAATATGCCCTCTTGGCCATAGTCTGCGTGTACCCGCCAATTTTAGGGACTCGTGCAGTGCTCCAGCAACTTTCGTCCTGCTCCCTCTTTGAGGCGGCCTCACGCAGCACAGGACAATCACCACCCGAGCACAAAGAAGGCCACCTGGTGGTCCTGAAGACAGCCTTTTGGTTGGGGAAAAGAGGCGAATTACGCTGACGCCCATCGTTGGCAGACCAACAGCCGGAGACCAAAAGGAAACAGAGCTCAGAGAGAGACATACGACAGCCCCCACGCGCAATTCGCCAGCCACTGCCTGCGACAACAGTTGCCACAGAACATCTAGACCTATGTCTGCGCGTGCACCTTGTCCTTAAGGGCCTCAGGCCGATAGGACGCTAATCTCACCCACGATCGAATGAAAGGAGAACATTCATTATTGAGAACAGGATTGAACATTTATTCAAGAGGACACAGGATGGATGATTCATTTCTGAAGACACACGATGGGACATTCATTATAAAGGACAAGGAGTGGAACATTCATGAGTAAGGGCATAAAGTGGAACATTCATTAGTAAGGACACGGAGTGGCATATTCATTACTGAGGACATAGGATGGAACATCCTTAGTGAGGACACAGTTTAGTTCTGGAGGAGGAGGTGGGAAGAACTCATGAGTATGGATCATTGTGGACTTTCCATTTCTGACATTGACATGAGGCTGGGAAGGGTGTGGTGCATTCACTTCTGATGCTGGGGATGGTGCCTACAGAAAGGGGGAGGGGAGGGGAACATTCACCGCTGAGGAACACTCAGTGGTGGTGGTGCACTCACTCCTGAACAACCAATGAGAGGATTCACATACACGCACACACAGACACACACACACAGACACACACACACACACACACACACACACACACACACACACACCACACACACACACACACCTTAGGTGCACATCAACAACTCCTCCAACATTTTATGGAATAAGCTTCAAATCTGCATTTATAACACACATGACTTCACAATACTTATGCTCACAGATGGAAATCCTTGTACAGTTGGGGA
>CM031600.1:17661141-17678641 GCA_018398815.1 Conus ventricosus | reverse complement strand
TCTTATCCTCCTCCTCCCCCTCTTCTCCTCCGCCTTCTTCTTCTTCTTATCGACATCAACACTTTCATCATTCACACTGTATCATGAACTTTACTCCATTTGCATTTTCAAAAATTTCTATGCTTTAGTACATTTCTTAGGTTTTAATCTTACCGTCTTTCCCATTACTTTTCACACAAGACCGAATTTTGCACCCAGATCGAAGAGAGAAGTGACTGTCTCTTGGTCCGTCGTTTTCACTATCTTAAATATTAGGCCTATCTATTTTCCCCTGAAGAAGACCCAATAGGTCGAAACGCGCTGTGTTTGCTTTGTAATTTGTTTGTTCCTTCGTCTGGCGACGCAGCAACTTTGTTTTTGATATGGGTGGCTGAGCGTATTTGAAACAGCGACGCTATCAATCTTCCATTGTTATTTTGTTCAGCATGAAATAAGAAAGGAATTGTTTAAATCACCTTTTCATGTGTCCCAATCGGAACAATCTAGATCTTGGCAGGGCAACCAACGTCCACATTGCTGTCTGTTGTATCTGTGAAAGAATGATATTCTTACAATGAAATAGACTCGAACGAAAGTATGGTGGGTTAAAAACCGTAGCCTATATTCTGTAGAATGTTTACCTTCTCAACCGTTCCCCAAAAGCATGCTGGGTATTAACAACAATCAGATCTCGCATGCGCGTGAACGAGAGTATAAAAAAAGAGTGAAAGTGAAAGTACGATCATGAACACAACATTCCTCCCAACCTTTGAATGGATATTTCCAACAAATATTTTACATCATTAGATAAAAAGGGTGGAATGTTCTTCTTTAAATGAGAAATGTTGATGAAATTTGTTACACCCTGCAAATTTACATTTAGCTTATAAATTTTTTTTTTTTTTTTTTTTTTTTAAATTAATTTCTCTGGTTGTGCATGTCTATGGTAAATGAACTCATATTGGATTGTCAGTTCAACACTTTGAAATCATGTAATATCAATCAATCTAAACTATCTGGTCTTGATATTGGATTGTCACTGTCTATCGCACGTAGTCACGCAGGTATGTGGGGGGTGGCGTTGTCGACTTGGTCTGGCAGGGGCGTTTTGGACGACAGGTTCTGGCACATCTGGTGCAGGCGGTGGACTTGCTGGGTCAGGCCCTCCAGGAGTCTGAGCCGGTCCAGGCATCTGGGCTGGTGAAAACGTCTGCCTGTCTGGTATCTGGGCATGGGTAGGTGGGACAGGTATGAGTATCTCCTCTTCTTCAGCGGGCTCTGGAAACAAACCCTTGATGGGCTTGAAATGAGAGGAGTTCCGCACAATGATGTTGTCACCCCGTTTCGCAGTGATCATACTGCCTTTCTTCTCAGTCACCACATATGGATGAGGGGCGAAGGGTGTGGTTAACTTCGTCTGCTTCGGTTGGCGTACCAGGACATGGTCTCCCGGCTGTATCATTGACGGACGGGTGTGGCGGCGCTGGTCAGCGTAGACCTTCATCTTCAGCTTCCCTGACTCATCGTTATGGGCGATGAGGGCTTCTGGTTGGACACAGGTAGGGGTGGATGGGATTTGAGGGAGACCAAAGTTCATTTTCCGACCAGTGAGGGCTTCGAATGGGGATATGCCAGTACAGGAGTGGGGTGTGGCTCTGTAAATTCTCAAGAATGGTTGTAACTCCCGTTTCCAGTTGAGGCCAGCTGCTGATGATGCTCTGACGTTTTTGTTGAGCGAGGCCATGAAACGTTCGGCAGTGCCGTTCGCCTCAGGCCAGAGCGGAGTTATCTTCCGATGGTGGAAACCAAAATCATCAGCGAAAGACTGGAACTCACGTCCGTTGAAGGGCGGGCCGTTGTCAGTTTTCACAATCTGGGGAATTCCTTGGCGGGAGAAAATCATCTCTAGACGTGGTAGGACGACAGCAGCGGAAGTGGAGGAGACGATCTCCACTTCGGGGAAACGGCTGTGTTCATCGATGATAACTAGCAGGTACTCTCCTGAAGGGAAAGGACCAGCAAAATCGATGGCTAGTGAGCTCCAGGGTCGGGATGGAAGAGGGGTTGGGATGATGGGCTCTCTGGATTTGGGACCAGGGCATGAGGCTTGGCAAGGGAGACAAGTCTCGACGGTCTCTTCGACAAGTCGGTCAATCCCGGGAAACCAGACCTTCTCCCGGATGCACTGTTTGGTTTTGACGATGCCTTGGTGCGACTGGTGGGCAATGTCGATGACCCTGTGTTGTAGGCATGCGGGGATGACCAGTCTATGTCCTCTGAGAAATAAGGCCGTCATGAGCAGACAGTTCATCGCGAAATTTTTTATACTCGCTGATGTCACTGTTGTGCCACTTCCCGGACTGGATGGCTGTCATCACTCTTTGGAGGGTTGTGTCATTTTGTGTGGCTGTCCGCACCTCTGCTTGAGTCATCGACCTTGGCACGAAATGTTTTGCGATGTATCTGACATAGTCCTCGCCAGCGTTTTCACGATGAGGTGTTGATTGGGGGTGGCGACTGATGAAGTCGGCGGGATTCAGGTGATCTCTGCCTGGAGAGTAGATGAGGTTGATTTCGTAGGGCATGAGTCGAAGGCGCCAGCGGTCAACACGAGCAGTGGCAGGTTTGGGGCTCTTGATCATGCCTAGCAGGGGTTTGTGGTCAGTCACTACGGTGACACGAGCACCGAAGAGGTAGAGGTGGAAATGCTCCACCCCGTATACTACAGCCAGCATTTCCTTTTCTGTCTGCGAGTAGCGCTGTTCTGTTGGTGTCAGTGCGCGACTGGCATAACTGAGTACTTTTCCCCTCTGAGTTAGGATGGCGCCGAGACCTACTGGGCTTGCATCAACAAGGATTGTGGAGTGTTCAGCTGGGTCAAAATATGCCATCACCTCGGTGCTCATGAGGCATTGTTTTAGTTTATTGAAAGCGTGTTGTTGCTCCTGTCCCCATTTCCATGTGGTCTTCTTCTGTGTGAGGAGTCTCAGGGGTTCTGTCAGGGTGGCGTAGTCTGGGATGAAGCGAGAGATGTATTGCGTCATCCCCAGGAAGGATCTGATTTCGCTGACGTTCGTTGGTGCAGGTGACTCAGAGATGGTTTTGATTTTCTCGGGGTCCGGTTTGATGCCTTCCTTTCCAAACACATGACCGAAAAATGACAGTTCTGGCACGGAAAAGACGCACTTATCTTTTTGGAGCTTTGCCCCCTTTTCACTGAGTCGCTGCAGTGTAGCGTGTAGGCTGTGGTCATGTTCCGCTTGTGTCCTGCCGTGGACGATGATGTCATCAGAAAGGTTCTTGACCCCGGGAATGTCGTTTAAGAGTTCAGCAATCACGTTCTGGAAGATCTCTGAAGCTGCATTCACGCCAAAAAGTAGTCTCTTGTAGCGTCGCAGGCCAGCATGTGTGGTGAAAGTGGTGATGTAGCGGCTTGACTCATCCAGTTCCAGCTGATGGTAGGCATTTTTCATATCCAGTTTGCTGAATACTGTTGAGCCATTCAGGTCGGAAATGAGGTCGTCAAGAGTCGGCATCGGGTGTTTTTCTCTCTTGATGGCCCTGTTGGCTTCCCGCATGTCGATGCATACTCTAACTCCGCCTGACTTCTTCGGGACTACTACGATCGGGCTGATCCATGGGGTAGGTCCGTCGATTTTTTCAATGACATCCATTGCTTCAAGTCTGTCAAGCTCCTTTTCCACGTCTTTGCGGACATGGAATGGTACTCTCCTGTGTCTCTGGGCCACCGGGGTGACGGACTCATCGATGTGAAGCTTGATGCAGATGTCTTTAATTTTTCCGAGTTCATTGTCAAAAAGGTGGTTATATTTCTCAGCCACTGAGGGCAATCTAGGTGTAGAGGCTGTAAATGCAAATTGTATCATGTTCATCGCCTGGGCAGTTGCGCCGCTCAGTATGTTTAAAGCATTGGTCTGGTCTATGTCCACAACGTAGAAAATGACTGTCTTGGTCACGTTTTTGAAACAAAGTTCTGTTTTGAAATGTCCTTTCACGGCCAAGGGGGTCTTTGATCCATAGGGAAAGATCAAAGGAGAGGGGCGATGGAGGGTGATCTTGGGGCACACTTTTGTGAAGGTGTGTGTATTGACTATGTTGACGGTGGCTCCAGTATCTACGAGGAAGCTGACTGGGGTCTGGAAGATTTCAGCACTGACCATGGGGCTGTGTTTTCGTTGCGAGGTCAGCGTGAACACTTCTTCTTCGCTGGATGTGTTGTTTTCTTGTTCATCTGGTGAGGTGAATTCTAGTCGTCGTATTCTTCCTGTAGACTCGCATACTTTGGCAAAGTGTCCGATCTTATGGCAGGCGCTGCACTCCTTG
Source organism: Conus ventricosus (assembly GCA_018398815.1). Taxonomy (NCBI): domain Eukaryota; kingdom Metazoa; phylum Mollusca; class Gastropoda; order Neogastropoda; family Conidae; genus Conus; species Conus ventricosus. Next base: position 17,674,318 of record CM031600.1, on the reverse strand, counting down.
CCTCTAGCTGGGCATCTGTTGATATGTGGAAAACTTCCACCGCAGTATCTGCATCGTTGGCGGTGATCAGTGTTGTCCCTGGGCTGTCTCCAGGATCCTCTGTAATTATTTTGTCCGCCTCTGCCACGTTTTGATGAATGGTCTGCATCACTGTGGGCTCCCTGTTGATGATTTCTGGAAGTGTGGGGTCCAGTCATATTGTGTCGATGGTGTGACCCTCGTTTGACGGCATTTACTGATGATGTATCACTGCTGCAGGCCTGTTCTATTTCCGCTGCTCGAGCGTCGGACAGTTCTAAGGCACGGGCTTCTGCTAACACGTTGGCCAGAGTCATATCATCTTTGAGAGCCTTCCTTCTCACTCTGGAGGATGAGCACCCTTGTAGGATTTGGGAGAGGATTTCACGGTCTTTGTCATGGAAATCACACGTGGCTGCTAGGGATCTAAGTTTGGTGTGGAAGGAGTCGATCGACTCACCTTCGTTTTGTGTTGATTGCCTGAATTTGAACACCTCGTATGATGTGTTGCGTTTGGGGGTGAAGTAGTCAGTGAGGGATTGTTTTGCCACATTGTATTCATCTGGTATCTCTCCGTTATCTGTCTGTCTGACAGCTCCAACGCCCTTCTGCTCATCCGTGAAACTGTCGTAAATGTTGTATGCTTCATCACCTATGTAATGGAGTAGCATTGCTTTCTTCTTTTTATCAACGTCAATGTCCATTGTACACAACATGTTTTCAAAGCGATCAATCCATTTTTTCCAGCGTATACCAGCCGATTGTTCTTCGGAGTGTACGGAGAAAGCAGAGAAGTTTGGCAAACTGGACATACCTGTTGATTTTTTTTTTTTTTTTTTTTTATCCTCGTCGCCAATGTTGTATCTGTGAAAGAATGATATTCTTACAATGAAATAGACTCGAACGAAAGTATGGTGGGTTAAAAACCGTAGCCTATATTCTGTAGAATGTTTACCTTCTCAACCGTTCCCCAAAAGCATGCTGGGTATTAACAACAATCAGATCTCGCATGCGCGTGAACGAGAGTATAAAAAAAGAGTGAAAGTGAAAGTACGATCATGAACACAACACTGTCTAAGATAAAGCGTCAGTTTTCTTTCTTTCTTTCTGCGTACGCAGGCTGAAACTCCTGCGGACACTCCCTGTATAGCCAGGCAGTGGAGTTTTGTGTGTATGACCCTTTTCTATCCCGCCATTAAGGCAGCCATACTCCATCTTCGGGGAAGGTGCATGCTATGTGTCACGTGTCATCCATACCAACGGCCAAACTGGCCTTCTCTTCCGAAAGTTGGTGATGGGATTTTACGTGTGTGCAAGATGATGTGCGTGCGTTCACACACGGAACCTCGGTTTATAGTCTCATTCGAAGGACTGTATGGGGAATGAGGTCAGAACCAATGTTAACTCCGAGGGAAAAATCCCCCTATACCGAAATTCGAACCTGCAACCCCAGGATCACGAGTCTGGCGCTCTACCAACTGAGCTATTCCGGCCCCCTAGCGTCAGTTTGATATAAATCATCCTGAAAGCTAATGCCACCCCCCCCCCCCCCCCCCCCCCCCGCACACACACACACACACAAACAACAACAACAAACCGGATTTGGACAGAAAGGAGAGGGTGGAGGTAGCCTACAGGTGTGATAGCAGATGATGAATGGAAAGAGAGACTCAGTCTAATCATTGTCACGGAACTGACAGAAACATAAGCATTGTCCATGGCGGATAAACTGAATAATAAACAACTCCTCCACGTTGCCACTTGGCTGATCACACAGGAAGAGGTTTTTGAATGATATTAAGGGTTGGTTTTAACCTTCTTTTTTTTGCCCCCACTGTTCTCAACGTCCTGGGTTGAAACTGGCCATGATAGATAAAACCAACCAACCAACCAAAAAAAAAAAAAAAAAAAGAAAAGAGGAAGAAGAAGAAGAAGTAGAAGAAGGAGAGAGAGAGAGAGAGAGAGAGAGAGAGAGAGAGAGAGAGAGAGAGAGTACTCGTCAATAACAATCTGTTTACTCACAGCCCTGGACTTGCATGTTTCAGTGCAGGAGCCACACAGAGGGAACCGGGCCGAAATCGTTGAACAACATTACAGAGAGAGAGGAGGGGAACAGACGGCCAATATACCTCTTACGATCACAGCTACGATAGCGTGACCAGTGTGATGATCACAAGCGGGGCAGTAACAACACCAAAAAGCGGCAGGAAGATGAACCAAGCAGACTGTTGCAGGACATCGCTCGCAACAGGCGGTCAGTTCAGAGAGCCGTGATCGGCTGTCTCTTGATCAAGCACCATCCCTTTGGTTTGTTCTTAAACGGTTCGTTTCTCTCCACGTGTGTGCAACTGGGAGAAATGAACCGTTTTAGAACAAACCAAAGGAGTTCGATCGCGTAAATGGCGTTTTGCATTATCCACACAAACACAATCTAGCACAAATTTTTATGTCGGCTGGGTTATGAAAAACACGGATTGAACTGAATCTACGTGTGCAGTGATGTGAACATTGAAAATTGACAAATCCTGTAGTTACATTGACGGTCATCAGTAATTAAGCAAAACCCAACTTACAAGGTGCGACGCACAATGACGCCATGCCGACCACTTGAGAACAGTTCACCTCGGAGAGAGAGAGAGAGAGAGAGAGAGAACAAGAACAAGAGCAAATTTTAATTCTTCAGGCCATCAGCCCCTAGAATGGGGCCAAACAAATCACATATCCCGGAGATCGTGGAAGAAAACAACAGCAAACGTATGATGGAGAGAGAGAGAGAGGTGTTTAACAAAAGAAGTCCATGTAATCCTCCTTCTACCGTCCTCAAACATGCTTGTTTATTTGTATATCTGTCTCTGATACGCTTTCTTTGCGTCTTCTGTGGAACTGCGTGAGAAAACCAAATTTAAACAGGAGATAGGCCAGATACTGGTAAAATCTATCTAGCCCTTTTCGTTATACGGTAACTAACAGTCTAGGTCAAAGATGCAGATCACAAAATGACGCTGTGGAGAAGGTTGCAGAAGAAACAGTTTCTATCTGGCATTGCCGTATACATGAGAAGTAGAGTCGTGAAGGGAAACCTCTTGGAGTCATAGTAGTCGATGGATTTTGCATCCAATTGTCAATACATTTAAAATAATGGTTACTTATGATGACAGTTTCCAAGTATGTTAAAAGGCGGTATCATATGTCAAAGGTCCACTGAGGTTACTACCTGACGAGAAAAAACAAAGTGAAGGGTAGGCAGAGTTTGGGTTTAACATCTGATCTTCGTCTATAGCGCATGCAGTTCCCCGATTGATTTTCACCAGAACATGAATCCTGTGGAATTCAATCCGGAGGTAATGTGTGAACGTTGCAGCACCTTCCGTTCATAATGTTACCATCAAAACATATGTACAACTCCACAGCCATGGATTAAATACCTGTTAATGTAAAAAACAACAACAACAAACAAACAAACAAACAAGCAAAAACAAACAAAAACAACAACTCATAATCAAAAAACTTCCCGATAGCAGCGCAACGACTGCAAAATACGACAAAAGATCGGCTGAAGATAAAATCAATAAATAAATACACATATGTATATATACACCTACTTACCACTCCTCTCTCTCTCTCCCTCTCTCTCCACACACACACACACACACACACACACACACACACACACACACACACACACACACACACACACTTCTCGGTCTGCTCGCTCACTCTCTCTTCTCTCCGAGAGAGAGAGAGAGAGAGAGAGAGAGAGAGAGAGAGAGAGAGAGAGAGAGAGAGAGAGAGAGAGAGAGGAAAACAGGAAAAGAAGCTATCAACTGGGAATAAAACGAACAAACCGAGACAAAAATTATGCCAGCAGTAAAAAAACCACTAATGAACGGCGTGATGCAAATGAAGAATTCGATAGGGCCTGAAAGAATGATGAGCCTGACTAGACGCAATATCTCACCCAGAAAGTCGGCATAAAACTAAGCTCACGCCAGCAGAACAGCTCTGTCGGGAAAACGTGGGATCGTCCCATGTTGCTGCTAAATCTTCAATCAAAATCCTTTGCCCCATCCTCTGTGGCCAGGGAGTGGAGTTATCTACCCATTTCGCAGCTCTTCTGCAACACAGGCCCTAGCAGCAGGAATGAGGTCTGGGTAGATGTAAGAGCGAAAACAGGATTACGAGCCAGCAAAACGAAGAAACAAGCAAATCACAAAATGTACACATGTTTCGACCTGCTGGTCTTCTTCAGGCGGGACAAACGCTATTCAAAACAACGGAAACAAAAGGACAAACAGTCCTTTTTCTCTTCGATGTGGGTGCACAATGTGGCTATGAATAATTATTATTAAAACTACGGAATGGAAATGAAGAGAAGAGGGAAGAGGCTGAAGGGGGGAAAGTACAGAATAAATGAATAATAACAACAACAATAACAAAAATAATAATGTAGAAAATGGGAAAGATGTAAGAGAAAATCTGAGAAATATATAAATAGTTAATAATAATAATCAAACAGTAGTGACAATAATGATGATAATGATAGAAATAAAAATGAAATGACAAATAATGGCGACGATGATGATAACAATAATAATATGCTATACCAACAACAAAGAAAATGGAAAAGACTGTAAGATATCTCGACTATATAAATGCACAGAAAATTAGAAAATACAAACAAATTAAAGTTCATAATAAAATTTTCATAATAATGATGATGATGATGACAATGATGAAGATGATGATGATAACAACAGCCACAATAATAACTTTGATATCAATTTCACTACTACTGCTGCTGCTGCTGCTACTACTACTACTGCTACTACTACTACTACTACTACCACTATTACTACTACTACTACTACTACTTGTAATAGAACATTACCAACTGTGTGACAACCAAAATGATGATGTTATATAAGTGGGTGGAAATGAACAAAACTGATCAATTCATAAAAAAGCTACAAGTACTATTCAAACAGGAAATGGGGGGGGGGGGGGGGGGGGGGGGGGGAGAACGAAAGAAAGAAAATGTATGTAGAAGAAGAAGTATATGTATCTAAAAGAAAATCAGAATTAAAAAAGAAAGGAAAGCGAGAAAAGAGAATATCTGTAACACATACATGGAGCGAAAATGGGTAGTATGGTTAGTGTGTCTGTAACGAGTACTGCGGGCCGGCGCCGTGGTGCTGGAGAGGTAGGTACAAGCTATGTTTGGATGTTGAAGCCATGTGGTTGAGGGTCCCCATCTGGCAATAAGATAGGATTCCTGCATCGTGCGCTCCAAGTCGTCACTCTGTGATTGCCAAAACGCAAGAACTGGAAATGGTTGATGTTGTTATGTTAGGGATGGTTGGAGTGCAGAGCGACGGTTTGAGTCAGAACTTGCGGATGTCGGCCAGAAATGAGCATTTCAAGTGTGCAAGATATCTCACCTCATACATGTAACTGCACAGTTGACAGTGGATGGCAATTATGATGTTGCGGTCTGAAAAGAAAATGTAAGTCTGATTTTTAAACGAGTCTTTCTGGCTGTGAGGGACAGAGTCTGGCTTGGTGACAGGATAGATTACGCAATTGGGTTTTGAGCAGGAAAGGTACTGGGCGACCCATGTGTAGTGATTTTGTTCAGTTTGGAGCGTACAATAGTTCATTGAAGTTTTCATCGCGCCTGAAAGCAACCATGAGTTATAGGTTGTTAGTATGGTGGGTTCCGCAATTGAGAATGTGTTTCTGTGCAACCTTCTCCAGCAGCAAAATACCCCACAATTCAACACCAATCTTTCTTTTCATGGAGGCCACAAAATGAATGACACAATTCACAAGTATTTCACGAATACTTATGAAGAAGCAGTGATAGCAGAGGTACACATGTCTTTGAGACCAAGAGACAGACATACAGAGAACAACATTCAATCACTACTGATGTATCTGTCCTTGGACAGATGTAGGAACTGTTCAACATTTCATTTACGAAGGGCCAACATTAGCCATCGGGATCCACCAAAGACATCACCAGCACTGTCCACATTGAAACCTGCATGGAAGGACAGTAACATCTCCATGAAATAGGCTTCTGCATGTACTACCATATTCCACTTTCCTGTAAGCTCACTGTGGGTCTGGGGAAAAAAAAAAAGAATCCACGCCCAGAAAATGAGGTGTCACCACAACATACCAACATAAGACATTCTGATCATATCATGAATGAATAAGAACGCCCGACAAACCATCAAAAGCACAGTAGAACATACGAAGAGCTACTGACATTAGTTGAGAAAAAGAAAACCAGAAAACTAGGTTGATATGGCTTTGCTTTAAAAAAAAAATCAATAAAAAAAAATCAAGGAACGGCTGAGAACCAAGGGAAGGCAGGAAAAAAAAAAGAGCGAGGGACTGAGACCACTACTGCAAAAAGTACATGGAAACCATCTGTAGAGACCCCGGCCTCAGCCTACAACCGACAGAGCTGGAGAACCTGGTGAACAGTTCTTCATTCACGCGCCCAATGGGCTCATCACGGAGTTAGGCGAGGAGAAGAACATTCAATGACAAACGGAGTTAGAGAGCCTGCAATGTATAGCAAACGGATCCATTCGATGCAGACATCCTGAAGATAAGAACCTATTCTCTCTCTCTCTCTCTCTCTCTCTCTCTTCTCTCTCTCTCTCTCTGCATTCCCCCCATTACTCTTCCCCACCTCTTCACTCCTTTTCGCCCTCTGCATACACACAAGTACATACGTGTGCAGCCAGACAAGGGGAAATAATTCTAGCTGTCAGCCCTGTCGACCGTACTGGCTGTACAGATAAGGGAAATGCAAAGTGAATTAAATGGGCCACCCCTCTGCATACAGAGCACCCGCTTGCCTCTCCTGCCTCAGCACCTCGGCCGGCGGTCAGCTCCTGTCTGCACCTGTCTTCCATCTCTCTAACGTCCCCTTTCTTGCCCGTCACAGTGTCAACCTATCCAAAATATTGTATACAAACCCCGCGATTATCTAGACAGACAGACAGACAGACAGATAGATAAAACTGATAGATAGATAGACAGACAGACAGATAAATTCAGTTACAAGGACTGCAAAGAGTAGAAATCAAAGAAAACATAGCTTCTACCCCCCCCCCCCCCCCCCCTTCCATCTCTCTGTCTGTCTCTCTGTCTGTCTCTCTCTCTCTCTCCTCTCTCTCTCTCCTCTCTCTCTCACTCCCTCTCTCTCTCTCTCTCCCCTCTCTCTCTCTCAAAGAACGAGACAGCATAAAGACACAGCTTTAGCGACTGACCGTTCCAGCTTCCCCTTCCTTAGCGGGAAAACCACAACGGTCAAGGAATCAATAGACCAGTCTCCACACAATCCCATTATGCTAACAGTTTTTCTAGCTTGGAATGCAAAAAAAAGAGGGACTGTAGGGAACAGCTGGGGGGGGGGGGGGGGGGGGGGAGGAAGGGGAAAAAGATCGTGGCTATCTCCATCAAAGCCCTCCCCAGACTCCGTCTATGTGTGACACCACCCATCTATTTCACTGTATTTCAGGAGTTGTCCCGAAAATTACTTCACCCTCCGTGGGGGATTTTCCCCGCCCCCAAAATATGCATGGAATACATTTTTGCCCGAGTTGACGGATGACGAGGGAAGTTGGAGCCGGCAGGACGCGGGAGTGTTACCGTCTCTGGGGCAGCGCACGCACGGTCCTAGCCGACCACCCTCCTCCCTCCATCCACCCCTCCCTCCCTCCCTCCCTCGCTCCCTCCCTCCATACATCGGTGTGGCCTGAGCGGTTCGTATCTAGTTTTCTGTGCAAGCTTATCGCCTTTCACTCCCAGACTATCCTTAACAATAGTCTGGTAAACAGCATTTCCATTCTCCCCCCTCCCCACCCTTCCCCACCTCAAGCCTCTACCCCCCTCCCCCCTTCATCCTCCGTTTACATAGACTGGCGGCCCCACTTTTTGCTCCATTGCGTGGTTGGTTATACTATCCACTCTTCGATCCGCCCTTCCTGTTCCCTCTTCTTCCCATCTCTTAATCCTTTCCTTTATTTCATATAAGCCTGGAACTACTTCTTCCCTTTCTAAGCGTGAACTAACATCTTTTGCAAAACTTCAAACTCCTCTTTCTATAAGTCTCCTGTTTACCTCCCTTCTTCTCATACCTGATTCGATTCATGAGTACTCTACGAGTTTGTTTTCCCTTAAAATGAAATATGACCTCTCCGAAGAAAGTGGAAAAGAGTGGAATATTTTTAATCATATACATGTTTATGATTTGTTGCAATATGAGAATTTTGATGATGGCACCACAAACAAATTTTCCTTGTATTCTATGAGGACAAATAAAAATATCGTGTATATTGTGTATCGTGTATCGTGATAGCGTTTGATTCATAGACAATTAAACGAACTTTAAACGCAAGTAAATCAGGTTATGCTTATAGCTAATGATTAGTTTCATGGGCTAAAAGACAAGGCTTTTGCAGAATAAACCTCAGTCAAACTGGCTGTGAAAACTGACATCAGCAGATTTTATGATCCACTTTCTATAATAGTTATAAATCTCTTACTGTAGCGAGAATGTATAGAAATCTAAGCAATGTGGTGAAGGAAGAATTATAACAGTATTCAGTATACACAGAAATGACCACCTGCAAGCATCCCGTATCATTATCAAAAAATAAAACAATGGCCTCACTGACTGCCTGCATTAAAAGCGCCAATTACAGTAACTTTGATGTTCTAAACGTTGAAAGATCTAAAAGCACTGTGTAAACACACACACACACACACACACACACACACACACAAAACCACACACACACACATACATATGAAAACGCGAGTGCTAAGAATTAACCATAAAAGGAGATAATTTCTGAAGCCAAAACGCTAGACAATACATATAAAACGCACAAAAAATGTAGTAAACAATACAAGTTACATCGCAGGTTGTAAAGCTTATATTCACCTAAAACCATACAAAATGTTTTTGACATTTCGCACATTAAAACAAAAAAAAATGCATTGCAAGGACTAGTCGCATAAATCAGTCGTACATATTAACACCACACATACACACAGATTCTCTCTCTCTCTCCTCTCTTCTCTCTCTCTTCTCTCTCTCTCCTCTCTCTCTCTCTCTCAAATTTCTTCTTTCACACTACGCAAACATGTACACAAACATCCACACAGACAGACATGCTCCCCCCCCTCCCCCTCTTCCCCTCCGCTCATAAACAAAGACAAGCGTGCAGGCAGAGACATAAGTACACACAAATTAGAAACAAAATCCAAGAGAAGCTTTCTAAAGGCTGGTCCAAACGGCAGGCTTTCAAATCCGATTTGAAGGCGAGAACAGAATTGTAATGGCGCATAGAAAAAGCAATGGATTCAGGATTAACTGGGCAGGAAACAAAGAAAACGTCTTCGTTTCGTTTGTTTGTTGGTGGTTGACAAAACATGCTATTGTTAGCAGACAGAGAGAAGAGTTCTGGATGGAGTGTAGCTTTGAAGCAGCTCACATGCAGAAAAGTGTTTCCAGTGACAACCTGAAAGCAATGATAGTATATGCACATGCATTTACGCTTTGGTTCGTTTCATAATGTTTGATGAATGGTGAACATCAAAATGAACACACACAAAAATCCACTCTGGCTCTGCTGTCTTCCGTATCAAACCACTCATGAGCGTCGAAAGATTGGCTGCACACCAAAACTTTGTGCGCCAAGGCCGTGTTTAAGAAAGTCGAGTATTTATAGACAGGCACAATCAGATTGTTTTTTGAGAATTTTCATTGTGTCTGAAAGTGGATTTACCTTCTTTTCTTTCATATGCCCATCAAGGTACATGCCAGGTAGTTCCAAGCAGGCAGATTAAAATGAAAGGAATGGGAGTATTTGAGGGAAACTACTTGGCGCAAAGATAAGGTCACGGATGAGTGCGAAGGCCTGACATGTGACGTCAGGTAAGAGGTAGCTATTGCATTTGTAGACTGTGAACGATTTTATCGGGATAATTCCATAAAAACAAGTGAAATGCTTGGGGAGGGGGGGGGGGGGGGGGGTAATATTGATCTACTATCAGTTTAACATCAATTTTTTACTTAAATTTATGCCACACCTCAAAACACTTTGGCCTACATGGAAAGAATAGTGATTTAGTGCAAAATCCTAATTGTGGCGTGTAGCCATTCAGTTGAAGGTGCGCCGAAAGACATTGTGGTGATCTCTACACTTAGCATAGCCAAAGCTATTGTCGGCTCACAGTGGAAGTGACAACTGCTGCAAACAGTAACCAACCAACCACTGATGTCAAACCAACCAACCGTACTATTCTGTGTAGAAGCCCTGACAGGAATCAGTTAAAATAATGAGCGAAGCCCACCAGAAAGCGCCACGCATGATCACTTTTATCTTGAAATTATATGGAAGGATGATCATCGATCAGAAAGCATCGATGCATATTATTTCAAGGCAGGAAAGGAAATGTCTTCCACCATGGCCCAAATTTTGTGCAGAATAAACAAATCAATCATTCCTCCGCTGACTTTTACTAGGGCACCCAGGCATAAATATCTCCCGTTTCCTTACCCCTATGCGCTTATCAGGAGTTCTGCAACTTCGCTGACCCCGTCTACCCCTCTCCCTCTAGTAGCTGCACCCCACTACCATCCCACCTCCATACCCCCCCTCCCCCAATTTTCCGTCTCGTCCCCTCTGCTTTGGCGTTTTCTTTTCTTTTCTCCCCCCCCCCCCCCCCCCCCCCCCCCCCCCCCCCCCCCCTGAAAGCTCTAATGGCAATTTCATTCAAGTCAAAGATACTCTTCGATCGTAGTCAAGACGAAAATTCCTTTCAAGTGGGAAAATCTTTTTCGTTCAAGCGGCAGCACTTTACTGCTTGTGGAAAGGCAGCGGAGGAAAATCGACCGACGTCACCAGCCTGCGTCACAGCTGCAGGCTTAGTGTACACGCAAAACCAGCCCCCCCCCCCCCCCCCCACACACACTCCCTCCCCCTTCTCTCTCTCTCTCTCTCTTCTCTCTCTCTTGTCTCTCTCTCTTGGATCAGACGACAATGCTCATTAACTTTGAAATCAATGACGCATGTGTATTATTCTAACATCACAGAGAAACGGTTCTTTGGTCGACTTAACATCAGATAAACTGTCCGACTGTGGACTGAAGTATCGCAGAGAAATTGTCCTATGGCGGATGAACGCTAGCATCTCAGGGAAAACTGTCCTATGGCGGATGAACACTAGCATCACAGGGAAACTGTCCTATAGTGGGTGAACACTAGCATCACAGGGAAATTGTTCTATAGTGGGTGAACATTAGTATCACATGGAAACTGTCCTATAGTGGGTGAACACTAGTATCACATGGAAACTGTTCTATAGTGGGTGAACACTATTATCACATGGAAACTGTCCTATAGTGGGTGAACACTAGTATCACATGGAAACTGTTCTATAGTGGGTGAAACTAGTATCACATGGAAACTGTTCTATAGTGGGTGAACACTAGTACCACATGGAAACTTTTTCTATAGTGGGTGAACACTAGTACCACATGGAAACTGTTCTATAGTGGGTGAACACTAGCATCACATGGAAACTGTTCTATAGTAGGTGAACACTAGTACCACATGGTAACTGTTCTATAGTGCGTGAACACTAGTATCACATGGAAACTGTTCTATGCTGGGTGAACACTAGTATCACATGGAAACTGTTCTATAGTGGGTGAACACTAGTATTACATGGAAACTGTTCTATAGTGGGTGAACACTAGTATCACATGGAAACTGTTCTATAGTGGGTGAACACTAGTATCACATGGAAACTGTTCTATAGTGGGTGAACACTAGCATCACATGGAAAACTGTTCTATAGTGGGTGAACACTAGTATCACATGGAAACTGTTCTATAGTGGGTGGACACTAGTATCACATGGAAACTGTTTCTATAGTGGGTGAACACTAGTATCACATGGAAACTGTTCTATGCTGGGTGAACACTAGTATCACATGGAAACTGTTCTATGCTGGGTGAACACTAGTATCACATGGAAACTGTTCTATAGTGGGTGAACACTAGTACACATGGAAACTGTTCTATGCTGGGTGAACACTAGTATCACATGGAAATTGTTCTATGCTGGGTGAACACTAGTATCACATGGAAACTGTTCTATAGTGGGTGAACACTAGTATCACATGGAAACTGTCCTATAGTGGGTGAACACTAGTATCACATGGAAACTGTTCTATAGTGGGTGAACACTAGTATCACATGGAAACTGTTCTATTGTGGGTGAACACTGGTATCGCATGGAAACTGTTCTATAGTGGGTGAACACTAGTATCACATGGAAACTGTTCTATAGTGGTGAACACTAGTATCACATGGAAACTGTTCTATAGCGGGTTCTAAACTGTGTGTGTGTGTGTGGACAGTTTCCATGTGATACTAGTGTTCACCCACTATAGAACAGTTTCCATGTGATACTAGTGTTCACCAGCATAGAACAATTTCCATGTGATACTAGTGTTCTATAGTGGGTGAACACTAGTATCACATGGAAACTGTCTCATGATCGATGAACACTAGTATCACAGGAAAACTGCCGATGATCGATGAACACTAGTATCACTGGGAAAACTGTCCTATGGTGGATGAACACTAGTATCACATGGAAAACTGTCCTATGGTTGATGAACTCTAGTATCATAGGAAAACTGTCCGATGATCGATGAACACTAGTATCACAGGAAAACTCCCGATGATGGATGAACTCTAGAATCACAGGGAAACTGTCCTATAGTGGATGAACACTAGGACCACAGGAAAACTGTCCGTGATGGATAAACATTAGTATTACTGGGAAACTGTCCTATGGTGGATGAGCACTGGTGTCACAGGAAAACTGCCCGATGATCGATGAACTCTAGATCACAGGGAACTGTCCTATAGTGGATGAACACTAATATCACAGGGAAACTGTCCTATAGTGGATGAATACTAATATCACATGGAAAACTGCCCGATGATGGATGAATTCTAGAATCACAGGAAAACTGCCGATGATGGATGAACACTAGTATCAAATGGAAAAACTGCCGATGATCGATGAACACTAGTATCACATGGAAAACTGCTCGA
>CM031600.1:17653641-17658641 GCA_018398815.1 Conus ventricosus | reverse complement strand
GCCATGTTGGCTTGCTCCAGTGTCGTACAACTTCGTTAACACATGGCCACGCAAGCCATGTTGGCTTGCTACAGTGTCGTACAACTTCGATAACACATGGCCACGCCAAGCCATGTTGGTTTGCTACAGTGTCGTACAACTTCATTAACACATGGCCATTGGAAGCCATGCTGGCTTGCTAAAGTGTCATACAACTTCGTTAACACATGGCCACGCCAAGCCATGTTGGCTTGCTACAGTGTCATACAACTTCGTTAACACATGGCCATTCGAAGCCATGCTGGCTTGCTACAATGTCATACAACTTCGTTAACGCATGGCCATTCGAAGCCATGTTGGCTTGCTACAGTGTCATACAACTTCGTTAACACATGGCCACGCCAAGCCATGTTGGCTTGCTAAAGTGTCGTACAACTTCGTTTACACATGGCCACGCCAAGCCATGCTGGCTTGCTACAGTGTCATACAACTTCGTTAACACATGGCCACGCCAAGCCATGTTGGCTTGCTAAAGTGTCATACAACTTCGTTAACACATGGCCTTTCGAAGCCATGCTGGCTTGCTACATGTCAAACAACTTCGTTAACACATGGCCACGCCAAGCCATGTTGGGCTTGCTAAAGTGTCATACAACTTCGTTAACACATGGCCTTTCGAAGCCATGCTGTCTTGCTACAGTGTCATACAACTTCGTTAACACATGGTCATGCCAATCAGTAACATGTTCGTTCACACACAAGTAAAGCCGGCCAGTGAAATGCCAAGCGTCCATACCGGCCAGTGAGAGTTTCATACAATGGCCCTAACATATCGCAATCGTGGCCAAAGACAATGTCACAAATGTCGTTAGCACGTGGCCACGCCGACCGCTGACAACGCTACACAACGTTGCTAACTCATACCACGCTGATCAGTGACAATGTTATAAAACGTCGCTAACACACGCGCCATGTCGGTCAGTAACACTATCATACAGCATCATTAACACACGCATGGGTGGGACCAAGCATTTTCAACAATACTGAAATGTAACAAAATGATGGGGATCCTTGGTCAAGCCCTCCACCCCTACTCTCCCTTGGAAACTACTGTAAATGGAAGGATGAAACTTTGATACCACGTTCAAGCCATGCGTAGTGCACTATTTCAGTTTATTTAAATCCTCTTATGCTGAATAAAACAGACCCATTAAGTTCACAGAAAAAAAGTTGGAGCTTGTAAACTGAAAATTAAAAATAAGTCTATCACAAAAGGTCTTCGAGGTCTCTTTTCAGACTGAAGGATAGAAAAGGATTTAGCGCCCAGGAAAGAGAAGGGAGGAAAGAGGGGTGGGGTGGGGGGTGGGGGTGGGGAGGTGAAGAGCAATGTTTAGGGTGGTCCAACCTTTGGCTTCCTTTTCCGTCATTGCCGCTTTGTTGTGCAGATACTGAAAGAACTCTCAAGGAGTGAGTGATGAGAAAAACTTTCATTTACTGACCGCCCACTTGGAAGACCAACTACTCCTCGCATTTCTTGAAAACGCTGGATATATTCCTATGAGCCATAGCTTGTTCTCGGCGCTCATGGTCAACATATTCTGGTGGGTTGGAGAAATGAAAGTGCAGCAACATGCCTCAAGTGGAAACATTCTGCTGATGGTCTGACCAAGGAAAAATCATGCATCTTGTAGTTGTGTTGCAGTCATTCAAAGAAAGTATGTGCTGTTGTCCAGTCAAATGCCTATTCTGACGATGTCTGTGTCCAAATGAAAGTCCAGGTGACTTTGTTGAAAAGTATGTGGAAAATCTTTCCGAACCAGTAAAACTTTTGAGCTGTTGTCTGTGTTCACTCTATGCTAATGTTGCCTAAGTCTAACGGAAACCTTTTGCTGGATATTTCGCTCAACCAAAAGCGTATACTCATGCTATGCCCCCCCCCCCCTTCCCCTCCCCCCCCCCCCCCCCTAAAAAAACTATGCTGATGTTACATAAAGTAAAACGTATAATATCATCTCTGCTCAATTGAACCATGTGCTGATCTTGTCCTTGTTCGTGTCACCTTTCTGCTGGGGTCGGAGTTGAGTGTGTGTGGTGAGTGGGGATTCGTCGACAGCTGATTGGTGTGGCAAAGGGCACATGTGATAATTACAGACAGTTGCCAGTAGTGTGATGCTCTGTGCTGGTTCAACCACCTGCTTCGTATACCTTACCGGCATCTAGGATCTGGAACACTTCAAAATGTCTCTAAGTTTGATTGACAAAAGTTGTAGATGGCTTTCAATTTATTAATTTGTTTCAGTTACGCGGCTATGGGGGGGGGGGGGGGGGGGGGGGGGGGGAGGGGAGGAGGGGGGGGGGTAAGTGTAAAGGGAGGGACAATTTTCTAGTCTTTTTCTTCTTTTTTTCTGCTCAATCAACAACTTACTTCAGCAGCACGAGCAGCAGAAGTTGTGATGAAGCGGTGCGCGAGTCATCTGGGGCAATCTCCAGTAACGGAAACAAAAAGCCCACGGCACCAGGAGGTCTTCCAGACTACATCCGGGGGTCTAACCCGTCATCTGTCACACAGCCAATAAAATGCCGGGAACAAAGCACCCAGCTCGTGCCGGTGTCTTCCGGAGAGAAAAGACTCTGGCTTCCAGCCTTCTCTCTGTGCTGATCACTGGGGGCGCGTGATTTATCCCTTGTGTCAGGAGAGTTTCGGGCCCTGACAAAACAGATGGGAGACAATCTGTGGAGACCGCTGTCAGGCCATTTGGTCTCTGGTCCGTGACTGCCCCTGACACCACAATGGGAGACACGGAGTTAGTGGCCATGACCGTTAACCAGCAGTCATGCTATCCTTTCATTGTTTGAGAAAAAAATGAACCCTTGATATTATGTTTCTCCACTATCTTGCTCACTTACAGGAACTCCCCCCCTCTCTCTCTCTCTCTCTCTCTCTCTCTCTCTCTCTCTCTCTCTCTCTCTCTCTCTCTCTCTCTCTCTCTCAGTAATACCCAAAATTACAGAAGAAATAATTACATATAACCGCTCACAAGAATGAGTGGAAGAAAACAATATACAGCAAAACTGCAAGAAATCATCAAGCTGAATTAGAAGAACACATTCCATTATTGTATACTAGTTGTTTATCTTGTTGGCGACTTGTGAAGAAACAATTTTGTAACATTTTACGTGGAAGTGATTCAATGCCTGTTGTCAATGTTTATCAGTACTTGGGAATATCCGTTTTTCTCAACACATCTGAGCTTTGCTGATACTCTGACCAAAATAATTTATATCAAGAATTTTTTTTTACACAGCCTCAATATATGTGTCTTTCGACTATTTCATTAAAGCTGCTTAATGCTCAGGTAGAGCTAATCCTTCAATGTGCTTCCGAGTTACAGAGGCCAGATAAAGTTTCTATTCACTGCGAATCGGTCCATACATTTTCTTTCAAGAATTGTGTGTGTGTGTGTGTGTGTGTGTGCGTGTGCGTGTGGGCGTGCGCGCACGAATTCCTAGCAGTATTCTTTATCGCGAGAAGATACGGTAGTCCGTATAGTTTGGCTTGTGCTTTTAGGTGTGTTCGCCATTGGTTGAAGTTTGTACAAATGGATATGTCAGAATTCCTCGCATGGCTTGTTATATTTTGTGTGGTCTAGTCGTCATAAGTAAACATGCTGAGTAACCAAGACATCTTTGTTTGAAAATGGGTCTGATTTTATTTAGTTATGTCAAATTGTTGACTATGTTGATTTGCCTATATATTTTTTGGCCAAATATTAATTGCATCTGGCAAAAATGGTCTGATCACATTCAAAATAATGAACAATTTAATGTTAACAAGAATTTGTTCAATCATTGTTTGTGTGCACATCAAGATGGATTTGACGGACTTATCACTTTCTGTGCATGCCGATATAGTGGTGATGAACTCATCACTTTCTGTGCACACCAAGATAATTGTGACCAACCCATCACTTTCTGTGCACATCACGATAGATGTGATGAACTCATCACTTTCTGTGCACACCAAGATATTTGTAATGAACTCATCACTTTCTGTTCACTCCAACATACATGTGACAACGTTATCATACACTGTGCACACCGAGCTAGATGCGACGGACTGAGCTAGATGTGACGATAAAAGAGCTGAACTGATCAGTCCCTATGCGCGTTAAGAGGGATTTGACGAACTCAACTCATCACTTAAATGCATACCAAAAATAGATGTAAGGAAACTATAGATCATTCTGGCACACCATGGTAGAGGTGACGACCTATCAATCATTCCGCATACAAAGATAGATGTGACGAACCAGTTACTCCGAATGCACACCCAGACAGATGCGAGTCACCACTTCTTGTCCACACAGATGACGTCATCACTCACTACGCAAACTAAGATGATGTGATGACGTCAGTACTCCCTGTGTACAGTAATATATATAAAGTAAATATTCTCATGTGTTGTTGTTTTTTTCTTGCTGTTTCATCTTCTGTGCCTATCGATTGAACACATGTAGGATTCTCCCAACTAAACGTCTTTTACTGACCTCATAACTCACTGTGCCAAACTAGAAAGGATGATCTCATCACGTACTCTGCCACTTCAAGTAGCACTGACTTCATCATCATGTAATCCATGCATTAAGGAGCCAGAATCTTACTGGTTCCAGAGCACATCGACATGCGATGAGCTCATAACTCAATATGAACACAAAAGAGTGGTGACTAACTACTTCGCACATCGGCATGTGATGAGCTAATTACTCCGCACAGCAAAATATGATGAGCTGGACAACTACTACGCACACCACTCATCTCTGTCTGGATGTTTTTAGTACACCCTGCTCACTCTTAAATACGCTGAACTCATCACTCGCTCGACACGCCAACTAAGTTTAGCTTGTTGTCATTGCTATTATGATCATTATCATTATTATTATTATCACCATTATCATTATCAAGAGCACTTATATAGCGCCTATGCCCGGTTAGAGACCAAGCTGTCAGTACTTCACAATCCA
>CM031600.1:17632317-17640294 GCA_018398815.1 Conus ventricosus | reverse complement strand
ACTGATTGTACCCTCCTGATGCATCCCGTAGGGTCTATAAATGAACGTCACATGATGTCACGATGTCATCACCGAGCATCCTCGATCATTGATTCGTCTAAGCGCGTCTTGTTCCTCCCCATTTGCCTCCCCCTTTTAAGGGTGAAACCTCCTAACCTTACTACTCGTTGGCATCCTGTCAATCAACGAGTACGCTGAGTGCGTCAGCCATTTTCTTGCCGTAAGTAAACGTTAGTTTCAACATTGGCCTGACGACTGCTTTCTCCTCTTCCTTTGTTTGGTTTGTGTGGTTTGGACAGCGGTGTCTGTTGTTTTTCCCAGTCTGTTTTCCCCATATCCCGTGCCTTTGTTTTTTCTTTATCGGTGGATGTGTTTAATTGAATTTTTTGCTCATTGAAATCATCAGGATCATTAAGTCCTGACAGTCATTGTACAGGGAAATAAAGAAATATTTTTATGTGAAAACTCTTTCATGATTAAACTTGGCAGTCACCTGAGGGCGCCAGGGATGGATAGCGGGGCTGCGTCTCTGTTCCTCATTGCTGCCGATCGTCGACCATCTCCTGCAGATGTCATGCTCGCACAATTTTTTTCCTATACAAGTTTGTTTTTTATATGCCTTTCCTCGTAGTCGGTTTTTTTTTCCACTCTCTTTAGTTTGCACCCCCCCCCCCCCCCCCCCCCACTCCTTTTTCCATTACATAGCAGCGCCTTGGGGAGAATTCTTACGCGTATACCGCCTTAACCCTTTTTCTGCCTGTCGGCCTTAGAACTACCTCCGCCCCCCCTTTCTTTTTCCTCCTCTCTTTCTTTCTTTCTTTCTTTCTTTTCTTTTTTCTTTCATAGATCTGTTCTTTCTTTAGCATGTAGGCAAGACGAGCCAAAAATTAGAGCGTCTCGATGAGTGAAATCTGAACGTGTTGGTTGACGAAACTCTCGTTTCAACAGCTATCTTCCTTCGCATCAGTCGCATCTTCCACGCTGACGGCAGAAGAGTTTCCGTTCCTATCTGAAGAAGAAGCTGTCTTTGCTTTTATTCCGCAATTTTTGGTTGCGCATGCGCGAAGGAAGGAGGCCGCTGAACTTTCGCTGTTAAATTATTTTCACTTAAATTATAAGTATTTGACATAAAAGTGGTCTCCAGTGTTTCAAAAACTGTAAAACTATATACTAAGACATCGTATAAATTGAAGTCAGGCGTTTTGAAAAATGTTCAGAGGGTTTTGAGTTGTGTCACGGACTTAACAAATGTGTTGCGTTGAACGTGTTCACTCACTGTAAACACTTATGGATGGATGTTGTGCACTTGAAAATAACAATTAACACTTTTGTTCAGTGGGTGATTTACAAAATTTACATCTAGTCTTTTACACTCAGCTTGTTTTCTTTACTGGGAAAACTGTCAAGAGATGGTTAAACCAAGGAAAGGTCGAGGCAGTGTTAATGGTAGTACTACTACCAGTACCAGTCCGCCTCCGGCTTCAGTACGAAGCAAGTACTACATGTGTTTAAAACCATCGTGTGATTCAGCCGTTGAGGATGATGAAAAAGGAATTGAGTGCCATGACTGTAAACAATGGTGTCACTTTGATTGTTCAGAACTGACCCAGTCAGAATTTGACTTCTTATGTGAGTCTGACAAAACATACATTCAGTGGATTTGCCCCCAGTGTGTTCAAGGTAAAGGTATGAAAAGGGATGCGAAAGATGAAAAACCCTTGACCACTTGATCGCAAAGATTGAAGCCATGGAGAATAAATTGGTAAAACTTGAAACTGGATACACAGGTGATCCTTAGATCAAAAAATAGAGAAGGCTGTTGAGAGGAAATTGCAGAGGCTCTGGACGAAAGGGGAAGATTAAAAAAAGAAAATTAAATGTGATTGTAGTTGGAGTGAGAGAGAGTGATGAAGTTAGTCAGGAGGACAGAGAAAAAGAGGATTTGCTGAGGGTGAAGAAAATGCTAGAAAAGATTGATGCCAAACTCAAAGATGAATCTGTTTGTGAACCAGTCAGACTCGGGGAAAAAATCTGACAAACCGAGGTTACTTAGATTCAAGATTGGGTTCTGAAAAAGGAAAGAAATAATACTGAGGAACTATGGTACCTTAAACCAGGGAAAACAAAGAGAGGAAAAAATCTATTTCAATCCAGACTTCACCCCGTTACAGGGGCAGAGACACAGGGAATTGAAGAACTTGCTTAAAACCCAAAGAAGAAGGAAACAGGAGATAATGACTGGATCTAAGAGGTGGGAAAATTGTTAAGAGGTTGGCCAGTGGTGCTGGAGCAGTGGGGGGGGGAGGGAAAGCAGTGACTGAATGTGAATGAAAATGTACATAGTTTTAATATTGATCAAGATACATCTTGTTCAAATAGTTGCACTGTAATTTATTCAAATCTGGATAGTTTCTTGAACAAGAAGAGCGAGTTATTTTCATTGATTCAAGAAAAAAATGCGAGTGTGATTGCGTTAACTGAAATTAAAGCTAAACGACAGTTGGATATAAACATGCCTGAGTATTGTATTCCTGGTTATGATTGTTTTGTGAATAAGGACCCCATTTTAGGGGTAGCATTGTATGTAAAGCATTCCCTTCATGCTCAACCTTGTGAGGAACTAAACGAACATACGTTTCAAGAGAGTGTGTGGTGTATTTTTCAGCAAAGGACAATAAAAAAACTGTTACTTGGATGTATGTATAGAAGTCCTAGTTCATATGCTGAGAATGATACTAAACTTTTGGATATTTTACATTCAGATATATTAAAAAGTTCGATCACGTCTGTATAATGGGAGACTTTAATTATCCAAACATAAACTGGCAAGAACCCTCGAGGGAAAACGAAGTGCTTGTGGAAGCAGTTAACGATACATATCTGATTCAGTCTGTTCGCAGTCCAACTAGAAGAAGAACAGGACAAAAACCTAGCTTGATTGATTTGATTCTTGTAAACGACGATAACCTGATATCTGACATTGAACACCACAGTCCAGTTGGGAAAAGCGATCATGATGTTTTTGATATTTGATGTATATATCGCAATTGATGACTGTGACAAGCAAAGCAAACATCATAAATATAATTATGCAAGAGGGAACTACAACAAAATGAGAGAGGATCTTAGAAAGGTTGACTGGACTGAGTTAGATAGTTTTAGGACGTGGAAACATGTTGGTCAAATATAAGAAATAAAATTCAAGAAGCAGTGGATTTATATATAACCCAAAATTGGAAGTAAAGGCAACAAGAATTTAAGACCAAAGTGGATGAGGAAATCTGTATTAAAGAAAATTAAAAAAAAGTACAATTTATATAAAAGATTTTTGATCACACAAGATGGTATAGATTACCAAAATATAAATTTAAATTAAGAAATGAATGTTCTAGAGAGGTGAGAAAAGCGAAAAGAGACTATGAGCATAAAATTGCAAAAAATAGTAAGAAGAATCCTAAATGCTTCTGGAAATATGTCCGCTCAAAATTGAATGTCAACTCTTCAATTAGTCCCCAGAAAAGAAGATGGTAATATTGCAGTTAGTGATAATGATAAGGCCGAGGTGCTAAATAAATTCTTTTCTAGTGTATTCATACATGAAAAAAATTGAAAATGTTCCTGAAATCGACAGCGCCTCTTTATCTGATGGAAAAACTCTGTGTGATATAGTCATTACACCATTAGCGATAAAAGAAAAATTAAGTAAATTGGATGTTGCTAAAGCTTCTGGTCCAGATGGTTTACCAGCTAGAGTACTAAAGGGGTTATGTGTAGAACTAGCAGTGCCTTTGTGTGCTGTTTTAATAAATCAATAAGTGAAGGAGTGGTACCCAGTGATTGGAAGTTTGCAACTGTAACTGCTATATTTAAAAAAGGCACCAGGTCTGACCCAGGAAATTATCGCCCTGTAAGTTTGACTTGTATCCTTTGCAAAGTGCTTGAGTCATTTGTGAGAGATGCAATAGTAAACCATATGAATGATTTTTTCCTTATATTCAGATTGCCAACATGGATTTAGACAGGGTAAATCTTGTATGACACAACTTTTAGAAGTAATGGAAGATTTTACAAATATGATCGATGATGGGCTTGCTTTTGACGTAATTTACTTGGATTTAGGAAAGCTTTTGACTCGTGCCCCACTACCGATTGTTAAAAAAATTAGAAGGTTATGGTATAAATGGGAATATATACAACTGGATTAAGAGTTTTCTTTCTAATCGAGTACAAAGGGTGAAAGTTGGAAATAATTATTCTTCAAATATAGATGTTGTAAGCGGTATTCCGCAGGGAAGTATTCTTGGACCTATTCTGTTCACAGTTTTTATAAATGACCTGCCAGAATGTGTAATTAGTTCATGTAAAATAATTTGCAGATGAACGAAAATATATGATCCTGTAAGTAACCATCTTAAATTACAAGATGATATTGATAATCTAATTAAGTGGAGTGAAACATGGAATTTATATTTTAATCCAGTTAAATGCAAGGTTATACATTATGGAAAAAATAATCCGGAGTATACATATACTATGAAATATAATGATGCTGTCTCAGATGTTGATTCCGTTTCAGAAGAAAAAGATCTTGGTGTAATGTTTGATAGCAGTCTGAAATTTGACAAGCACATAAACAGTGTAATGATGAAAGCAAATAAAATGCTCGGCATAATCAGACGGTCTTTTTCATATTTGGATACTGAAGTTTTACATTACTATATAAGGCATTAGTTAGACCCCACCTGGAGTATGGAAATGTGATATGGAGCCCTTATTTAAAAAGGCAATCAGCAAGTATTGAGAAAGTACAAAAAAGAGCCACCTTGTTAATTAAGGAATTCAAATATGTTAGCTATGCAGATAGATTGCGAAGGTTAAATTTACCATCGTTAAAGTTCAGACGAATAAGGGGAGACTTGATTGAGACTTACAAGCAATTAAGGGACTTAACAGTACAAATTTTAACACATTTTTTCAACTAACCACTAATCAAATTACAAGAAATTCTGATAACAAAATCCAAATTAAATATTGTCGCACTAATATTAGAAATTTTCATTTAGTAACAGAGTGGCACCGTATTGGAACAAACTACCTGCGCACATTAAAAAAGCAAAAAATTTGAATACTTTAAAAACCTTCTGGATACTAACGCTGAGTTAAGTATGTTAAAATCTCAATTTGATTGATAGAAATAAAGTAATAGAATAGATTAAAATATATCCTGAGCATATGCATGCATTTAAACAACCAATGTTTATGAAATAAGATGATTGGACACAAAAAGCTGTGAGGCTATCAAAGTCCCAAGTGAACTGAACTGAACTGAACTGAAAAAAGAAGCTGTCTTTGCTTTTATCCGCTCCTTTGTCCAGCGTACACCAGACAACGGAAAATCTTTTCCAGTTGTGAGGATCTAGCCTCAATGAAATCCAGAACGGAGTTTGCACGACGTGATTTCGGATCGTCTTATCACGCTGTGTTGCAGCTGTCTCTTTTGCTTTCCTTTCGCCGGTGGCACGTTGAACGAAGGATATTCCAGTCTCTTCTGTCGTTGAAGTCGCTTGAAGACCAGTGTCACTCTGAACCCCTCACCTCCACACCTCTTCACTTTCGTTCTGCTGTTGACAAAAATCTACAGACTCCTCCCCCCCCCCCCTTTTTTTTTCTTCTAATTTTTAGGCCAAAACCATACAGCCAACATTCTTCTTCTGATATCCACATGTACAGACTTAATTCTTTTAGGCCTAAATCCTATGTCCAACATGCTCCACAGTGTTAATAGAAAGGGTACAGAAGCACCTTCCCAGTGACGCTTACGATATCATTCAGCTGGCACACAATACATCAATCAATACGCACACGACCACACTGAACACCTTCCTCAGTTTAACAACAGTCAGGGATTGATCAGACAAAAACGTGCAATTACATTTAGTGTCAGGTTAAGCTCAAAAAGAGACAAAAAAAATCACTTTCTTCCGCTTCCTTGTTTGCATTTTTAGGGCATAGCATCGAATGCAGAAAGGCTGCTGTAACGTTGAAACTCCTCGATATCTTAAAAGAGTTCACTTAATTGTAATTGTTTTAATCGGATAGGTGGATAGTGAACGCTTAAACACACACACACACACACACACACACACACACACACACACATACACACACACACACACACACGCACAAGCGCGCGCGCACACACACACTCAAACACGCAACCACACACACGCACACACACACACACACGCACACACACACACACACACACACACACACACACACACACACACACGCACACACACACACATACACGCACGCACGCATGAACGCACGGACACGAATACGCCGGGACATAAACGGATGGACGCGCGCGCGCGCGTGCACACACACACACACACACACACACACACACACACACACACACACACACACACACACACACACACACACAGGGGGGAGGGGGGGGAGAGAGAATGAGAGGTTGACTGACTGACCGACCGACTGACTGACAGACAGCGACAGGCGGGAGAGAGAGAGAGAGAGAGAGAGAGAGAGAGAGAGAGAGAGAGAGAGAGAGAGAGAGAGAGAGAGATTCTATTTCAGCCCCATCATGGCCTTTTCCTCACTTACTCTCACGATCCGTCTTCAAACCCGACTTCCTGCCCTTTGAGACAAGTTCCAACAATCCAACCCCCCTTGGTGGACGTCCGCCCGAACCCTCGGGCACCGGGATCACCCCCAACGTCATCGTCAGACGTGGTTCCAAGCACCTTCCCTCGTAAATGTCCCCCCTCTTTCGACTTTAGATTGGGGTCAACAGAGGGTGCCATCTCCTTGGTTCTAGACATAAGTGATCCTCCGCCCACCGAAGAATTTCCTACGCCACAGGTGGAAAACAAAAAAGGGGCAAATAAATCCTCTGCAGCTAACAGAGCCAATAACGTAGTCCGATGGTATTAAAGATTCGTGAATGCCCTGTTACGTGGACTAAGAAACAATGTTATCGTCGAATAAGAAGGCGATGGGGGGGGGGGGGGGGGGGGGGGGGGGGACTCCACAATGACGGGGCCAATGGCGCAGTCAGACGGTATCAAATACGCCTAATGACTCGTGAAAGCTCAGTTATGTGGACCTAAAAAAAAAAAAGTTTACGTGATCATCGAATGAAGGGAGGAAAAAATCTACACAGCCGACAGGGCCAATGGCGCAGTCAGATGGTATTAAACACGCCTGATGACTCGCGAATGCTCTGTTAGATTGACCAAAAAAAGTTGATATTAACATCTAATAGAAGGGGGAGGGAGGGGGGGAGGCGCTACACAGTTAGCAGGGCCAATGGCGCAGTCAGATGGTATTAAATACGCCTAATGACTCGTGAATGCTCTGTTAGCTTGGACTGAAAAAGTTGATATAGCCATCTAATGAGAAGAAAAAAAATGGGGGTGGGGGGGGGGGCTACTTAGCTAGCAGGGCCAATGGCGCAGTCAGATGGTATCAAACACGCCAAATGACTCGTGAATGCCCTGTTATTTGGACTAAAAACAACAGTTAAGTAATAATCGAACTAAGGGGTAAAAAAAAAAACTTCACAGCTAACAGGGCCAATGGCGCAGTCAGATGGTATTAAATACGCCTAATGACTCGTAAATGCCCTGTTATTTGGACTAAAAACAAACAATTAATTGATAATTGAACTGAGGGTAAAAGCTTCCACAGCTAACAGGGCCAATGGCGCAGTCAGATGGTATTAAATACGCCTGATGACTCGTCAGTACCTTGTTATGTGGACAAGGCTAATGTTACCGTATCATAACCTAATGTTACCATATCATAACCTAATGTTACCATCTCATAACCTAATGTTACCATCTCATAACATTAAAAAGAAAACAAGATAGCATTGAACTGCTGGAAGCACGCGTGTGGGTCAAATGACCATCGGCAGCTCAGTTCGGGTCACAGATTTCTAGAACCTTG
>CM031600.1:17612317-17629817 GCA_018398815.1 Conus ventricosus | reverse complement strand
TCCACGAAACTCATTCTTGGACAATCTTACATTCTCTGAGTATCCTGTAAAGACTTTTCAGTGCTGCCAGTCATGTGAACACGTTTTTTCAGTAAGGATTGTCTGTCTCTGTGATACTTTTCTAAACCTGCTTGACTGCTTGCTTTTTTTTTCCACCTCGGTCATCTTGGCCATCTTGTGAACTAAAATGCAGCGCGCCTCTCAACCCATGCCAAAAGAAGGGGTGGGGTTAGGGCTATGTTAGTATAGACTGTGTTTCGGTCTTGTTGCAATATTGTGTTCGTAATCTCTTCCTTTTTTTTCTGCGCTTTTTTTTCTTACCTTTTTTCCGGTTTCTTCACAGTCATTTTTTCTGCCTCAGTGTTTTGAACTGTGCATACTTTTTTCATTCAACCTATTGGAATGCCGGCAGAGATGGGGAGGGGAGAGTCTTTCAGTGTACATTTTGACCTTGTCTTCTAGAAATCCGGCGCTAGTAATTTCTTGTTTTGTGTCACTCTCTTTGACTTTGCCTTCTTGTTAAATTTGTTTGTGTTCTCTCTGTACTGTTGCCAATCGCTTTTCTGTATTTGTGGTCTGTTCATCTTCCTTTGGTCTGGAAAGCATTTTTTTTTTCTTTAATGATCTTTGAAAGATGAAAGTTCTTTCCTGTTGTCTGGTGTCTAGAAAGTGATGGTGTAACCACTGGAACAGGCACTTGCTGTCCATTCTGCGATGCTGTTCACAAAGTAGGCATTCTGATGCGCCTTTGTTACATTGGAATTATCTCAAAAGGATTTTTTTAAAATCGGTTTTAAAGAAAACTCTGAGCGAAATGATCAGAGTGGCTAGTGCACTTAACATGGCTTTGTTTTATCCGACTGAAAAAAATTGTAGCATGGAAATTGATGTTATGAATAAGTGTGCCTGTAAACCGCATGTGAGTATCCGGTTGGTTTTGTTTGTGTTTTGCTTGTTTGCTTGCTTGTGTTTTGTTTACTGTTTGTTGTTTGTGTGTTGTTGTTTTTTTGGTACGTGCAGGCAGCCCTGGAAATGCTGTCTTTGGACTGCTCGAGCTGTACTGAAACAGACATTGTCCGTGCCCATCTCCAATACCGATACCTCAGTTCTGTTTCTGATAATGCTTTCAGCTTTGAGTAATTTATTTGTCCTCGAAGCACGAACATTCTTCTCTCGGCTTGGTGACTGTGGAGCCGATATGCGAAGACGTTGTTTTTCACCACATATCCGGACGAGCCAAGTCTGACAAGACCTTATGCTTGTATCCAGCCATCCAAAATCCGATGATGTCTAATGCTGTTTTTACCGTTTGTAAAAGACGCTTTCATCCAAACGGAAATTCATGGCACACGAACGTACGCGCACTCACACACACACACACACACACACACACACACACACACACACACACACACACACACACACACACACACTCACACACACACACACACACACACACACCACACACACACACACACACGCACACACAGTGTCCTGACCGTTTTCTCCGCTCTATGTTCTACGTGCCATGTTCAGTTCTTGAGTGATATTGTTGTTAACAGTTAACTTCCGTGTAAAACGCTGTATTACAAGCCGACATACAGGCTGCTCCACTCCGTAGTTATCTCCCTGTATCGCAGGCCGACAGACAGGCTGCTCCACTCCGTAGTTATCTCCCTGTATCACAGGCCGACAGACAGGCTGCTCCACTCCGTAGTTATCTCCCTGTATCACAGGCCGACAGACAGGCTGCTCCACTCCGTAGTTATCTCCCTGTATCACAGGCCGACAGACAGGCTGCTCCACTCCGTAGTTATCTCCCTGTATCACAGGCCGACAGACAGGCTGCTCCACTCCGTAGTTATCTCCCTGTATCACAGGCCGACAGACAGCTGCTCCACTCCGTAGTTATCTCCCTGTATCACAGGCCGACAGACAGCTGCTCCACTCCGTTGTTATCTCCCTGTGTCACAGGCCGACAGACAGGCTGCTCCACTTCGTAGTTATCTCCCTGTATCACAGGCCGACAGACAGGCTGCTCCACTTCGTAGTTATCTCCCTGTATCACAGGCCGACAGACAGGCTGCTCCACTTCGTAGTTATCTCCCTGTGTCACAGGCCGACAGACAGCTGCTCCACTCCGTTGTTATCTCCCTGTGTCACAGGCCGACAGACAGGCTGCTCCACTCCGTAGTTATCTACTTTGGATTCTCTCTTGAGGGCACATAAGACCGTATGGCGAAAGCTTGACTGTGTCTGGAGTGGCACCGTCTTCATCTGTCGGTGGGCAGGGTGTGGTTGGGTCTGTGGGGTGTGCTCGCAGCTGGAGGGTGGTGTTTTTCGCCGGTGGGCTCTGCAGTCATGAAATACGGGCTGGTACACCCATGGGGATGCTACTTTAAGGCTGTTATGAGCTGCATCCTGTAGTCTAATTTACCTCTGTTCAGGAGCAGTTATGTCCCTTGATATCTTAATGGAGTGTCCTGCGCGTGCCTGTACCCATCGTCAACACAGCGCAGGCCTCCAAGGGACAGGACTGCTCTAAAGGCAGGTGAAGACGGTGCTTCTCTGGGTCCTCCCCAGCACCTTCGGGTGTTTCTTTTTCTTCTTTTGCCTTAACTAGGCTGACCCTGGAGAAAGGTCCAGTGACGGTGAGGAAAGACCCACTGACCACAGGGAAAGTCCTGTTGACAGTGGGAAAGACTACAACTTTGGATTCTCTCTTGAGGGCACATAAGACCGTATGGCGAAAGCTTGGCTGTGTCTGGAGTGGCACCGTCTTCATCTGTCCGTGGGCAGGGGTGGTTGGGTCTGTGGGGTGTGCTCGGCAGCTGAAGGGTGGTGTTTTTCGCCGGTGGGCTCTGCAGTCATGAAATACGGGCTGGTACACCCATGGGGATGCTACTTTAAGGCTGTTATGAGCTGCATCCTGTAGTCTAATTTACCTCTGTTCAGGAGCAGTTATGTCCCTTGATATCTTAATGGAGTGTCCTGCGCGTGCCTGTACCCATCGTCAACACAGCGCAGGCCTCCAAGGGTGGTACAGGACTGCTCTAAAGGCAGGTGAAGACGGTGCTTCTCTGGGTCCTCCCCAGCACCTTCGGGTGTTTCTTTTTCTCCGTGTAACTCCCTGCGTCACAGGCCGACAGACAGCTGCTCCACTCCGTAGTTATCTCCCTGTATCACAGGCCGACAGACAGGTGCTCCACTCCGTACTCTTCAAGTTCACTCCCCTGTGTTCTCCAGCGGCTTTTCCTCTTGTGGAAATGCTTAAAGGATTGGACACAACATCAGCAGTGTCCGTCTGCGTCCAGTGGCAGTTTCTTGTGTTTCCACTGCAGTTGTCTTTTAATATTTCACGGATTTGAACCTGAGGCCCTTCAATTTCTCTCGCCGCCCCCCCCCCCCCCCCCCCCCCCCCCCCCCCTCCTTTAAATTCTGTGGCTCTTCCAATACCACCCATATCCACTGTTGTACATCAGTCATGTTTCCGCATTCCCCATTTCATTACGTCATATTTGGTCTTCTCCAGCTATACCTCCAACCATTGAAGTCATGCAGTCATCCCCCCTCGCCTCTCCTTGCCTCCTTATGATAGCCATTTCCATTAGTACCTCTTTACTTTTCTTTCTGCGGTGTTGAACAGTAGGATGGACGTACCATATTCAGCTCCATCCAGTTCTCCCTTTCCAGTCCCTCCCGTCATTTGTCATGCTTATGTTCTTCACCCATCCACATTTCATTCTCTAAAACTCCTTTCCTCCTGCAGAGCATCCTTCGTCAGTTTCACATGGTCTTCTCCTCACATCCATTGATCTGCGTTCGCCTTCTCGTTTGTCGTCCATCATTCTTCCGTCTCAGGTTCGCCAGTTACCGTTCCGTCCCTCCGCCATCATTCTCATGTTACTCCTCTTCCCATCTTGTTCTTCATTTACTGTTATGTTTTGCCCCTGTCCTACGCTCAGCATTGTTGTGTTCTCTTCGTCTCATCGTGTCAACCATTCATTGTTAACAAGTTCCCGTCTTCTCATTCCGTCTCATTCTGTGCTGATTGTGCCCACTGTCACTCTGTCGCTGTCCTGTTTTCATTATGGCCGTCATTCTGTGCTGATTGTGCCCACTGTCACTCTGTCGCTGTCCTGTTTTCATTAAGGCCATCATTCTCACGCTCTCTCTCTCTCTCTCTCCTCTCTCTCTTCTCTCTCTCTCTCTCTCTCTCTTCTCTCTCTCTCTCTCTCTCTCCTCTCTCCTTACCTTTCCTCATCCGTCTCTCGTGTACCAGTGTCGCATCACCCTTCCATCCATTAGTCATCTTTCATGTGTTCATCTCTTCCCCCTCCTGTCTAGCATTTATCATTCTAACAGTTTCCTCTCGTCCATATTCACCATTCTCCTGTCTCTTCCCTCCCCCTCCCCCACTCAAGACCACCTTGTCCAACATTCATCATGAATGGCAGAGGAGGCGAACTGGAAGGGGGTGAGGGGTGGGAGGGGTGATGGATGCAGCGTGGGTGGGAGGGGTGATGGATGCAGCGTGGGGTGGGAGGGGTGATGGATGCAGCGTGGGGTGGGAGGGGTGATGGATGCAGCGTGGGGTGGGAGGGGTGATGGATGCAGCGTGGGGTGGGAGGGGTGATGGATGCAGCGTGGGGTGGGAGGGGTGATGGATGCAGCGTGGGGTGGGAGGGGTGATGGATGCAGCGTGGGGTGGGAGGGGTGATGGATGCAGCGGGGGTGGGAGGGGTGATGGATGCAGCGTGGGGTGGGAGGGTGTGATGGATGCAGCGTGGGGTGGGAGGGGTGATGGATGCAGCGTGGGGTGGGAGGGGTGATGGATGCAGCGTGGGGTGGGAGGGGTGATGGATGCAGCGTGGGGTGGGAGGGGTGATGGATGCAGCGTGGGGTGGGAGGGGTGATGGATGCAGCGTGGGGTGGGAGGGGTGATGGATGCACATAGGTGGGCGTAATGGGGAGGAGGGACATGGGGGGCATAGGTGGGCGTAATGGGGAGGAGGGACTTTGGGGGCATAGGTGGGCGTAATGGGGAGGAGGGACTTTGGGGGGGGGGGGGGTATGGATGCTGGGCGTGCATGGCACGGATGTGCAAACTGGGGTAGGGGAGGCGTGACATAGGTGTGGGTGTTAGTGCTGAGGGGGCGGATGAAGGGCACGGCATAGTGAGTGTACGGGCCAGAGGGGGAGGGGCGCAGATGAAGAGCTTCACGAGGGTGCTTTATTCGGTAGCGGGTGCGCGCGCGGAGGAAGAGTGGTGAGCGTATTGTGGCAGAGGGGGTGCAGGTGATAGGTGTGTAAATAGTGGTAGTCGGCAGAACTACCGATTTACACACCACACACACACACACGTGCACCACGCTTGCATGCGCACACGTGCACCATGCGTGCATGCGCGCCCGCCCACCCGCATGCATGCGCACACACACACACACACACACAC
Organism: Conus ventricosus; assembly: GCA_018398815.1. Lineage (NCBI taxonomy): Eukaryota > Metazoa > Mollusca > Gastropoda > Neogastropoda > Conidae > Conus > Conus ventricosus. The sequence continues at coordinate 17,624,362 of CM031600.1, read as the reverse complement.
GCACACACACACACACGCGCGCGCGCGCGAAGCCACGGGAACGAGAAGATGGAAAGAAGCTCAACGTATGAAAAAAAAAAAGAGAAGACAATCTAATGAAAAAAAGCTTCAGAACTGTTCTTTGACCTGTGTTTTATCGATTATCTGCTCTTACCTGAGGCTACTCCACGGCTTCTGACCCACATACACACGCTCAGAGAGAGAGAGAGAGAGAGAGAGAGAGAGATTTTACACGAATGTGAACGAGTGTTTCAGTTTTGTTTTGTTTTGTTTTCAACGACATTCCAACCTCAAGTACTCCAGCTGAAGTTTGAAGCGGAAGTTGAATTCCACGTTGAAACTACCTGTTCAAAATAACACCGCTGAACAAGAATGTAACCAACATCAAGTTTCACACACACACACACACACACACACACACGCACACACACCTATTGTTCAGGACATAATCCATTAATTGTGCTTAATTATCAAGCCTCCGGGGTTGTCGACCACAAAAGACGACCGCAGAAGTGTTCAGCTGTTGGTGGCCTGTGACATAGATCGGGCTGTCTCCAACACAGCTCCCCGGGACAGGCGGTGAAAGAAGGACACCCGCGAACGTGTGTTGTCAGTGAACTACTACACACAAGCCGTAGGTCGCTTCGCTTCAGCACAACGACAGCTTTCGTGTCGCGTGGGGAAATTCAAGGGCGACCTGCTAGCAAGTGGTGGAAGCGTTTGGCGTGCCTGTTACGTTTTTGTGCTCGAGCTACTACCAAACACCACGTCAGATCATGCACAACTCGGAGATAGGACCCCCCGTCAGTACACAAGGTGAGGAGGAAATCACAGCTACGGTCACCATGCACCATATTGATTTTCCACACCTGTCTGTCCACCTTATCCTTTTGTTTGTTTACCCTTCCCCGCCGCTGCCATTGCCGTTGTCACGCGAAAGCGCAGAGATGAAATCCAGTGGAGTTTTCATTCACAGGTGAACACGGAAGATGCCCGTGTCACACGCGATGTTGTGGAATTGATAGCAGATGCTTTGATTGGATTGTGTAGTGTCCAGCGTTGATGGGGAAGCATAAAGGAGCAGACAGTTTAAACACACTTCAGGGCATTTTTGTTAAGGGCTCAGTGAGTACGTGCGTGTATACTAGCATGCATATGCGCACCTTCGCACACGTGCCTGTGTGTGTGTGTGTGTGTGTGTGTGTGCTGTGATTCTATGTGTGTGTGTGTGTGCGTGTGTGATAGCATAAGCTTTCATGTAGATCTGTGAGGTAGTGAGTAGAAAGTGAGTGAGTGCGTGCCAGTGTTCTTGCGTGCTAGCCTGTGTTCTATGAGTGTAATATCGCTGATCTCTATTTATATCATTGATGGAATGTGTGTGCATGTGTAAATTGGTAGTTCTGCAGTGACGACCTCGCAGACTGCAGGCAGTCAAAATGAGAGCGTACCCATGCATACTCAAACACTGACTGTCCACAACACGTTGGTGTTTGATTAAAAGTCGTGTGTATCGCCCATACACGCACCTCTCGCCCGGGATTTGTGTTGTGGCGACGTCCGCGAGCTGTTAGGCCTAAATATAGATCTAGGTCATGGGACATCCTTGACCTTTCCCTTGTCAGTCTTCAGGTCGTATTTTTACCTGTTGGGCGGAAATGTTTGGCTGAGTTCAGAATGTTTTATTATTTACCAAAGTTCTAGTTTTACTTATGTCCTAGAAAACAAAGCAGAGCAATGTGGATTTTTTTTTTGAAAAAAAAGGAAAAAAAAAAAGGTTGAAACACCTAAGCAGTGAAAGTCGGCAGAAGTTCAGTTCAGGTGCCCTTACTTTCGCTTCTACATATCTTACATATTTATTCATTGTTGTGTTTTCTTTCCATCACAGAGCAAACTGACATTTATTAGAAAATATCCAATTACTATACCGAATAGATGCACAAACTGGCATAATTCAATTATTCTGGCATTAGTATTTGACTATGAGAAGCTGTCTTCAAAAAGAAGTCATCAATTACGTGGGGATTTGAAACTGGCTCAACTCGATTTTGCCGAGCTCCTAACCCATTGTTTTGTCAGTTCGGGTTGTAATTAATGAATGAAAAACTGTTCATTCATAATTGTAGGTCTGCATAATGTTTGAAACTTATACGATGCTTGTGATAACGGTAAGCAGCAAACGTCACCGCTCAGTGTTTGAAAAAAATTGTACGACGCTTGTGATCACGGCAGGTGATAAACGTCACATATACCATGCCGATCAACTGAATTCCGTTACCTGAATCTGCAGATGTGTAGAGACCTATGACCTTCGTAAAGATTATGATCTGCAAGTCCCGTCGTAAAGATTATGATCTGTAAGTCCCGTCGTAAAGATTATGATCTGCAAGTCCCGTCGTAAAGATTATGATCTGTATGTCCCGTCGTAAAGATTATGATCTGCAAGTCCCGTCGTAAAGATTATGATCTGTATGTCCCGTCGTAAAGATTATGATCTGTATGTCCCGTCGTAAAGATTATGATCTGTATGTCCCGTCGTAAAGATTATGATCTGTATGTCCCGTCGCAAACAAGAGAAAGAACAAGGAGACGCTGCTTGGCAAAATAAAGTCAGCATGACTTTAGAGAAAAAAAAATGTATGTATATATGGAATCCCAGCTGATCAAACGTCTGCGTCCTGTATCCTACAAGCAGGACAGTAGGCTACTAAAGAAAGATTTCACCAACAGCGTTGTTGCGTTCCTTCGCTTTCTCTTCGCTTTGAATCTGTATATACGACGGGCTTGGCCAGATGGCGCACAGGTCTGCCGATGCAAAACTGCGTGTGAGATTGTCAAGGATAGGTAGAGTGTTTGCTGTTGAGGTTCTGTCAAGGATAGACAGAGTGTTTGCTGTTGAGGTTCTGTCAAGGATAGATGAAGTGTTTGCTGTCGAGGTTCTGTCCATCCTGATTTTGCGGCTGCTCAAATCAGAGCAAATGACCACCTTGAGACAGAACAAAAGAAAAAAAAAGTTTTGAACGTTACAACAGTGGATATAACTTCTATGTTATGATTTTAATATTGCATTTTTCAACCCATAGAAATCCACAAAGATGAGTACATGAATGAGGAAAAGAGGCTGGGGTGGAAGAATGGAGAATGAAAGGCAGGGGTGTAAGTAATGAAATGTGCAGTGGTTCAAGACACTGTGGGGGTGGGGGGGGGGGGGGGGGGGCACAAAGGAGATGGAGTGAGAGCGACAAAGAGCGGCGGAAACTGAGGATGGGAAGGGGGAGCGTGAGAAGTGGGGAACGTAGGGGGGGGGGGGGGAGGAAGGAGAAGGGGGTTATAAATTCCATAGGGGTGTCTGTCATTATTTCCAGCTATACCGACTCCAGTTTCTTGGTTATCTAAATGGCTCAGAGGAGGAGGAGAGGGAATTGGAAAGAAGAGACAATGGGGGGGGGGGGGGGGGGGGTAAATAGAAGCAGGGAGGGGAACAGTGTTCGTGGAAAAGACGGTCAAAGGAAAGCAGAAGGGATATGCTGGGGAGGGAGGGAGGGTGGGTAGGTGTCCGGGTTCAATACTAGAGGATGGAAAAGCTGAGAGGGTGCGTGAGGGAAAGTGTGTGTGTGTGTGGGGGGGGGGGGGGGGGCGGGGGGGGGTCCTTCGAACGAGACTATAAACCAAGGTTCCGTGTGTTTACTGATGCATTATATTTTGCACACACGTAAAATCCCATCACCAACTTTCGGAAGAGATGATCAGTTCGGCCGTTGACATGGATGACGTGTTATGCATAGCATGCACCCTGAGCGAAAAACCGAAAGAAGAGGGTGGGGGGTTGTGTTAAGAATTTTATATTGATTGCATGAACACAAGAAAACGAATAAATGTAAAGCCAGCAGGCAACTCTTTAGTCGCCTCTACTCGGGTAGGCAGCCCGTTATGTGAACAAAAGCGTGCAGTGTATAAAGCGCCTTGACCTTGGTTTCTAACCGAGGATAGGCGCTATATAAGTACTTATAAGGATAATGTTCTGTTGTTTTCCGATTCTATTATTTCACACACGCGCGTACGCTCACGCACGCACACACACGCACGCACGCACGCACTTACGCACTTACGCACGCACTCACGCACGCACGCACGCACGCACGCACGCACGCACGCACGCACACACACACACACACACACACACACACACACACACACACACACACACACACACACACAGAGTGCTGTAGCTACAGGTGACTTTTTCCACATTGTTCTCTTGGTTTCCGTGTTCCGTTGTTTCATCAGGTCAGGGCCCGAGAGACGCCTGATGAACGGGAAGGAAGGCTGTGAACTTGACATGGAAGAAACCGGCGGCCTGCACTGCTGAAACACGCGATGCTGTTGTGAAGCAGGACTTTGGATGATGGACGCCGCCTGTCGCTGACATGGCCATGGTGTGCAGCAAGGCAGGGGGCAGGCTGTTCCTTCCCAGCGCCAGTCAACAGGGTTTTTGTCTGCTGGTGATCATCACGCTGTGTTGTGCCATCCTCTACGTCCTGATCAGACACTTCGCCTCTGCACCCATGAGGTACCTGACCTGGCCGGATCATCCGACACGACATCTGTACCTTTCGTGGATTTCGTCGATCCGGACCTGAGTTACGTTCGGCGCATGTTTTACAGCGGTAGGTTGGCGGCGAGTCAGGAGCCCGACTTTCCTGCAAGAAACGGCGCAGTGAGCGACGGTCAGCTCCATGGCTACAACGTCACCGTCTTCCATGGACAGCGAAACGTGCATCGTCAGGACATCTGCGTCCCCTTCCACGTGCCTGGGAATCGGACGTTGAAGATTTGCGTCTACGAGCGGACGGAGGACCAGATGATCTCCTCCTACCTGCAGGACCATGGAGTGTGGGAGAAGGAGCAGGTTGAGGGCATGGCTGACCTGCTTCTCCGTGATGATGCCACCAGTAACAGAGAGAGGAGAAGAGTCGGTGCTCTTTCACTGGAAGCTGTCCAACACGCAGAGGACGTTAACGACACCGTGTCCGCCATGTTCCGGCGAAGTCCTCGCGGGGAAGTGCGGGGAAGGAGGACGAAGAATGGGACCAAAAGCTGAGCGTGGTGGACGTGGGCTGTAACATAGGGGTGTACACGCTGGCCGCCGCCAGCCTAGGTCACCCGGTGCTGGCAGTGGACCCCGTGCAGTCCAGTCTGCAGCTCCTGGACACGTCCCTGCGCTTGGCTGGTATCCGGCCTCGCGCCACGCTGTTGCTGAACGCGCTGTCTGACCTGCCCGGGCCTGTGCAGGTCCACCTCGACCCCACCAACAAAGGAGGGTCATCCGTGTCCCAGAACCGGCTCAACCCAGCACGGGCGCGGGGCCACCTGCCCACCGTCTGGGCACTGTGTCTGAATCACTTAGTGACGCTGGTGCCCTCACGCCGCCTCTTTCTGAAACTGGACATCGAGGGATGGGAGGCGCGAGTCTTGCGCTGCGGTTCGGACTTCTTCCAGCAGCTAGACGTGCGCTGCGTGCTGATGGAATGGCTCTTCTTAAGACAACACCGCACAGGGGCTAACGTCGTCGATTTCATGATTCGCAACGGTCTCCTGCCTTACTCTGACGTCACAAAGACCACGTTTCTGAGCCCTGGCCAGTACCATACCTGGCCGGATAACGTGTGGTGGCTGAAGCGCTGACACTGTACCGACACTGACCATGCTGGCACTGTTCTGGCAGTAGGCTAACACTGACTGTTCTGGAACCGACGGTGCTGACACTGTACTAATGTTTACTGTACTGGCACTGATGGTGCTGACACTATGCTAATGTTTACTGTACTGACGCAGACTGCTTTGGCTCTGACCGTGTTGACATTGTACCGACACTTGGAATGTACTGACTTGGGTGAATTTGTGGGATGACACTGATGGTGCTAATAATATTTACAGAGCCGACATTGACAAGAATAGTGTTCGTTTTTTGCTGTGTTTTATTGTTCTTTCTTCATTTCAGTTGATGTCTTCATCCATTTTCTCTTCAACTTTATCCACGTTTCATACGTCCTGTTCTAGTTGTCGCTCTTCATCTGCCGGTTTCTTTTTGTTTTTTCATTGTAGCGTGTGCAGTTGTCTTTGATCTAACTTATCAGCGGAAAGACAAGAAAGACATCTTCTAGGATGAAAAACTGTATCTTCGTCCGGTATTCCTGCATCTGCATTCACCTTATCTTCTCTGATTGTTTCAATCTCCATAAATTTCATCTGTATATGCTTGATCATTTAAAAGGGATACATTTAATTTCCCAAAGGCGTTATGCTAGACAGTTGATTTACATTTTGGTCTCGGTGAAATAGCAGAATGATCTGTTCTATTCAATTTCTGCATGGTCTACAAATGAAGTGACTGAATCTAAAAAATGAATCAGAAAAAAATGTCTACATCTGTTGAAAGGGTTGGTTCTTCTCCACGTGCAGCAGAGACATATTGGGTTTAAATATCTCGTGGTCATTTGTCGTTAAGATCCCAAACTTCCAATCATATTTGTCAACTTCCTTTTTCGCTTTGGGATTATTTATATGTTTGTATTTATGCTAACCCAGGGTCGAGAACCAGATTAAAATCTCGATCATTACTACATTTTCACCATTGATCTCTTTTGTCTGTGCTCGCACACACATATTTAGCTTGCCTGAGCATGTGCACACGCAAAGATACGAGTAAAAATGCATGTAAATTCAAATAAAAGCATGCATGCACCTCGCAAAACAAAACAAAACAAAACAAAACAAAAAAAAAAACCTGATCATGCAAAAGCACTCGCCAACACAACACAGCAACAGTGAACGCAGTCTTCGTTCATTGCCAACTGACTTGAAGCAAGTGTTGAAATGAACAATGACGATAAGTCATTGCCTGGTTCGGTCGTTCTTGTGACTTCTTTTCATCCTTCGCCGCTTTGACTGAAATAAGAAGTAAGTTACGCTGTCGCTGTCCGGCCTTCAAGTCCTTCGATCGCAGCTACGTTGTACTGTGGAAAATATAATTAAGATAGGCCTAGCTTCGTGAGGTCTCGGAATAATCACATGACCTCTAGATGATATCTTAGCAAACCTTCACCCGGTCGCTAGAACTTGTCGAAACAACCGTTCAGCTCATTTCGATACGACCTGACCTCAGAGTCGAACAGCCTGGAGGAGAGACAGAGAAACGGTGATGGGCTGATTCGGGATGGATTTCAATCATTACAAGGTGGTGATGATGGTGATAGGTGTGTGTGTGTGTTGTGTGTGTGTGTGTGTGTGTGTGTGTGTGTGTGTGTGTGTGAGAGAGAGAGAGAGAGACGATTAAGAATCATATGTGGTCATCAGGAGTTGTCTCCAATCTCTCGTTAAATCGATCCAGACAACAACAACAACAACAGGAAAAGAAAGTCGGCTGTAGTAAAATCTTCTAAGGCTTCCAGCAGAAGATTCACAATTTAATACTCACATGACTGTCGCAACGGCCCGAAAATAAAGCTGTGTCTTGCGCCCATTCTCAAACACTTTCTCAATCGCATTCTTTTAATTACCCTCTTTCAACCCCCTCCCCCCAAACCCGTCAATGAAACTGAAAGACAGATAAACGTGGCGCAGCACAGCCAATAAAAAAGAAAGAGTATTCTGGATTGTTGGAGAATCATGATCTATTACAGCCAGGCAAAAATATGATTTCCCAGAAAGATCAGGAACCATGACATACACAAGACACGTTCTGGAAGCTTCGTGCACTTTCGGCACAATTTGATGCCATGATACGAAATCTGTTTACTTGGGAGTTCTCTCTTGGCCGTCGACGAGGCGAGCGTGTCCCGCCTTCTCCCTGTGAACTCACATAAAATGTACTTGCAGCAAGAGTATTTTCATCTGTGGAGGTGCTTTGATGACTTTTTTTTCCCGATGTATTCTCCATAAATGATTCAAATTTTCTGCGATTTTGTTCCGTGAGAATTTTCAGAACGAATATATCGCGAAGCTCAGTCGGATATTGATAGGTAAATTTAGCGCTGTGTGCGTGGTCATTTGGACTAGCTCGAGTTCTTCCCAGTCCGAAACATTGTATAGCTCAGATGACCTGTTTCAAGCATAAGCCGTCCTGTACTTTCTCAGACAGCTGTACAACACATACAGAATTTCCCCTTTCTGACAGCAAGAAGTAAACAAACAAAACAACAACAACCAACGACAACAACAGAAAACAGAAAATCACAACAGATCTGACTTAAGACAGTAATTCAGACATGGAGTGACTGAGAGGGAAAAAAAACGAAAACATATAGAATGTATGAAAGAAAACTTCGCATCTATCAGTGTGAAAGATGACGTACAAAGGTTCAGCGAAGAGACCTTCGAAATCTTGGACACTTCGACGTGTTGGGTGGAGGTTTGACAGTGAAGCTTTTCGAACTTCAACAAAACGGGGACAGGCTGTCAGAGAGGGTGTGAAACATGTCAGGGGGAGACAACACCTGGCTGTGCTCTCAGCTGGAAGCAGTCTGCAGGGAGAGTCGGGGACCAGACTGAAGCCCAAAATGAGACTGGTCAGCATGGTGGTCAGTGTAACGCCAGGGTGCACGGGATCCGAGAGGGAAACGAACTGCAGAGGAGACGGGGACGCACTGCATTCGAAAATGTGTGGACGCATTTACCCCCCCCCCCCCCAAGAAAAAAAGAAGTGTATCTGTGCTTCTCGAGGAAATGGAAACGGTTCACCGTGTAGGGTGAGCCAGGAGAACGACGGTGGACATTGAGCACAGCAGTCTGGGACCTATTCTTCGTTTTCTTTTTTCTTTTTTGATTTTTTTGTTTTACAAATTAGAATGAAACACCGACAAACTGGCATGTCTGTCAGTGAGGACTTACCATGGTGTGTTACTGCGGCCAAGCTGTGAAGTGCTTTCTGCTGGGTCCTGAATGGAACTAGTTTTCTCCGGTTGTCATTAGGAATCTGCTTCCGTTTGAAGACACGAGTTGTGTTGAGCTGGCAAAATGTTGTGCATAGGGAGGTCACGGAAGTCTGTCGTCTGTGTGTCCTCATCATCTTCCATGAAGACCCAGGCCTGTGGTTCTCCGCTAGGCGACAGACACAAACACGAACAGTAAAGTCCCCGAAAGAGCTAGAAGATTAGCCAAAGTTGGTGATTTCCTCACAGCCTCATGGCCATGAGGACGATCGAAACTTGCCGATAGTTGTCCACAACCCAAGATTGTCCACAATCCAAGAATAAAGGAGTCGGTAGCCTGTCGTTCAGGGAACGTGATTTATAGCTTGTAATGCATCATCTTTGGCCTGGTCCACGGTTTGTTTTCTGGTTTGTTTTTATCAATCTCCATCTCTCTCTTGTCTAGAACCGATCCTCGATTGTTTATAATCTATGGCTAGCCGTTCAAGTTTGTGATATACGGCCTCTAGTTCAATGTATACCGTCCCTGCCTATGATCGATGGATCTATGGTTTGTGGTCTCTGACTCCTGTCGACTGTCTTTCATAGTCTGAGCTAAACAGTCAAAAGTCGACACAACCTGGGTGTGTGGTCTGTGACAGGTGTTCATCATTCGCGGTCTGTGGCGTGCCGGCTCTGGTTTCAAGCCTGCGTGAAAATGTAGATCATCGTCTGAGATTGAACATTCTTTGCCAAATGGCCTGAGGGCATCATTTTTCGTACTGTTTTCTGTGAAAAGTTGAAAATTCAGGACTGGAAACTGCGAGCTGTCGTCTCTCACGCCTGGTCCCTGGTTCTTGGACTTGAAGACAACGGTATGTGGTCGGTGATGTAGGGAATGTGATTGAAGGTCTGTTGTCCGTGGCCTGGGTCGTGCTGTTCATTCGGGTCTGGCGCGGTCCCTCACTTTATAGCAGCAGATTCCGGCAGACAGGAGAAACAAGATGAAGAAGGCGGCGTGCACGAGGACGTACTTCATAATGGGAAGCTCTCTCATGTCTTTGTCTGAACCAGAGAGGAGGCAAGAATCAGAAAAAAATAACAGGTAAATAAATAAGTGAATTTAAAAAAAGTATGTATATGAAAACAGAATACACAAAACATGGAAAGGTTGGGAGTGGGGGATTGGGGCAGAGAGAGTGAGATTATTCCATTCAGTCCACGCCATTTACAGTCCAATGAGAGCAAGTCGGTGAGAATGATTGTGAGAAGGTTGTTAACCTTTGAGAAAGGGGGTGGGGAGGGGATGGGGGACGAATTTTTTGCCGCCCTTTCAGCGATGAAACCTTGTAGACCAGGGGCGTGTAAAAACACGTTTCAATATACTCCCTCCATTTTCCCCTTCCCCGCCCTCATTTTCTGTAAACCCATCTTCCTTTTGCCCTGCACACACACACACACACACACACACACACACACACACAACACACACACAGACACACACACACAACACACACACAGACACACACACACACACACACACACACACACACACACACACACACACACACCACACACACACACACACACTAATGTGTGCACGATGACGTACTTCACAATGGGAAGCTCTCTCATGTCTGCATCTGAACAAGACAGGGGGAAAGAATAAAACAAAACAACAAAATTTGTTTTGGAATGATCCCTACTACTCGGTGTGGGAACCTGAGATGCAAATGTTTGAACATAACTCTTTTTCCATTTCTCCTCTCTTATGACAGTTTTGGTTAGCCATTTGGCATGCATGCAGGTAGGTGTGTGTGTGTGTGTGTGTGTGTGTGTGTGTGTGTGTGTGTGTGTGTACAGCAATATTTGTGCATAATGCTTCTTTTTAAATTAGTTGTGTTTAGAGCAATATGGCCCACAGCATGTGTATGTGTGTGTGTGTGTGCGTGTGTGTGTTAATATTTATTTTGTACATGATTCTCCTTTTCTGTTCCTTTGTTTAGAGCCATAACACATGTGCATTTGTGGGTGAGTGTGTCTGCATGAGTGTGTGCGTGTGCAGAGCTTTTTTTTCGTGCGCTTAGAGTTGATTTCATCAAGATTTTGCGCCTCATAAATACCATTATTATTATTATTATTATTGCGTAACCCCCCTACCTGAGTTTCTCGACTTTTTTTTTTGCAGTTCTATTAGCTTTCTCAATCATGGAAAGAATGCGAAGTTGAGATGTGGATATTTTGAGACTAAATCTTAGTATTTAAGTAAAACTGATGTGGACATTTTGAAACTGGGTCTTAGTATTTAAGTAAAACTGGAATGTTCGAGGACGATGAAGAAAAACATTTTCCGGGTGTTTAACTGATTTGTAACCCAATTTTGTAGATTGAAAAAAAGTACAGCACACAACACACATGCGCGCGTGCACACTCACACGCAAGCACGTTCGCAAACACACACACGCAAGCGCACGAACGCACGCACGCTTATAAACACACCCACATGGGTGCATGAGCGTGTATCTACGTATGCATGTTTACATGGAGGTTTATGGTCTTTCGACTGCTTTTCACAAAGTCGAAGAACAAAACGACCTACCTTAGGACAGTAACCAGTTTCCATCCATCTTCCCTATTCGGGTAAACAACGCTAAAACATTTGAAATCGTGAATAACGCTAAAACTTATGAAAAGTCGTGAAGAACGCTAAAACATTTGAAATCGTGAAGAACGCTAAAACATTTGAAAAGTCGTGAAGAACGCTAAAACATTTGAAATCGTGAAGAAAGCTAAAACATTTGAAATCGTGAAGAACGCTAAAACATTTGAAATCGTGAAGAACGTTTGAAATCGTGAAGAACGCTAAAAAATTTGAAATCGTGAAGAACGCTAGAACATTTGAAATCGTGAAGAACGCTAAAACGTTTGAAATCGTGAAGAACGCTAAAACATTTGAAATCGTGAAAAACGTTTGAAATCGAGAAGAACGCTAGAGAACAGCATTTTACCAATTCTAACTCACTTGCTCCTCCACCAAGTTTTTGGGCGAAAGTGGCCTAAAAGCGCCTTTTCCTGTTCTCTGAAGTAAGATTCATAACAAAATAGTTATCTCAAACAAACATACTGACAAACATAAAGT
>CM031600.1:17593987-17612217 GCA_018398815.1 Conus ventricosus | reverse complement strand
CTGTAGGATCATTATGCAGGTCATGGAGTTCCTGAGGATATTCTAAGTCAACTTCTAGAATGTATCCACGCTGTTGATCAGGCGTTAAACTGCCCAACCACTTTAATGCCTTTTGAATATTATTTGGAATCGCCGCCTGTGTACATTTTAAAGTTGCGTAATGGAAGCGATTGCGCCATAGCCCATCCATACAGATTGTTTGCATCTAAATACATAAGATAGTTAGGCCTTTTACTTGGATCATAGTCGTCCAAGTATTTGTTGTTTGCTTTACAGTAATGATGCGATGCCATACTAATTCCTCCACGCAATCCGTTTTCAATCATCTGTATCTTGGTAGGTCAGACAATAAATCAATCTGTACTCCAGTAAACTTTAAGAAAGCATCCCAACTCATCCCGGGCGCAGAAATGTAATGCGCGGGATCCAGGCTATAATGTTTCATGCAGGTCTTTCTATAATTTTCAAAGACGTCCGCCAACAAACATACATCTGCCATCAAGTATGAATCATGATAGTCTCCCATCGTTTTACAATCTAACTTTTGCCAAGCATCTTGAGCATGCTGGTAATCGGAGTCGCTAATGTCCTTTCCTCTAAGACTAGAAAAGAACGCGCCTTTAGGCGGAAGTGTGTCTTCATCAAACCTTTCCAACTGTTCATGTACTCATAAGGGTAAACGCCCTTTCTAACAAGAGTTGAGTCAAAATATTCTTCCGTTATTGGCAGGACTTTAAGGACATAGCCAGTGCCTCTAATGAGCCCATCATGTGCTGCATAGAGTCATAAAAAGACATGTTATTTAAAGTGAAACACATGTACTTTTCTGATGACTGTGCGATGCATGACACCCTAAAGGCATCGTCTACTGCTTTCATATAAGGTGAGAGTCGTAACCCCGCAAGTTATGAAAGAATACAGGCAGCTTCCATGTCTTAGGATCAAACTTTAGTTGAAGATTGCATTTACTGTGCGCTGCACCTCTAACTTCCCACTAATGTGATCATGGTCTCTTACTGTGGGGTTTACACTCTTGGACGTTAGCTCTAAACCGCAAATCCAACAATGCGTGGCTGAGTCATACTGTTGTTGGTCTTCAGGCGCCATATGATTCAGATAAATTCAGATTATTAGAACAGTCATTGCGCACTTGCTGCATGCGTTTTAAGAATGTTTCTGCAGCATCTGGTCCTCTATATAATTCTGGTTCTGAATAAACGCCATCCGACCTAACAATAATGAAGGCAAATGAACAAATCTGATGATTACTCATTAAGACTGTTTTTCGAAGTTTTTGTGGCGCTGGCCCTTCATAAGGAACAATAAGCGACTCGAAGTCTGCGTAAACTACGTATGGACTTGTTTGCAGCCGTTTCCAGTTCTTAAAACTAACTTTAGATCCTGGCGGGGGCGTAGTTAGTTCTGTCTTACAGTCTACAGAACTTTTACAATGTTTTATATGTTCACTCGCGGCTTGCACAGATGGAATTCTTGTTAAACATTTTCTGCAGAATTCTTGTATGTTAGTGTTTTTTGAAGTATGCGCAATAATCTGCTCATTGTGCGTATCAATGTGTAATGGGGCAGCCCTGCTGGCGAAAACATTAGGAGTAAGTCCACATGACTTTTGGCTGGTTCGCCTATTGTTGGACTGTTCTTGGACACTTTAATTGGCGCCAAATTTGTTTCCTCATCCCATGTGTATACATTAACAGTTATTGGGTTGTTTTGTTCTTCAAACTGATCAATTTGGTCTACACTAACAGGAAAGGATATTCCATTGAAGTTAAGATCTTTGGCGTATTGCCGATAGTTAGTCACTCTCTCTGCGTGTTCGCGGACATGATGCAGCCTTGCAAGAACGCACCACATGAAACATTTGTTGTCTGAATTTTTTATGTTTACAACTGCTCTCTTTAAAGCCAACTCCCGAGGTAGTGGAATGTAAGCCTGCCTACAATCGGCGCATACTTAGCCTGTTTTAATCTAATCTCTAGGACTTCGCCCTCTGACCAGCCAGAGCCTCTCATTTTAGCTTCTTCAGCGGCCACATCAAACTGTGTAAGCAGTTGGTCTGCCCAACCAGGTGTTAAGTCATTATGAGAAAGAATAGTCTGTTGTTTAGTTGAGACCCAGACTTCTAGATTTTCTTCATTTATTGTTACATAGTCGATTAAAACAGCTAACATTACTTTAACTGGCGGGTCTATTGTTAGTTTGCCTGGAACTTGAGAAATTGCATGTACAACGCTTGCCTGTACGTTTGTTGGGTCAATGACTTCTAAATCAATATCATTCAGTGCTCTTGATAAACGCTCTCTCTCAAGCATTCCTTCAAACAATTCGTCTTGTCCTTCATATATCTTAGCCATGCTGTCTTTCTTTTCTAAGCCAAAATTTATTTAAATTAAAAAAAAAAACTTAATCAGAACCAATATCAACGGTCTTTTTGTGCTTGGACTCATAAACTAAAGTATAAACACCTTTTGGTGTTGTTAATGTGAGCTGTTTAGAACAGAGTTTAATGTCTCGTTTACTTTTTTTAAGCATTCCTTTTTTATCTGCTCGGGGTCTGGCTGTTGAGAAAAACTTGTCCCCGCCTTTCTTTGAAGATCAAACTTTTGTCTTTTGTAGTCATCAAAATCGGCCTGTAAACGATTAAATTCTTCATCCGTGATGTTTGAGTCAGCTAGCGCTTTATTTATTATCAGCTTGAAGGAACTAAGTTTAGCTGTTATTAGTTGAACCATAGCTGTGTGCTTTTGGAGTTTAGTTTTTATTTTTTTGCTGGCAGCACCTACAGCTAATGAACACAGACCGAGAGCTAAAGACAAACCTCCTAGAGGTAAAGCTGCCGGTGCACCTACGCCTGTTGCTAAGAGGCCTACACTTGTTCCTGCCGATAGAGCACTTATAGTCGATGCTCCAGTATTAACATAAGTAACAGCATTAAAGGCAGCAGAATACCTTCGTTTGGTTTTGCTGTATTTTGAAAGGTCCTGCTCTAGTTTTTGTTGCATTTGTGTAATGTTTGTTAATCTGAAGGTTTTTATGTTAGGGCTTTCTATAACAGCAGAATTGCCTGCTATCCCTTCTTTTGGCATCTCCGGCGCTGTAGGCACATTTGGATAAATCTGAACAGACATGCTTTTTAAAAATGAAAAATAATTTAGTATAATACATATTCTAATCTGTTAGCTTCAATATTTAGCTGTGCATCATATAATAAAAACAAATGTACATTAAGTGGTTTATCGGCTTCTTCTTCTTTATCAATTTGAATGTTTATTACGTCTCTCACAGTTCTCCCGCTTCCATACAACTGATTATCCTCGTTGACCTTAGGTCAATCCATAAACCGTATTTTGTTGTTAAATAATCATCAAGCCTAACATTGTGAAGATGTAAATCTTTAGACACTAGGTCTGCTGTTGGATTTCTACCCCTCCCACCCCCAAACAATTTTCTTATTTCGTCAAAATGATGATAAGGTCTAAGCCCGCTAGCGTAGATTTGGTTAGGACTACCGTCAATTGTACATTGCACTTTCGTTATTTTAGGATTAAAAAACTTTTCACTTGCTCTTTTGAACGGTTCTTCATCTTCACACAGCAATAAAATACCTTTAAGCGATCTTGCAGCAACGCTAAAACTAAAATTCCATATAGTGTCTGCCCTGCTTCTGGGATATGTTGTATGATGAATCACTCTGTCGTAATATATTGCTAATCTTGACTGATATTGTTGTTCAATCAGCCTTGCTAAATTAGGGTTGCTAACAACGTCAAACTCTAACGAGATGTCAGAAATGCTGTACTTTGCTTCGGTGTCTGATGATATGATAACACGTTTGTATTCATTAAAAGTTAGTTCATATGACAATCTGTCTTTTAATGCTCCTTGAAAGTACGGCGCATGCGCTTTTAACAACTCAAAATCTAAAGGAATGGAAAAGCGATTTCCATACGCAAACTTTACGGCTACATACTTTTTGACGTCTTTAGTATCCCCAGCGCCTATTCTATGTTTTAGTGCTTCTTCATTTTCAATTCCTTGAAACGCAAGATCAGCCCTTTCATTCCCGGTTAGCCATAGATCAGAATAGGTTAAAAATATGTCTGCATTGTGTAAAGAAAATATTTCTTGCCCCTCAAGTTTATAGAAATTTTCTTAACGATTGCCCGCCCCAGATTCTGTACAACTGTCCTGTTTGGGTCTGTTGTTGAAACGAGTTCTATTTTGAAAGTAAGACGGGCAGAGCCTGGCACAATCACTTCATCCGCTCCTAGGTCTGGAAATTTGACAGTAAGAATTTGATCCGCATCAATAGTAGATGGATTATTTGGAACAGTAATATTCCGTTTATTTCCCTTCACGCCATGGGCCTCTTTCAGGTTTCGATGCGGGTCAAGAATCGAGCCATATGTTTGGTGTGGCCATTTTTATGAAGCAAAATAAAAAGGTACTTATTTAAAAACATGGCAGGAATTGAAGGCGAAGAATGAGGAGATGTTTTTGATCTTGAGAACGAACATGAGTGAAAATGATCCCTTTGACAGCAGCATCGCTCCAATGCCGCTCAATGCGGCATGATGTAACAAGAAAGGATGGTTTACATCAGTGTTCCAAAGTTTAGGTCATGAACCTCCCGAATTATAACCCAAAGGATTTTGAATAAAAGATGATCATTTGTTTGTGAGGAGCGACCAAGGACAACTGGCCAGCTTACAACTAAAAAAGGACCCATCAAAGTTTTTAGCCGTGTTTCAATTAGAAATTGAACTCTGTGTAAAGATCAAAAAAATCGCCTTGGCCTTGTTAGGCGCAAAATTAAGGGCGAGGCAGTTTCTAAACTCCCATAAACACACTGCTAGAACGCCCAACATATAACCATATGCAAAACCATGGAACTTAAAGAATTAATCAATCAGCAGGGCGAATTAATAAATACTATAGAAGCAGAAACCATTTTTCAGAAGAAACAGCCGTTATAGAAGACTATACACGTCCACCGCTACACATGCGAGAACGAACGGCCCTTGATCATCTTTTAAGAAACCTCAGAGGCGAATTAAACAAACAATTAAAGCAAAACTAGGTGAACTAATGGGCATATAAAAAGAGAAAAATATAACTCTGGAGGCTGAGATGACGCCAACGTAGGGCCTGATATTAAAAAAAGAATCGCCCAAAGACTAAAAGAATCTCGAACAGAAAAAACGGCAAGACAGAAGTGACGACTAACTAACCGGGACCAATTACGAACTCAAGTGAAGAGAATAAGAGAAACTATCCGAAAAATTTTGATATGAAGACACAACGCTAGCAGAAGAATCCGAACGCTTTTAGAGAGCAAGGCGGGCACAGACAAGCGTATAACGGCCTTAGGATTGTGGCAATAAAGTACACAAGTAATGCTATACAGGCGGCGGGTGCTGGGTTCTGTGCCTCCACCGCCATCGCCTCCGCCTGATTAATCATGGGTATAAAAACAGCTTGAGCAGATTGCGAAGTTATTAAAAAAAATAGCCGGTAAAGCTAAGACTCTTTACCGGGTATTAGTGGGGGTATTGTGTACTGGCTTTGTGTCTACTTGCAAGCAAAGTTAGTTGCTTTATGGCCGAGCACTTATGTCATTTAGTTTCTTGTATATGGGTACTATTAGTAAGATAAAGACCAAGTAATCCTATGCCAGTTAATCCCAAGAACAAGCGCTGTCGTGCAGAGGCTGGGTCAACGCGCACAGAGTACCGCGTGCTGTTGCTGAGTCGTTCAATGACTTTTGGGGTTTGGACTTCGGGGATTAGATGACTTAATCATGGGTGTTTCTTTTAATTGGTTGTAATAGTCTGGCTCAGAATTTATTCCGTGTTTCACAACCTTCTGTTCATTGCCTTGCTATAAGAATTTCCATTATTAGAAGTTTATTATTGTTTGCCGACGGGAGGTCTGAGGTCAGAAGGCACATGTATATTCCTTGCCAACCGGAAAGTCTACTTTCGAGATCCTTGCGTATTGTAAAAACATGTGGTACCCTTTGGAATCTTGGAAGGGTAAATCAACTGGTAGATTTAATGCGCCTCTAAATTTTGCTAAGTATTGTTGTGGTGCGTCAAAGCCATAAGGATCAGTTATGCTTGAGCTTGCCTGTGCTGCGAACCTAGCAAACACCAACGAATACGAATAGAGGCGTTTATTCTTCTATGCCCCGCTTCTTAGTTAGGCCGCTTAGAAGTGTCTAAGATAAATGTTGACCATGCGTTTTATGCCTTCTCTACTATGGACCAGGGCTGAACAATTTTGAAAGGAGAACGCCAGTCCAAATTATACTTTCTGGCGTGCCCTGAAAATAAATGGACGCCTAGGCCATGATCAAATCCAACGGTTTGTCTAAATCTTCTTGATTTAATATTGAATGCGTTACAGATCCTTTCCAAAAGCTATTCATCATGTCTATTCGGTTGCTGAGGGATTAAACTATTTGTCATTCGGCATTCGTAATGGTGCTGCAGTGTCAGTAAAATTACGTCTAAAGGTGAATAGAAATGAAATCTGTACACTGACCTCACCAAAGGAGCAGGGTGAGGAAATGAGCATCAATACGACACGCCACACCCCAGTTTGATGCAAAAGACACAGCTAAGTTAAACTGGTTCGGATTAAACTGGCATCGGATGACTAACCACGCTTCTGGATGTGCTCGTTTGTCATATAGGGGGGTTAAATTGCTCGTCAATGAGTTACTCACCTTTTTATGAAAAGAGGCAGTCTGGGTCACAGCAAGGTCGAGGTGTCTTTGCTATATTTTTAAGATTGAGGGCCGGGCCCAACAGAATATTTTGCGCCAGTAGATTTGATTGCACGTCATTTTAAGTTGTTTTTAAATAATGTTTGTGTATCAAGAACAACTCAAGACAAGTCCCCTTCGTGTTTAGACCATTGCTATTGATTACAATTGCGGGGCCAAAACGGTCGCGCTCCAATGAATTAGTTACAAAGGCGAAGGGTTAATATAAGGCGAAACCAAGGGAATCTTATAAGATACAATAGGTGGTGGGGCTCATGCTAACCAGTTAACAATACCTTTGGTATTACGGGTTTTGCTCCTAAATTAGCAATGTATTATATTCGGCTGTACGCCGCAACCTTAACAAGGCAAATCTAAAAAACAAGATGAACATTCGAACCTAAAATGCAGAGTACTTATTGGGATAAAGAGCTTGTAAAAGGTTAGCTTAAAGTTGACAAACTCAGGTCACGAAAAGATTGGGTGGTGTTGGCGCCAAACAAAACGACTTTTAAAGGGGGAAAAGGGTCCGCTCGATCTGGCTTACTTTCATTACTTAATGTTCATTTGGAATGAGCTGAGCACTGATGAAAACTTATAAGATGGAAGGCCCTCAAAGGTTGTAAGAGCTTTACTAACCGGCGGGAAAAGCTGCATAGGCGAGTAGAAATTGATACAATGCCAATTAAACATTAAAAGATTTAGTTTGTGGAGGGTTGGAGCAGTTAATATAAAAATGCAGACAAGCAGGGAAAAGTTGTGAAATGCAATAACCTACACATTGTGTAGAAAGAAAAAATAAACTTGTACGAAAAAGGTCCGCTGGACCAGAAGAACCGGGAGGTTTACATTGCGCCTGTGTGGTGTTAACCTTAAATGAAAAGACCTTGCAGACGTTGCGGACTTTGAACAGAACGGCGAGATAGGCGCTTTTATGGTTTTGAGTAAAAACTAAAGATGGTGAATTATAAACGTAAAGAGGTTGCCCGACAGCAAAAGTTTTTCCGAAACTAAACAACTTGGCAATCTAGAAGCAAATAATGTTGGGCCAGTATGAATATAAAAGATTTCGAAAGCCTGACCTCAAATGGCCTTAAACCCAATTTAAATGGGAAAAAAAATTTGAATTTCATAACCCATTTACATATTTTAGCCGCAAAAAGTTTCAGAAAAGCATTCAACCGGGCCCTTTACATGAAGTCTTTTCCCGACGAAAATAGGGGAAAAAAAATTGAAATAACCCGATGGAAAAAGCAGAACACCTCCACAGAAGGAATCATTTTTGAAAAGCTCTACAAAAACATTCATCCGCAAATGAATTAGGAACACGTCACAATGATTTAAAATTTCCAAAAAAAAAAGGGAGGGGGATGTGTGGGTTATTGCCCAAAAAAAGGGGAATTCTTTAGCTGGCAAAACTGACGTTGAAAAACTTAAAGTACCGTCGTCATCTTCACATGGGAGGATAAAAAGGGTTCAAAAAACAAGCCCCAAAAAAAAAAATTATCAAAAAAACAACTTACAAACTGAAGGGATTAACTCCATTTAGGCCTCTAGGTTTTAAAATACGAACAATTTTGAGGGGAAGTATGAAAAAAAAACGGTTTAGAAAAAATTCGTTTAAAACTTGAGCTTTTTAATTTTTAGACAAAAACACCTTTTTGCTCATTTTTGTGGGCAACTGTTGGGAAAAACAATAAAAACCCGCCCTTTTACAAACGTTATCGTTAAAAATTAACATATTGGGTTTTCTGCCAAAAACCAAAGGAACAAAGCAAATCATGAAAAAGGAAATGGACGTAACAAAATTAGTTGACCCCAGCAAAAACGAGGATTTTAGAACAGTTTTTTATAACGTAGGAACCAAACATTTTATATAGATACGTTCCAGAAAGACAAGTTAAAAAAAAAACATTTTGTCGAAACTGCCAGGGGGAAGCCCGCCAAAAGTGTTGATTTTTTCCAAAAAATAACTCATTTTTTAAAAACTTTAGAAAAACAAAAAGCGAATTTACATGAAAGCAGGACCATTGAAAGTTTGCGTGAAAATGAGTTTTTGAAAAAGCCCGGGAAAAAACCGGGTTAAACAAAAACGAAACTGAATTTTTAGTAATTGTATTGAAAACGGAAACCCTACACTTATTTTTGGAATAACTTATTTTTGGGGGAGGAAGTTTTATTTGTCAGAGAAAAGTAATGCAAATTTTGGCCTCCCCAAAAAACGGGGGGAGGAGCAAGGGCCCGAACAACTTTTCCCTGTTCCCCGCCTCATACCAACCCAAAACAGGTATAAAAGAGATGCTCCGGCTGCAAAACCTTCCAAAAAAGAGAAGAAAAAAAAAGCAGCAGGCTTAAATTGGGGCCAAAGCAATAGACAAGGGGACACCCCGATATCGCCAACTGGGAAGACAGTGACAACATCGAAACGGCAGAAACAAACAGCAACACAACTTAAATTTAAAGAAAAAAAGGTGGTAAGGATTTAAGAAAATGGAAAAATAATGAACCATGCGAAAACACAGATGGGGTAAAAAAACCCAAAAACAAAAACACAGACAAATGGATTAAAAACCTGACAAAAAACAGATGGGTGGGTCATCAGAGAATGGAAAGAAGAAATGACAACAAAAAGGAAAAGAAAAAGAGAAAGAACCCGTAAGAACCTCTTCAGAAGGGGAACAACAAGGGGATCGCGGCACCAAGCAAAAAAAAGATGGAGGGGCACCGGAGAAAGGAATGGACATTTTGAAAAGGAAAGATGGGAAACATTTTGAGAAAGGAAAGATAGGGGACACTTGAAAAAGGAAAGATATGGGGACTCTTGAAAAGGAAAGATGATGGGACACTTGAGAAAAAAAAGATAGTACATTGAAAAGGAAAGATGATGTGGACCTTGAGAAAAAAAAAAGGGACTCTTGAAAAGGAAAGAGTGTAACATTTTGAAAAGGAAAAGAGATGTGAAAATTTTTGAAAAGGAAAGAGAGGGACATTTTTGAGAAAGGAAAAGATTGGGACACTTGAAAAAAAAAGGGTAACACTTGAAAAGGAAAATGATGGGGGACACTTAAAAGAAAATATTGGAACTTGAAAAGGAAAGATGAGGGGACACGAGAAAGAAAGAAAAATTGGACCTTTTTGAAAAAGGGAAAATGATGTGGACATTTTTTAAAAGGAAAATGATTGGCCCTTTTTGAAAAGGAAAGATATTGGACTTTTTTTAAAAAGGAAAGTATGTGGACATCTTGAAAAGGAAAGAGATGTGGCCCTTAAAAGGAAAGAGATGTAGACACAAAAAAGGAAGATATTGACATCTTGAAAAGGACGATGATGGGACCATAAAAGGACAGAATTTGGACTCATGAGAAAGAAAGATAGTAACACGAAAAGGACAATGATGTGGAACAAAAAGGGAAAGATGATTGACATCTTGAAAAGGAAAAAAAGGGGAAAAATTTGAGAAAGGAAAGATGGGGGGACATCTTGAAAAAGGGAAAGATGATGGGACAGCAGAAAAAGGGAAAAGAGATTGGACATCATGAAAACAGATATGTGGACATCAAGAAAGGCAATATTGGACAGCAGAAAAGAAAGATGATTACAGCAAAAAAGGCAGAGATTGACATCATAGAAAGGAAAGATAGTAACATTTTGAGAAAGGAAAATGTGGACAGCATAAAAGGAAAGATGATGTGACAGCAAAAAAGGAAAGAGATTAGACATCGGGAAAAAAAAGATGGAACATCTTGAGAAAGAAAGATGTAACACTTGAAAAGGAAAAATTTTGGGGACACATAAAAAGGACAGGAGTGGAAATCAGAAAAGGACAATGAGTGAACAGCATGAAAAGGACAGATTTGGGGGACAGCATGAAAAGGACAGATGAGTGGACATCAGAGAAAGGAAAGATATGGGACAGCTAAAAAGGAAAATTTTAGACATTTTGGGGAAAGGAAAAGATGATGTAGACAGATGAGAAAGAAAGAATAGTGGACAGCATGAAAAGGACAAGAGTGACACAAAGAAAGGCAGTTTTGTGGACAGCATGAAAAAGGAAAAGAGAGTGGAAAACTGGAAAGAAAGATGATTAAAGTAACTCGAGAAAGGGAAAAGATGACGTGGACATCATGAAAAGGAAAGATGATGGACATCTGAAAATAAAGTGACCGAGGACATCATTTAATGAAAGAGGCAAAGAAAAAATTTTAAGAAAGCAACAGGTTTGGGGAAAAAAAACAAAAAGGGAAAGATTTCATTTTACTCCACGGAAAAGTAAGCAGACAGGGGGGAAAGGGCGAAATCTTGCCAAAAGGGGATCTTCAGTTGCGAGCATTTTTGTTCCGAATGCTGCCAAAAAGGGAAAATCCCCGTTTTACTCTTCCCGGCGAGACAATATAACCTTTTGACGTCGCGCAAAGAAAACAGGGAAAATTTTTAATCACAAAAAAGGGTGAATAAGAGTATCCAAGTGACGTTAATAAAAACGGTCAGTGACGCCTATCGATTGATTTTTGATAAATTAACCCCTATTACTTACTATAAACTTGACTTTCTTATTTGAATAGAATAATTTTTTTTTATCCCAAAAAAGGACGATTACTAATCTTGTACTGAAATTGGCAAAGCAAACTCCGAGGAATCGCTGTCCGCCAGCACGTATGTGCGTGCATACCACCCACCCACATACACACACACACACACACACAATCTGTTTTACATCACTAACGTCGACTGACGTTAAATTGTATATGTCGACTGACGTTAAATTGAATAAGAAACAACAGTAACGACAATAACAATCCCCTCCGCACGCACCCACACACACGCTCGTGAGCGCGCGCGCGCACACATACACACCTTCGCGTGCGTATGCGCACTCATACACACACATACACGCGCGTGCGCATGCGCCTGCGCACGCGCCCCCACACACAAACGCGCGAGGGTCTGTGTGCATGTCTATCTCACATTATCAGTTCATGTGGATAACGTTAAATTGAAAAACAAAATGACACACACACACACACACACACACACACACACAGAGAGAGAGAGAGAGAGAGAGAGAGAGAGAGAGAGAGAGAGAGAGAGGAGAGAGATCTTTATATACACAGATGCTGAATTCAAGAAATAACAACGGCAACATTAACACGCACAACAACAACAATAACACACACACACACACACACACACTCACTACAGACACTTCAGATGTTTCTCTCTGATCGCTCACTCCCTCTTTTTCTCCGCCTCCACACTATTCAACAACCTCTTTCGTCTCCAACCTAATCGCCACCTCCCGCCCCCCAACCCCGGTATATGTGTGTGTGGTGTGTGTGTGTGTGGGGGGGGGGGGGGGGGTATTCAATCGAGCACCATCCCTTTGGTTTTTTAAATGGTTTCATTTCTCTCCGTTGAACACACACGGGCAAAAATAACCATTTTAGAAATAAACCAATCGGATGATGCTCGATTGATAAACAGCACCGCCCTGCCCACCTCCTTCCAGCCTCTGTGTGTGTGCGAGTGCGCGCGCGTGTGTGCACGCGTGTGCCTGCTTGATGACAATGTTCTGATAACATTGTGAAATTTATCTTAATTAGTCGTCTACAAACTATGTGTGACCGGACATTAAACGGAAGTACACACACACACACACACACACACACACACACACGAACAATAACCAACCCACTGCTGCCACTCGTGTCGACAATGGGGCAACTGTCAATCACAGAATGGAGTAGCTGTCAATCACAGAATGGCGTAGCTGTCAATCACAGAATGGAGTAGCTGTCAATCACAGAATGGAGTAGCTGTCAATCACAGAATGGCGTAGCTGTCAATCACACAATGGAGCAGCTGTCAATCACTGGCAACACAGGCGTGAGGAGACCTACCCATGAGTATTGACACATTTCACAAAGTTACTATGCCGAACTTTACGCACAAAAGCACGCGTGGGTAACTGTAGATAACACCTCACAATGTCGCCACAGTAACAAACTTCTGCGAAGATCCACTGACGATAAACTTGTTCTTTTTTTTTTTTTGGCGTTGAGGTGGAGCTTCCTCTTCTCCATGTTGCTTCGAGCCGAGTGAGTCTACATCCGGGTGTCGGCGCAGACTGGCTGCGCAGAGAGCAGGCACGTGCAACACGGATAAACCGTGACTTGCACCGAATTCTCTACGTCGCTCACAAGATGGTTCACAAGGTCCTGTTTCAAATATGCTGCCGCGTCGTTGATACACAAGCACGAGAGAGAGAGAGTGAGAGTGAGTGTGTTCTTCGATTTCTTTCTTTCCCAAAAAGAGATTAACATTTTTCATCTGATCTGAGATTTTACAGTAGAACGAATCGTAACTTACTTTTCGAGTGTGTTTTTAGAAGGTGTATCTTAAAGGGTTGTGTGAATGAATGACTTGTGAGTTGACTTCCACGCGGTGACAGCCCTGATATGGCCCTTTGAGGTCGACTGGGCTATAAGCAACATGGCCTTGCCTTTTTTCTTTCTTGCTGTCTCTTTCTCGTAATCGTTAACGAAAATATAACACGGCAATTGCAAATCAATCACATCTGTTAACAACTGGCGACAAAATGTGTTTGGTAAAGAAACTTCAATATCACGCTCATACATATTCTCGGCAGTTGTTTTTCCTGTTCACTGCCATCTCACGTTACCTTGGCACCTACACTCTGCAGTGGTACCAGTCATAATCACATAAAAGAATTCACTCTGTGTACAGACTTGAAACTCATCTGATTTCACCCAAGGGTCTTTATCTTCTTCTTCTTTCGTTGAGTGTCCACCTTCATCAAGCTGAAGATTCTGACTCCACAAAAGGGAGTTTCCGGATTTAACCGTTATCAACCACCGAAAATAAAAACAAACCTAAACCGACTGAACATGTTACTTCTACACAACTAACCTCCAATAAAATGGAGTTTATGTTCAAAGTCTACACTGAAACATGCTACCACAATATCTTGCCGAGTTTGTTCAAACGGGAACAAAACGTTATCATTCTAAATAACTACATTTTACCATGGGTTAGCATTGATATATTCAGTCCAGCTTGTCATTTATTTAGAACTTTCTTGCTGCGTGTATCAAGGTGTGCCAGTTATTCTAATTCTTCAAATCTGCCACACATCAACTACTACCTGAGAAACAAGTATCCCAATGCGTGTAAATGCATTTCTAAATACGACTTTGTCTGCCTGCCTGCCTGCCTGTCCGTCCGTCCGCATGTGTGTGTGTGTGTGTGTGTGTGTGTGTGTTTCTCTCTCCCTGACTCTCTCAACACCTTTGTCTGTCACTTGGCCTAGTTCAGATTTGATGTATCGCAGATCATTACTGATCATATCGGTCTGTTCACAGTGTTGCTGGAGTGACTGCGTGATCTGCTTCACCACGTCGTCTCAGTCTGTTGTCACTGCTGTTGCTCCTTTCACCACCCCTTGCGACTTAAAAGTCCCGCATGAACAGGTCCAGGGTTTTTCCTCCACATCACCACATGAGACGCATACGCCACAAGGAGTACGCAATGTGTATCGCACACAGCATGGCAACGAACACTGTCCCATGCAGAATGCACGTGCACAACCTGCCACTGCCACTGAAGTCGTTACACACTTCTCTCCCACAGTATACAGTTCCACCTGGAGTATTTTTCTCTCGATGAAACGCACAGAATTCGGGAGTATATATTCGTCCCACGTTCAGGACCAAATTAGATGCAAGTGCAGCAACCGTTCCACAATAACAAAAATGCCAGAATGTATACCCCCCCCCCCCCACCCCCTCAGCTGACAGACACACCTGGTTTGCACGCTTCACCGCTCAGTTAAATCAATGTCCCGTGAGTGATTTTGCCCCTCTCGATAACACTGCAGAACACGAATGTCCAGTTCTACTTACCCTCCACGTTGCTGAATCACACATCTTGATTTATTATCACTTTGACCGTTCTGTCACTTGTTCAGTTCACCACAGATATCCGGCACATAGTGTATGGAAATGCTGCAAGCGCAAATATTAAACCGGAGCACTTTACAGGGCATGTTGTGTCGCCGCCATCTTGCACAGAGACGTAGGGACGGAGGAGGGGGGGGGGGGGGGGGGGGGGTGGAGAAATGGAAGAGAGGCTAGTGGTATCTCGACTGTAGACTGGAGAACCCAGATGCCGATTCAGCACGATAAGAAACACAAACAAACAAACAAACAAACAGACAAAAAACATTCGAAATAAGAATAACTAAAACCGAGGTGATTAAAAGACATAACGAAATTTAAAGGAGACGGTAAGACATTCATTTTTAGATTTAATTGTTAATGCATTGTGAATTCTTGCAGGGGCATTAGGCTGGATGGTCAGTATTCAGGCTTATGGTGCTTGGAATAGTAACATTGTTTTCATTCATGTTTGTTGTGGATTTTCTGTTGATATTATTTGCTTTTTGCTTTGCACTCTCTATGTTATCAAGGATAAACAGCTGATGAAATTAAAAACGTTCAGTGTTCAGTGTTCTCTCTCTCTCTCTCTCTCTCTCTCTCTCTCTCTCTCTCTCTCTCTCTCTCTCTCTCTCTCTCTCTCTCTCTCTGTCTGTCTGTCTGTCTGCCTGTCTCTCTCTCTCTCTCTCTCTCTCTCTCTCTCTCTCTCAATGACCACCACCCTCAATAATGAGTGTGCATGAGTGCGTGCGTTTGTGGCGCACGCGCGCATGTGTGTGTGTGTGTGTGTGTGTGTGTGTGTGTGTGTGTGTGTGTGTGTGTGTGTGGTGAAGGATTGTCGATATCTGTGAAGGTTATTGGTGGTCGTTAACTTATATCAACGTATTTTTTATTGTGTCTTTGCTAATTTCATCTAAGATGAATCATGAAAACGGCCTCATGCCCCGAATGTAATTGTTTTCATGGCTCCTGTTGGCGGTTTATTTGGTTTAAATGTCAACCTGTCGGATGTGAAAGTTTAGTTGACCTGTCTACTGGCACCTCTTGGTGAGCTAGCCGTGTTTTGTGCAGGTGTATTGTACAGACGAGCCATTTACAAATGTTCTGCCATTGCACATTTTCAACTGGAAACAGGTGGAATCTAAAACAATGATATAACATGGCTACATGCAGACTGTGTGTGTAAATGTGCGTGTGTGCGTACGTACGTGAGCATGGTGTGTGTGTGTGTGTGTGTGTGTGTGTGTGTGTGTGTGTGTGTGTGTGTGTGTGTGTGTGTGTGTGTGTGTGGTTTTGTGCGAGCTGACTAACTATTCATTGGTTACATAAGTAAACATTAAAAAAAAATCAATTTAGTTATAATGTAAAACTTCACACACACACACACACACACACACACACACACACACACACACACCACACACACACACACACACACACAGTTTCTTTGATATGAAGAAGTTAGACAGCCCTGCATCAGGGGGAATTATATGGAGATGCCTGACGTTAAATCTGGCTGCATGCAAGACAATCTTGATGAGAGAAGTTTAATTGCACGAAAGCTCACCTAAAAGATACACCCGTGAAACGCAAGTCAGTCATCATAAAGACATTTATGACCTGAAGAAATAAGTATCTGACTTGTCTGGCAAGAGCTCTCAGTTCCAGGAGAAATAAGCATTGCTTCTGCTAGGCCTGTGGCACTGTGAACGATTTATGGGATCTCCGATATAATCATCGTCTGTCCGCCGTGCTGGTGATCAGTTGGTTATTTAAAGGAGAACTGATTTAGGAGATACCTTACTGGGTGATTAATGTGAAGATTCATTGTTATATATTTCTGTTGTTATTATTATTGGCATGCGTCCATGTGCGTGCGTAAGTGCGCGCGGATGTGTGTGTGTGTGTGTGTGTGTGTGTGTGTGTGTGTGTGTGTGTGTGTGTGTGTGTGTGTGTGTGCGGTGTGTGTGTGTGTGCGTGCGTGTATAAGAGAGTGTAAAGCAATCCGTGTTTCACCATGTTTTTTTGGTTGTTGTTTTGTTTCAAGAGATGTTCATAGAAGTGTGACTATCTGTGAGTGCTTGTGTGGGTGGGAACGCACGCATCTTCAATTCTTACACTATGACATCAAAGTTTCTGTGTTTCTGAGGAGATTTGTTCTTTGGTATTTGGTGAACGGGGAAATCATCAGCCATTCTAGCGGTTCTGTTGATCTTCTGGGCCATTTGAGGTCCTTTCCTGAGTATGCATGACAGCTTCATGTCCTGACGGCTCAGGGAAGACCGCCATGAGACGACAAACATGACACGTGGCCACATGGCAGTACGGTTTAACCATACGTCTACCCCTCTCTCTGTTTTCCTTTGGTCTTCCGTGCATCGGAGGAACGGGGCTCTTCAGACCTTCTGAGCAGACCCAGTCAACAAGCAACAGTGCGATGTGGGCAAGAACCAGAAGATGTCAGGCCTGGATACACTGTGGTCAAGTCAGTCCAACCATGTCCATTGTAAATCATGTCATATTCATTGTGGCAGAGGCGTGGAGGAGGAGGAGACGGAGAGGGTGGAGTGAATGTCTGTTGTAAGTAACTATAGTCACATATTCGTTTTGATGTAGGGGAGATGTGTGGGGGGAGGGAGGGGGGAGGGAGGGGGGGGGGGAGTGAACGAAAGACCACAGAAGGGGAGGAGGCTGGGATGGGGGGGTGGTGGGAAAAGTTCGTGTGAGGAAACTGGAGGGTAATGATGTGCTGGTCCTTGACAGTCAGTGTTGTTGAAGGTTTTGAGCACCTCTGGGTTTGGTGTAAACAAATCCAAAGGCATTGTTTTGAATATTGTGCAGATCATGTTAAGCTGGGATCTGAGGATCGGACAGAGATTCATTCTTCAGTTCTGTGGAAAATTCTTGATAAAAGATTTGAGATTTTCCGTGAGTGTAGCCGGACCTATAGTTCTCAGGTGAACCGCATTGCTACTAATGAATAATTTTCACCTTAATTTTAACTTTTTGTAATCCTCACAACTACTCTCTTCGTTGTTGACATTAGATCTCCACATGCAAATCTGAAACAACGCTTTGTTGTGAAATAAACACCAAAGTATTTGATTATTTACAACAAACAGTTTATTGTTTTTTGTCAGCCATAATCCAATAAGTTGCATTTTTCAGAAATGTGGAAGTCTGTGTATTCTCCACATGCGAAGCTGAAGCAAAGCTTTGTTCTGAAATAAACACCAATGTATTTGATTATTTACAACAGACAGTTTATTGTTTTTGTCAGCCATAATCCAATAAGTTGTATTTTTCAGAAATGTACAAATCTGTGTAATGTTTTTCATTTTGTGAGCGGACACATGTGTCATTCATTCATCGGTTTCATTCTACACGGGAATACTGCCACAAGACGTGGGGTAGTCGTTACAATGTGACACAGATGTCATTCTACACGGGAATACTGCCACAAGACGTGGGGTAGTCGTTACAATGTGACA
>CM031600.1:17571487-17576487 GCA_018398815.1 Conus ventricosus | reverse complement strand
TCGGCTGCAATCCAAACAACTTAAAAAAATTAGATCCACCTTCCACCTCTTCATTGCTAATGTTTCCCTGACGTCTGTTTAGACGCAGGATGGCTCGACATTCCGGGTGGAGATGGTTTGTTTGTTTTTAAGTTTTTGATGGAGGGTAGGCTTAGTCGTGGGTTTCTAATAAGCCGTGCCGTAGTGCGATATTGTACAGCGTTACAGGTGGATTTATTCAAAATTGAGTTCAAGTAAATAGCAACTCTATGTAGAACACGGCAGCGGAAGGCTTTGTAGAGAAGACACCCCACTCATGCAAGTGTTTTGATCCTGAGCTCATGACCGTGCACTCAAAGGGAGCTGGGCCGGTTCCAGAGCATGACAGCTAGATGCTGTCAGAATTTCATTTTTTGGTCTTTCTTGGCACTGCTGGCATTCGAACCGGCATCGTATTTATGTATCCTACTCACTTTCTATTCCCCATGATGCTCACAAACCATACACAGGAAATAAAAACATACAAGATAGCATGCATCGCGAAGGCATTTATGAAATAAATACAACTATTAACGATCAGGCAGTTTCGCTTAAAACCACAAAATCAAAATGGTACCCATGGCAACAGCCCTGACATGCCCACAAAATCAAAATAGTACCCATGGCAACAGCCCTGACATGCCCACAAAATCAAAATAGTACCCATGGCAACAGCCCTGATATGCCCACAAAATCAAAATAGTACCCATGGCAACAGCCCTCATATGCCCACAAAATCAAAATAGTACCCATGGCAACAGCCCTCATATGCCCACTTGCAGTCAACAGGCTTTAACCACATGGAATGAAATCAAAGCCATTCTACAAACGTAAGTTTTCCTTCTAGTCGTTCCTGTATGTGTGGTGCAACGTTATCATCTCTCTCTCTCTCTCTCTCTCTCTCTCTCTTCTCTCTCTCTCTCTCTCTCTCTCTCTCTCTTAGCCAAATGAAACACCAGTGTACAAGAAATACAAAATAGGACTTAAAAGCACTATTTTAAAAACCCTTCAGCAACAAAATCTGCCGTCAAAACAGAATCTGTGTGACATGATTAATGTTGATTAACCTCCATGCAAAAATGACACACGTCCCAAAATAAACACACAGTAATTTATAGCTCCGAGGAGCTCCAAAAAAAAGTGCGGTAACTTAGTATAGGAACACAAATCTCAGGCAATTGAATGTACACAGGCTCCAGAAGATCCACCAACATGGCAGCCAGTACCATACCCAGCCAGTCTGTCACGTGGTTGATGTCTGCGCCCTTAAACGGGCCGTTGCCCTGCTGTCCCCTTCTATCCCCCACCCCCTCCCAATATTGCTGTTTGAACTTACACTGCCAGGCGTCGTCATGTGGGTAGTCACGGACACGGTTGTTCCGGAGGTTGGCAGCACGCCCGGTGGCACTCGCTCGGGTGTGGTGTCTCCCGATGGTCCCCCAGTCGCTACAGCCGGTGGCAGTCCTGGAGGCGTCTCCACCAGCACCAGTGGATAAGGTTGAACAACGTCCATCCAGTAAACTGACCGTGATTTGACCACGGTGGCTCTGCGCAGAGAACAACAAGATGCAAAAGCATATAAACGTACTCCCAGTTTCCTTTCAATACGCGTGTACATGTTCTTTCTGAGATATTCCATAAAGAAGAAGAACCGTTTTGGGCCGTTATGGCCGTTAGTAACGGCTATTCTGGTAAAATAAAACATTGGGCATCATCCGTGACCCATAATGAACATACAAATTTTCAGAAAGATCGGCTCAGAAGTTTTGTCTGGAGCGAGTGGAACACATTTTGACCACAGATAGACACAGACAGCATTTCTTCGTTCCCATTGTAAAGTACTCCCTGTTCTATAAGAACTGGGAGTGAAAAAAAAAAACGAAAAACAACAACAAACAACACACAAGGGGCGACTGCGAGAGGCAAGCCTTTGAACTGGGTTTTGTTAGCCGACAGGCAAGACGAACGACATTCAAGATAATGAAAATGAAGCATGAATAGACAGTCATCTATCTCCTCAAGCTGGGCGCAAAATGGCTATACGCAGGCACCTCACTTTGAAACAAAATTCTTGTGAACATTTGCAGTCTCATGGAATGCGTGGTCTTGGTGGCAAATGCGAGAGGTGAGAAAGTAGGCTTACTTTGTACTCGACATGTTGTTCATGGACGCACAAACGAGCGGATTGTCCCCAGCGCACAAATCAGTCAGGCCAACGTATCATGCAAGAACACTGAACATGTGCTTGTAGTTGAAAACCATGTACCTGGATCTGATGTGGATGAGTGCTGCATGAATGGGCACAGTGGTGCATTACTACGAGGTACAAGCTGTGCCACAGCTGGTGGTACACTCCCTGGTCTACGGTAGTACACGGCCGCTGGGCGACAATGCCGCATGTTCAATGGACATGTTGAATACTTTCTTGTAGTAAAATCATTCTATTTTTGCAGTAAATTATGTACACCTGCCTAGTTCTTTCCGGTGACAGACATAATCCATGAAAATATGCCTGGAGTATCATCCATGGTGGAAATGGTGGGTCTTTTGAGTGTAGTCCACAAGCTCTTGTCCCAATTCGCTCTCAGACAAAACAAACGAATAAACCCGTCATCCCTCTTCTTGTCCCCACCACGCCAACGCTGAATGCAACCCCAGATATCCCTCTTCTTGTCCTTACCACGCCAACCCTGAATGCAACCCCAGATATCCCTCTTCTTGTCCCCACCACGCCAACGCTGAATGCAACCCCAGATATCCCTCTTCTTGTCCCCACCACGCCAACCCTGAATGCAACCCCAGATATCCCTCTTCTTGTCCCCACCACGCCAACGCTGAATGCAACCCCAGATATCCCTCTTCTTGTCCCCACCACGCCAACCCTGAATGCAACCCCAGATATCCCTCTTCTTGTCCCCACCACGCCAACCCTGAATGCAACCCCAGATATCCCTCTTCTTGTCCCCACCACGCCAACCCTGAATGCAACCCCAGATATCCCTCTTCTTGTCCCCACCACGCCAACCCTGACTGCAACCCCAGATGAACTCGGAGAGCTTAAAACACACACAAAAGGATGACACGCTGAAGAAACATTTTGAATGTGTCAGTCTTCCATGTGGACATTCCAAATCTTCTTTTGTGGTGGAAGGTGATGAACTGTACAGAGATCTTAAATAAATGTTAGCGAACCGCCCAGAGAACGTGGACAAACGAGTCACAAGACAAAACACAACGCGTTTCGACCTCTTAGGTCAGGTGATGTATAAACGAATAAAACAACGAGAATTCACTTAGCTTTGATCGCATCAGATCGCTCAGGGTTCAGCGCAAGGAAGAAGGCGTTGAATCAGAGATGTACAGAGATGTCAAAGATGAAATTGTTGTAACACATCAACTTGTTGTCCCCCAACCAATGAGACAAACCTTTGTGACAGTGTCACATGATGCTATATGGGCGAGACACAAGAGTTTCGCAGGACTCTAGCACGAGTGCTCTCCCATGTTTATTGGCTAAGTGTATGGTCAGATGTTTGGAAGTATCGTCGCTCTTGTGACATTTGTCAAAAGACTTTTCCGAAGGAAAGATGACCTACTGTTCCCCTTGAGAAAGTGCCTGTGACCAATGAACCCATTGAAGAAGACATCGACATTGTCAGTCCCGTTGTACACCCTTTGTCCCCTGGTCAAGCAGTGCAGTCATGTTCTTTCGAGAAAGAACAGGTGCACGTAAGTGCCATAAAAACAAACACAATGCTGGCAAGAAAGCCACAGACTCCTGACTAGAATGTATTGCTATTGCTGTATTTTTGATGTGTTGTTTTCGTATGTTTCAACAAATGGTGTTTACGTTTCTGATTTGTCCTGAGCCTTTAAAAGTCTCGGTGATTTCATTAATATATCCCCAAATCTCACCACCTGCACCCTCCAGATAGATTTCATCCATACCATTTCATATATACTGGTATTCCATACAGTTTTATGATCTCATTACTATATTGTATGATAAATTACGTTCTACATCATACTATATTAGTCTATGATGTATATCATGCCATATCATACAATAAAAACACCTGACCTTGATTAATACTATGCCATTCAATTCCATTCCATGCCACACCACACCACACCATTCTTTAAGATATTGTCAAATCGTAACATTCTAAGACCCTTACCATATCATATCATTCCATAATCTTAAACAATACCATACATTCCACAACCTACACCATACCAAACCGTGCTTTAGTATTCTGTGGTATACCACCATACCAACCCTCTCACCACACTGTTCCGTGATTCACACCCTAATGGCCGTTATTTCAGATTGGACCAGCTCACGCCAGATCAGGCCAGCACGGTTCCACCTACTTGAAGTCAATGCGAGTCCTTCCAGCACGTCCTCTGGAGCCTTCCACTCAAACGAACACCTCTGACTTCACGTGTGGGGAGGTGTGCGTCACTGCCAGACCCTGCCAGCACACAAGCACACTTCAGTCTCTGCCGGTCTCTGTCTGTCTGTCTCTTTTATTTCTCTCTCTCCCTCTCTCCATATTGATGGATAGATGGATAGATAGATACATACATAGGTAGGTAGATAGATAAATAGATAGATAGATAGATACATACATAGGTAGATAGATAGAAGATAGATAAATAGATAGATAGATAGATAGATAGATAGATAGATAGATAGATAGATAGATAGATAGATAGATAGATAGATAGATAGATAGATAGATAGATAGATAGATAGATAAACAGAGAGAGAAGAGAGAGAGGGAGAGAGAGAGAGAGAGAGAGAGAGAGAGAGAGAGAGAAGAGGAGAGAGAGAGAGAGAGAAATAGACAGATAGATGGATAGAGAGAGGGGGGTGGTGGGAGATAGGCAGAAAAACAGACAGATAGATAGACAGACGCAATACACAAATATACAATGTATATATTGAAATAAGACAGATAGATGAACAGATAGATAGA
>CM031600.1:17558987-17561487 GCA_018398815.1 Conus ventricosus | reverse complement strand
AAACAGTTTATGGACAGCGGAAAGGATTTGTTACAGTGCCCGTCAAAACCTGAGCCATGATCTGACGTACCTTAATCCCTATCACTGTTGATAAATTGACTGATTTCTGTGTTTGATATTTTTTATACATTTAACTGTTTATTTAATTTCATTTATTTACTTACTTATTTCAGCTATTCATGCATGTATGTATGTGTGTGTATGAATGCATGTATGTATGTAAATACGTACGTGCGCATGTATGTATATATGTATGTATGTATGTATTTGCTTATCAAATCACTTTAGCTCAGGTAGACGCAGTAGACTATGGCTTTTAGTAAATTTTAAACTCACTGGACGAATTGTTTTTTGCCGGTATTTTCTCCCCAGTTGTTAAAGTAAAGTTCTAGAGTGTGATACATTTTCTCCCCAGTTGCTAAAGTAAAGCTCTAGAGTGTGATACATTTTCTCCCCAGTTGTTAAAGTAAAGCTCTAGAGTGTGATACATTTTCTCCCCAGTTGTTAAAGTAAAGCTCTAGAGTGTGATACATTTTCGGACCTACCCGCTCTTGCACACATATTCGGTAACGACACGAACGGTTTCAAACTTTCATCTGATTTTATTTTTCTTAGATGATGCGCCTGTGGTATATGCAGAGGCATTCTTGTCCACTCCCTCCCCTGTGTTTTCCTATCAACCCACAAGATCAGCTGGTTTCCTGCCGCGGTACTCCGGAGGAATACACCCCCAGCCCCTCCTCTGTGTGTGTGTGTGTGTGTGTGTGTGTGTGTGTGTGTGTGTGTGTGTGTGTGT
Source organism: Conus ventricosus (assembly GCA_018398815.1). Classification (NCBI taxonomy): domain Eukaryota; kingdom Metazoa; phylum Mollusca; class Gastropoda; order Neogastropoda; family Conidae; genus Conus; species Conus ventricosus. The sequence continues at coordinate 17,560,691 of CM031600.1, read as the reverse complement.
GTGTGTGTGTGTGTGTGTGTTGTCCTTCTCCATGTGTATGGACTATTCTGGTTACTTAGATTGAATATATCAAAATTTGTCACCATATTCAAGAACTATGTTGTTTGGGAAGATAAAAAGGGGAACTACCGCATGTCTTGAATGTCTGGGAAAAAAAAGACAACAATAAATTCGTCACCTTAGCAGTATTGCCTCAGTGTCAAAAACCTACTACATGGATGGTGGACATGCGTGTTAGATACAGGAAGGTGCTTTCGGTGTTACCTCCCTTGGTTCGTGGGGGGTAGTGGTGGGGGGGACTTGGAAGACTAAGTTGGTCGCACTTGTAAACTAAAACAAAGCCAGACAGTTTAAATTACACGTTACGTATCGTACACGTACTGACTTACCTACGGATCACGTACAGTCACGTGAAGTCAGCCTCGTTTTAGATTACATATGCCACCGACTCGCGTTCCCCGAGTCCCCTGTTCTCCTCCCCCCCCCCCCCCCCCCCCCGAACCAAGGGAGGTAACACCGAAAGCACCTTCCTGTATTTCCCACCTGTCGACCCAGTGTGCAGCTTTGTGTCACCGATGCAATCCCGCCAAGACAGCAAAATGGCAAATGTGCTTATTGGTTCAGACTTTTGAGATGTGCGATAGCTCTGCATTTTATTTTCTGTATTCCTAAACAACTAAGTGCATGAATATTGTGACAAATGGTGACATGCTCCATCTAAGTAACCAGAACAGCCTATACACATGGAGAAGGACTGCACACACACACACACACACACACACACACACACACACACACACACACACACACACACACACACAGAGAGAGAGAGAGAGAGAGAGAGAGAGAGAGAGAGAGAGAGAGAGAGAGAGAGAGAGAGAGAGAGAGAGAGGTGTCTTCCTCCGCAGTGTCTCGGCAGGAAACCAGCTGATCTTGCGGACGGGACAGGGAAATCTGAGAAAGGAGTGGCCAAGAATGCCATTGCATGCTACAGGCCCGTGTGATACAAGAGGAATACAGCCAGATGAGAGTTTGAAACCATGTTGTGTCGTTGCCGATTATGTGTGCAAATGCGTGTAGCTCCGAACGTTCATTGTCCTCTTGAGGTATATATTTCCAGTATTGAAAAGAAAAAAAATCTGCGGACAATGAACAATTTGTCCCATGGGTTACAAATCTTCTGAAAGCTATACCATAATAAATCTACTCGTGCTTAACTCAATTCATAAGCGAATAAATCAATGAAGAGATGATAAATAGCTGAAATAAATAAGTGAATTCAATTTGATATAGAGTTAGATAGAAAAAGATAAAATGAATAAAAAAAAGTAAACAAATACTAGTACTAACACACACGCGCACACACACACACACACACACACACACACACACACACACACACACACACACACACACACACACACACACACACACACACTGTGCATGGGTGTTACAGTTCTTTGGGCCCAAATTCGAAAACGCACTTTGACTTGTAAGTCATGCTGGACTCATGAGTGAATTAAAGACCAGGATATTTAAATTCAGTGGAGTTCCAGATTATTTCAACAAGTGGACAAAACACTTCCTGAGATCTTTTCGCACTCCCTTATCACCCCCACACGCGGCTTATCAGTGTAAACGAATAAAGATGAACTTTTTTTCCAAATTCATCCTGTCTGTAAATAGAATGTTCATATGAAGCTT
>CM031600.1:17546487-17553987 GCA_018398815.1 Conus ventricosus | reverse complement strand
TGTAGTTTTAAATTGACTAGTCACTAGTATACATGTGATCTTGCCAACTCTTCCACCTACAATCTACAGCTCTCTGCTCGAAAGTAACTAAGATACTTACAATGCACTGAACGCCTTGATCATGGCAAACAACCGCAAACCCATGTGACTATAAACGTTGACGTGCCAATGCTGTCCAAATTGTATAATATTTTGTAAGCTTGCGACAGCAGTCTACTCCATTCGAGTCGACTGCAATTTAGTACACTTAGAATAAGAATTAACATGGAGTGAAAATCTCCCGAGCTTACAATTATACAAGATCATTTGGAGTTCTGCTGTCAACATTCTAAAGCGCTTCATGGCAAACAAATGTGTCCTCTCAGTTTCAGTACCTTTGTCAAACGCCCATATTTCATCACCGTATTGCACTGCTGGTTGTACCTGTGATTCAAACAACTTCGTAAACAAACTAAAAGAACTAGAATCCAATTTACTACGCACATGAAGAATTAAAACACTACTTTTTCGTTGCCCTGTTAATATCTTAACATGTAAAAGTAAAACCGAGTCACATTGAAGAGTACATTCCAGGGCACATATACACATCTACCAGAGTCACAATTTCGTTACATAAGTCCATCTCTCAGTAAGTGCCAGGCATCCTACCTTCCGAAAAAAAAACCCTCCTTATTTTCCATGTTTAAGTCTTGCTACAGGCAAGTACAAGTGATAGTTTTTAATTGTCTCTGTAGATCTGATACCATTTTGGACACAAAAAAGGCAGAACGTCAACAAAAAGTAACAGAAATAATTCAATCACGTCAAACGTAACAGCTTGCAGACCAATTTCAATGATCTCCAGAGCAGGTTGAATGATAAGCAGGGAAAACAAAACATCTCGTTAACCACGAGCACACTTTACAACTTCAGATAATTTAGCCCTTGATCGTTAACCACGAGCACACTTTACAACTTCAGATAATTTAGCCCTTGATCGTGTTCTTGCTTTCGGTTCATCACACTTTTTACACATCGATACAACCTACCTTTGATCGATACAACCTACCTTTGATCGATACAACCTACCTTTGATTCACACATCGATACAACCTACCTTTGATTCACACATCGATACAACCTACCTTTGATCGATACAACCTACCTTTGATTCCATTTTACACAAAACAAACCATAATACTTTTCTTCAAGAAACAGTTAAATTTTTTCTTCAAAGTTGACAACAGCAACATATAATTTTCGATTATTTGCAAACTGTTTTTGAACTAGCACAGAGAGAGAGAGAGAGGAGAGAGAGAGAGAGAGAGGAGAGAGAGAGAGAGAGAGAGAGAGAGAGAGAGAGAGAGAGAGAGAGAGAGAGAGAGAGAGAGGGAAGGAAGGAAAGAAAGAAGAAACACACACATTCTGAATAGTTTCAAAATTGGTTTTCTCACCACACTATGAGTGCTCTCGCTACAGAATGTGGAGTTGGGGGGTGAGTGGGTGGGAGGTGTGTATAGAGGTTCCTCCACATTTTGTCGCAGTCAGGAAATGTTGCGGGCGGTACACCTAACGTTTTGACACCATGACCACGTTCTGTGGCGATTCCCCTTTAGAGGATGCCAGACTTTGTCACACTGCGACAAACTGTACGTGGGATTTTCCACGGTGCACCAGGCCAGCCTCTCTAATTACAAGCATGGGCGATCCCCCACCCGTGACGAACAGCGCACAAGGTTTGAGGAAAAAGATACACCCGAAGGTGCGGGTGGGACCCAGAGAAGTACTGTCCTCAACTGCCGAACAAATCAGCTGGGAGCAATCCTGCACCCCCCTTGGAAGCCTGCGCTGTGTTCACCTAGGGTGCAGGCACGCACAGGGCATTCCATTAAGACGTCAAGGGACACAATTACTCAGTGGCAGATGTCATGGTGTAATGGCCACTGGATGTGACACGACAGAACCTCCACGGGAGCGTTCGTTCCCATGGGTGTTGCAGCCCGTATGTCATAACTGCAGAGCCCACCGGCGAAAAAAATGCACCGTCAAGCAACTGCCAGTAGGGATACACTAACCATTACGACACCCCGAGACATTTATGGCTTGTTTAGGTATCTGCTTATGTACGCAAAGAGACATTCTTAGTGGACTGACAAAAGTCATGAAAGATAGCGTAAAAACTGCTCGAGTGATAGAGCAAAGAGAATGGATGCACGTGATTTCACACTGACGACAGTATGGAAAAAGGTGAAGTGATCAGCGATGCGACATGTTTGGGTCTCGTCCACAATAGAGAATGGAAGACTGACAGAAAATCCAGCACATGTGTTGGTGATCGGTGCAGTCTATCAGGACAAACTGCTTCCAGTGGTGGTGCAGGATTGCTCACAGTTGGTTTGTTCGGCAGTCAAAGACAGTACTTCTCTGGATCCCACCTGCACCTCGGGTGTATCTGTTTTTTTCCTTTTTCTTGCGGTCTATCAGGACAAACTGACGTATGCTTCCTTGATTGTGGACGGGGGCGGAACCGTTGGATAACACAATGCCGCTGCAGGTAATGCCTCGTCCTGTAGATGTGCCATTGCTTCCGAAGATGCCAAGGAGTCACCGACTCTGATTCTGACTGAGAGCAATTGTCACTAACGGCATCAGTTTGATCTGCATTTTGCAGAGCGACCAGAGCATAGTTCTCTATACTGGATGCAGTCAGACTCTCCTCTGTGGTGCCAGCTCTGAGGTCCCGTGACACTGTTCTCTGTGGCCCCCGTGCCTGATAGGACAGCACCGGCAAGTCCGCAACGGACGTATTCTGGATTTGTTGGTGGATCCTGAGGCAGCAGCTTGGAATCTGTCTTGGCAGCAGAGAACTCTGGAAGATCAGCAGACGATGTTGACCTTCGTGTGTTACACGAAATGGATGGCGTCTGTGTGCAGGGATTTGGGTCTGCATGCGAAAACGTCTGTGTCCGAATTGATGAGGACTGTGGATGAGGTACAGTAGCTGCCAAACTGAGAGTAGCGAAGCTGCTGCACTGGAGTAGGGTCAAAGGTGGACGGCGGGTTCATGAGGTCATCCTGTGAACCGTCGTGACTGTTCAGTCCGCTCGTCACCTCTTCGGGTTCTGCATTGTACGAGGCTTCTGTCCTCCTGAACACATATGTATGGCAATGCTTTCATTGTATTTCCCTGAACACACACACACACACACACACACACACACACACACACACACACACACACACACACACACACACACACACACGTACAGAGAGAGGAGAGAAGAGAGAGAGAGAGAGAGAGAGAGAGAGAGAGAAGAGAGAGAGAGAGAGAGAGAGAGAGAGAGAGAGAGAGATACACGAATCGTCCTCAAAATACAGCATCAGCCCGACAAGCCAGCAGTTCACCGTGTACTCACCAAAGTGAGTTACAATCTAAGAATAAAACCAGGAATCCACTGATCCCTCACGAAGCTTTCAGCCCAATATTGCTTGCCAACAAGACTCTCTGAGCTTCACAAAGAACGCCAAATTAGAGACAGAATGATTCCTTGGCAGAGAAAAAAAAGCCATTGAAAACCAAGAGGGACCTGCCAGTATGCAACCGCATGTAGGGTACGTTGAAAAGTCTGGTGCGACAGTGATCACTGCTTTGGAGGAAGACGACAGCATCATCAAGGAAACAAGAAGTGGCCAAATAGACTGTCCATTTAGAAGAGGATCCCACCCAACAGGTGACTGGTTTTGTCAGTTTCAGTTTCATCAATGAGGTGTCACTGCATGCGGACTAGTCCATGTACGCTACACCACATCTGCGAAGTTTCCAGATAACTTAAAGAAGACGGTCTCGTGGCTACGACTTAGCAGAGCAGATGTTTGACATACGCATTAGCCTTATGTGTCGGTCAGACTTTGGACACCTGCCTCATGCTGGCTTTCCTCAACGACTGGGCAAGGAAATGGCAGGGAAAAAACCCCCAGCTCTAAAGGATGCTGTGGGTTGTTACGTCACCAAGATCAGTTTCAAAAGACACCCACCGGCCAGGGACAAAGCCTAGACGTACAAACCAAACCTGTACCCATCCTGACTCCTCTTCTCGGGAAGTGGATCGCCATGGTCAAAAGTCGTCCAACAGGCCATAGAGCATTCAACTTCCCACCTGCCTCACAAGGTCATCAGTACCGGAGAAGTCCTCAGGAAGTCAGAGAAGATCAAGAGAAGGAAAACACCGCTGTCTCACCAGACCTGTCGAGCAGTGTGTGTCATTCTCTGTCCCAGAGTGGGCAATGCCATGGGAGGTACCAGCAGCGGAAAAAAAAAACCATGAGCTACACCCCACCCCGGGGGGGGGGGGGGGGGAGGATGCCCAGAAACTGCCTAGCGAAAGCATTGAAAGCGGTTCTTTAGGACAATAGCTGTGGCTACATGGATGGAGATCATACTACCTGTGCAGCCCCCGACTCCGGCATAGCGATGGGATACACGGATGGTCGCACCTGCTACCATTTGATGGGATATGCGGATGGTCGCACCTGCTACCATTTGATGGGATATGCGGATGGTCGCACCTGCTACCATTTTATGGGATATGCGGATGGTCGCACCTGCTACCATTTGATGGGATATGCGGATGGTCGCACCTGCTACCATTTGATGGGATATGCGGATGGTCGCACCTGCTACCATTTGATGGGATATGCGGATGGTCGCACCTGCTACCATTTGGATGTTTTCATGGGTCAGCTGGATGTGAAGTCTGCAGCTCTGAAAAATTTCATCCTGCACCAGGCTACAGATACGCTGTTTGAAAATGATTTTTGGTGTTGAAACTTCTACTTCATTTGAAAAATCGTATCCTGCAACAGATACAGTTACGCTGTTTGAAAATGAGTGTTGGTGTTGAAACTTGTAATTCATCCTGCATAGTCTCTGGTGAACTGGACTGCTTTCCCATAGATACTAAACTAAAAACTAGAATGTCGGGTGCTGTTTTTTTTTTATTGCATAGTCTCTTTCTTGGATCAGTCAGCGGTGCTGAAAATCTATCAGTGATACTGTTCAAAATGTGCGAACACATACTTGAATCTGGCCCGTTTACACTCCCATGCCTGCAGCATACGTATTTACCATTAAACGACCTTTTTGGAATCACTGTATGTCCGTTAATCAGTTCAAACTCAATAAAGAACAAAGATTAGAAATTCGTACATCCACACATGGAGAAGCATCGTACATGATCGTGGGGTGTGTCATAATTTACACATGTACAAGAATTTTATTGTTTAGAGAAATATGTGGAGATTTTGCCACTTTCCCTTTATCAACCTATGGTTAAATTCAGTCTTTTCCAATCATTAATTTCCCATTCAACAAGACAGATCCTTTAAGATACCCAGACAAAACAGAAAATGTACTCTTTGCAAACTGGATGAAATCGATGAAGAATTTCTTCACATACTGATTGTTTTCCAGTCACAGAAGATTGCGCGCCACTATCACTAAGATATATTCTCAACATCATTAAATGTTAATAAAGTCAGTTCTTTCATGAAGACCCAGTGAAAGCCAAAGCTTACCAAAGTCGCAAAATTAGTTCGTGTGCCATTAGTTAAACCTGCCAAAACATACACGTATAATCAAATTTATTCATCAGTTTTAAATTTATCTCAATATGACGACTTCATTGTAATGTCTAACATGCTCAGTTGTTTGTTTATGGCGATACACTTGTTTATTAACGCTTATGTATTAGAGTACTTTATACAGAAAAGTGTTGTGTTACGCTGGCTTCCGTCGTTTATTATTTCTTTGTATTCCTTAGCTTAAACGAATTTGTTGGGTCCGATGCTAACATAAAACAAGATGCAAAGCACATGAACGTACTACCAGTATAATAGTACCACCCCCCACCCCCCACCCCCAAAATATGTATATAAATCAGTCACTATAGCACTTTCTCCCCTTTTGGTGGTAGAAATTTTGTATGTAAGAGGAAAGGAAAAAAATGCCGCTCTCCCCAGCGAGGAAATGAACCTTGATCTCCCGCGTGACAGGCGAGGATACTACCCACTATACAACTGAGGAACTTACAGAATTTGGTTACATTTAAGTTTATAAACCGTTATTACTTAACTGTGCATCACAAAATTATCATTTATAGCCGTTAGTAGCAGCTATTCTGGTAAAATAAAACATCGGCATCATCCGTGACCCATAATGAACATATCTACAAACTTTCAGAAAGATCAGTCAAGCAGTTGTGCCTGGAGCGAGTGGAACACGTTTTGAGCACGGACGGACAAACAAAACACACACACACACACACACCACACACACACACACACACACAACAACACACACACACACACACACACACCAGAGCATTTCTTCGTTCCCATTGTACACACACACACACACACACACACACACACACACACACACACACACACACACACACACACACACACACACACACGCGCGTGCGCGCCGCGCGCGCGCACACACACACACACACAGCACACACACACACACACACACACACACACACACACACACACACACACAGAGCATGTCTTCGTTCCTATTGTAAAGTACTCCCCTGTTCTATAGGAACTGGCGATAGAGTGTATTCATATTGCCATTTTATCACTTACCATTTTGCGTTGCTCTTGACAGTGGAATGTCGACAGGGGGCAATCTCCGGTCCTCCTCCTGTTGTGAACACACAAGTCAGATATCGACAACAGTCACTACCACCCAGCAACATGTCTCTGCCAACACACACACACACCACACACCACACAACACACCACACATACACTCACACACACACACACACACACACACCTCACACACACACCACACACACCACACACACACACACACACACACACACACACACACTCACACGCACGCACGCACGCACACACACACACACTCACACACACACACACACACACACACTCACACGCACGCACACACACACACACACACACACACACACACACACACACACACACACACACACACACACACACACACACACACACACACACACACACACACACACAACACACACACAAGTGTAGACGGCAGCTTACGTGCTCGCACACATACACATACCTCACCATGATAACAGTTGATTTAAAGTGTTAATAAACAGAATTTTGTAATTTGCTTTTTTTTTTGCCTCTTACAAATTACAGTGAGGACTGGGGATGGGAGATGTAGAAAAGGCAGCATGATGTAGAAAAGGCAGCATGATGTAGAAAAGGCAGCATGATGTAGAAAAGGCAGCATGATGTAGAAAAGGCAGCATGATGTAGAAAAGGCAGCATGATGTTGAAAAGGCAGCGTGATGTAGAAAAGGCAGCATGATGTAGAAAAGGCAGCATGATGTAGAAAAGGCAGCATGATGTAGAAAAGGCAGCATGATGTAGAAAAGGCAGCATGATGTTGAACGCAGATATTAAATCCGAATTATGGCTTCAGGGTTTTTTCCCCATAGTACTGCTATGAGCCAG
>CM031600.1:17533987-17538987 GCA_018398815.1 Conus ventricosus | reverse complement strand
AGTAATAATGATGATGATAATAATGATAATTACCATAATAATGATGATATCAATGATAATAATAATAATGATGATAATGATAATAATAACAATAATAGTAACAAGAACACGAGCAACAACAACAACAACAACAATAATAATGATGATGATAACAACAATAATGATAATAACAACAAAAGGTATAGGACCTACACATGGTAATAAGGGTAACAGACCTACACATGGTAATAAGGGTAACAGCCGAACAATACAGCTGATTGTTCATTCGTCTTTGTCTCCTTTGCATTGTCGCAAACTGAACCACAAATCAGTAAAACACCCTTAATTAGAGTCATCATCAAGCGCTCGGGTTTCAAGGCCAAAACAAAAAAAAATCACATTAATTTCATCGGGTTTTGTTGTTTTGTTGTTGTTGTTTTTTTTGTTTAGTAAATTTTCAAAAATGAAGAGCATAGAGATGTGCAAGATACACAATCAAAGCAACAATTGCTAACTCGTGGTAGGATGTTTGGGTCGTACATGAAAATCGTCACCAAGGGTAGGTAAGAGTGAACCGTGGAGTGGAAGAGGTGTAGGAATTGATTTAGGGGCTGACACACACACACACACACACACACACACACACACACACACACACACACACACACACACACATGCGCGCACGCACGCGCGCACACACACACACACACACACACACACACACACACACACACACACACATGCGCGCACGCACACAAGCACTCGCACTTGCACGCTCGCACAAACACACAGACACGCACACACACGCACGCGCGAGCGCACACACACACACACACACACACACACACACACACACACACACACACACATGCGCGCACGCACACAAGCACTCGCGCTTGCACGCTCGCACAAACACACAGACACGCACACACACGCACGCGCGAGCGCACACACACAGACCACACACACACACACACACAGACACACAAACGCAAACACACAGACACGCAAACACACACACACACACACACACACACACACACACACACACACACACACATACACACATGCGCGTGCGTACAAACACACAGACATGCACACACACGCACGAGCGCGCGCACACACACACACAGACACACACACAGACACACAAACACACACACACGCAAACACACAGACACGCAAACACACAGACACAGACACAGACACACACACACACACACACACACACACACACACACATACACACACACACACACACACACACACACACACACACACACACACACACACACGCAAACACAGAAGATCTCTTTAGCCCAACACATGCGTTTCCTTTTCATCAACACAAAATCATGCATCAAATAAGGGGAAATAATTACATACAACAACCAGCACCAGCAGCAGTATCAAGGTACGCATGAGTAGTTGCTGTGTATTGTCTGTGTGTGCGCCCGCTTTGTTCAAATTGTAAATGTTGAAATCATGAAAGAAACAAAAAGGTAATTTCCTATTACATCCGTTGTGTATATATCATTCAAAGATATTTTGTTAAGACAGTCGTTACTTTAACATACTCTTAAAGGAGTAACATTCCATTCCGGTCTGAGACTGCATGACAGGGCTGTACTCTACGCTTACTTTCATATCATATCTTGGCAACGACCAGGCCCGAGAAATACAGACACCTGCAGAGTTGGTCACAAACTTTGAGCGGCAGTCGCGAAGGTGCATCCATTCAGTAGATGAAACCTGACTGTGTGTCATCCCAGTCTTCCCAGCTGAGCCCGTAGCAAACTCAGCTCTGTTAGGAATCCGTCGGGCAGAAAAATCTTATGGGAATCGAACCCACGACCTTCTAGCCGTGAGTCCGCGACCCTAACCTCTTCGCCACGTGGCTTTTTAAGCTGTTGTTGTCACCGTCACCATCATTATCAGGATCATCATGGTCAGGATCAGGATCATCATCATCATAATCGTCGTCGTCATCGTCGTCGTCGTCGTCGGCATCATCATCATCACCATCATCAACATCATAATCTTCATTATAATCATCACCATCATCAGTAGTAGTAGTAGTAGTAGTAGTAGTAGTGTTTTATTGCTGTTGTTGTTGTGTTATTATACTGCAATACAGCCGTTTGAACTGGGGATGTGCATGAGAAAAACAACAACAACAACAACGACAACGACAACGACAACAACAACGACAACAGCAGTTGGTGTGTGGTCACAGCCTTCGCTGACCTTTGTTCCTGTGGTAGAGACAAGAACCGAAGCGGAAGCCAGAGGCGATGACCTGCTCTCCGGTGCTTTGGGTCAGAGACACGCCGTACAACAGCCGCCTCACCCAGGTCGTGGGCACCCACCGGCTGAACCAGGTGACCCGGGGGGACACCGTGTGCCACTGCAGCTCTTTCTGTAATCCACACAACGAGAAGAGGTATCACGTTCTGTGGCCCTTCATGCCCTGCTCTTGTGGTCACCTCAGCTTCGATGTCCTCTCCACCCATCTGTGGCCTCGGGCTCATCACCATAAGAGGCTGTCGTTGGATGGACGTGGTGGTGGCGTCCTCCGATGAAAGAGCTCTCTCTCTCTCTCTCTCTCTCTCTCTCTCTCTCTCTCTCACACACACACACACACACACACACACACACACACACACATACAAGCACCCACACGCTCTCTTTCTTAATCACACACACACACACACACACACACACACACACACACACACACACACACACATACACACACGCACACACCTCGTTCACCCTCTCATCCCCCCCCCCCCCACACACACACACACACATGCACAACAAACACACTCACATTGACTCTTCACTGACGCGCGTCGGTGTACACTATGGAAACAGGAACACAGTTGACTCACTCTGCAAACACTGCTGTTAAGTCCCCTGCGTAAACACCAGTGAACGGTGTAGGAATAATCCCGTGTCGGTTCAGGAGCCCAAGTGATGTTCAACATCATCTCGTCTTCAGTCTCATCCTCTATTATAGCCCGGACTTCCTTCGCTCCATCTGCGACGCAGGTAACAGCAGAAATGATTCAGTCCATATGGTTAACAGAGCAGCAGAGATGCTTCAGATGATATGGTTAACAGAGCAGCAGAGATGCTTCAGATGATATGGTTAACAGAGCAGCAGAAATACTTCAGATGATATGGTTAACAGTACAGCAGAAATGCTTCAGATGATCTGGTTAACAGTGCAGCAGAAATACTTCAGATGATATGGTTAACAGTACAGCATAAATGCTTCAGATGATATGGTTAACAGTACAGCAGAAATACTTCAGATGATGTGGTTAACAGAGCAGCAGAAATGCTTCAGATGATATGGTTAACATTACAGCAGAAGTGCCTCAGATGATGTGGTTAACATTACAGCAGAAATGCTTCAAATGATATGGTTAACAGGTCAGCAGAAATACTTCAGATGATGTGGTTAACAATACAGCATAAATGCTTCAAATGATATGGTTAACAGGACAGCAGAAATACTTCAGATGATGTGGTTAACAATACAGCATAAATGCTTCAGATGATATGGTTAACAGTACAGCAGAAATGCTTCAGATTATGTGGTTAACAGTACAGCAGAAATGCTTCAGATTATGTGGTTAACAATGCAGCAGAAATGCTTCAGATGATGTGGTTAACAATGCAGCAGAAATGCTTCAGATGATGTGGTTAACAATGCAGCAGAAATGCTTCAGATGATGTGGTTAACAATGCAGCAGAAATGCTTCAGATGATGTGGTTAACAATGCAGCAGAAATGCTTCAGATGATGTGGTTAACAATGCAGCAGAAATGCTTCAGATTATGTGGTTAACAATGCAGCAGAAATGCTTCAGATGATGTGGTTAACAATGCAGCAGAAATGCTTCAGATGATGTGGTTAACAATGCAGCAGAAATGCTTCAGATGATGTGGTTAACAGTACAGCAGAAATGCTTCAGATGTTGTGGTTAACAATGCAGCAGAAATGCTTCAGATGATGTGGTTAACAATGCAGCAGAAATGCTTCAGATGTTGTGGTTAACAATGCAGCAGAAATGCTTCAGATGTTGTGGTTAACAATGCAGCAGAAATATTCCAGATAATATGGTTAACACAACAGAAATGCTTCAGATGTTACGGTTAACAGAACAGCAGAAATATTCCAGATAATATGGTTAACACAACAGAAATGCTTCAGATGTTACGGTTAACAGAACAGCAGAAATATTCCAGATAATATGGTTAACACAACAGAAATGCTTCAGATGTTACGGTTAACAGAACAGAAATGCTTCAGATGTTACGGTTAACAGAACAGCAGAAATATTCCAGATAATATGGTTAACACAACAGAAATGCTTCAGATGTTACGGTTAACAGAACAGCAGAAATATTCCAGATAATATGGTTAACACAACAGAAATGCTTCAGATGTTACGGTTAACAGAACAGCAGAAATATTCCAGATAATATGGTTAACACAACAGAAATGCTTGAGAACCTAAAACTCATCCCGCAAGTACCTGACCTATCTCTTGAACACCACACACACACTGTCTGAAAGGATTAGTAAGGAAAAAAAACTTAAATAATATTTGGCGAAAAATGGAGTTTTGCCCTTATTTCCAGCTGCTTTTAAGTGAAGAAGAAATGTTGCTAATTACTTTGTTAATTGTTCATCACACATTGAAAAAGCTTGAACCAGGCGGCCCTCAAGCCATGCCAGATTTTGATGTCCATAGATCTGTGGTTTAGTATGGCACTTTAAAGCATTACAAAAAGCCCCGAAAACATGGATAGAATGTTGTTTCCTCCGAAATTTAAGAATGTTTCTAAAGAATTGAACCATTGAAGTCAGTCTGAATGGAGAATTTTCAGGATCTAAATTTTTCAACAATGGTGTCCCACAGGATCGTGTGACTACTGCTTCAACATTCCTCTGGTTAATCTTTTACAGTATGATGAATGCTCAGACAAAAGTGCTACTTCAGATGT
>CM031600.1:17506487-17526487 GCA_018398815.1 Conus ventricosus | reverse complement strand
GGAAACTTATTTTTTTCCAACTAAACTGAGATTTAATGCTGCCTGTAATGATCTTTCAAGTAAAGCCAAACGTGCAGTTATTTATATATTTGCCAAAATAACATACAATGAATATGTTTCCGTAGAACGATCCTGCAAATTGATAGTCAGATACAGCTTATAGCTTTGTGTGGTTTTGAAGTATGAGGACTGGAGAAGGCAGTTTGTACTATGAAAAGTACACATGTCCGCTCTAAAGAAATTGCTGGGAGTAGACATGTACTCTCTCTCTCTCTCTCTCTCTCTCTCCTCTCTCTCTCACACACACACACACACACACACACACACACACACACACACACACACACACACACACACACACACACACACACACACACACACACAAACAAACACAAACATATGCACACATACACACACATGCATGACAGAGAGAGAGCGAGAGAGAGAGAGAGAGAGAGAGGAGAGAGAGAGAGAGAGAGAGAGAGAGAGCGAGAGAGAGAGAGAGAGAGAGAGAGAGAGGATTTTCGTTTCTAGAATATTTGGATTTACCTTCCAAAATAACGTAATTTGTTGGTCCGATCCAAGCAAACAGCCAGGCGCAAGCTTCGGGGATTCGTCTGGTGCTGCACACACACACACACACACACACACACACACACACACACACACACACACACACACACACACACACACACACACCACACTTTCATTACTCGTGAGGCCGTCTTGTCCAAACTCTTCTGTCTCATGAAGTTCGTCAATATCATCAGGTCATTTCATCACGGCATGATGGCTTGGCTTATGGAACATAGCTCAGTGTCCGACCCTCTCCCAGTCTCAAACGGTGTACACCAAGGACGAGTCATGGTGCCTACACTCTTCGGCCACATGTTCATTACCATGCTGTTTGATGCTACTCTCTCCTCGACTGACGCAGGATCACATCGAACTTTGGTGAGAGACTGTCTGTTCGAGAACGACAGCACTCTAGTAGCACTGAACGAGCGAACCCTGCAGAAAGCAGCCAGCAACCTGTCAACATCAGCCAGAGCCTTTGGATTCTCCAACAACCTGCTGGAAAAAGAGATGATGCTTCAGCTTGCACCAGGCCTGACTTCTCTGCACATTGATAGTGAGGAAACAAAGTGTGAAGAGCTTCAGCTACTTAGAGGAGTAGCACCTCCACTTCAACTTGTAGCGTGGACAAGGAAATGTCGAGTAGACTTTGCATGAGGGGTGCTTCTTTCGGCAGGCTCTGGAAGTGAGTGAGGGTGGGGGTGGGAGGTGGGGTATGGGTGTGAACCAGAGAAGTGGGAGATCTCCCATTTCTCTGGTGTGTGAACGTGGCATGAGACTGTCCACGAGCTGTCTCCTCTCCATGGCGGTAGTCAGCACGGCTATGGCTACAAAACATGAACACGATGCAAGAAACAGTTGAAGAAAGCTTGACCCAGTTTCACCTCCGCTGCACGTACATCGTCACGAGCATCTCGTGGGAGGACACAGTCTTCAGCATAGAAGAGCATTGCAGAGCAAACTTGCCCGGTATGGAGAAATTCACTTTGAAAGGCTCAGCTCAAGCGAGCGCGAGTGGCACGTGCGGACCAATGGACGACAAGCGACTGTCAAAAGCTGATTTTTTCCCCCTGAAGCTGTCATCTGGTAAAAGAAACACCGGTCTGGTGCTCAAACGCTTCAAAGACTGTCCTGAAAGCATCTCTACTAGCCAGTGGTATTCCTCAGGTTAGGTGGGGGATCCTTGCCACTGACTGCAGAGCTTGGCGACTTGTTGTCCACGCAAGAGTACATGAGTTTGAATAGGAGTGCCTACATGAGCTGCACCAGGAGCGTCAAGCTTGCACAGAGAGGAGACCTGACCTTGCCTGTGCTGTTGCTGTTGCATGACCACAGTTCGATCTGGTGGAGATAACTCAAGTCGCCCTTTCTCATTTCGTCCAGTTCTCATTCATCCTGTTCTCATTTTAACCTGTTTTCATTTCATCCTGTCCTCATCTCGCCCTGCTCTCATTTCGTCTTGTTCTAATTTCGCCACGCATTTGTTACGGGTGTCGTTACGCCCTGAATCAGGCATTCAAATTAAGCAGCATCAGTTGGATATGCATGCAGCCGTGCACCGGACGCACATACACACCTAAGCACACATGTTCTCTCGCATTCATACATGCTCTCTCTCTCTCACTCACTCTCTCTCTCTCTCTCTCTCTCTCTCTCTCTCTCTCTCTCTCTCTCTCTCACACACACACACACACACACATACACACACACACACACACACACACACACACACACATACACACACACCACGCACACACAGGCACATACACACACGCGCATAGAGACACAAACAGACACAGACACAGACAGACACACAGACAGACAGACACACAGAAACACACTCACAGGGACACATACACATGCATACACACATGCACGCACGCGCGCACACATGCACGCACGCACGTATGTACGCGCACGCTCTCTCTCTCTCTCTCTCTCTCTCTCTCTCTCTCTCTCTCTCTCTCTTCTCTCTCTCTCTCTCTCTCTCTCTCTCTCACACACACACACACACACACACACACACACACACACACACAAACACACACACACACACACACACACACACACACACACACCACCACACACACACACACACACACACACGTGAGCGCGTTCACATTATGGGTATGCATACAGAGCGTACCCTTTTCTCCTCCCCACCCGCCTCCCACACCATACTTCCGCACATACACACACATTCACTGAATGATGGAAAGTTCCAACTTACGCGCCATGGCTGTCTTTACAGAAGTTTTGCTGACGTCACTCCAGACATCACTGTAGTCAGCACGACGTTTCAGACTGACAGTATACGAAGTGAAGGGAGATAAACCACACACCTGTCGCCGCGCATGGTTGTCGGACTTACTATTTTCTGCAAACTCCTCATCCTGCACACACACACACCACACACACACACACACACACACGCACATATTCAGTGATTAAATGCAGTCATACAGTCTAAGTTCATCATCTCACAAATCTATGACGTCATCGTCATCGTCAACTTGAATGAAAGCTTTCACGAATGTACTTTGGAAACCAATATAGACACAAGGATAGTTAAGGCCATCAACACTTATTTCAAGATTGACAAGCAAACGACATTCGTAAACAATACGTTTTGGACAGAATTTGTCAAAAACGTTCACAAATTCATTTGGTGTGCCAAATGGCTTTGTATCTGATAAGACTGATGCCACGCATTGTATGTCAACACTACAGTCATATGCATCAAATACTGGCTAGGGGTATTATTAGAAATGAATGATATCTATTTTCCCAAAGAGGCATACACTTGATGAACACGGTAAAAAGTGCCGGGCAATTCGTTTGAAAGACACACTTGTTGGGGGGGGGGGGGGGGGGGGGGGTTGAATGCGCCTGTTTGTAACAATGTGTAGATTGGTAACATCTTTTCTTTCACTCTTTAAATACGTTCCATAACCATGAATTTTCACAAATAGGAAAGCTCTGTTTTGCACGATGCTATGCACAGTCAGAGTGTCCTCACAGGCCTAATGGACTTCCCCTCGGCTCCCCCAGCCCATCCCGGGCGTGGTTTCAGCACTAACAAGGAATCGTTGAAGACGACCACCATGTCAGCAGTCATTCTCGGCTACAACGATCAGATCCACTTCTGTAGACAGAGCCTCAGCTTGAGCGTTGGAGTGAGATCAGAACTTGCGAGATGTGAAATGTCATGTCTCTGCAGTTTCATCAGGAGACCTGAACAGTCTCCGGGCCGCTGCCTTCTGTCAGTGGTGTCTGTGTGGCAGTGGATCCAGAGTTCTGGCAACGTCTTCTCAGTTAGGGTCACTTTTCTCATACAGTTATGCTGATCATTCTCCCGCAGCCATTGAAGAACTGTGGTATTCGTCTGAAGGTTCTTTTTTTTCTGTCCCAACATCTGCGCAACCTCAGAGGCAGTGCACCCACGCCGCTCATTCCGACACCCCGTCCACAGCCACAGCCCGGTCGACCGGTCAGCCCCGCCGCAGCCCCGACACCCCAATCCACAGGGAGCAGTCAATATAAAGTCGTCAAGAGGCAACCCACCGGAGGAGACACTGCACTGCTGCCGAGTCACTTCGGTGGTGTTCAGTGGCGCCTGTTCTGATCTAACATACGCAGGACACTACCTACTAAGCCCCCTACTGACGACAATAATTGCTTAGTTGCGGAGCCGGCGCGAGTGAGCTCTCCCTCCGGAGGGCGCCACCACGTCCGTCCAACGACAGCCCCCATGGACTCGCCGATACCGGTGACCCTGAGGGAACCAAACCAAGGCCATAGACGTGGAGAGGACATCGAAATTGAGGTCACCATGAGAGCAGGGCATGAAGGGCCACAGAACTTGAGACATCTTTTTATTTTAATGCTGATCGATGAGAATGAGGATGATTAAGATGATGCTGCGGATTTCCATTTCGGTCTGAGACTACATGACAGGGCTATACTCTACGCTTCCTTTCATAATATATCCGGGCGTCAACCAGGCGCGAGAGATACAGGCACCTGCAGTGTTGGTCAGGAAATTTGAGCAACACTCTCAGAAACGCATCCATTAAGTGGATGAAACTCGACTGTGTGGTCCCAGTCTTCCCAACTGAGTCCGCAGCAAACTCAACTCTGGGTAGGAGCCGGTCGGGGCAGAAAAACCCACATGACTCTGATGGGATTCGAACCCACGACCTCCCAGCCGGGAGTCCGTGACGCTAACCACTTCGCCACGGCGGCTATTCTCGTCTGAAGGTTGGCTGGTAGGTATCTCATGGTTATGGTGGGGTAGACTTTATTGGCAGGATTGTGCCTGGCACTTGGCCCTGGTGCTGTCTGCTCACTTTTATGCTGTCGTGAACAATTTTTTTTTTACACGGCATTTGGGAAAAGGTCTCCAGCTTTTCTTTCATTGGGTGTAGAGGTAGTAGGAAGATACTCTACGGAGAGCTTGACAGCAGAAAATCCTCAGAGATTACCCCCCCCCCCCCCCCCCCCCCCCCCCCCCCCCCCCCCCTTTGACAAGTGTTCTGGCCCTGAACTCATTACACTCAAAGGGGGCTAGGCCACATCCAGATCATGACTCCTAGATGCTCTTCTACTGCCAACTTTTTTGTGTGGTGTTGAGGTAGACTGTAGAACTCTGCTTGCAGCATCACCTTCGTCCCCCCTTCCGTGACTCAACAGTGGTATGGAGGCTTCCTCATCTTTGAGGTGGCCAAAGTCTTCATGGAACTAGTCATCAGCCTCAAAGCCTGGTCCTGTGCTCTGTCCGGAGTTATGATGGTTTATCTTGGCAGTCGTTCTTTCCGTTTGCGGAAAATATTGCCGACTGTAACCATGTAACAACTTTTAAGGTTGCGCTTCGTAGAGGGAGAGAGGGAGCAGGGAGGGAGGGAGGGAGGAAGGGAGGTAAGTAGCAGGCAAGCAGGCAGCCAGGTATGTAGGTAGGCAGGCAAGCAGGCAGCCAGGTAGGTAGGTAGGCAGGCAAGCAGGCAGCCAGGTAGGTAGGTAGGCAGGCAAGCAGGCAGCCAGGTAGGTAGGTAGGCAGGCAAGCAGGCAGCCAGGTAGGTAGGTAGGCAGGCAAGCAGGCAGCCAGGTAGGTAGGTAGGCAGGCAAGCAGGCAGCCAGGTAGGTAGGTAGGCAGGCAAGCAGGCAGCCAGGTAGGTAGGTAGGCAGGCAAGCAGGCAGCCAGGTAGGTAGGTAGGCAGGCAAGCAGGCAGCCAGGTATGTAGGTAGGCAGGCAAGCAGGCAGCCAGGTAGGCAGGTAGGCAGGCAGGCAAGCAGGCAGCCAGGTATGTAGGTAGGCAGGCAAGCAGGCAGCCAGGTATGTAGGTAGGCAGGCAAGCAGGCAGCCAGGTATGTAGGTAGGCAGGCAAGCAGGCAGCCAGGTAGGTAGGTAGGCAGGCAAGCAGGCAGCCAGGTATGTAGGTAGGCAGGCAAGCAGGCAGCCAGGTAGGTAGGTAGGCAGGCAAGCAGGCAGCCAGGTATGTAGGTAGGCAGGCAAGCAGGCAGCCAGGTAGGTAGGTAGGCAGGCAAGCAGGCAGCCAGGTATGTAGGTAGGCAGGCAAGCAGTCAGCCAGGTATGTAGGTAGGCAGGCAAGCAGGCAGCCAGGTATGTAGGTAGGCAGGCAAGCAGGCAGCCAGGTAGGTAGGTAGGCAGGCAAGCAGGCAGCCAGGTATGTAGGTAGGCAGGCAAGCAGGCAGCCAGGTAGGTAGGTAGGCAGGCAAGCAGGCAGCCAGGTATGTTGGTAGGCAGGCAAGCAGGCAGCCAGGTATGTAGGTAGGCAGGCAAGCAGGCAGCCAGGTAGGTAGGTAGGCAGGCAAGCAGGCAGCCAGGTATGTAGGTAGGCAGGCAAGCAGGCAGCCAGGTATGTAGGTAGGCAGGCAAGCAGGCAGCCAGGTAGGTAGGTAGGCAGGCAGATAGGCAGGTAGACAGACAGATAAACTTGTTTGTTTTCTCTTCTATCTTCTTTTTCTTGTCCACCACCTTTAGTTTCTCATGTTTTTGTCTTTTATCCCTTGCCCACCCTATCTCCTTTGTGGACAAGACACTACAGTTAGCTTCCTCATGTTTTTGTCTTCTTTCCCGTTGTACTTGTCGAGAAGATTTGTCTTCTCTTCTCCCCCCCCCCCCCCCCCCCCCCCCCCCCCCCCTTACACCACCTTCCATGTACATTTAAAATGGAGTCCTCTAAGCACGTAACATACAAGTAACACATTCTCCTTCGTTCTGTTCGCTTACCCGTATGTGGGCCCCTTGCGCTAAAGGCTGATCATCAGCTTACAGCAATGCACAGGCTGCACACCAAAAACGCATCCAAAGGCCGTGCTTAAGGAGTCGAGTGTTTATAGACTGGTACAATCAGATTGTTTTGAGAATTTTGTGTCTGAAAGTTGATTCTCCTCATTTTCTTTCATATGGCCATCAAGGAACAAGCCAGGTGGTTCAAAGCAGACAGATTAACATCCAAGAAATGAGACTAATCAGGGGCTTCCAGCTGGCGCAGAGACAGGGTGACAGGTGAGTGCATGGGCCTGAAATGTGACGTCAACTAAGGGAAAGGTCATGCGTTTGAAGATTGTTTGTGATTTCATCGGTTGAAATTCCCCCCCCCCCCCCCCCCCCCCCCCCCAAACAAGCGGAATAATTGGTGGGGAGTTGTTCTTTTGACCAATGATCAAACGCTGGCTCAAATTAATGGTAGGCCTCAAAACACTGTCATGGAGAAGACAGTGTTTTAGTGCAAACTGCTAATTGTGGCGTGCGCTCCAGCCGTGCGCATGACACGTGATGTCCGTCACAAAGCCAGTTCCGGCTAGCGCGCAGTTTCAACGAAGTTCCCTCCCCTGGAAAGATGCTGTTCACAGCACTTACCGATGTGCACGCTCTCTCCCCTTCTCTCTCAAGGTGACCAGGGATAGTGCGGACAGATATGTCTGATTTATACAAAACAAAAGCGCCGAAAATAAAGGCAAAATGCTCTATTCGGGATTGCTATAAGGATGCGCTGCTTCTGTTAGCACTGGGGGCCCACGCCGTCATTTCACCCTGCTTCTCTCCCATCCCGTCCTTGCCTTCCCCTGCCACCAGTCACTGCTGTCCTGACCTACCTCAGGATGGACGGACCCCTCCTCGGTCTGCATGGTCAGGTGGTAGATGTAGTTAGTGAGCTCCCTCACTGAACCTCCCGACAGCCACGTCAGTTCCACGCATCTGGGATCTGGTGACGTCACCTTGAGCTCTTTGGGCGCTGGCACCCTGACTGTTGACGTAGTGCGACACAGTGTAAGATGCAGGAGGAACGGGCGGACAGACAGACAGACAGGCAGGCAGGCAGGCAGACAGATCGACAGACAAACAGACAGACTGACTGACTGACAGAGAGATAAATACAGACAGAAGCAGAGAGACTGCGACTCATCTATTTATTCATCGAAACGCCGTGCCACTTGTGAAGACACGTGTGCACATGCCGCCCAAATCCCAGACTGACAGTTCTTTTTAATGTGGAGAGTGAAGCAGAGAGATTATTCATGAGGCGAGTTGGACACAGTTAGGTCTCTTATCTTGAATGCTTTTGTGCAAATACACGCATGGATTCAACTCTTTCTGATGACATGAATTATCTAAATATGAAAAGACATTTGGATTCCATAGAACTTAGGCGCCATCCTGTTTACTACAATGGGTTCTAGATCTAGAGGAGAAAACAAAAGGTCGTCATATTCAGTCTCTTTACATTTCGGGAACATCAAATCGTAGGCCTACTTGGTTTAGTGAAGAGGATTCTGAAACAGGCCAATTGCGGGAAAAGCGAGGCGAAGAGGATTCTAACACTGACCAATAGAGGGGAAAGCGAGGCGAACAGGATTCTAACACTGACCAATAGAGGGGAAAGCGAGGCGAACAGGATTCTAACACTGACAAACAGAGGGGAAAGCGAGGCGAACAGGATTCTAACACAGGCCAGTTGTGGGGAAAGCGAGGCGAACAGGATTCTAATACAGGCCAATTGTGGGGAAAGCGAGGCGAACAGGATTCTAACACAGGCCGGTAGTGGGGAAAACAAGGCGAACAGGATTCTAAGACAGGCCAATTGTGGGGAAAGCGAAGCGAACAGTATTCTAACACAGGCCGGTAGTGGGGGAAACAAGGCGAACAGGATTCTAAGACAGGCCAATTGTGGGGAAAGCGAAGCGAACAGGATTCTAACACAGGCCGGTAGTGTGTAACAAAAGGCATTCTAACACAGGCCAATTGTGGGGAAAACAAGGCGAACAGGATTCTAACACAGGCCAATTGTGGGGAAAGCGAGGCGAACAGGATTCTAAGACAGGCCAATTGTGGGGAAAGTGAGGCGAACAGGATTCTAACACAGGCCAATTGTGGTGAAAGGGAAGCAAACAGGATTCTAACACAGGCCAATAGAGGGGAAAACAAGGCGAACAAGATTCTAACACAGGCAAATAAAGGGGAAAGTGAGACGAACAGAATTATAACACAGGCCAACAGTGGGAAAAGTGAGACTAACAGAATTATTACAACACAGGCCAACAGTGGGAAAAGTGAGACGAACAGGATTCGAACACAGACCAATAGTCGGGAAAGCGAGGCGAGATACCCGACTCACTCCCTTCTACATTCGTTGACGAAAACGGAGCCTGTTCTAGTTCCTTCCGACTGATTGGATGGAGCTTGGTCCAGATCACATTGTGCATATCTGTCAGCTAATCTTCATCTGAATGCAACTCACTGAGTTGAACTGTGTGAGAGGACCCCCTCCCCCGCCTTCCTCCACGATCCAAAGAAGGGTGTCTGGTGAAGGAAGGGGTTGTACTGACCTCGTCTCCGGGGACTGAGGGTCCTGTTTAGGAAGGCTTGGGCCGAATGGACTGCTGAGTCATACGCGTCGTTCACCACGTACTTCCACACCACGCTGATGTGCAGCAGGAACTGGTCGTTCACCATGAAGTCCGCCCCTTGCTGCAGGGGATGACTCCGGCATGTCGTGTCGTTACAGCTCACTGGACAAGGCTTCTCTGGTCTGCAGAACACCACATACTATGGTCAAGGACTCTATGAACAGAATGGGGACATAGAACACCACGTATGGTAAAGGACTCTATGACCAGAAAGGGAACATAGAACACCATATATGGTAAGACTCTATGGACAGAATGGGGACATAGAACACCACATATTATGGTAAAGGACTCTACGGACAGAATGGGGACATAGAACACCACGTATGGTATAGGACTCTTTGACCAGAAAGGGGACATAGAACACCACATATTACGGTAAAGGACTCTATGGACAGAAAGGGGACATAGAACACCACATATTACGGTAAAGGACTCTATGGACAGAATGGGGACATAGAACACCACGATGGTAAAGGACTCTATGAACAGAATGGGACATTAGAACACCATGTATGGTAAAGGACTCTATGAATAGAATGGGGACATAGAGCACCACATATGCTAAAGGACTTTATAAACAGAATGGGAACATGCCTCTGTGTTCATTGTTAAGTTTATATATCATGGGCGAGGTCTCTATGTTCATAAATAAGTACGTATTGGTACAGGCTATTGTATTCATGGGTAGGTAGAAATTTGAGTAGGGTGTCTGTGTTTATAGATAGGTATACATTGAGTGCATGTCTCCATGTTCACAGACAGGTGCACATTAGGTGCAGGTCTGTGTGTTCATAGATAGGTATACACTGGGTGCAGGTCTCTGTGTTCATAGATAATATACACTGGGTACAGGTCTCTGTGTTCATAGACAGGTATACATTGGGTACAGGCCTCTGTGTTCATAGATAATATTACATTGGGTACAGGTCTGTGAGTTCAGAGATAGGTATACATTGGGTACAGTGTCTGCGTGTTCACAGACAGGTATACATTGGGTACTGGTCTGTGTGTTCAGAGATAGGTATACATTGGTACAGGTCTGTGTGTTCGGAGATAGGTATACATTGGGTACAGGTCTGTGTGTTCAGAGATAGGTATACATTGGGTACAGGTCTGTGTGTTCGGAGATAGGTATACATTGGGTACAGGTCTGTGTGTTCAGAGATAGGTATACATTGGGTACAGGTCTGTGTGTTCGGAGATAGGTATACATTGGGTACAGGTCTGTGTGTTCAGATATAGGTATACATTGGGTACAGGTCTATGTGTTCGGAGTAGGTATACATTGGGTACAGGTCTCTTTGTTCACAAGTAGGTGTACATTGGGTACAGGTCTCTTTGTTCACAGACAGGTATACATTGGGTACAGGTCTCTTTGTTCACAGACAGGTGTACATTGGGTACAGGTCTCTTTGTTCACAGACAGGTATACATTGGGTACAGGTCTCTTTGTTCACGGGACAGGTATACATTGGGTACAGGTCTCTTTGTTCACAGACAGGTATACATCGGGACAGGTCTCCGTGTTCACAGACAGGTATACATTGGGTACAGATCTCTTTGTTCACAGACAAGGTATACATTGGGTACAGGTCTCTTTGTTCACGGGACAGGTATACATTGGGGACGGGTTTCTCCGTGTTCACAGACAGGTATACATTGGGTACAGGTCTCTTTGTTCACAGACAGGTATACATTGGGGACAGGTCTCCGTGTTCACAGACAGGTATACTTGGGTACGGGTCTCTGTGTTCACAGACAGTATACATTGGGTACAGGTCTCTTTGTTCACAGATAGGTATACATCGAGTACGGGTCTCTGTGTTCTCTGTGAATACACATTGACTATGTAGTTCATCAGTGAGAACCAAATGACTACGTAGGCCTAGTCATCAAAGTGCATCCAATGGCTGTGCAGTCATAAAAGTGCAATCCAATGACTGTGCAGTAATCAAAGTGTATCCTTTTGACTGTGCAGTCATCAAAGTGCATCCAATGACTGTGCAGTCATCAAAGTTTATCCACTGACTGTGCAGTCATCAAAGTGGATACAATGATGTGTAGTCATCAAAGTGCATCCAATGACTGTGCAGTCATCAAAGTGCATCCAATGACTGTGCAGTCATCAAAGTGTATCCAATGACTGTATATTTCATCAAAGTGCATCCAATGACTGTGCAGTCATCAAAGTGTAACCAATGACTGTGCAGTTATCAAAGTGTATCAATGACTGTGTAGTCATCAAAGTGCATCCAATGACTGAACAGTCATCAAAGTGTATCCATTGACTGTACAGTCATCAAAGTGGACACAATGACTGTATAGTCTTTTAAAGTGCATCCAATGACTGTGCAGTAATCAAAGTGTATCCATTGACTGTGCAGTTATCAAAGTGTATCCGATGACTGTATAGTCATCAAAGTGTATCCATTGACTGTGCAGTCATCAAAGTGGACACAATGACTGTATAGTCATCAAAGTGCATCCAATGACTGTGCAGTCATCAAAGTGTATCCATTGACTGTGCAGTCATCAAAGTGGACACAATGACTGTATAGTCATTGTCAACCTCGGGTGATGTCGATGGAGGAAGGACTAGCGCACAGCCCAAACACACTCACAGCTTGCTTACGACCTCATTCATATATCATGCATTCGTCACATCAAACCACTAGTAAAGTCTATAACTTTACTACACATGGTCATAGAACGAAACATCAATGCATATGGAATCAAACAAAAAAAAACATTCTCTCTTTCCTGAACTTCACCAAAATCATTTATCTAAAAAAATCATTAACTAACCGGGTATAAATAGGTTTCTACTTTACCTGGCCAGGTGATCTTAACTATTCACGAATCACTGTCTTTTCTTCTCTTTTTTTTTTTCTTTTCACTGTCACTTTCACAAGCACGACACAACTGCTGGCACTGGTCTTGGTCTGCTGGCGCCTGGTCAGGTTTAGACTGCTGGCACTGGCGTTGGTCTGTGGTTCTGCTTGACGAAGTGACGCTGCCAGGTATGAGGTCGAACCCGGTTTAAGGTGGAACAGTGACTATCAACATCGATCTGTTCTCCTTTCTTCCTTCCTGCATTAACGCATGCACTCTCTCTCTCTCTTCTAGTCTGCTCTATCAAATGGACATGGTTGCTTTTCTTTTCTTTTTTTCTTTTCTTTCTTTTTCTCTTCATTAGTTAGCAACTCTCTCTCTCCACATCTCTCCCTAGTCCTTCCTCTGCAGACTATCTCATGCTAATCTCTCAACTTGGTTCTCTTCTCTCTCCCCTCATCTCTCTGCTTCTCTCTCGTCAGAGCTTACACAGAACCTCTTCCTCTCTCTCTGTCTCTCTTCGTTCCCCCTCCTCTCTTCATCTCTCTGCCTTTTCTCTCGTGCAGAGACTATCCCCAGAACCTCCTCATCTCTCTCTGTTCGTTCTTTCTCTCGTTCCCCACTCACACATTACTTTATTTCCTACCTACGTGTCCAAGGGTGAGTACCATTGGTCAGTATTTTTTACCGCTTCGTACCCGAAGTTATCTCCCTCTAATTCCATTGGCTATTCAAATCATAACAGTCACGCCTACACGCCTTACTCTCTGTGGTGGTCAATTGGTCATTTAATTGATTAGCTTGATTTCACCCCACCAACCACAACACTACCTTCCCCCTCCCCCTTTCCGGCTACGTCGTAATTGGCTAGATCAGTCTGATTCCAGGCGTCGAGACTCCTCTGACCAGACACCGAGGCGTCGGTCAGCTACTTAGTCTGTCTGGTTGGACAGTACCGTCTCCTTTAGAGGATTAGGATTAGTCTACTGCTGTGCCAAATTGGCTGGATGAGTCTGAGCCGGGCGTCGAGACTCTTTTTGGACCAGACATCGAGGCGTCGGTCAGCTACTTAGTCTGTCTGGGTGGACAGACCGTCTCCGTGGAGGATTAGGATTTTGGTTGTGTTTATTTTTTGACCGTGACAATTTCCCCTTGCAAAAGACTATGCACCGCATTGTCTCAAAACAACGGTACAAAAAAGACAACAACCGAATTTGCTGACACACAGCTACACGTGCAAAGTTTGAAAAATACTTTACAACCAACGGTTTTAAATTATAGAATATATCATTAGTAAATACCACTCCAATGAGTTATCATTGACGTGCGCTCTTGCGTTATTTCAACTCATTTTATAACGACCTCTGTGCGCCTTATGCATTCCCCTACCTGCGGATTTGCCACATCTCCTTTTCACAATTCTTATGAAAAGCACAATATAATTTGATCACGATCATGACACTTCACTGAGGAATCTCCATCCTCACTTATTGCAAATAATGCATCACTACACAAGCGACTGTATGCTCCAAGCATAACTACATTTACATGAACAAATCTCACACAAAAATATGAACCATAGCCGGCCGCTAGCCAACTGGGAATGAACCCATATCCAATCAACATAACTGTAATCAACACATATTATCAACAAAGCACCCCGGATATGACTGACTTCCTCTGAGTTGCAGCTTGCTAGACTACACGGCTTAAATAGTCAGCCCCGACATTCTGTCGACCGGGAATGTACTGCACTCGATACCTGTAGGGCTGCAATGCCATTGCCCAACGCAGCACTCTGCTGTTTTTCAACTGCGCCTCCTGCAGGAATTTGAGTGGTTGATGATCAGTCTCTATCACGAACTCTTTCCCATACAAGTATTTGTGGAATTTCTGCACGGCCCACACGACGGCTAAACACTCCTTCTCTACCGTTGCGTACCCTTCTTCACACTTTGTCAACTTCCTGCTAGCATACTTCACAGGGAACTCGACCCCTTCGTGCTCCTGCAGCAATACTGCACCTACCCCACCGCCTGATGCATCTGTCCGCAACAAAAATGGTTTAGACATATTGGTAGCTTCAGGATGGGACGGGAACCTAGTCTTTCCAACACCGTCTGCAGTGCTTGCTCTGACAGCGTCTGACCACTCGACCACTGCCGGTTTCCCTGCCTTGACCAAATCACTGAGAGGACTCGTGATTGCTGCGAAATTTGGAACAAACTCCTATAAACCCAATAAAACCTAGCAGACTCCTGACTTCTGTTTTGGTCTTTGGTCTCTCTGAATTCATCATCTTCTCCACCTTTCCTCTTTCCGGCTGCTTTGTGTCGCCTCCGACAACAAAACCTAGGAACTCCAGGCTTGGAAAAACCAACCTGGCACTTTGTTGGTCTGGCTGTGAGATTGGCTTGTCTCAACCTCTCTAAAACTGCTCCTAGCTGCTCATATGCTCCTCCCATGTCTCGGATGCTATCAGAATGTCATCCATGAAATTCACAATGCTTCCAATCCCGTCAATAACTTCCTCATCATCGAGAGAAGACTGCAGGTGCGTTGACCATCCAAAAGGAAGTACTCGCCACTGGTATAGCCCCATAGGAGTGGAGAATGCTGTGACTTCCTTTGAGTCCTCACTCAGGGCTATTTGCCAGTAACCCTTGCTCAGATCTATCCTGGTGAATACTGGCTCTTGCTTGTGGCGATCTGAGCGAACAGGTCTTCCATGTTCGGTATGACCTCTGCATTTGACCTTGGTGACACTGTTCAGACGTCTATAGTCAACACAGAATCGATGCTCACCTGACTTTTTCCTCACTAAGACGACGGGTGCACTATACGATGATTTGGACGGTTCAATCACTCCAAGGTCCAACTCTTTTCTACCTCCTCCTCGATCACTTGCTTGGTGGCATATGGGATCGGGTAGGCTTTCACCATGTACGAGTTTTTGCGTGTTAACTCCACCGTACATGTCTCTAGAGTTTTCCTGCCTGGTTTATCAGTCAGGGACGCCCTATACTGTTCTAGGAGCCCCCTAACTTCCTCCTGTCTCCTACTGTCTAGCCCTTCAACAGTGACATGCACGTCCCTTTATGACTCTTCTCCTGGAAACTCAGGCAACAAAATCTCCCCTTCTTCTGCTGGGTCTCCTTCACCTCCATCAATGATTGCTGCTGCGCCTATGTGCTGAGTCTCACGCTGAATATATTTGCGGAGCAAATTTGCATGGAAAAGTTTTGATTTCCCATTCACATCGATTCGGTAGTCCTGATCTACCTTTTCAATGATGGTGAATGGTCCCTTCCAATGCATCAGCAGCTTGTTGTGATCCGTGGGAAGCAGTAACAGGACTTGATTCCCACCTTGAGGAATTCCTTCCTCACCTTCCTGTCATATTGCTTCTTCTGAACGACCCTAGCCTCCTGCAAACTCTCCCTTGCGACCTTACATGTCTCCTCTAGCCTATTGCGTAAGTCCACCACATACTGATAAGTGGTTTTGACTTCTTCTGACTCCTGTTCCCCGGACCACAGCTCTTTGAGAATCCACACTGGTCCCTGAACTGTCCGCCCATACAGCAGCTCAAATGGCGAAAGCCTGTGCTTTCCTGAGGGCTTCCCTGTAGGCAAACAGTGCCGCTGGAATGTAGCGGTCCCAATCTGCTGGCCTTTCCTCACAGAGCTTCTTTAAGATGCCCTTCAGCACACCATTGAATCTCTCCACCAAGCCATTGCATTGTGGGTGGTATGGGGTAGTGAGAAGCTGTGTGATCCCTAGCAACCTGTTTCTCCTGCACCTTAGTGCCCAAACGTGCCTCTCTATACACCTCTGCTAACTTCAGCAACTCCCCTGCTGTCTCTGGCTGTCTCTCTTTCAAATGTATGGTTAACTCAGGGCCGCAACCTGACAAAATCTGTTCTTTCATAACTAGCTCTTTCAATTCAGCGAACTCCTTTTTCGTACCACTCAGCTCTAACCACTTCTCAAAATAGTGATCTAAACGTGCACCAAACTGAGTGTACGTCTCACCTGCTTGTAATTTAGCTGAACGAAATTTCTTCCTGAACCCCTCCTCTGTGAGGTCAAATCCTTTCATCAACGATTCCTTCACAGCGCCGAAATCAGACTGTTGTTCTGCTGGTAACGCAGTTAAAAATCTGTAATGCCTTACCCGTCAGTAACGCTGACAAAATGACTGCCCACTCTTCTGGAGGCCAACCCTGACTGGTCGCAAACGTTTCGAAACGACTGATGTATGCATCAATCGAATCGGTCCCTTCAGAGATTTTGGGCAACTTTGGTCGGGGGGCGTAACTGCGCACAGAGTCACTGGAAACTGAACTCCCATCCTCGGTGGTCTCCCTTTGTATTCTCACTTTCTCTAACTCTAATTGAACCTTTAATCTTTCCGTTTCCTGCGCTTCCCTTATTCTTTCTGTTTCCTGCCTCATTCTCTCTGTTTCCTGCGTTGCCTGATTATCATTAGCCTGAATCCTTAATCTTTCTGTTTCCTCCCTTTCTACCGCGACACGACGTCTTTCCGCTCGTTCATCTCTTTCCATCTTTTGTTGGTTCTCAACGAACGCACGCAACTCATCTCCTGAGTAGCCTAAATCACGAGCGATGCTCACAAGTTGTTCAATAGGGGTGTTCTTTTCTTCCGCCATTATATCTCCTTTTTTTTTTTTTTTTTTTTTTTTTTTTGAACAAGATTTTATTACTACGACAGCCAAACTGGTGGTTACCGACACGAGTGACGTAATAGCACAAATCCTATGAATGATAATATTAGCTTGGGACAACGTAATTAGTTTTTATAAGACGCCCAGCGCCTGACCCAACTATGAGAGCGAATTATAGGCAATCTGTGCGAAATAAGTACTCTGGGGCTGAAATGCCAAGCCTAGTATTAACTATCTTGGAAGCAATGCCAAGCCTAGTGTTTAACTATCTTGGGAACATACAGTAAGACAACCCCTTGTCTTAGGATTACAATACTTGAATCCCACCCAGCTTCCTCTCTGAGAAGTTGAACAATTATAATAAATGGGCCAGAATATCCTGGCAGGCTCGCCAATAAATTGTCAACCTCGGGTGATGTCGATGGAGGAAGGACTAGCGCACAGCCCAAACACACTCACAGCTTGCTTACGATCTCATTCATATATCATGCATTCGTCACATCAAACCACTAGTAAGTCTATAACTTTACTACACATGGTCATAGAACGAAACATCAATGCATATGGAATCAAACAAAATAAAACATTCTCTCTTTCTGAACTTCACCAAAATCATTTATCTAAAACATCATTAACTAACCCGGGTATAAATAGGTTTCTACTTTACCTGGCCAGGTGATCTTAACTATTCACGAATCACTGTCTTTTCTTCTCTTTTTTTTTTCTTTTCACTGTCACTTTCACAAGCACGACACAACTGCTGGCACTGGTCTTGGTCTGCTGGCGCCTGGTCAGGTTAGACTGCTGGCACTGGCGTTGGTCTGTGGTTCTGCTTGACGAAGTGACGCTGCCAGGTATGAGGTCGAACCCCGGTTAAGGTGGAACAGTGACTATCAACATCGATCTGTTCTCCTTTCTTCCTTCCTGCATTAACGCATGCACTCTCTCTCTCTCTTCTAGTCTGCTCTATCAAATGGACATGGTTGCTTTTCTTTTCTTTTTTTTTTTCTTTCTTTTCCTCTTCATTAGTTAGCAACTCTCTCTCTCCACATCTCTCCCTAGTCCTTCCTCTGCAGACTATCTCATGCTAATCTCTCAACTTGGTTCTCTTCTCTCTCCCCCTCATCTCTCTGCTTCTCTCTCGTCAGAGCTTACACAGAACCTCTTCCTCTCTCTCTGTCTCTCTTCGTTCCCCCTCCTCTCTCATCTCTCTGCCTTTTCTCTCGTGCAGAGACTATACCCAGAACCTCCTCATCTCTCTCTGTTCGTTCTTTCTCTCGTTCCCCACTCACACATTACTTTATTTCCCACCTACGTGTCCAAGGGTGAGTACCATTGGTCAGTATTTTTACCGCTTCGTACCCGAAGTTATCTCCCTCTAATTCCATTGGCTATTCAAATCATAACAGTCACGCCTACACGCCTTACTCTCTGTGGTGGTCAATTGGTCATTTAATTGATTAGCTTGATTTCACCCCCACCACACACTACCTTCCCCCTCCCCCTTTCCGGCTACGTCGTAAATTGGCTAGATCAGTCTGATCCAGGCGTCGAGACTCCTCTGACCAGACACCGAGGCGTCGGTCAGCTACTTAGTCTGTCTGGGTGGACAGTACCGTCTCCGTAGAGGATTAGGATTAGTCTACTCGCTGTGCCAAATTGGCTGGATGAGTCTGAGCCGGGCGTCGAGACTCGTTTTGACCAGACATCGAGGCGTCGGTCAGCTACTTAGTCTGTCTGGGTGGACAGACCGTCTCCGTGGAGGATTAGGATTTTGGTTGTGTTTATTTTTTGACCGTGACAGTCATCAAAGTGTATCCAATGACTGTGCAGTCATCAAAGTGTATCCATTGACTGTGCAGTCATCAAAGTGGACACAATGACTGTATAGTCATCAAAGTGCATCCAATGACTGTGCAGTCATCAAAGTGCATCCATTGACTGTGCAGTCATCAAAGTGTATCCAATGACTGTGCAGTCATCAAAGTGCATCCAATGACTGTTCAGTCATCAAAGTGCATCCAATGACTGTGCAGTCATCAAAGTGTATCCAATGACTGTATAGTCATCAAAGTGTATCCGATGACTGCGCAGTCATCAAAGTGTATCCGATGACTGTATAGTCATCAAAGTGCATCCAATGACTGTGCAGTCATCAAAGTGTATCCAATGACTCTACAGTCATCAAAGTGTATCCAATGACTGTGTAGTGATCAAAGTGTATCCAATGACTGTGCAGTCATCAAAGTGCATCCAATGACTGTGCAGTCATCAAAGTGTATGCAATGACTGTATAGTCATCAAAGTGTATCCAATGACTGTGTTGTCATCAAAGTGTATCCAATGACTGTGCAGTCATCAAAGTGTATCCAATGACTGTGTAGTCATCAAAGTGTATCCAATGACTGTGTAGTGATCAAAGTGTATCCAATGACTGTGCAGTCATCAAAGTGCATCCAATGACTGTGCAGTCATCAAGTGTATGCAATGACTGTATAGTCATCAAAGTGTATCCAATGACTGTGTTGTCATCAAAGTGTATCCATTGACTGTGTTGTCATCAATGTGTATCCAATAACTGTGTTGTCATCAAAGTGTATGCAATGACTGTATAGTCAACAAAGTGTATCCAATGACTGTGTTGTCATCAAAGTGTATCCATTGACTGTGTTGTCATCAATGTGTATCCAATGACTGTGTTGTCATCAAAGTGTATGCAATGACTGTATAGTCATCAAAGTGCATCCAATGACTGTGCAGTCATCAAAGTGTATGCAATGACTGTATAGTCATCAAAGTGTATCCAATGACTGTGTTGTCATCAAAGTGTATCCATTGACTGTGTTGTCATCAATGTGTATCCAATGACTGTGTTGTCATCAAAGTGGACACAATGACTATGTAGTCATCAAAGTGGACATAATGACTCTGTGGTCATTAAAGTGGACACTATGAATATGCAGTCATCAA
>CM031600.1:17481487-17486487 GCA_018398815.1 Conus ventricosus | reverse complement strand
AAATATGAAAATTAAGTCTGAATCGTTTTTTCCACCAGCATAAAAAGGTTCTACATGAATTTAAAGAATGGAAAGAACACTGAAACAGCAATTCAATAATAAATGAATCGATAAAAGCAATACAGGGGGGGGGGGGGGGGGGGGGCATGCCTACATCTTGGGATAAGTCGAACGTAAGTGTCCTATCTGACCATCATGCTTGACATTTTAATAAATTATTGTTGAAATCATCTACAAGTGTAAGTTCTGTACAATCAGTTGATGCTGTATTCATCATGGCCATAAATTGTCCATTTATCAATACTCTGCTGGATTTCAATACATTATAGGATTTTAATGGATTTCATTCTCTCCTGATTTCTAACGGAACTGCTTCATCTCCAAAACTTTCTCAATGTCATGTAAACGTCGAGCATTTAATGTTTCATGAAAGTAAACCCGTAGAATTGGATGCAGTGGGATTCCTACATACAACACTGTAGCCAGAGATTATGACAGTGGTAGCAGGGACAACATCTGAAAGTTTGGATTCGGTGAAGCCGGACATGTGAAAGGGTTTGCCTTGGTTATGCAGTATAGTTTATGCCTCGTGTAACTTGTTTTGTAAACAGTTTACATTCAGATGACCAGTATGACATCCATCTTTCTTTGGCCGCGCAAAGGATGATTTCACTCTTTGTACAACTACGACGAATACAAGGGCAGATATGCTTAAGATACAATGATAAATGTGTCCCTTATAGAACACATACGAAACAGAAATCTTCAATACACACGGAGAATGAATGTCAAAGCACGCAGAAGTTACATTTACAAAAAAACTGAGAAACACGATAGTGGCAAGTTTCAAGATTTGAACAGACCACATAATGTTTCTAACAGTGCTCACGTAATTTTAAACCTTAGTAACAATAACGTGTGTGTGTGTGTGTGTGTGTGTGTGTGTGTGTGTGTGTGTGTGTGTGTGTGTGTGTGTGTGTGTGTGTGTGTGTGTGTGTGTGTGAGAGAGAGAGAGAGAGGGAGAGAGAGAGAGAGAGAGTGTGTGTGTGTGTGTGTGTGTGTGTGTGTGTGTGTGTGTGTGTGTGTGTGTGTGTGTGTGTGTGTGTGTGTCTTTGTCTGTGTCTGTGTCTGTGTGTGAGAGAGAGAGAGAGAGAGAGAGAGAGAGAGAGAGAGAGAGAGAGAGAGAGAGAGAGGGAGAGAGAGAGAGAGAGAGAGGATGGAAGAGAAATTCCACACTGTCAGATATGATTTGCTCTAGTCTAGTCACTAACACCTGCGTTTTGATGCAAAGTGTCCGCAATTGACTTTTTACATCTGCGAAAGCAGGCGTGCAGTAACAAGAAGAGTCACATTCAGCAATGTATCCATAACTCGCTCGCTTGCTGACGGGATGTAGCAGTAACGGCAGCATCCTGTCTCTTCACACCTACAGTTTTCACAGTCAGACAAGGAGGGCATGAGCTCTCACATTTCCGACGAAACCAACTGTTGCTTCAAAAAGCATTTCGCTGGAAGATTCCATCATCAGTCACCCTTTATGCTGGTGTCTCAGATGTCATTCTTCTTGTTTTGTATTATGACGAGAAAAGGATTCATAGCGCTGTTCGATAGACTTCTAATCCTTTAAAACATAACTGATTTTGTTCAATATAGGAACTGTACATATGTTTATTATCCTGCAAACATGGTTTAATTCATTCAACGCGGATACTGTGCAGGATATTCATTATCTCACGAAACACGACTACATTTGCTCAAGACAGAGTTGTAAAACTTAAAAAAAATTTTCCTGCAACATTGTTTACCACGGGAACGGTTTATGACCCTGCAAAACATGACTGACTCCTGTTTTAAAAATGCTCTGACTGCATGTGGAAATTTAAAACCTCAGACCAAAAGTAGCGTTAGTGGCGCGTCAATTAAATATAACAAACAATAACAGGCCACTACAGACACAATGAGGTTCGACCTTTCGGCCATCTTCAACCAGGACAAATCAAATTCAAAGCAATGGAAACAAAAGGACGAACACAGTCACTGATCTCCGCTTGTCTCGGTGCAAAATATCCAACATCGCAGAGATAAGATACTGTTTGTTCGTCCTTTGATTTCATTGTTTTAGATGTTATCTGCTCTGCCTGAAGAAGACCAACAGCTCGAAACGCGTTGTCTCTGTTTTTGTAATTTTGCTTGTTCACGTTCTTTTGACGGCCCAGTAAGACAGAAATAACACAGTCGAGTTTTAAACCTCCGCCACAGACGCCTGTCCTAGAGTGTTGATGACCTTTCCCAACCATCACAGCCATCTGTATATCTCGGGCCTGACGGACGACGGGACATAGTATGAATGGAAGCGTGGAGTGCAGTGCTGTAATACGGCCTTAGCCTCGGAACTCTTTAGCGTCATCCTCATCATCCTCATCCTCAATGATCATCATCAAAAGGATTCAAAATGAGTGGTCCATTATGTCCGCACTGGTGGTGGCCTCAATGTTCATGTCCTCTCTGCTTCATGTCCATGGCCACTTGACATCCTAGCGTCAGACTCTTGCTCACACAACATCAACAACCAACCTGCCAGACAAAATAAAGGCTTTTCCTTTCAGTTAACAAGTAAACATTTCACACTGTTTACATGCAAATTCTTTTTTCTTCTTCTTCTTTTTTTCTTTTTTTTTTTTTTTTGTTTCACAAAATTGATTAGACATATTTTTTTCAAAATTACATCAATAGGTCTTCACGGATTAAACAAACAAACAAAATTCTGTCAAAGTTCGCACCCACAGTGCCAAACATAAAAACTTTTTTTTTCCATAGAGTTTGCTAGTCGCCACAAGAGCTAGAACCATTCTTTCCCAATATCCAGTCCCTGCAACCTCTCGTCGACTTACAAAACAAACCAAGACATGTGCCTGTGCCCCTCTCAACAAAAAGACCACAGCCCTGCTCTGCCCAGGGAGAAAGTTTCTGACGCTTCCTTGCTGTGGACCAGCCGTGCCCTTCAATCTACAACCTCACAAGAACCCTCCTGTGTCTTGGGGGAAAAAAAACCCTATGCGTTCTTGCAGAGCCTCACTGTCTCTATGGCGCCAGCGACCGGTCTTTGCTCTCTGCTTCAGCTACCCATCTTATAGGTATCATGAGCTCGCTGTTCACCGCTCAGCATGCGTGCATGCTGCATCGTATTCCTGAACAGGTGAGCGCCGCCACAAGACTAAAATCCTTCTTTCTTTTTTTTTTCGATAGCCTGCAATACTGATCTATGTTTTCCGTCAACATATTCCCCCAACAGATAAACATACGAAACCACCAGGAACTTGGGTATACTCCGTGACACAGAGTCGTTGGAGGAGACAAGCTCGTGGGGACAGTTGGTAGATGATCATGATCAGGCCCTCCGGAGGGGAACACACATAGTGGCTCAACAAAACAGTCATCATCAACATCATCATCATCATCATTATGATTATGATTATCATCATTGTTGTTATTATTATTACTATTATTATTATCAATATTATTATTGTCGTTGTTATTGTTGTTGTTTGTAATTCTCTGCAGATTTAATCTTTTTTTAATATTGAAATTCACATACTTTCAGCGTCAGGCAGTAAGAAAAGCAAGGAAAACACCGATGAATAAGTATCAAGGCAGAATAGAAAGAAGAACGGCCAGCCAATCCTACAACAAGAGGCCATACGTGTGAATGTTCTCTTCCCAGTTATAGGTTACCAGATTTTTTCCCCCAGAAAGTGTAAAATGCACACGCAACAATCCCACTGCCCCCTTACACACAATTTAACACACTGTAGGATCTATTCCATTTTCTATCCATTGCGTTCAAGGCTAGTTGGTATTTGGACTGAAATAAAGTGAATAACAACGCCTTGCCAAGAACAGTGTGTTCGATTCTGCCAAGGGACATAATCGTGGTCTGTTCAGTCTGTTCAGTCCATCCCCGTTGGTGCTAAAGAAAGACAGATATGTTTTCTTTACACACACACACACACACACACATACACACACACACACACACGCAGACACACACACATACACACACACACACACGCGCGCGCGCGCGCGCGCGCGCGCTCACACGCACAACCGCACGCACACTGCTTGTTCATAAAACAATTCAAGGGAGGTAATGTTACCTTTCTCCCAGCCAACTACATGTTCTGAACATTCTCCCTTTCAGCATGTGTGTGTGTGTGTGTGTGTGTGTGTGTGTGTGTGTGTGTGTGTGTGTGTGTGTGTGTGTGTGTGTGTGTGTGTGGAGGAGGAGAGAGAGAGAGAGAGAGAGAGAGAGAGAGAGAGAGAGAGAGAGAGAGAGAGAGAGAGAGAGTCAGTCGTTCATTAATTATTTCGTTTGTGTTGTTAGATATAGTACAACCGGCATGGAAGGGAAAAAAGAAACAGACGTAACCAAATACGTGTCCAGATCTTCATCAGGAACAGATAGAGAGATCAACCATCTCAGCTCGATCCGGATCCGGGTTAGGATCCGCAGCTCCTGATGGCCCCAACGCCCGTAACGGATGGCCGGCCTCAACTCTTCCTTTTCTGCGCCTGACCTTTCCTTTCACCCACACACGCACACACACACACACGCACACACACACACACACACACACACACACACACACACACACACACACACACAACACACACACACACACACACACACACACACACGAATTCACACGGAAATGAAACATAATAAGATAATATATATGTATGTATTAACGCGCACAAATATACATAAAGCTGCTCGTGCGTGCTCAGAAACACTGTATTCAGAGCACACACACACACACACACACACACACACACACACACACACACACACACACACACACACGCGCGCGCGCGCGCGCGCGCGCGCGGAAATGAAACATAATAAAATAATGTATGTATGTATCAACGCGCGCAAATGCGCACGAATATACATAAAGCTGCTCGTGCGCACGCAGAAACACTGTATTCAGAGCACACACCAC
>CM031600.1:17461487-17473987 GCA_018398815.1 Conus ventricosus | reverse complement strand
GCTGGACCAGAACAGGTGCCACTGAACACCACCGAAGTGACTTCGCAGCAGCGCGGGTCTCCTCTGGTGGGCATGGGTTGCCTCTTGACGACTTGACATTGACTGCTCCCTGTGGATTGCCGGTGCCGGTCTTTGACGGGTCGGGCTGTGGACGAAGAGCCGGAATGAGCGGCGTGGTGCTATGGCGCGGAGGTGGGGCAGAAGAGAGGACAGCGCTCACACACACCACACACACACACACACGCACGCACGCACGCACGCACGCACGCACGCACAGAGAGAGAGAGAGAGAGAGAGAGAGAGAGAGAGAGAGAGAGAGAGAACGGCAAAGGTGTCGAAGCAGGTTCGTCCCAAGGCTGTGTGTACATTCAGGGCAGAGATGAGATGTTTCGCTGGTCGGATGGCTGTGAGGTCCACACACACGTGGTGTCATCTATCTTCACGAAAGTCTTCATTTTGCGCCGTGGAATTCTCCACAGCCTTTCGCTGGAAAGAGGTCGTCAGCAGGAAGGAGATTATGCGCCAAAGTGACACTGTAGTCTTGCACAAATGCAACAAATAAAACAAATGTGTGTGTGTGTGTGTGTGTGTGTGTGTGTGTGTGTGTGTGTGGTGTGGGGTGTGTGTTTATCTGCGCACGCGCACGTACCTTTTGCTTTTCAGTTCACAAATATCATATAAGATTGGCTACATCTATAGATGTTATTTTCTTGTTGTTGACTGTTTTTTATGTTAAATTGCTTTCCTTTCCTTTGCTTACTTCACTATTGATGTCAGTACTTGCTTCTTGGTTGTGGTTGTTATTGTTTGTTTGGTTGGTTTGTTGTTGTTGTTAATTGTATACTCATGTTTTGATGCATACGTTGTATGGTTTAGTACAAGTTTCGTAGAACAGTAACAGCAAGTATGGAAAATGGCTAACTAAGCCAATACTTTTACCGTTGTAAAATAAAGAATCAATGTCATTGCGATTGCCGCTCTCTCTCTCTCTCTCTCGCTCTCTCTCTCTCTCTCTCTCTCTCTCTCTCTCTCTCTCTCTCTCTCTCTCTCTCTCTCTCTCCCTCCCTCTCTCATGTACACTTGTTTGATTTAGATACACTCACAGACATAAAAGCATGCACATTTACTTAATGTACATTTATTTATTTAGCTGCTTCAATCATTTTCTCCCCATTTATGTATGAGAATACGAAAGGAGGGGATCAGGGGTGAGAGTGGGTAGGAAAAGGTTCGTTGTGAGATAGGTTGGTTTATAATAATTTTTCTTTTTGCCGTTTGATACAGTTTTCTCGGTTGTTGCCAGGTTGGTTGATTGTTGTTGTTGTTGTTGTTGATTTTTAAAAAATCAGATAGTGCGGATGGAAAAAAGGGAAGGAGACAGAGGACAAGTCTGACCAGGCGGTGTTGAGCAATGGAGCAGGGTTGTGGTGTTTCCCGGGCAGTGTGACGAGGTTGGATTGTCTGCTGACCAGCTGAGAAAGGCCCGGTGGCTTTCCTTCCCCTCACAACAAACGTGACGGCAGGTCTGCAGTGATTGGGATCACAACTTTGGCGTCGGGAAGCGGTAGCTGGCGGCGGCGTCAGTCTGAATACCAATCCAAGAGATTGTTTTCTCTATAACGCAGCGCCCTTCGCTTGCCACCCCACCTGCCTGCGGGAGTTTCTCGCTGGATCGGTGTCCAGCACTGAACCCCACACGAGCTGTGGCGGAGGGCAGAAGGTCTTTGCTTGCTGGTCACGCCATGTGGCCTACAATTGGAGTGCACAGCTTGGTGTCCACTTGACCAAGTCGCCCACAGAGTATACAGTCAAGGAAATCGCCGGAGGTTGCGCCCAGGCTGCTGATTTTCGGGAGTAACATGTGAGGTATGTTCAAATATGCCACGCCATTGCGGATTAGCGGGCCACAGCGGTAGGAAAGAACTGTGTCGACTGACTGACTTGCTGGCGCACCTGATTCTACTACTAGAGGTGTACGTGTTTAGGCCAAGTGTGTATAGGGGGAGGCGCGCGCTCACAACCCTGCAATCTGCACAAGTGTCACAGGAACACCTGCTGGCTGTAACGGTGTGGGTCAGTGGACAGCGCCGTCCACAATCCTTGTGAGGGGGAGTGTGTGTTGGTGAGTTGTTGTTGAACATACTAACATATATCTATGGCCCGTTGCGGTCGGCTGGGCTATAAGCAGCATTGCCTTTCCTGACCTTCTCCTTGTCTGCGTCTGATGTGAAAATGCCCAGTTGGTTCTCTGCACGAGAGAATTCGATCAATGTATAAACCAATCTCTCCCCTCCCCACCTCCCACCACTCACCACCGCCGCTCCCTAACATCGTTGCGTAGTGTCAGTGAAAGTCTTTTTTGTATAATTTATGCTTCTCTCTTTTAAAAAAAAGAATCTATTCTTGACCTGAGTCCTTTTGCCTTTTGCTTAATATGCTGTCTGGTTCACTGTGCCATTTGATCTGGAACCTCGATCTGGGTCACCATGACCCATTAAAGGGTCCTTCGACCTCTAACTTCGATGTGGCGAGCAATGTTCCATTCAGGATAACTTGACCTATGACCTAGCCTTGGCATGCCATGGCATTCTTGGTCATTACATAATAATCTCTAGCATCACCGTGAGTGTCAGACGCTCGCTCACGCAACGTCAACAAAACAACCAACCAGACAAACAAACGAGATTTCCCCCTTTTAATTACAACTCACATTGTTACACTATTTACATACAAATTCTTTCTTCTTCTTCACAAGCCGTATTTAGTTACAAATATTTTCAAAATTAAATCATCAGGCTCTCACGGACCAAAACCACCACCACCAACAACAATAACAACAACAACCAAACGTTTTCTTCAGTTCTCAGTGTCACATACAAAAAATAATATTTTACATAAACAAAGTACTCTGGTC
Source organism: Conus ventricosus (assembly GCA_018398815.1). NCBI lineage: Eukaryota > Metazoa > Mollusca > Gastropoda > Neogastropoda > Conidae > Conus > Conus ventricosus. Next base: position 17,471,073 of record CM031600.1, on the reverse strand, counting down.
CTCACAGAGCTATGACAACTCTTCAACGATCTCCAGGCTCTGCGACCTCTCGTCGACGTATGCAACAAAAACCGCAAACTGTGGTTTTGCCCTTCTCAACAACAAAAGGCAGCCATTGCCCTAGTCCAACTTTCCAGGCAAGCTCCTGGTGGTTTTTCTTGTTCAATAGCCAGCCTTGGGCCGGCCTTCAGTTTGCAAGTAAACAAGACACTCCCTGGGTCTTTGACAAAAGCCACGAGGCGTGCTTTCATGCAGAGCCTCTCTTATTGTAACCACGGCGCTGCCGACCGGTTTTCCTGTCAGATTCAATCACACTTCTTAAAGATAACAAAATCTCCCTGAGCTCTCTGTCGCATATGCATGCTGCACGGTTTCTTTGAGCAGGTGAGCGCAGGCACACGTCTAAAATCCTTCGTGTATTTTTTTTAATAACCTGCTCAAGCAGTAGATTTTTTTTCCCTGTTGACACACTCCACCAGCAAATCAACAACAAGCAACCACTATAAGGGACATGAGCACAGTTCCTGACAACAGGTCACGTAATCTTCAGCATTATCGTGGGTCGCTCCGACACTTTCTGGGTCACTCGACCTTTCACTATGCTCTCGGTTGTAAGACGTGATTCGTATCACAATGTCCTTTGAGATTGTTGTGGGTCAACTGACCCCATTTTTGGGTCACTCGAAGGCATTGGGGACATAGGTCTTCAACTACGGTGGGACGTCAGGAGACACAGGCCCGGAGGGAACATCAACACTCGTGAGAACTGGGAATGGAGAGGGCGGGGGAATGTGGGGGGAAAGGGGGGGGGGGGAGGGACTCATAGACCTGGTGGAAAACTTTAATTCTGTGGAACGCTTGATATTGATGCTTAACTGCCCTGTGATATTGATCTCTGTCCTGCGCTCGACGCGACAGTGAGTTCAAAAGAATAGCATGCCTTGTTTTTCCCGTTGGGCGTACTATTTTGGGTTGTAGTGTGAAAGTGAATGGAAGAAAATGAAAAACTGGGTGTGGCCATACGCCGCAGTTAGGCTTTTACAGTGAATCACCATATGATCCATGTAAGCGTTTTTAGGTGTAGCATAAATTTGAGCCGAAAATTTATTTTAAAAACAAACAAACAAACAAACAAAAACGGTTAGCAGATGCATTGAACAACCCTCCACTCCCCCGATCCCACACCCAATCATTTCACTTTTTAAAAAAAAAAAGGGGGATTTCTACACATGGAATCATCAACAATCTAGAAATACATGAGCTACCCCCTTACCCGACGTCGCATGTCATGCCTTCGCACTCAACCGTGACCCCATATTTGCGCCAGATGCTTTCCCCCCAAAAGAGTCCCATTCCTATCGTTTTAATCTGTCTGCTTGGAACCCCGTGGCAATGTACCTTCATGGGCATATGAAGGAGAATAAAATAAACCAACTTTCAGACAGTACAGATTCTCAAAACAATCAAATTGTACCAGTCTATAAATAAATACTCGACTCCATGAGAACGGCATTGGCGCATTCATTTCTGGCGTGCGGCCTGTCGGGATGGCGGTGGGGCTGATGCCTTGAGTGCCCTGATCACAGAGTCATCAAGCATGCTGCCGTGTTAATCAGCGCTCATGCATCATCATTCTCGGACAGAGATGTATAGGAGGAGGGGAGGGGGGAGACCTGAAAATAACAAAGGTTTGGTGGAAGGAGATCAAAAGAAAGAAAAAAAGGTGCTGCGTTGGGTGAAGGTGTTGATGTGCATTGCGGTCAGTAATAGGGAAGGCTGTGTCCGTGTGGCCGGACAGGTGTAAATTGCCAGATCGATAACACATTGATGGTCCAGACTGGCCGGACCTGTATTGGAAGTCAAGTCGATTATAACACAGTGGGGGTTGAGTGAGACTGACTTGACCAGCATGGATTGTCGGATCAATAATACAGGTACAGTTGAGACTGACTTGAGTAGTATGGATTGTCAGATCGGTGACACAGTGATGGTTGAGACTGGCTTGAGCAGTATGGATTGTCAGATCGATAACACAGTGATGGTTGAAACTGACTTGAGCAGTATGGATTGTCACATCGGTGACACAGTGATGGTTGAGACTGACTTGAGCAGTATGGATTGTCAGATTGATGACAGTGATGGTTGAGATTGACTTGGGTAGTAAGGATTGTCAGATCGATGACATAGCGATGGTTGAGATTGACTTGGGCAGTATGGATTGTCAGATCGATAACACAGTGATGGTTGAGACTGACTTGGGCAGTATGGATTGTCAGATCGATAACACAGTGATGGTTGAGACTGACTTGGGCAGTATGGATTGTCGGATCGATAACAGTGATGGTTGAGACTGACTTGAGCAGTATGGATTGTCAGATTGATAACACAGTGATGATTGAGATTGACTTGAGCAGTATGGATTGTCAGATTGATAACGCAGTGATGGTTGAGACTGACTTGAGCAGTATGGATTGTCGAATCAATAATACAGGTAAAATTGAGACTAACTTGAGCAGTATGAATTGTCAGATCGCTAACACAGTGATGGTTGAGACTGACTTGAGCAGTATGGATTGTCGAATCAATAATACAGGTACAGTTGGGACTGACTTGAGCAGTATGGATTGTCAGATTGATACCACAGTGATGGTTGAGACTGACTTGAGCAGTATGGATTGTCGAATCAATAATGCAGGTACAGTTGGGACTGACGTGAGCAGTATGGATTGTCAGATCGTTGACACAGTGATGGTTGAGACTGACTTGGGCAGTATGGATTGTTAGATTGATAACACAGTGATGGTTGAGACTGACTTGGGCAGTATGGATTGTTAGATTGATAACACAGTGATGGTTGAGACTGACTTGGGCAGTATCGATTGTCGGATGGATGACACAGGGATGGTTGAGACTGACTTCAGCAGTATGGATTTTCAGATTGATAAAACAGTAATGGTACATGCTTACCCGACCAGAGTGGGTTGTCAGATTGATCATATTTTGATTGTACAGGCTGGCTTGAGTAGCGTGGATTGTCAAATTGATATTTTGATTGTACAGGCTGGCTTGAGCAGTGTGGGTTGTCAGATTGATGATATTGTGATTGTACAGGCTGGCTTGACTAGTGTGGGTTGTCAGATTGATAACCCATTGATAATGCGGACTGGCTGTACCAGTATAAACTGTCAGATCGAGACTACATTGATGGTGGGTACAGACCGCATGGAATGATGTGAACAGTCGGAGAATGACAGTACGTTGATAGCACAGAATGGCTAGGCCTGTATAGATTGTCAGATTGTTAACACAGTGAGAATGACAGTACGTTGATAGCACAGAATGGCTAGGCCTGTATAGATTGTCAGATTGTTAACACAGTGAGAATGACAGTACGTTGATAGCACAGAATGGCTAGGCCTGTATAGATTGTCAGATTGTTAACACAGTGAGAATGACAGCACGTTGATAGCACAGAATGGCTAGGCCTGTATAGATTGTCAGATTGTTAACACAGTGAGAATGACAGTACGTTGATAGCACAGAATGGCTAGGCCTGTATAGATTGTCAGATTGTTAACACAGTGAGAATGACAGCACGTTGATAGCACAGAATGGCTAGGCCTGTATAGATTGTCAGATTGTTAACACAGTGAGAATGACAGCACGTTGATAGCACAGAATGGCTAGGCCTGTATAGATTGTCAGATTGTTAACACAGTGAGAATGACAGCACGTTGATAGCACAGAATGGCTAGGCCTGTATAGATTGTCAGATTGTTAACACAGTGAGAATGATAGCACGTTGATAGCACAGACTGGCTAGGCCTGTATAGATTGTCAGATTGTTAACACAGTGAGAATGACAGTACGTTGATAGCACAGAATGGCTAGGCCTGTATAGATTGTCAAATTGTTAACACAGTGAGAATGACAGTACGTTGATAGCACAGAATGGCTAGGCCTGTATAGATTGTCAGATTGTTAACACAGTGAGGGAGCAGACTGGTGGGACCGGTATGGAATGTCAGATCGATGATAACAGTGATAATACAGACTGGCTTGACGAACAATGTACGAATAATGTGGATTGTCCGCCTTGGCTTAAGGCTGTGTCAGGCCACTTGACATAGGCTAGAACACCAAGGATACATCAAAATATTGTTATGCTCTGCATAGTTATGTGGGGATTGTCTTCAGTTGTGACAAGCTCCTAGCATAACATTATCAGTCTCCCAAATCCCCCGAAGTCGGAGTGTGGCTGCCCTCGTGGCAGGGTAATCAAAAACGGTCACACACGTAATGTTCTCATCCCTCGCCGATGCATTTGTACCATAGTGTTCAAGTACTTCGGCTGTTCGGATGATCCGTGGAGTCTTTTAGCCAGGGTGCGACAACAACAACAACAACAACAACATATGGATTGTCAGATTGATGACACAGTGATAATACAGACTGGCTCGACAAATAATATGGATTGTCAGATTGGTAACAGTGATAGCACATACTGGCCGGGCTAGCAGTACGGATTGTCAGACTGATAGCACAGTGATCGTGCAGTCCGGCCGGACTAGCAGTACGGATTGTTGGATCAATACCACGTTGATGGTATACAGACTGGCTGACGGCAGCATTTGCCACAGCTCAGTTCACCTCGCGTTGCCTCCCTTGTCCGTGGACTGATCTTTCTTCATCGGTGATCACTAATAGTGATAGTACACAGCGCAGGATACTATGGCTGAGCGGTCGGCTGAGAACGGGGTAGATAATAAACAGTGGCAGCGACGCGAGAGAGAGAGAGAGAGAGAGAGAGAGAGAGAGAGAGAGAGAGAGAGAGAGAGAGAGAGATGGGGGAGAGAGAGCTTGTAAATCGCTTGTATTTGTGTACCACATGTGTGTGCGTGCGGGGGTACACATGCATGCGTGCATTTGTGCTTGTGTGTGTGTGTGTGTGTGTGTGTGTGTGTTGTCCATGCGTGTACGCATGTGTGTGTGTGTGTGTGTGTGTGTGTGTGTGTGTGTGTGTGTGTGTGTGTGTGTGTGTGTGTGCGTGCGTGCGCGTGCGTGTGTGTATAATTGTACATACGCATGCATACGTCTGCGTGTGTGCATGAATGTGTGTGTGTGTGTGTGTGTGTGTGTGTGTGTGTGTGTGTGTGTGTGTGTGTGTGTGTCTGACTGTCTGTCTGTCTGTCTGTCCGTCTCTCTCTCTCTCTCTCTCTCTCTCTCTCTCTCTCTCTCTCTCTCTCTCTCTCTCTCTCTCTCTCTCTTCCATCCTTATTTCTATCTATCCTTACATCTGTCTATCTATGTGTACGGTTGTGTGCTTCCTGCAAGCTTGCGCTCAAGTGGAAAAGCACGCATGCGGGAAGAAATCTACATGACAGTTGTTGGATGAAAAGGCCGTGCCGCCACCACCACCACCACCACCAGTGAAGTGTGTGACTATAGCATAATGCCCATCGCCCACCAATGTTCTTCCTTACGTTGCTGTATCAATACAGCTTCTATATTGATGCAGACGTTGTGGGGGGGTCCTTCGTATCATTCTGAAAATAGACACAACCCGGGCATCTTTTTTGTTTGTTGTTTTGTGTGTGTGTGTGTGTGTTGTTGTCCCATCTCCTTTATCAGTGGCATTGCACCCACGCCGCTCATTCCCAACCCCCCTCCATCCCCTCCCCCAATCCACAGCCACAACCCAGCCCGGCCCGGCCCGCCGCCCCAGGACCGGCAATCCACAGGGAGCAGTCAGCGTCAAGTCGTCAAGAGACAACCTGCTGGAGGAGACACTGCACTGCTGCCGAGTCACTTCGGTGGTGTTCAGTGCTGCCTGATCTGATCCAGCACACGCAGGACACCACCTACTAAGCCCCCTACTGACGACAGTCATTGCTTAGCCGGCGTGAATCCGGGCACCTTACTGAGCCCCATGTGCCTCCACATGTAGACTTTAAAAAAATATTAAGAACTCGTGTGTAAAACTTTGCACCATTATCCAGTTTCAGAAATGGTCTGATTTTTTTTGTCTAGTGGTGCTTTATTTCAGCTGGCAGGGTTGTCATAACATAAACTGTGTTAACGGTGTGATACACGCACGAAATTAAGAAAATGATTTTGACGGAATTTGAATTCTGGTACGTGATTTTCTTTCTACTGGCCTTCAGCTTTCGTTGAAATCTTTTTTTTTTGTTTTGTTTTGTTTTGCGTTTGCGTTTTGTACTCTGGTTCCTTGCCTCCGTCGGTGACACTGATTACTATAAGAATGATCAATGGATTGAGTCACTACAGACATTGAGTACTGTATGCTCAAGTGAATTTGGTTGCCAAAGACATTGATTACTGTACACTCAGTGGATCTAGTCACTACAGACACGGATTATTATGTTCGTTGGATCCGGTCGCTACAAACATTGATTTGCATGATACTCAATGCATTTGTTCACTTAGAAACATTCATTGCTATATATGCTCAGTGATGTCATTTCCACAGAGATTGACTAGAGTGAAATTTGTCCCCACAGACGTCAACTGCGTTGTGCTTTGTGGACTTCAGTGTCTACAGGCATTGATTCTGGTACGCACTGAAGATTCGATCCCTTCAGTTGACTGAAGGAGGTGCGCGCGGCGGAGTTGCTGTCCGTAGACATTCACTCACTCGGTCTCTGCAGTCACTAATTCGATCTGGTGAGCTCAGTGTCTTGCAGATTGATTGTGGTGTATCGGTGGATCTGGTTTCTGCAGAAATTGATTGTGATACTCTCAATGGATGTGGGTCTGTACATTACACTGATGAATGAGTGGTTGATGGATTTGAGCTGTACAGACATTGGTTGGTGTGTGCTGAGTGGATCGTGTCTCTGCGGACTTGGGTAATGTAGCATCGGTGAATTTGGTCTGTGCAGGCCAATTTGATAGGGGTATTCTCAGTGGGTTAGGTCTATTCATACATTGATGTGTGCTGAATTGATTTGGTCTCTTTCTCTGTTGATGTTGGTTGATGCATCCTACACACACACACACACACACAACACACACACACACACACACACACACACACACACACACACACACACACACACTGTGTCTGTCTGTCTGTGTCTGTGTCTCTGTCTCTGTGTCTCTGTCTGTCTCTCTCTCTCTCATTTTCCTCCCACCTTCTCACACACACACGCATACACACGCGCACACACACACACACACACACACACACACACACACACACACACACACACACACACAGACACACACACACACACACACACACACACACACACACACACACACACCACACACCACACTTACACACTTACACACACACACACACACACACACACACACCACACAACACACACACACACACGTTACACTGCCATTATCGCATTCTTGGTGACCAGGCGGAGTTCAATGGTCAGCTCTTAGTATCGGTTGGACCTCGTGTACCCTCGTGGGCTTGCTGTACACAAGTCACCCGACTGCCTGGAAGCCGGCCAGCGAATAGTGAGTTTATTATGCTAATAGGATTTGGGCAAAAGCACCCCATGTTCCGAGGCATGATGCAACATTAATCGCTCAACAAACGGTCATTACTGCGTAGCTGTTTGGGCAGCAGAACAAAATAATATAGAATCGCAGACTTTGTTAGACACGCAAATTTGTATGTTTTAAAAGGATTTTTGATCATAGATGTAATGCTTACGTGGCACTGTCTCTGTCTGTCGTCTGCCCGTCTGTCTGTCTGCCCGCCTGTCTGTCTGTCTGTCTGTCTGTCTGTTGTCTGTCTGTCTGTCTGTCTTCTCTCTCTCTCTTTTTCTCTCTCTCTCTCTCTTTTCTTTCTCTCTCTTCTCTTCTCTCTCTCTGTCTGTCTCTGTCTGTCTGTATGTCTGTCTCTCTCGCCCTGACTGTCTGTCTGTCTGTCTGTCTCTCTCTCTCTCTCTCTCTCTCTCTCGCTCTCTCTCTCTCTCTCTCTCTCTCTCTCTCTCTCTCTCTCTCTCTCTGTCGTTCGCTGGCTCGCTCGCTGGCTCGCTCTCTGTCTCTGTCTCTCTCTGTCTCTGTCTCACACACACAACACACACACGCGCGCGCACACACACACACACACACACACACACACACACACACACACACACACAACACAACACAACACAACACACACACACACACACACACACACACACACACACACACACAACACAACACAACACAACACAACACAACACAACACAACACAACACAACACAACACAACACGTACACGCAACGCCACGCAACGCAACGCAACGCAACGCAACGCAACGCACAACACAACACAACACAACACAACACAACACAACACGCAACGCAACGCAACGCAAGCACGCAAGCACGCCCACGCGTGCGTCCGCGCGCGCGCGCGCGCGCACACACACACACACACACACACACACACACACACACACACACACACCACACACACACAACACAACACAGCACAGCACAGCACAGCACAGCACAGCACAGCACAGCACAGCACAGCACAACACAACACAACACAACACAAACGCACGCACAGCACAGCACAGCACAGCACAGCACAACACAACACAACACAACACAACACAGCAAACACACACACACACACACACACACACACACACACGTACGTGCCAGAAAGCTTTTAGGCGCCAGTTATCAGTGATTTATGACACTTTGTGCTGAGGGAAGTGTGCGTGACGGGGCGTGACTCGGAATATACCCGCAGGCGGCGATGACAGACAAGGAGAACACATTTGCATAAGTTTTATCTGGCGTAGTTCCGTTTGAGAACAGTCACCTGTACCGGTAGCTGTCCTGTCCTCCTTTGGCCGACAGAGTTGGTTGGTTCTCTTACAATGCGTCGTCAACCGAACTGCGCTAAAACAGCCTGATTCTCCTGTTTGAAAGCCGCGAAGCCCTGTCATAAAGCTGTGCACTGGTTGCCAACGCATCATAGAATTAAAGAAGAAACTGTCCCTAAGGTTTCGTATTGATAATGTGGCTGTAGATACATCCTCTCGATAAATCTCTGTTTTACCAATGCACTGATGATTCCTTCTGTTAAAGCCCAAACGAACTGCGCCAAAACACAGCCTCATTCTCCTGTTTGAAAGCCGCGAAGCCATGACAAAAAGCCGTGCACTGGTTGCCAACGCGTAATAGAATTAAAGAAGAATGATAAACGCGATGCGCCATGGATTACAGCTGAAATTAAAAAAATAATCAAAAGGAAAAATAGTATCCATAAATTGGCAAAATCATTAAATTCTGACTGGGCTTGGGCTTTCTTTCGTCGTACTCGAAATGAGCTTACACATATTATTAGACTGAGGAAGGCAGAATATGCACTAGAATTAGACAACAGAATCTCCTCTCCGAATTGCTTTGGAACCAAGGACTGGTGGAAACTAGTTAAAACATTCATTCGTAACAAAGGCATGCCTCAGGACAAAATCCCTCCCATTGAAGATAACGATGTGATTTATTACACTCCAAAAGATAAGGCTACTGCTCTTAATAAATACTTTGCCGCGCAATGTTCGGTCGATGACGATGATGAAGATATACCTATGATA
>CM031600.1:17446487-17456487 GCA_018398815.1 Conus ventricosus | reverse complement strand
TTGTGACATTGAGGTTTGTCATGTCTGTGACAGGGCGTTGTGACATTGATGTTTTTCATGTCTGTGACAGGGCGTTGTGACATTGAGGTTTGTCATGACTGTGACAGGGTGTTGTGACATTGAGGTTTGTCATGTCTGTGACAGGGTGTTGTGACATCGAGGTCTGTCATGTCTATTACAGGGTGTTGTGACGTTGAGGTGTGTCACGTCTGTGACAGGGTGTTGTGACATTGAGGTCATGTCTGTGACAGGGTGTTGTGACATTGAGGTTTGTCACGTCTGTAACAGGGTGTTGTGACATTGAGGTTTGTCATGTCTTTGACAGGGTTGTGACATTGAGGTCTATGACAGGGTGTTGTGACATCGAGGTTGTCATGTCTGTGACAGGGTGTTGTGACATTGAGGTTTGACATGTCTGTGACAGGTGTTGTGACATTGAGGTTGTCATGTGTGTACAGGGTGTTGTGACATTGAGGTTTTTCATACCTGTGACAGGGTGTTGTGACATCGAGGTTTGTCATGTCGTGACAGGGTGTTGTGACATTGATGGTTTGTCATGTCTGTGACAGGGTGTTGTGACACTGAGGTTTGTCATGTCTGTGACAGGGTGTTGTGACATTGGGGTTTGTCATGTCTGTGACAGGGTGTTGTGACATTGAGGTTTGTCATGTCTGTGACAGGGTGTTGTGACAATTGAGGTTTGTCATGTACTGTGATAGGGTGTTGTGACATTGAGGTTTGTCATGCTGTGACAGGGTGTTGTGACATTGAGGTTTGTCATGTCTGTGACAGGGTGTTATGACATGAGGATGTCTGTGACAGGGTGTTGTGACATTGAGGATGTCTGTGACAGGGTGTTGAGACATTGAGGTTTGTCATGTCTGTGACAGGGTGTTGTGACATTGAGGTTTGTCATGTCTGTGACAGGGCGTTGTGACATTGAATGTTTTTCATGTCTGTGACAGGGTGTTGTGACATTGAGGTTTGTCATGACGTGACAGGTGTTGTGACATCGAGGTCTGTCATGTCTATTACAGGGTGTTGTGACGTTGAGGTGTGTCACGTCTGTGACAGGTGTTGTGACATTGAGGTCACGTCGTAACAGGGTGTTGTGACATTGAGGTTTGTCATGTCTGTGACAGGGTGTTGTGACATTGAGGTCTATGACAGGGTGTTGTGACATCGAGGTTTGTCATGTCTGTGACAGGGTGTTGTGACATTGAGGATTGACATGTCTGTGACAGGGTGTTGTGACATTGAGGTTTGTCATGTGTGTGACAGGGTGTTGTGACTTTAAGGTTTTTCATACCTGTGACAGGGTGTTGTGACATCGAGGTTTGTCATGTCTGTGACAGGGTGTTGTGACATTGAGGTTTGTCATGTCTGTAACAGGGTGTTGTGACATTGAGGTTTGTCATGTCTGTGACAGGGTGTTGTGACATTGGGGTTTGTCATGTCTGTGACAGGATGTTGTGACATTGAGGTTTGTCATGTCTGTGACAGGGTGTTGTGACATTGAGGTTTGTCATGTCTGTGACAGGGTTGTGACATTGAGGTTTGTCATGTCTCTGACAGGGTGTTGTGACATTGAGGTTTGTCATGTCTGTGACAGGGTGTTATGACATTCAGGATGTCTGTGACAGGTGTTGTGACATTGAGGATGTCTGTGACAGGGTGTTGAGACATTGAGGTTTGTCATGTCTGTGACAGGGTGTTGTGACATTGAGGTTTGTCACGTCTGTGACAGGGTGTTGTGACATTGAGGGTTGTCATGTGTGTGACAGGATGTTGTGACATGAGGTTTGTCACGTCTGTGACAGGGTGTTGTGACATTGAGGTTTGTCATGTGTGTTACTGGGTGTTGTGACATTGAGGTGTGTCATGTCTGTGACAGGTGTTTGTGACAATGAGGTTTGTCATGTCTGTGACAGGATGTTGTGACATTGAGGTGTGTTATGTCTGTGACAGGTGTTGTGACAATGAGGTTTGTCATGTCTGTGACAGGTGTTGTGACATTGAGGCTTGTCATGTCAGTGACAGGGTGTTGTGACATTGAGGATGTCTGTGACAGGGGTTGTGACATTGAGGATGTCTGTGACAGGGTGTTGAGACATTGAGGTTTGTCATGTCTGTGACAGGGTGTAGTGACATTGAGGTTTGTCACGTCTGTGACAGGGTGTTGTGACATTGAGGGTTGTCATGTGTGTGACAGGATGTTGTGACATTGAGGTTTGTCACGTCTGTGACAGGGTGTTGTGACATTGAGGTTGTCATGTGTGTTACTGGGTGTTGTGACATTGAGGTGTGTCATGTTGTCACGGAACAAAGAAGAAAGACTGAAGTCTTGGTCAGTCGCCAGCCAGCTCAACTGGGCATAAGCCCAAAGTCAAATATTCTGGCGCCAGACAGACGGCCTCATGTGTCGGGTCAACCAATTAGGCATAGCGGAGAGGCTCCACGAGACGGTACTGTCCACCCAGACAGACTAAGCCGCTTGACCGACGCCTCGATGTCTGGTCAGACGAGTCTCGGCGCCTGGGCCAGACTCATCCAGCCAATTTGTAGGACCAGTGTCCACAATTAAGTCGACGTCGCCGGAAAGGGAGAGGGGAAGGTACTGTGTAGTGGGGGTGAAATCTAGCTAATTAATTAAATGACCATTGACCACCACAGAGAGCAAGGCAGGTAGATGTGACTGTCATGATTTACATATCCAATGAAATGAGAGGGAGGCAACCTCAGTAGAAGGCGCGAAAATACTGACCAATGTACTCGCCCTTTGACAGATGGGTTTAAGATAAGATAGGAATGCGTGAGTGAAGAGGGGAGAACGAACAGACAGACAGAGAGGAAGAGGTTCTGGTGTAAGCTCTGCAAGAGAGAAGAGCAGAGAGATGAGGGGAGTGAAGAGAACCGAGCTGTGGCAATTAGCACCATAGAGAGTCTGCAGAGGAAGGACTAAGAGAGATGTGGAGAGAGAGAGTTGCTAACTGATGAAGAGAAAAAAAAGAAAAGGAAAAGAAAAGAAAAGCAACCATGTCCATTTGATAGAGCAGACTAGAAGAGAGAGAGAGAGAAGAGAGAGAGAGAGTGCAATGCGTTAATGCAGGAAGAAAAAAGGAGAACAGATCGATGTCTGATAGTCACTGTTCAATCTGAACCGGGGTTCGACCTCATACTTGGCCGCGCCACTTTCATCAGCAGTCCGACCTGACCAACGCCAGCGGTCTAACCTGACCAGTGCCAGCAGCCCAACCTGACCAGTGCCAGCAGTCCAACCTGACCAGTGCCAGCAGTCGTGTTGTGCTTGTGAAAGTGACAGTGAAAAGAAACAAAGAAAAAAAAAGGAAAAGAAAAGACAGTGATTCGTGAATAGTTTAAGATCACCTGGCCAGGTAAAGTAGAAATCTATTTATACCCGGGTTAGTTATGATGGTTTAGATAAATGGTTTTGTGAAGTTCAAGGAAAGAGAGAATGTTTTATTTTGTTTGACTCTATTCGCATTGATGTTTGTTTCCATGATTATGTGTAGTAAAGTTATAGACTTTACTAGTGGTTTGATGTGACGAATGCATGATATATGAATGAGATTGTAAGCAAGCTGTGAGTGTGTTTGGGCTGTGCGCTAGTCCTTCCTCCACTGACATACCCCGAGGTTGACAATTTATTGGGGAGCCTGCCAGGATATTCTGGCCCATTTATTATAATTGTTCAACTTCTCAGAGAGGAAGCTGGGTGGGATTCAAGTATTGTAATCCTAAGACAAGGTAGTGTCTTACTGTATGTTTCCAAGATAGTTAAATACTAGGCTTGGCATTGCTTCCAAGATAGTTAACACTAGGCTTGGCATTTCAGCCCCAGAGTACTTATTTCGCACAGATTGCCTATAATTCGCTCTCATAGTTGGGTCAGGCGCTAGGCGTCTTATAAAAACTAATTACGTTGTCCCAAGCTAATATTATCATTCATAGGATTGTGCTATTACGTCACTCGTGGCGGTAACCACCAGTTTGGCTGTCGTAGCAGTAAAATCTTGTTCAAAAAAAAAGAGAGATATAATGGCGGAAGAAAAGAACACCCCTATTGAACAACTTGTGAGCGTCGCTCGTGATTTAGGCTACTCGGGAGAAGAGTTGCGAGCATTCGTTGAAACCCAACAAAAGATGGAAAGAGATGAACGAGCGGAAAGACGCCGTGTTGCAGTAGAAATAGCAGAGCAGGAAAAGGCTAAAGAAATGCAAGAAACAGAAAGATTCACGCAGGAAACAGAAAGATTAAGGATTCAGGCTAATCAGGCTAGCGAAGCGCAGGAAACAGAAAGACTAAGGGAAACGCAGGAAACAGAAAGATTGAGGATTCAATTAGAGTTAGAGCGAGTGAAAATACAAAGGGAGACCACCGATGATGGCAGTTCAGTTTCCAGTGACCCTGTGCGCAGTTATGCCCCCGACCAAAGTTGCCAAAATTCTCTGAAGGAACAGACTCGATTGATGCATACATCAGTCGTTTTGAAACGTTTGCTACCAGTCAGGGTTGGCCTTCAGAAGAGTGGGCAGTCATTTTGTCAGCGTTATTGACGGGTAAGGCATTACAGATTTTCACTGCGTTACCAGCAGACCAACAATCTGATTTTGGTGCTGTGAAGGAATCATTGATGAAGGGATTTGACCTCACAGAGGAAGGGTTCAGAAAGAAATTTCGAACGGCTAGATTACAAGCAGGGGAAACGTACACTCAGTTTGGTGCACGTTTAGATCACTATTTTGAGAAATGGTTAGAGTTGAGTGGTACGAGAAAGGAGTTCGCTGAATTGAAAGAGCTGGTTATGAAGGAACAGATTTTGTCAGGTTGCGGCCCTGAGTTAACCATACATTGAAAGAGAGACAGCCAGAGACAGCAGGGGAGTTGCTGAAGTTAGCAGAGGTGTACAGGAGGCACGTTTGGGCACTAAAGTGCAGGAGAAGCAGGTGCCAGGCACAGTGGAGAAGAGTGCAAGGAGACTAGGGGAGTTTTCGGCAAAGTCTGCAAACCCAGTGGTGGGGCAGAAAGGAGGACAAAGGGACAATAGGTGTTTCATTTGTCACAAGAAGGGACATGTGGTGAGGGATTGTCGCATGAGGTTCCAGAAGGCAGCAGCCTTGCAAGAGGTTGATAAGGGTCGCCAGGGGAAACGACCTGCAGTGGAACCAAAAGGGATCCAATCTGAAGAGGGTGGAGTGCGGCCTATGGCTAGCACTGGACAGCAGTCAGGTCAGGGATGGAGGGCACTAGGCTGAGTGGTTCGTTACCAGTGGAAGAAGGGTGGATTGGCCAGCAGAGGGTGAAAGTGTTACGGACACTGGTTGTTCATGTGGTGTAGTAAGAACAACGCTGGTCGAGGAAGGGGATTTGACAGGCAAATCCAGACCTGTACTCTAATCGATGGCACTGTGAGGGAGTTTACAGTTGCCAAGATAGAAGTACGTACCCTTACTTCTCAGGCGAGTTGTCTGCGCTGGTGATGGAGAAACCCTTTATGATTTGATCATTGGGAAATTTTCCCAGGTGCAAGGGATCCAGGGGATCCTGAGTTGTTGACTGCTACAGGGGCAGCAGTTCAAACATGGAGCAAGAAGGGGGAAAAGGTTGATAAACCGTTAGTCGTTCCAGCAAGGAAGTCAGGCATAGATGTGTCGCCTGATGAGTTTAGGCAGCGCAGGAACAAGACCCTTCGCTCATGAAGTCTTGGGAGTTGGCAAGAGGTGGAGAGAAACAGGTGGTTAGAGGAGGTGAGACAGAATTTCTTGTGAAAGGCGGGTTGCTGTACCGAGTGTTCACCAAGGGGAAGACAGGTAAGGTGACAACTCAGTTAGAGGTACCAGCATGTTATCGTGACACTGTCATGTCAGTGGGTCACGAGTCACTCCATGGCGGGTCATCTCGGCACCAGCAAAACAGCTGACCGAATCTTGATGATTTTCATTGGCCAGGGCAATGGCAGACATAAAGCGTTTCTGCATGTCATGTGACGTGTGTCAAAGGTCAGCCACAAGAGGGGTGAGGAGGAAGGCGCCTCTTAAACATCCCCCTTTAATTGACACACTGTTCAGGAGAGTGGCTGTTGATCTGATTGGCCCAATCGCGCCCTGTTCCAAAGGCGGGCACAGGTATGTGTTGACGCTCGTGGACTACGCGACCAGATACCCAGAAGCAGTTGCATTGAAAGGCGTAGATACGCAACAGGTCGCTGAAGGGCTGGTAGACATCTTTTCTCGCGTGGGTGTGCCGTCACAAATTCTCAGTGACAGAGGGTCACAGTTCACCTCAGGCGTGATGAGGGAGGTCAACAGGCTGCTAGGGATCACACAGCTTCTCACTACCCCATACCACCCAATGCAATGGCTTGGTGGAAAGATTCAATGGTGTGCTGAAGGCATCTTAAAGAAGCTCTGTGAGGAAAGGCCAGCAGATTGGGGACCGCTACATCCAGCGGCACTGTTCGCCTACATGGGAAGCCCCTCAGGAGAGCACAGCTTTTCACCATTTTGAGCTGCTGTAGGGCGGACAGTTCGGGGACCAGTGTGTATTCTCAAAGAGCTGTGGTCCGGAGAACAGGAGTCAGAAGAGGTCAAAACCACTTATCAGTATGTGGTGGACTTACGCAATAGGCTAGAGGAGACATGTAAGTCGCAAGGGAGAGTTTGCAGGAGGCTAGGGTCGTTCAGAAGAAGCAATATGACAGGTTCAAGGTGGGAGATCAAGTCCTGTTACTGCTTCCCACGGATCACAACAAGCTGCTGATGCATTGGAAAGGACCATTCACCATCATTGAAAAGGTAGATCATGACTACCGAATTGATGTGAATGGGAAATCAAAACTTTTCCATGCGAATTTGCTCCGCAAATACATTCAGCGTGAGACTCAGCACATAGGCGCAGCAGCAATCATTGATGGGGGTGAAGGAGACCCAGCAGAAGAAGGGGAGATTTTGTTGCCTGAGTTTCCAGGAGAAGAGTCATACAGGATGTGTCACTGTGTGAAGGGCTAGACAGTAGGAGACAGGAGGAAGTTAGGGGCTCCTAGAACAGTATAGGGCGTCCCTGACTGATAAACCAGGCAGGACAACTCTAGAGACCTGTACGGTGGAGGTTAACATCGCAAAAACCCGTACATGTGAAAACCCTACCTGATCCGTATGCCACCAAACGAGTGATCAAGGAGGTGGAAAAGATGTTGGACCTGGGGTGATTGAACCGTCCAAATCATCGTATAGTGCACCCGTCGTCTTAGTGAGGAAAAAGTCAGGTGAGCATCGATTCTGTGTTGACTATAGACGTCTGAACAGTGTCACCAAGGTCGATGCAGAAGTCATACCGAACGTGGAAGACCTATTCGCTCAGGTCGCCACAAGCAAGAGCAAATATTTCACCAGAATAGATCTGAGCAAGGGTTATTGGCAAATAGCCTTGAGTGAGGACTCAAAGGAAGTCACAGCATTCTCCACTCCCATGGGGCTATACCAGTGGCGAGTACTTCTTTTGGCATGGTCAACGCACCTGCAGTTTTCTCTCGGATGATGAGGAAGTTATTGACGGGTTTGGAAGGCGTAGTGAATTTCATGGATGACCATTCTGATAGCATCTGAGACATGGGAGGAGCATATGAGGCAGCTAGGAGCAGTTTAGAGAGGTTGAGACGAGCCAATCTCACAGCAGACCAACAAGTGCCAGATTGGTTTTCCAAGCTTGGAGTTCCTAGGTTTTGTTGTCGGAGGCGACACAAAGCAGCCAGAAAAGGGAAAGGTGGAGAAGATGATAAATTCAGAGAGACCAAAGACCAAAACAGAAGTCAGGAGTCTGCTAGGTTTTATTGGTTTCTATAGGGAGTTTGTTCCAAATTTCGCAGCAATCACGAGTCCTCTCAGTGATTTGGTCAAGGCAGGGAAACGGCAGTGGTCGAGTGGTCAGACGCTGCAGAGCAAGCACTGCAGACGGTGCTGGAAAGACTAGGTTCCCGCCCCATCTTGAAGCTACCGGATATGTCAAACTTTTTGTTGCGGACAGATGCATCAGGCGGTGGAGTAGGTGCAGTATTGTTGCAGGAACATGAAGGGGTCGAGTTTCCTGTGAAGTATGCCGCAGGAAGCTGACGAAGTGTGAAGAAGGGTACGCAACGGTAGAGAAGGAGTGTTTAGCTGTCGTGTGGGCCGTGCAGAAATTCCACAAATACTTGTATGGGAAAGAGTTCGTGGTAGAGACTGATCATCAACCCACATAAATTCCTGCAGGAGGCACAGCTGAAAAACAGCAGGGTGCTGCGCTGTGCAATGGCACTGCAGCCCTACAGGTATCGAGTGCAGTACATTCCAGGTTGACAGAATGTCGGAGCTGACTATTAAGATGTGTAGTCTAGCAAGCTGCAACTCAGAGGAAGTCCAGTCATATACGGGGTGCATAGCCACTTTGTAAATAATATGTGTGGATTACGGTGTAGATTGTGTGGATATGGGTTCATTCCCATTGGCTATGGTTCATTATTTTCTTTGTGAGACTTGTTTATGTAAATGTAGTTATGTTGGAGCATACAGTACGCTTGTGTAGTAATGCACTGTTTGCGATAAGTGAGGATGGAGATTCCTCAGTGAGGCGTCATGGATCGTGATCATATCAGATTGTGCTTTCATAATAATTGTGGAGAGAAGATGTGGCAAATCCGCAGGTAGGGGGATTGCATAGGTGCGCACAGAGGTTGTTATAAAATGAGTTGAAATAACGCAAGAGAGCACGTCAATGATAACTCATTGGGGTGATATTCACTAATGATATATCCTATAATTTGCAAAACCGTTTGTTGTAAATATTTTGCAAAACTTTGCACGTGTAGCTGTGGTGTCAGCAAATTCGGTTATCTTTTTTGTACCGTTGTTTTGAGACGATGTGGAGCATAGTCTTTTGCAAGGGGGAAATTGTCACGGACAAAAGAAGAAAGACCGAAGTCTTGGTCAGTCGCCAGCCAGCTCAACTGGGCATAAGCCCAAAGTCAAATATTCTGGGCGCCAGACAGACGGCCTCATGTGTCGGGTCAACCAATTAGGCATAGCAGAGAGGCTCCACGGAGACGGTACTGTCCACCCAGACAGACTAAGCCGCTTGACCGACGCCTCGATGTCTGGTCAGACGAGTCTCGGCGCCTGGGCCAGACTCATCCACCAATTTGTAGGACCAGTGTCCACAATTAAGTCGACGTCGCCGGAAAGGGAGAGGGGGAAGGTACTGTGTAGTGGGGGTGAAATCTAGCTAATTAATTAAATGATCATTGACCACCACAGAGAGCAAGGCAGGTAGATGTGACTGTCATGATTTACATATCCAATGAAATGAGAGGGGAGGCAACCTCAGTAGAAGGCGCGAAAATACTGACCAATGGTACTCGCCCTTTGACAGATGGGTTTAAGTGATAGTGAAATGCGTGAGTGAAGAGGGGAGAACGAACAGACAGACAGACAGGAAGAGGTTCTGGGTGTAAGCTCTGCAAGAGAGAAGAGCAGAGAGATGAGGGGAGTGAAGAGAACCGAGCTGTGGCATTAGCACCATAGAGAAGTCTGCAGAGGAAGGACTAAGGAGAGATGTGGAGAGAGAGAGTTGCTAACTGATGAAGAGAAAAAAAAAGAAAAGGAAAAGAAAAGAAAAGCAACCATGTCCATTTGATAGAGCAGACTAGAAGAGAGAGAGAGAAGTGCAATGCGTTAATGCAGGAAGAAAGAAAGGAGAACAGATCGATGTCTGATAGTCACTGTTCAATCTGAACCGGGGTTCGACCTCATACTTGGCCGCGCCACTTTCATCAGCAGTCCGACCTGACCAATGCCAGCGGTCTAACCTGACCAGTGCCAGCAGCCCAACCTGACCAGTGCCAGCAGTCCAACCTGACCAGTGCCAGCAGTTGTGTTGTGCTTGTGAAAGTGACAGTGAAAAGAAACAAAGAAAAAAAAAAAGGAAAAGAAAAGACAGTGATTCGTG